>LR990504.1:4830000-6030000 GCA_905147785.2 Thyatira batis | reverse complement strand
CAGGTGGCATGGTGATACACAACTGTAGTGACTAGTAAACGTCACTTAGTTCAAACCATGGTTACGAGTTAGTTGGCCGCCGATGGGATAACTAATTCTGCCTATTCCCTTCTACATTTCAAAAGCAACGGGTGTCGAAGTGAATGATTTGGGAATAATGTTGAATTTATGAAAACATAATTAGGATTATAATTAATTGTTATTCTTTATCATGTTCTTAGATAATTTACCAGACGAAAACGCTGTTCGAGGACGAACGCGTGAGCAGGACGGCCGGATGTTGTCGCCATGAATTTTCCAGTGGCAACATCTCTGAGCAAATGACGTCAAATCCTGTTTATGGAACCGACCAATAGAAAACTAGGCGCGAAAGAAAGTAAGGTTAACTTGCTGACAACGGCGTGCTTTGTGGCGGCAGAAACGTCTGGCGTCTCAGCGTGATAACATCTCATCGTGTTTATGCCGGTTGGCATTTAAGTGTGTAATGTTAAATATTGTTAATGTTCATTTTAAATTGCGATTAATTAAGAATAATACTTTAATAAGATTAACAAGTTGTATATAGTTTTAAGACTTGTCAGGTTTGTAACGAGGTTGGTTATTTCATTAAAACGTTGATATAAAGGTTATTAAGGTGAGTATTGAATAAAGGTTTTGATTAAATGTATATTTTATTACATTAACCAGTGGTTTATTTTACGTATTCACTTATGTTTCTCGACAAAACGTTAAAGAAATAACCATGCCAATTTGAGCACAGTCTCATTACACTGCAATCGTCTGCCATTTGGAATGTACAATACAATATGAAGCCAATAAACTATAATAAATATTCTTGGCAATTTACGACCAATCTGTTTCAATACAAACTCATGTTTAAATACAATGAAAATCAAACAGACGACCAAATAAGGATCTTTATAAAATGTAAATAAACAATTTCATTACAAAATCAGAACAACGTCAGAATAAAGTAAATTTTAAATCCCACTTAAATATGGAACAGCACTCTCTAATCATAAAGTATGTAATTTAATACCCTCCACGTTAATAGGTAAGCTTTTAAGATACATCACATACATGTAAGCTCGTCTTAATAACTGCAACAGCTAAAGTCTGTGTTAAATCAAGATTTTAATTACGCGGAACACGGCCTCTGGCAGCTCCGCCTTCGTTATTCTAAGCAATTATCGAAACGGAAACTCTTAACTTACCTACCTTTTAATAATTGTTTTAAACATGAGCAACCTATTAAATATTTTAATTGATTTTATATTAGGTTAACAATAATATCAGGTCATATCATTCCTTCGGATTTCTTCCGCGTTTCCAGGGATTTAAATTTTTTCCGATATGAAAAAGAATCATATGTGTGTTTTCAATGTGACATAGGTATTTCTAGTTTACATTTTCGACCGTTAATCTATACTAATATTATAAAGGAGTAGAGTTTGTTTGTTTGTTTGGTTGAACGCGCTAATCTCAGAAACTACTGATCCGATTTAAAAAATTCTTTCGCCATTAGATAGTCCATTTATCGAGGAAGGCTATAGGCTATATTTTATTACGTTCCGACCAATAGGAGCGGAGCAACAATGAAGAATGTTTCAAAATCAGGAGATTTCTTTTCCTGTTCAGAGCTTCCGCTGCGTACTCTGCGTAAACGGTTAAAGTTACGCTAAAATGATGTATGACAGAATTGATCCCCTGTAAAAGTTCTAAAAAAAAGTCCGCAATAGCATATGTCTATCTGTTAAGGTTGGCTCACTGTGACCATTTTTATACTAACCAAATTTGTTCGAAAATTAAGCATTATTTGTGAAGGTGTTTTTATGGAGATGATATTAATCCTTATCCAAGTAAATGCGTTATTTAATTTTAAACAAAATTACCCTTTGCATCATTCAATTTCAATGAATATCTTAGGAGATATCGCAAATTTAAAATAACATTGCAGCAAAATAATGTTCAAGTACTGTACTGCGCGCGCCTTTATGTGCCGGGCCGGCGCGTGCAGTCATCAGTTAGCTCTGCGAGACCATCCTTCTACGTAAACGAAGGGGGTTGAAAGTTAGCGTTAGCCCAAAGTAACTATTCCACGCGGACGGAGTCGCGGGGAGAAGCTAGTATGTGTAATAAAAACAAACATCCACACATCCATTCACCCTCACTTACAATATTAGCAGGATATATACAAACTCAATTATATTCAGAACGATAAATAACAGAATATTTAAATGTGGAATGTTTAACTAATTTCACACGCAATATTCTAATTACTTTAATTATGTAAAGAGAGTTTGTCTCACTGTTGCATAATCGAGTCAAAAACTTTAGGTTTGGCACAAGCGCCGCTTCACACTTCTAATTGCAATGTGAATCCATTATGTGGGATTTACACTGAGGATATTATTATATGTCTTGCTAATGATCATCGTAATATTTGTGATGATATTTTAATAATTATAAATGAAAAAGTTACTTAAAATCATTTTATAGATTTGTCGGAAAAAAGAAATTGTTATGCCAATATTTTGTGGATCATATAAATAGACTTTGCAACACTAAAAATAAACTTAACGTACAATCTTCAATACGTATCTTTATAATATGAAAATTAATTCCCCAATCGCTTCATAGCATATTACAGATTCCAAAATCAACTATGTTTATCTATTTACATGTACAGACACCCAAATGTTATGATGTATTTATCTGGAACGGTTATTTTTCGCTTAACACCCCACTATCTTATCAGGACCGCCATTTTGAGGCAGCTGCCAGCGCCGGCTCTTCATTTTTGGATGTCATAATAAACCTATTCTTAAAAATAAGCTGGGATATCAATGTTTATCGGGAAAATGTTTTTGGTATTGCTTTGATCCAATTTATCTATTTACTGACTTCTAGAGAGGTTCTCAATTCGACAATTTTCTTATCTTACTTAGACTTGGCGATATTCTTTATAAAATATATGTTATGGAACATGTTATATTTATGTAGGAGTTTTATAATCTTAGAATAAATAAGTAATTATTATCTTCACTTGACATGTTTACTTGAAACATAAACAGCTTTTAAACCGTTTGACTAAAGCATATATATCTTTGTTCTTGAAAAATCTTTCTTATCTATAATATGATTCACAGAATCCTTGTTAAGTAAAGCTAGGATAGTACCAGACCCAACCTGTAACAATATTTGAACACCAAGACATAATGAAATACCTATCATTTGAAGAGTAAACGCAATCAAGCACTATTGAATAATATTATCCAGATTGTCTAAATATTTGAAAGTGTTGGCTCATAAGCTGGCACTATCTACTGGCACCGTGCCAAGCACCTCCTAACGACTGGCAGAATCATCTTGCAAATGCAGTTCCAATATCGCTACGATATTACATCTGAAATACCGAAAATGAGCCGGCGGAATATAGGGCTTTTACTATTAAGCTATATTTTGTCTATGCTTTTTAAACTAGTGTATTAACACGTTCACTGCGTTAGTGCTAATCTTAAACTTACTTCTAGTGCTATACGAGTCATATATTTCCCGTAGCAAGAATGCCAGATTTGCGTTACGACCTTCATTTTCCCGTGTCAGGTCCTGACTTCAAAGGTCGCTGGAGACGTGGAAACTCATCACCAGAACAATTTTTTTGATCGAATCGATCAAAAGGTTACATCCTTGTGGATATACAACTGGCGTCGCCTGGGGCTCTGTACAATATTTTCAAAGTTATAGGCATTAAAAAAAATCGGTGATTTTACAGGAAAATACTTCCCCTGCCGCATAGAATAGATAGAACGCTAGTGATGGGGTACACTCGTAAAATATGTAAAGTCGACATAAATCTGTTTTTTTTTTTATTTAAATCAACATGCATAATCAACAACTTAAAAAAACAGAAATACATGTCGGCGCTCATTATTAAAATGTTGTTATTCAAACGCGCGCACGTGCAATATGACATCATCGCGCCACTCTGTGAGTCAGGAGAGGTGGGGGTACGGACAGCGGGTATAAAGCGGCGCGCTCGGTGCGGCTCGGGACAAGTCCGCGTAACGGTGTAAAAGCCAGGCAGGTAAAAAACAATGAAAGCTCCTTTGAATTCCAAACCCGTAATCCGGGCTGGGTTGCCACCTGTGCCAGGTAGAGAGGACTTCTCGGAATCGAGTCGGGCAGCGTGCGGACGCACAAAGGAACGACCGTCCGGTGCGACGGCTCGAAGCGGAATGCTCCGAGCCGCACCGAGCGCGCCGCTTTATACCCGCTGTCCGTACCCCCACCTCTCCTGACTCACAGAGTGGCGCGATGATGTCATATTGCACGTGCGCGCGTTTGAATAACAACATTTTAATAATGAGCGCCGACATGTATTTCTGTTTTTTTTAAGTTTTGATTATGCATGTTGATTTAAATAAAAAATATTTCAGATTTATGTCGACTTTACATGCACGTGGACGATCGTCGTCCGATGTTACATGTCTGGGCTCATCTGCGCGCTCTCCAACGGGTCATCAAGGACCGCGTGGACGAGTGGCGACAGATGAGTTGGGACCGTACCCTCGACGACCTCGAACCATCGCATCAAGCTTTCTGGCAGTTATCGTGATCCTTTACTAAGAAAACGATAGTTCCGGTACCTCCCCTCTCGCGTCCAAATCAACCTCTCGCGTTTGAAAGTGACGAAAAATCCGAATGCCTCGCCGACAGCCTGGCGCTTCAATGTACTCCTAGTTCTCTCCCGGTCGACCCGCGTCACGGGCAGCTGGTTAATTCAGAAATAGAACGGAGAGCTTCACTCCCGTTAACTCAGCCTTCCGCTGAGCCATCAGTAGCCACAGTAGTCGACGCCGATGAGGCAACGGAGCCCATACCCCCCGTGACCCCTGAGGAGGTCGAATCTATCGTCAAGAACTTGCACCCGAGGAAAGCCCCGGGGCCAGATAAAATCACCAATAAGGTGATCAAGTTATTCCCAGCCACTCTTATAGTGCTTTTAACATCTATTCTTAACGCTGCCCTCTCTTGTAATTTATTTCCACAACTGTGGAAGGAAGCCACCGTGATAGGCATTCACAAACCCGGTAAACCTAGATCCGAGCCCTCCAGTTATCGCCCCATAAGTCTGCTCAACGTCATGGACAAGATTTATGAGAGGCTCCTCTATATTAGACTCGAAGCCTTTGTAGACGCAAATAAGCTCATTCCTGACGAACAGTTTGGTTTTCGAACCAAACATTCGTGTGTTCAACAAGTCCATCGTATTGTCGAACACGTCTCAAGTATATTCATGCGCGGTCAGAAAACAGGTATGCTTCTCTTCGACGTGGCGAAGGCATTCGACAAGGTGTGGCACGAAGGCTTAATTTATAAGCTTTACACCATGGGTGTCCCACCTAGACTCGTGACCATCTTACGAGACTTTCTGTCGAACCGCCAATTTCGCTACCGAGTCGAGGGCGTCGAGGGCCTCACCCTATACGTGCCGGAGTCCCTCAGGGTTCGGTACTTTCCCCCCTATTATTCACGCTATTCACCAGCGATATGCCCAGTGTTGGGTTTTGGGCTTCCAAATTTAAATTCACCCGCCAAATATTCAATCGGTGCTACACACTGTATGCACCCCGTACAAAACTCCGCCGCACGACGCTTGGTGGCGCGCGAGTGCTTCTGGTGCGAACGTCGTAAGCGCAAACATCTCGTGCAACAAATAAATTAATTGTGACAAAACTACGTAACTTTATGATATTTAAATTGGTGAAGTGTTTACCCGGGACAGTGAGCCACCGTTTCAACTAATCGTGGATGGAGTATCTTCGATATTGGACGCAGTTTGGACTCATTAAACTTCTGGCGGGTGACGTACCAATTTTCGATATTAAAGCCCATTTACTAAGAACTATTTCCATTCAGATTTCAAATCCCAGTGGTGAATCAAAAAACACCACATTTTTGGTCATTCGAGCCACGAATATACAATCTAGCCAAGAATACCAGTTACGAAATTAGGGGTTCATCAAAGAAACTCAACAATATACCTTACAAAACCATACCTATTTGTATAAATTACACAAAATCTACAATAGGTATACGCTTCATACACACAGATACATTCTCTAACAAGACTGTTTGTTAAAATTTTGTCGTGTATTCTAGCTGAAAAGGCATATTTTCATAGATTAATCAATATTTTATTTGTTCGTACAACGCTTACGACGCCGGCCGGTCGATCGGTCACGTCACGTAGACACACAGGCGCCATTCGTTCGGTCCGCCATTACGCACAATTGAATGATTTTATTCTATTTAATTACAATTTTACACTTGTAATTTTTTTGAATATTTTTTCGATTTCAAGCTCAAATATAGTTGGAATTAGTCAATATGTCTCGTTCTCAAAGTGTTAAAGGCAATAAAAATGATATCTCCGATGATCATAACGAATTTGACAAGTTGTTAGAAACATTAAATATATCACAAGAAATGTTTTTCATACGGTTGCAATCAGTGTTTGACATGTCAAAAAGTGTCAATGAAAAACCAGAATTATGCGATATTTTTAATGCTCGAGTGCGCGACCTGTCTATGATTCGTGATAAGTTTGAACAAAATATTGCTCAAATAATTGGTTTAAAAAAGGCAGCTAACCCGTCATTTGTTCCGACATACAAGGAGATCGAAGCGTTTGATCAGATGTACTATAGTATTCAATCTGTTGCTGAGAACCTTAAAGCACAGCAACCGCAGGGTAGCAGTCGTGTGAAAACAAGATTACCAAAATTAGAAATCTTTCATTTTGATAGTAAACTTGAAAATTGGCCTACATTTAGAGACACTTTTTCCAGTTTAGTACATAACAGTTCAGACATTTCTAACATAGAAAAGTTTTATTATTTATTGTCAGCTGTAAGTGGATCTGCGTTGACGATCGTGAAGTCGCTGCCGGTCACAGCTGACAACTACTCGTTAGTGTGGAGTGCCTTAACCAAACGGTTCGAAAATAAACGTGCGCTTGCGACCAGTTATTTAGATAAGTTATTTAACTTTAAACCTTTAACTAGTGAATCGGCCTCGGGCCTTAACTTATGTTTACAAACATTTCAGGAAAGCGTTAAGGCTCTTCAGCTATTAAATATACCTGATTTGGCGAGTTTTGTTTTATTTTACATATCGGTTCGTAATCTTGACCCTACTACGAGGCGCGAATTCGAATTGAACTCGAAGCAAGGGGAGATACCTACTTTTGCGGACTTAATGTGTTTTATTGAAAACCACGTTAATGTTTTAGAAATGTCTGATTGTAAATCAACTTCAAATAAAATTTCAAACTTTAATAAAACAATTCAAAGTAAAATCAATAATTCAAATTCAATTTATTCAAAATCTTTAAATTCAAATAAATCAATTAAAGCAAATACGACCTTATCTTCATCTGTTGTTAGTACCGAAAAACCTAACGAGTCAGTGAAATATAGGGATTGTTTATTTTGTAAGAAACCACATTCTATTTATAGATGTAGTGAGTACATTGACCTTTCGCCTGCACAACGTCTTAACAAAATCAAGCAACTTCATTTATGCGAAAATTGCCTTCGTGATCACGCTTTAAAAGACTGTGTATCGAAAGTTCGATGTACTGTATGTAAAAATATGCATCATCATACTTTGCATATCGACTCGAGTTCTACTGCGGATTCAACTTCGAGTTCAAACGGTAATGCTGTCTCGTTAACCTGTTCGTCTGATTCGACAGTTTTACTGGGCACTGCTATCATACACGTCGCAGATTGTTGGGGCCAGTACCACACCGTACGTGCTATAATAGACAGTGGCGCCATGACGGGTTACATGACGCGCGATTGCGCTAACCGACTTGGGCTAGCGCGACGCAAATGCGAGTTTACACCTATTGGTTTAGGTGGAAATCCAGTACAAGACTACGGAGTCTCAACTTGTACTATCAAACCTCGTAATAGTAATAGTCCAATTGTGTCTACCGATACTATTATTGTGCAAAATATTGCCGGTAATCTACCAACTTCTCATTTATCTAGTGCAGTCATTAATCGATTTCAAAACCTCGATTTAGCAGATCCATACTTTTATAAACCCGCTCCGGTAGACATGCTGATAGCTGGCGATTTGTTTCCTTATATATATAGCGGTGAACGTATTCTTCCACGCGAAGATGGTGTTCCTGTGGCTATGAAGTCAATATTTGGTTTTGTCATCGCAGGTCAGACTACGTTGCGCTGTTCAAATCAAAGTGCTATGTTTTGTGGGCTGTCAACAAATATTGATCAGATCATGTCTAAATTTTGGGAATTGGAAAATATCCAGTCTGATAAGGAACAACATCCTGATGATGTATTGGCAGAAGAGTTGTTTGCAGGTAGTTACAAACGTGATAGCACCGGTAGGTATATAGTACAATACCCTTTCCAACCCACATTCCAGTTGGGTGATTCACATAAAATGGCGGTTCGTAGGCTTATCAATCTCGAATCGAAACTCGAACGTCAGCCATTATTAAAATCTGAATATCAAAACTTTATGCAAGAATATGAAAGTCTTGGGCATATGACGTGTTTGGGTACTATGCAAAACGTGGATTCAAAATATATTATCCCGCATTTTTGCATATTCAAGCCATCGAGTACCACCACGAAACTTCGTGTGGTATTCGACGCGTCTGCTAAGACGACAAATAATCTAGCTCTGAATTCGGTTGTTCTGTCAGGACCGAAGCTTCAGGCAGATTTAAATCAACAGCTGATTAATTTTCGTTTGAATGAAATTTGTCTTTCCGCGGACATTTGTAAAATGTACCGTCAAATTCTCATCGATCAGAGTCAACGTGATTATCAGCACATTCTGTGGCGGGAGTCCTCCGATCAAGTTATCAAGGTTTATCAACTCAACACTGTAACTTACGGGGTAGCTAGTAGTCCATACCTGGCGATCAAGGTTCTACAGACCCTAGCTGAAAACGAAGCAGAGAGGTTTCCTAAAGCTTCTGCGATCCTAAAGCAAGCCTTTTTTATGGATGACTTTCTTTGGTCCGTCTCCTCAGTAAAAGAGGCTGTCGAGGTACAGGACGAGCTCTTGGCCCTACTTCAAAGCGGTGGCTTCACCCTACGGAAGTGGTCTAGCAATAGTACTGAGGTCGTACAGCGGCTACCAGCAGAGCATCGTGAGACACCTGTTGAATTCAACGATGACCAGGACCTTTCCATCAAGATCCTCGGACTTCAGTGGTTGCCCGCTTTAGATTCATTTACTTTTTCAACAACACCTACTAACCCAGTTGTCACTAAGCGAACTGTGCTATCTCAAATAGGTCGCCTTTTTGATCCTCTTGGATTCGTAGCACCTTGCGTGTTTCTTGCAAAGTGTTTCATGCAGAAATTGTGGGCCCTCAATCTAGGTTGGGACCAGAGTTTGCCTGCAAACTTAGAATACCAGTGGCTAGCCTTTGTCAACGAACTACCCCTGCTATCAAAATTCAAGCATGAACGTCACGTTTCGGTCTCAAATATAACGTACGTACAGCTTTTAGGGTTCTGCGACGCATCAAGTCAAGGCTACGCTGCTGTAGTATATTTACGTTCTACTAACGATAATGGTGAGAGTAAAGTCAGCTTACTTATTGCCAAATCAAAGGTGGCTCCATTAAAGACAATATCTATACCACGTCTAGAATTAATGGCAGCACATCTATTGTCTAAATTAATCAAATATGTCAATTCCATTCTTCAAGACCGGCTGTCAATTAACGAGACGCTATTATTCACTGATTCATCGGTGGTTTTAGCGTGGCTCAACACACCCAGTTATAATCTTAAAACCTTTGTGGCCACTCGCGTGGCCAAGGTATTGGAAGCGATATCTAAGGAGTGCTGGTACCACGTGAGTGGCGCAAGTAATCCAGCTGACATCTGCTCCCGCGGCGCAGCCCCGTCTGCGCTGTTGGCGATGCATGAATGGCTTAACGGACCTGATTGGCTTTCTCTAGTCAAGCCATGTTGGCCAGTTAAAACCATCGATGAATTCAGGGATGTCAGTCCTCCAGAACTAAAGCCTCAAATTGCTTTAGTCGCTGTGGATACTCCTCAGCTTAAGAGCTTGTTATACGCTTTGACAGAAAAGTATTCTAGTTTTGATAAATTAATCAATGTAGTTGCTAGGTGTTTTCAATTTATCCACAACTGTAGGTTATCAAAAGCTCATCGTCGATCTCTCTCGGTCAGTGATGTTCGAAAGGCTCTTGATGTCATAGTAAAATCTGTTCAACATCATCATTTTTCAGTTGATATCACGGCTCTGTCTAAAGGTGAGCGTTGTTCTCAATCATTGAAACGGTTAAATCCTTTTGTCGATTCCAATTGTTTCCTCAGGGTGGGGGGTAGACTTACTCAGTCAACCCTGAGCTATGACAACAAGCATCCTTTACTTATACCTAAAACTAGTAACTTTACAAACATTCTGATTGATTACTATCATAAAATACATTTGCATATTGGTCCAAGAACACTTCAAAGTATCTTAAGTCAAAAGTACTGGATCATATCTGCACGAAGTGCTATTCGTTCTCGTACGACTCGTTGTTTATCTTGTTTCAAAGTTTCACCGTCATCTCGACAGCCCCTCATGGGTGATTTGCCTAAGTATCGATCTCAAGATATCCATGTATTTCATACCGTGGGGATAGATATTGGTGGTCCTTTCTTCACAAAAGAGTCTAATCGTAGAAACGCTAAAATTTCCAAATCATACTTATGTGTGTTCGTCTGTTGCTCAACTCGGGCGGTACATTTGGAAGTTCTATCGTCCCTGAGCACTGAGTGTTTCATGGCAACGTTTGATCGCTTTACTGCCAGACGCGGTCTTTGTCATACCATAATATCTGATAATGCCACAAACTTCGTGTCAGCTGGCAAGCATCTTGCGGAAGTTTCAAGGTTTCTCGTTTCAACTAATGATGACTTAAGCACTAAGATGACTAGTCGCGGAGTTGAGTGGAAACATAATCCTCCTACAGGAAGCCATTTTGGTGGTATATACGAGTCTGCCATCAAATCGGCTAAGACTCAACTAAAACGTACTATAGGTACTAGGGCGTTATCCTTTGAAGAATTGACGACAGTTTTCTCTCGAGTCGAAGCTGTCTTAAACTCAAGGCCTTTGTGTCCTTTATCAAATGATCCAACGGAGTTTGACGTTTTGACTCCATCGCATTTCTTAATAGGGCGGGAACTTCTGTCAGTTCCTGAATATGACATTACAGATTTGTCTATTAGCTCACTCGGTCGTTGGCAAGCCACTCAGCAGCTTTCTCAACACTTCTGGAAGCGCTGGAGGCGTGATTTTCTATGTACACTGCAACAGCGACAAAAATGGTTCAACAACTGTCAAAATTTGAAAGTCGGAGATCTTGTTTTGTTACACTCTGATGCTGCACCGTTGCAGTGGCCATTAGCTAGAGTGACGAAATTACACCCGGGATCTGATGGTGTCGTACGCGTTGTTAGTGTGCGAACAAGTAAAAATGAAATTATTCGTCCAGTTGTCAAACTTAGTCCTCTCCCCGTGGAGCAGGACTCTCATTAATTATTTATTAACTTGTTTATTGCTCACACAAATTCTAAGTTTAAGCTTATGTGAGCAATTTATTTAGTAATTAGTTTTAACATACAGTCCACACTCTACCACATGACATACACTACATATTTCAAAAATTAACATATTTCAACCTCCGGTTTTGTAACTGGAAATCCTGCTGGATTTCGGTGGGGGGAATGTTGGGTTTTGGGCTTCCAAATTTAAATTCACCCGCCAAATATTCAATCGGTGCTACACACTGTATGCACCCCGTACAAAACTCCGCCGCACGACGCTTGGTGGCGCGCGAGTGCTTCTGGTGCGAACGTCGTAAGCGCAAACATCTCGTGCAACAAATAAATTAATTGTGACAAAACTACGTAACTTTATGATATTTAAATTGGTGAAGTGTTTACCCGGGACAGTGAGCCACCGTTTCAACTAATCGTGGATGGAGTATCTTCGATATTGGACGCAGTTTGGACTCATTAAACTTCTGGCGGGTGACGTACCAATTTTCGATATTAAAGCCCATTTACTAAGAACTATTTCCATTCAGATTTCAAATCCCAGTGGTGAATCAAAAAACACCACACCCAGGTTAGATAAATTCACTAACTAAGCCCTTTTTGCGGATGACACCGCCATATTTTGCTCAGGCACTAGCCCTCAGACCATAACTCGTAAACTCCAACGTGCAGCCAACGCCCTAGGCGCTTGGTTCCGCAAATGGAGAATAGAAATAAACCCCTCTAAAAGTCAGGCAATTCTCTTTCGCAGACCCACCGGTCGTGGTAGTCGCTCTAGGGACCTCCCCTCGACACCAGTAACGCTTTTCGGCGAATCGATCCCCTGGGGTAGGTCAGCCAAGTACCTGGGCGTAACTCTTGACGATAGATTGAGCTTCCGGCCACACATAAAGGCAGTATGCGCGCGTGCCGCCTATGTAATGGGTCGGCTCCATTATCTCCTCAATTCAAAATCTAAGCTTTCCTTAAAATGTAAAGGTAGACTCTATACCGCGTGTATTCGTCCAATTATGACGTACGCCAGTACGGTCTTTGCTCAGGCTTCTCCTAACCGATTAAAGCCACTCCAAGTATTACAGAACCGGTTCATGCGTAAAATCACGGGTGCCCCGTGGTACGTTCGCAACGTCGACTTGCACGTCGACTTAAAATTGCCGACCATCAGGCAATTCATGAAACGGGCCTCTCGTAGCTATTTCGATTCCGCCGTTAACAGCAGTAACCCGTTAATCGTGCAAGCTGCAAGCTACACGCTATCTCGTATATCCAGCGTACGCAGACCAAGGATCGTCCTTGCCGAGTCTGACGACGAAACCACCAAAATTCAAGACCAGCTTGCAGCCGGTAACTCAGCTCGCGATACACAAACCCACACTAATACACAAATCCGATTCCGTCCTCGCCGGCGAGGACCGTCGCGTCGTCCCACCCAGTCTCGTCTTGTTAGTGTGGCCCGTGCCGCAGCAACGACCCAGTCCGTTCTCTAAATAATCATGTCAAGTGAGTCCCCACTTCCCCCAGTGACGCCCTGAGCCGAGGCACGGTCCCGCAGGGGACACCCTCAGCGCTGTCGCTTAAATTTTTCCTTCGGTTGAGAGCCCTTTGCGCTCACCGAAAAAGTCCGCGTAACGGTGTAAAAGCCATCTAAGGCTGTCACCTGCTAGTCCATTTAAAAAAAAAGCGGCTCGGGGCAGAATTATCAAGGCACTCGTTCCGTCCACATCTCACAATTGTGACTCGGATCACGCCTGATTTACTGCGTTAACTTTATTTAAATTACATTGTTTTTATCTTTAAATTAATTTCATAATTAATTAACAAGTTTGATTCAATAAATCATTTTCTACGTAATCTTAAAATTTTGCTTAATCATGTCTGAAGACCAGTCTAGAGGTGATTTCAGTGGCGAGGACCATCGCCCGCCATCACCAATTCTACAACAAGTTTCGGTTCCATCCGAAATACAAATAAAACAAAAAATAGGAACGTAAGATTTTTTACGAAGTTGTCGAGATCAATTTTACTATGTACTTAATTTCGTTACTACGTAACAAATTATTATTTAATGTAAAAACAAAACAATTCAGAAGGTTAAGGATAAGGTTTCATGGGTTCATAACCCAAAATATATGTAAATATCACATTATACAGGGTGTAAAATGTAGCTCATGATAATTATCAAAAGATGTTATATGCTCATAAAACTAAACTACTTTCCCCAAGAAACATGGGTCGAAATTCAACAAAAAAAATTCATCGGCCCATACAAATGTCGATCAGCTGATCGGACACTGTATAAAAAGTTTGATTTACGCACCACACTAGTGCAGACTGAAGCGCCGCGCGCGCACGTTCCAGTGCGGTACGGGGTGGAGGGGTACGGCCAAAAACAGCCAAAAACGGCGTTACACAAAAATACTTCCCGTACATTTTTTTATGGGAAACTGATTAGTTAAGCAAGGATGTCAGAAATATAGTTCTGTCTTTTGTGCGTGTATGGGAACTTAGTTTTTTCGCCCCCGCACCAGGCGTGAGACAAGGACAATTAGCTGCCGCACAGGCTGGAGCTCAAATACGACAAAATACTTCCCGTAACGCAGTGAACGTGTTAAACATGGTTTACAAGTATTAAGCCTCCAGCCTGTGCGGCAGTTAATTGTCCTTGTCTCACGCCTGGTGCGGGGGTGAAAAACCTAACGACCAGCGACCTTTGAAGTCAAGACCTGACACGGGAAAATGAAGGTCGTAACGCAAATCTGGCATTCTTGCTACGGGAAATATATGACTCGTATAGCACTAGAAGTAAGTTTAAGATTAGCACTAACGCAGTGAACGTATTAAGAACATGGAAAAGATCTTTTAAAATAACGCGTTGCCGACCCTGTAAAAAAGTGCAGCTACTTGCATATACTTTCAACCAATTCTTTCCACAAAATTAATTAATTACGTAGTGTAGTAAAAGTTATGCACATTTTGATTTTAAAAATGCACGACTAAACAAACTAGTTCATATCTCCAAATCTATTTAGTACGTTCCAACATGGATGAGCTTAATTACTTAAAAGCATACAGCCTTTGAGAAACGGAACTGTTAAAGTTATTACTCACTATGTAGTTCATATACCGTCTTTATTACAACACTAGCTGCCTCCCCGCGGTTTTACCCGCGTAGTTCCCGTTCCCGTGGGAACACAGGGATAAAATATAGCCTTTGTTACTCGGGGATAATGTAGCTTTCCAAAGGTGAAAGAATTTTTGAAATCGGTCCAGTAGTTTCGGAGCCTATTCATTACAAACAAACAAACAAACAAATCTTTCCTCTTTATAATATTAGTATAGATAAAATATCTGCTAACTGTATTTTTCTTGCAAGAATTGTGAGATTTTTTAATAAATATCGTCGTTTCTAGTCGCGAAAATTTTCATAGACTAAAAATAAAGGAGTTAATGTAAGTAATAGAGGTAAAGTAGGTCGAAATTTAATTTTTTATAGTGCTTTAATCACAAGACTACATCCATAGCTTTTAGACACAATAAATATAATTGAAGTGTTTATGAATATTATATCAAAACTACCTCAATTTAGTATATAATAGTATAGGTAACATGACACTAATAATAAACAGAATATTATGAACTTTCAGACTTTAAATGTTTACTGATAAATAAGTAAATTGGTAACTGCAACTAAAGTCTTTATCATCACGAATTCACGTAAAAAAACATTAAAACAAATGAAACCTCAATCAAGCTTAACTTACACCACTATACTGGTATTACAAGGCAATTAATACCAAATGAGTATCTAATCCAGTTTAATCCGGTCTGAACTAGATACAAGCTTAGGCAATCTGCACAGTGTAAAGTTTTTAAGCCGAGGCCACACGGGACGACGTTACTGCGAACAGTGGGACACGAGCGTTTACAAATTCATTGCTACGAATGACGAATCAAATAGTACAGTGTGTACTGGGTTTATCTGCAATGTGATTTGGACTCGATGCATAATGGAATAATGCTGCAAATGTCTTGGCTTGAGATGCATTTGCTCAGTAGATATCGCAACCAATTATATTTATTGGTTGATGCCAGACGGTGTGGCGGTTACACCTTTTCCCGCCACAGAGTCAAAGGTAGATACAGACTGATGTTACAAGGCGTAATGTAACATGTTACAAAGCGAGTATCTGTCCACTCCGCACTCGGCCCGTAACACTTGTCAGTACTTTAGTACCTTAATACTAATATAATCACAGAATATAATGAACAGGTAATAAGTAACTTTGAAACTTAACTACTCTATTTAATGATAGGCTATTTACATTTTCATCCTAGAAAAAGTGCAATTAGTTAATACTTAACAACATATAATTATACTGATAAAAAATAGCAATTTAGTTATAGTCTACACAACATTTAAGAAACAATACAATTAAAACTGTGTTAGTTCTGTTATTCCCAATTTCCAAAAAAGTTTTCGTGATTAATAAAACCTTTCCGGGACACAACTTTTACATGACCGAGTTAATCAGAACTAGTTAATATAGACTTACAGATAGTCACATTTACATTGTCCATTGTCCCTCACGAACGGAATTAGATAAATAACAAGTTGGTACGAAAGTTTGTTATATTAGTTAGGTCGGCGCCCGCGGACCCCTATTTCGGTAAAACCGCCGCGTGCTAACTAGCTAACTTCCCGTTCAACTCCTGTCTATTCCTGTTTATTTTCTTTTGTACTTAGTTTTTCCTAAAAGTTCCCTTTGTTTCGGGGTTAGTTTTTCGTGTCTATGGTGTTATGAATTTGATAATCGAATAGCAGTCAGTTTGAAAAAAGTTTATTAAGAAAATTTTATAGACTCTTACATGGTTTTTACATGTCATCGCGTACTTGCGTTGTATTTTTCTAAATTGAAGAAGTACTACTATTCTGATTCACACAATTAAAGGTAATAAATACATTGACTAAAAGTTATTTTGGTTCTACTCTACAAGCAAGATGAAAAGACAAAATCATTTTACTGAAGATAAATTTATTTAGTATTTCAAAGTTTAAATTTAAATATTGCGTCGGCCTTAGAAGAGTTTTTAATAGGCAAACATTACCTGTATTGTACCCACACTTCGACCTATTGAAATACCTATTTCAATCACAATATCTGTTTACACCGTTTAACTCTGTACTTTTTTTTCTGATATAAACCTCTTTGTATACTACACCAATATCTACTCAGTCTTTATACCATTTTATTGTGTGCTTAGCTTAATCTGTCGGCCAGGAGGGTCAGCGAGGCAAACAGGCGCGGGTGAAATTAATGAACTTTTCGGATCCGACGAGTTCAGCTAAGTCTATCGATCACTACCCCGTCTGATCTACCCACATACCCTCATATACTGACTTAATTCACGTTTTGTTTTTCCCAAAATTGATTGTGTAATCTTTTGGAGATCATTTGTTATGTAACAGATACCTAGTTATTGAAGAGTATTCGAGTATATTTCAAAATAAAAAACTCAAGGATGCTGCACTTATGTACTTGAAAATGTTCGTTGTTATAATAATGTTAGGACTAACAATAAAATTAAATCTTAGAGGTATGTTTATTGTGAATCATTGCTAATACTTGTAGTAGAGACTACTCTGTACTACCTACTTTTCATGAAAACCAATTGGGTTCGAAGAATGTCAGTCATTTAATGATGATTACGTAGTACCATTTTACTAAATATAACTGTGTGAATATACTTAAAAAACGTTTTATATCAACAACACTTGATCTTTACACAACAAAAATGATAAATCGTAATACCTAACTATACACAAAGTGCAATATAATTCTCATATTTTCTCGTCTCACAAAAAACCTTCTGAAGGCTGTATTAAATGTATGAGGACAGTGATTCAACAAAATCCGACGCGTGTAAAGCACGTACTAGGGAAATCACTTAGCATATGACAAATAGTGTCGGAGTGACACGCTTTTAAGATACATAATCATGCAGCCCCCGGTTTCAGCGAGTGTTGTAGAGTAGCGTGAAGCGATTTCATAAATATACCTTTTTTTAGGAAAACTTCTTGTAATAAAAAACAAATGTAGGTATATGATTATAAATTAATCCATTCGACATACGTATTATGATTACGTGTATTTACTGAGGTTGCGAAGTCAAATGATGTAGTGAAGTTAAATAGTCAAAAGTCTCGTAGCCAATACTACGACGTAGACCCTCTACGGCGTAGCGTGGGCTACGAAAATTAGGACTCCATGATCATAGAACGAAGCACAAACATTAGGATTATTGTTTTTCTAAAAATTAAATCCGTAAACAAAAACAGCGTATACATAAATAGGTTTATTATTTCGATGTTTTCAGCCATTGTCCCAACATCTCCCTGTCCGAATAAACATAGAAACCTAAATATCGCAACAGCCTACATTTAAAATCAATATTTGCAGTTACACACGCGGTTGGCAGGATATCACAGGGCTGCGTTACACTGCACTAAAAACCGTATATCTCTACAACTATCAAAAACATTTATAGAACATAAGTATATAATATATTTTAAGTTAATTCTAATAAAACACAAAATGTGTAAACAAGATAACATTACAAGCTACTTTATTCATTATTTATTGATTCTTAAAAACCATGAAATAGGACATCTTTCATATATTTCAAACTAAGCAAAACTACGGCAACTACATAGCTAATAAACTACAAATACTACTTTTAAATAGATATTTACATGCAGACACAGCACAGAGTTATTCATATGCACATAATTATGTGTATTTCTTTACTCATACAATTTACTTAGTTCCTTTCAAATCTAGAGTGAAAAGCCATTTTCTGGGCAAGCGTGTAACATATTAAGCTTCGACGTCGCTCATGCCTGAAGCCTAACGAAAGCGCATCACTACATATTATAAAACAAAGTCGCTTTCCGCTGTCTGTCCCTATGTCTTCTTAAATCTTTAAAACTACGCAACGGATTTTGATGCGGTTTTTTTAATAGATAAAGTGATTCAAGAGGAAGGTTTTTATATACAATACATGCATAATATGTTACAGAAACACTTTTTGAGTATTTCAAATGTGATGTATAAGCATTGCACCCGTGCGAAGCTGGGGCGGGTCGCTACTTGATATAAATCACAAATGTTTTTCCATTCAAAAGGATTATCATTCATGCTATTCCCAAAACATGTTCACGAACATTCGTCACAGTGTACGACGGCATTAATATCGCTAGTATTAGCTAATGGATTCGCAGAGATAGGTCAGGCATTGTCGTTTGAATTATTGTAATTGCTGCTATCGAGGCCTATTCCATGCACAGTAAATACCGTCTGAACTGCACATGTCTTATGTATGGTATGTAGACTACGCGATTTGGTAATCATGGTATAAATTGTGTTTTTACGTAGAAGAAACTAATTTGGCGCATTTTCTCTCGAGCTCTGACATTTTTAGGGTCTTCACCAGTTATTAGATATACTAAATTAATATTATATACGGCGTACATCCAGACAGAACAAACAGAATGTCCTAGATGGGAAATGATCCCACTACTAGCAGCTTGAAAGTCTCGGTCACTTCATATGGCCTGTTATTTTATCGACGACGAAGACTAACATCATACCCATGAACAATAAACAAACAGCACTAGAATAGAACATACACCTAAAAACTCCACCTAAAAAAGACTCGTTTCAAAAGGGAACCAAGCGAGAAATGCCTAAACAATATTTTTATAAGTCAACGATTTTTCCGTAACTTGTAAAACAAGCGATCGTTGGCAGTGCAAAATGACAAGTTAGCACAACTGTCGTGTGCCTATGGAGTGGAATAGGTCCAGATAGTGTCACAGTCGCAAACGGCACCGTTGGATGGTAAACAAGAAGAACAAAACCATTCCAGTGGTTGCGCATATTTTTACGAGTACTGCCGCCCATACTTTATGTATGTGAACAGAATTTTTTGGTCAACTCTTTTGGTTCTATAGCTATTTTAAGTCCGTATGCTTTGTGAAAATGGAACCTATCAACGGTTATAAATAATAGAATACCTAATATATATAGACGTAATTGTCTATACTAATATTATAAAGAGGAAATATAGGCTCCGAAACTACCGACCGATCTGCACAATTCTTCCACTAATAGAAAGCTACGTTATTCATAAATAACATAGACTATATTTTATCCCTGTATTCCCACGGGAACGGGAACAACGCGGGTTAAATCGCGCGACGGCGGCTAGTCAAAATCAAAATAAAATAACATGATGAACGACCAGTATTTTGGGATTTTAAATCCATTTCTATGATGTTGCTAACTGTACCCCTTATCAGGTAATGTTAAAGATTATGTATTTATTCAATAGATAAGTACCTAATAGCCCTAAAAGACTATTGAATAAAGTTTATTTTACCAAACGTTCCCAAAGTTTTCCCACTAAGCCGCTCTCAGTACAGAAGTTGGCAGCTTCAAATCCGCCTCGAAAGTTCTAGAATTTTTTAAACACTTTTATTTTTAAATCGCTCCGACGAAGACATAATGTGATAGAAATTTTAAAGGTCTTAAAGTTATAAGTAATTCGTAACTATGTATTATGTAGTTCTAACTAATCTAAGTCTTTGAAAGTAATAAAAGTTAGGCGTTTCCAAAGTTATGCTATTAAGCAACTAAGTTATACCTATTAATAAAATATTCTTATTACGAACATATAAAACGAAACTCTTAGCTGAGTATGAACGGTTTTATAAAGATTTAAATGCGTCTCTATTTTTTTTATCTAAATACCTAATCTCTATGAAGCTAATATAGTAGGTAGGTATATTTGTTTTTGGCCAGACTTGTTCCGTAAGTAAAAATATTAACTCAAATTGAACTTTAAAAATACCAAAACAACGTAACATTATTTTGAATATTAAATATTTATCACTATGAGTTTTCTCGTGACCACGACCAATGAAACTTGATCGAAACGTCGAGGTTAGTCAAAATAATATACTTATTATATAAACCTCGCTCGAATCGACTATATACTCTTAGTTATATACAGCACCAGCGGACCCGGTAGACTTCGTTCTGCCCACCACCGCCATCTACCGGGTCCAAATTGATTTCCCCATTACATACTCCGTAATTTGGTGAAAACCGCATGAAAATGTGTTCAGTAGTTTTTGTGTTCATTGCGTTCAGACAGACAGAGGCGGCGGGGACTTTGTTTTACCTATATATATAGATTTTATTTTCCTTATCACCCACAAACACGCGTTAATATCCCAAACAAATCCAAAGATGACACGACACGACGTCATTACAACCCCGACGGTAAACAAACATCTCGGAGTTTCTGCGTTTTGACATGGAAATCGAGTCGGCCGCGTACCGATGCAAATTACTGAATAATCGGCTTATTGAGATGCCTTCACAATGAGTTCGTCTGTTGTTCGTGTCTGCTTAGTATACGACAGTTGTTCCAGATCGATCTGGTTTGGTTTGGTTACATAGTCGAGTCAATACGGCACGTTTAAACAGGCTGCCTTATTCGTGTTCTGGATGGGTTGCTGTCACACCGTAATAGTTTTGGAAAATAATACTATTTTTTTTTTCAAACACACACAAGTGTTACAGTTTTCCAAAACCCTTCCGGTGTAATTTAAAATACTTTAAGCATCAATGCACCAATTCTTTTTTAAAACACCTGTCATTAAATATGTGTTAAATATACCACTAGGAAAGCAAAAAGTTTACCATGTGAAAAATATTTTATTATTGAGTTAAATAGTCAAACACTCGTTTGCTTTTAAAGGTACTTAAATTATTCACTATTTTAGATACTTAAATCACCAGTTTATTTGTTTTTTTAATTATTTTACTTTACTTTAGTCTCATTACATAGCAAATGGTTATCAATATCTGCAATAGCTACACCAAATCAATCGTCCATTGGTCAGTCTAAAAACTATAACTCACTACAGACAACCAAAGTGCTCTATAACAGAATCCTAAACGCCACTCAGCGCTGTTAACGCGATGTATATGACTGAAACCGCATTGAACTTACCCCATTAACGGCCAAATCACGAGTTATGAAGTAACCCATCGGTACCCTAATAAGTATGCTATATTAACGCACAGAGGCTGCCTTCCGGCTTGTTCATATTCAAGGTACTAACCTTATTTTTATTTTTACTAGATACTATATATTTTGTTCCAGCGTGATATTTTTTAACCAGTTCCAGTTTTAGTTGTATTTTCTAATCTACTTTGAGTCTTTGACATAATCATTTAATAAAATAAATATTCTCATCACACAAGGCCAACCTATTTCTAAACTAAACATAACTTGTACTAGTAGCTAATATACAACTTATACGTATATTTACACAAATTACATCCAAACAAAGATATTCATGGACATAAATGTTTGTGAAATCGAACTAATGTCAGGATCACTTGTCACCAGACCCACCTGTACGACTTTGGTCAATCATCTGATTCAATGTTGATAAGTAGGTACCATACATAGTCACGTGATAGTTTTTTATCTCCTCACTAAAGGCACATCATCATAATATCTATAAAGTTTTGTCTGTCCATCCCATTCTATAGCCAAATTGGAACACGATAAGTGCAAAACTTTCGCCGTAAAATTAGGTATAACCTCAAGAAGATCACTCAAACTTGTAAGAGGAATTTATGTTTTATGAGGAAAAATGGCGAGCCATGAAGTTCGCTGCCAGCATAATAAAGACCCGCAGTTTTATATTATCTTTTAAAATATATTATTATTGTGTGTTTTAAGTAATCACATATTTATTATACTCTGGTAGTAAATATAAATACTTAGTAATTTAATTTAACTATATACGTAAACCAGAGTTATTTCTAAATTAAATCCACTAAGACATACACTCACAAAAGTGAATACAACTATTCCTGTAAGTTAATAGGTAAACATTAAGATTTATTCTGTACTATAATGCCATTTTACCTTACGGTGTAACATACAGCACACATACTTCTTCTAAACGTTATTTAGGCACTTGTTATATTGATAAATAAATTATTTAAATTGTCCAATATTAAGCCTATTATTATACGTTATTTTATGAATTATATTTATGTAAATTCAATTATTATATTTTAATGAGGATAACCCATTCCTGGTTACCATAGTACAAGCTCTGCTTAATTTGGAATCGGATGTGTGTGAAAAAGAAATCCTGCAATATTTTATTATTTCAACTAGGAATTCGTGCGAAGGAAATAAAGCAATTGCTGCGTTCCACAGTCCACCATTGTGGTGGAATCATAATAATCGTCCTGGCATAGGTATGTGAAATATTCCGAGCCAGAACGCAATGCATATAATTATTGTTGGTCGGAACACATAACTAGCTTTTAAAGTGAGTTGTACAGTTAGGGATTTAAGAGGAATATCCCTATTAATTTTATAAATAGTAAAATAACTAGGTCTGTTAGTTTGTTTGCCTAAAACACTGTTCTAATTATGATGATTTTTTTACAGATATAGACAAGATTTTGGGAAAGGACAGACTTCTTTATATCCCGGGAAAATCAAAGGTCCCACGGAAATGTGCCTGAAACCGCGGGGCGGAAGCTAGTATAGTCATAGTAGGCATTTTGTTGAAATCAGATCTTATTTGCCGAATAATTTGAGAGGTTTCAATTTACTACGAACTAGCTACCTGACATAGCTCTGCGCTTGTGACAGTAATTATAGGTGAAAATCCCTTTTTCTATTTGTGAAATCCGTATAAAAATCCATATAGTATTATGAGATTAGTCTAAACAAACACAAAGAAGCGCGATGGCTGATGACTTTCATTTAAATACATAGTAGGTATAAAATGTGTTTAAAATATAGCTTTAAATAAAGTAAAATAAAACTTTAAATAGATTAGTACCTACGGGATCCGTTGGTGTTACTAGTAAGTTTTCATGTTTCATTTATGGATCATTAATAATATAGCCGTACCTAGTAGCTCAGTTGGGAACGCACCGACTCACGATCATGAGGGTGCAAGTTCAACCCCTTGGTCATACCTCTGAGTTTACAAAAACGTACTTACCTACGGAATCACGCCACTGACTTTCGGTTAAGGAAAAACATCACAATTAAAGGCATGTAAAGTTTGCCAATCCGCACTAGGCCCGCGTAGTGGACTATGGCCTAAAAGACCCATTGATGTTAGGGGAGACTCGAGCTCCTCCGTGGAGACATATAAGCGGATGATGATGATGGATCATTAAGGAGGTACGAGAAGTTTGTATCATTAATAATGTATTTCACAAAAACATGCAAAAACAATTCATATGGTTAAAATACCTGGGTATCGTTCGTTATTAATAAAATCAATACCCCATCGTCGAGATTCCAGGGCATCCCGCGCGCCATACCTACGTAAATCAATTACGAAACGCAACTATAAATAGTTGGGAATATTGCGCAACTATGCAACTATGTGAGAAAATTATACCATGGCAATAACTGGATATAACTGAAATAACGTGGATGTTCCGACTCGAGGGTGGGGCGAAGGCTGCGATATTGCATACCTCGTTGTTACATTCAGCCTGTTGTACCTACTTTTTATAATGCTAATATAATCTGTCTTTTAGTAATTATAAATGAAGCCTTTTTTTTTTAAACTAACCTGTTGACTTTATGGTAACGATTGTGACTTTCAAGCGTTGCGAGTTCTATTCTCACTCTGTGACAAACATTTGTGGGTATGAATATAAAATATCTGTTTGATCTATGTCTGGATGTAAATATTTATAAGTATCTATTTGAAAGTTGTATATCTTACCATAGTAAAACCTCCGATTAGTTTGAAATCAGATTAGCCACGTGTAAAAAGTATCGCAGAGTAAGTATCTGTTAGAGTTACCTAGTACTGAACTCACTGTGAATGATAATTTCCAAGAAATTGACTTCCCTGACGCGCAGGATAACATAAATAAATAAACTATGTTTCCAGAAAATAGTCAGTCTATTAAATTAATACAGCGGTACCATAATTTTAACATCGTATGAAAACCTAAAAACTTTTACGATTCAATTAATCTGTTTTAACAATGTTAATAGGTAGTACGCATAAAGTCAATCAATAACGTGGTAGGCACGTATTAGTTTGGGCATCGACATGTTCTGGCCCATCCATCAGACTGAAAGAGTAGAACTAACTTGTCAGATTGGAGCGTGATCACTCAATCCCCCCATTACACGGAGACTATCAGTCAATGTGGATGTAGTTTACATTGTTCGATACGACACGGCAAGGAGAAGTAAGGATGGATGGAAAGGAGGGCTCATTCTATTTTAGAATTGTCTTCCCTCTAGAATACCTGCTGCCTAAACTATATCTGTATATATAGGTCAAAATCAGCATCAATATTATTTACTTTTTACTTGATTTCCATTTCCTTGCTTTTTATTTATTTATTTACTGTTTTATTTAACATAGATATACTGAAAGAAAGCTTAGTCATACCAATCGTACAACTATTATTTCATACACACAAATACACACTTACAAAAATATTCCATCCAACCAGGCGATATAAATCAACAATGACGCCCAAACAATGGACCAGGACAACAGGCATACAAGGCAGTGCTCAGAGATGAAGATAGATCGCGGCGGGACGAGACGCGTGGTCACCCTGTCCGCGCGCCGGCTACCAGTTCGAGCCGCTTGATCGATGTCCTCGTCGTTATGGGAGCCTGGTACTTTCAGTTCGTGTAAGTCCCGTTGTTTATAACTAACTAAGATTGACTTTTGTTTCGTCTTTAGTCTTTATGAGAGCCAGGTAAATAAGATTCTGGTTTAACATGAAAGCAGTAGTTTTTGTCTAGAATTATGTTAAACGTACATTGGATGATTTATTTGACAGTTTATTCGGCTTACGGAACATTACAAAAGCCCAATCCAATTTAATATGCATTACGGACATAACAAAAACAAATAGAGCTGACTTTATGACCGGCGAAAAAACTATCGCATAACGGCTATATGGGTGAAAAACTAACATCTCATATCGGATGAGCAAATGTATTCAAGGGGCCCATTTTAGATTCTGTCCCACACATGTGTCATATGGAGTGGCCCTCCGGGGACTAGGTGTACGGCAAAAACTGAATATTGCAGATATGTTCACATTATTGCCTCACGTTCACATTACACATATATGTGCGAGACGACATTTTACTAACCAACTTACATTACCATAAATATATGTTTAAAAAATACATTATAAATGGCATAAAGTGGCATAATAATCTAACACATCAAAAACTTAACTAATAACAATAAAATAGCCAATAAATTGTAGTAATTGTATTACATTACAAAATGACCCATTCACTCTACAATTCAACTTAATGATCCAACGAACTTAATAAAGACCTAGCACAGTTTTATCTTTGGGTCATTGACAAGTTATTTAAAAAACTAAGGGTATATAAAGTATTCCCGTGATACATTGGACACGTGTTCCCAAGTGCCTAATACATAATGGATAACGGGCGGGCTAGTTTCAATAAAAGGATTTTTTGCATGCTTGACACACTCGACGATATTGTAACATCGTTCGCGACTCCAAATATATTCCCTTTTTTACACAAATCATATTCTAAACGACATTCGTGTGATGAAATGGAATTTTACTTTTATATGAGCAAGGAAAGGCAAGGCATCTATCTACTGCTATTTCTCGGCTTAATTTAATTAGTGTTCAACTTACAACGTCAAGGTTCCAAGGTTGACAATGCATTTGCGAAATGTGGAAGGCAAATAAAGTTGAAAAGAAGATATGAGAGAATTGAATTAAAATTGAAAATACG
Source organism: Thyatira batis (assembly GCA_905147785.2). Classification (NCBI taxonomy): domain Eukaryota; kingdom Metazoa; phylum Arthropoda; class Insecta; order Lepidoptera; family Drepanidae; genus Thyatira; species Thyatira batis. The sequence continues at coordinate 6,003,472 of LR990504.1, read as the reverse complement.
TGGATTGGCATGGTGGTCGAATAAAATAAAGTGAACTTTAAATAGAAAATAAGAGGAAGCATATGAGACAGATTCATAGCCCAGAACATAAATCAAGGTTATTCCAATATTGAGAAATAACAAAGAAAACTGAACCTGAGTTCAGTTCTAAGTATGTATAGTTTAAGCCTAAAATCGTATCTGTAAAATCTCATTATTAAGGAATGGGTTCAGCATCGTAGAGTTAGCACACGGCAAAACTAGGGTTCCCACACATAAGTTCATCAGTCAGGATTTATTCTGATGTGTGACAGATGAAACAATCGAATTGGGCTTGCCTGAAAATGGCTATTGGAGCTGCGCTACTGAAAATTGTTTATTTGCTATTTCCGAGACTTATTTACCCAATAATCTAGTTTTTAATTAAACAATTATTAAAAATAATTTTAATAGTCCATTACAAGCACTTATGACAAAAAGAAGATTATCAAAACGCGCAGAAAAAATCTATATAAACTTATAACCGATGGCAGGTGAGTAGATTATTTTTATGTGTGACTAGCTGCCTCCCCGCGGTTTTACCCGCGTAGTTCCCGTTCCCGTGGGAATACAGGGACAAAATATAGCCTATGTTACTCGGGGATAATGTAGCTTTCCAAAGGTGAAAGAATTTTTGAAATCGGTCCAGTAGTTTCGGAGCCTATTCATTACAAACAAACAAACAAACAAACAAATCTTTCCTCTTTATAATATTAGTATAGACCAATAAATTATCATCACATCATCATATATCACGTAATTAATATATACCTAACACAAATGTTTCAGATGCCCCACCCGGTTGGCTTTGTGGTTAGTGACCCTGACTTTCAAGCCGCGGGTCGTGGGTTCGAATCCCACCCAGGACAAACATTTGTATGCATGAATATGTCTGTTTGTCCTGTGTCTGGATGTAAATATCTATATAAGTATGTATTTAAAAGTAGTATATGTAGTATATCAGCTATCTGGTTACAATAACACAAGCTCACTTTGATGCTTAATTTGGAATCAGATTGGCCGTGTGTGAAAAAATGTCCCAGGATATTAAATGTCCCAGGATATTTCAGATGCCTTGTATTTTTTTTAACATATGTCAGCCCTAGAAACGACGAGAAGCGAGGCGGTGAGACAGAGCGATTCTGATCTGAAATGCAAACCGCGAGCCAAAGAATCTCATTAGCGAGACGAGACCCCCTGTTACCTAAGCCAGCGTCACTATTCTGGTTCACTACGAACGCCAAGCGAGAAACCAAATTAAAACGCGTAATCTTAAGCGAACTTTGAGAATTTAAGAATAGAGTAGGTATTTTTACCGGTTGGCTTTGTGGTTAGTGACCCTGACTCTCAAGCCGATGGTCGTGGGTTCGAAGCCCACCCAGGACAAACATTTGTATGCATGAATGAATGAATATGTCAAAAAAATCAAATCAAATCAAAATCAAAAATCAAAAAAATCAATAGATAAAGATTCAGACACAATTTATGTGGGCACATGGATGAATTTATTTGATAATTGTATTGTATATCGGTTTCAGCCGAACACCATTGCTTCAAGCCCTCTTGTAAATACAGCGTCGAGTTGGAAATAAAGAATAGCGTGGCTGTTTATTTTACAGCCTCCAGAATATGGCTGTGTTGTCCGCGGCACAGTGAAGACACCGCGTCTTTGCATTCGTACCAGTCCGCTCATTGGAAAATCACTGCCGCCCACTGAATACTGAGCAACCTTCGGTACTCTCTATCTATATACGATCTTGAACAACAATGCTGTTTGTTTGTTGTACAATACATTTTTGAATTAGCCTTTGTGCTATGAGTATTCGTATTCTCATAATACGAATGCAGTTTTGAATCAAAGGTATGTTTTCGTAGACACTTTGTAACTATACTTCTAATAGGTATTATAAAAATAAGCGTTTGTTTGTAACGTTTACGTCACTTAAAGGGATCTGGAGTTAGGCACCAAGTTAAAAGTAAGGGTTTATGTTCTTGAATAGCCAGGGTACCTACTTTTTATCCCGGGAAAGTTTAAACTCCCCGAAATACGGGTCATACCGTAGGGCGGAAGCATTATATTGTTATCAAATGACATACATTTTTCACAACTACAGCTACCCTACCTACATTTATACATAGGATGTACTTTCTGATTTCCCCTCCGTAAACATTCATACATCACATTCGCAACAAGAAAAATATATGTTTTCTAAAGCGTCCATCAAAATGATTTCCGTGTAACAACATTAATCGGGCGGCCATTCAAAAAACTCGGACAATTTTGTCCGGGGTCTGTCGGACGGACCCACATCACGTGTACAATGGTCACGAAAAGCATTGTCGCCATTTTCAAAAAAGTACGCGCTAAATCTTGTGATTCGTTTTTTGTACATTTCTTTAATTCGACTTTGCACATAAAGATAATTTATTATAGAAAACCTTTTTGCACCCATAACTGCAGAATAAATAGTAAGTATTGATGTAACTCTTTAGGACCGAAAAACGACAATTAAGTATCTCAAACTTCTCTGTACATCTTTCTTTAGAAGAAAACATGATGACAATGACGCAATGAGTTTTTCTGATAACTAACACAAAGAGTATGTTTGGTAAATACTATTCTTTTGAAAAGGAGATAATGTCACAAAGTAACATCATCTTGTGCAGTTAGTTCAAAACTTTGTCAGTTGGCAACACTGCACCTCACGAGTACCCAAACTTTTATATTCCATGGCGCGTGTTACAAAGTTTAAGTTCAAGATAATTTTCCATTTCTTTTTCCTCTTTCTCATGAGTTATTTTATCTCGCATAAGTATCCAAAATTTGTCGTCGTAAAGAAACTCAATCGATTCCTTCCTGATCTGAAGCATATATTGATCTGGACAAAAGTCTACGGACTTGAGGAAGATGGACAAGGGTATTTCGTGAACAGACGCTGTTATCATATAAACTGCTACTTGACTACAAATCGAACCTTGTTCAGAGACATAAGGTACTTCGATGCTGTGATGTTCAATCTGCAAGATGTAAGTGGATCTAATGTTGAGATTCCTCCTAAGAGATCTCAGAAACAGAAGTACATATTCGCCGCCAACGACTCAGCTGATAACTACCCTGTGTGTGATCCCGTTTATGATAATTTCTTCAACTGGACTTGGACATATAGGTAGGTATTTATTATCATTTCAAATCAATAATAAGTAATAGATGAGTGGTAAAGCAACATTCAACTTGTTTATTAATACATGAATTACTATTGTATGAATCTATTTCGATCATCATGTTTCTGGCCACCCTAATGAAACTGTATCTGTATCATACACAGCTACATCAATAAATAATTTACGCTTAAATCTGCTAAGTCTCTCTTAAGTTTCAATTACTCTCTTTTAGGACTGACTCCCCAATCAGCTACGAATTTATCTCAGTCTATAACATTGAAGATGAAAAGTTGGGCACAAGTATCAGATGGATCAAGAACATGACTCCCATCGACGTTACAGTTAAAAACCAACTTCTCACTAAATCAAAAGCAGCAGCAATCTTTTTGGACAAATGCAAAACGAAAAGCAAAAGGGAGAAGTTTTTGAATAATTTAAAAGAGGAATTGAATATGTATAATTTGAGTATAGATGTGTACGGGTCTTGCGGTGATTTGCAATGCAAGAAGAAAAGTATGAGGCCATGTTATTGGAAGTTGAGGAAAGTTTACTATTTCTACTTGGCGTTCGAAGATTCCATTGCTGCTGATTACTTGACTGATGCTGTTCTATTTGGGTATAAATATAATGCTGTGCCCATTGTTTACGGTGGAGCTTATTATGAGAAGTAAGTCCGTATATTTTTACAATTATAATACTCGCTTATATGTAAAACATTACACAGATTCCGAGATTATATTTATTCTAAAATAATTTGTAAGATAGTAGATACATACCTATTTACACTGTTCATGATATATCTACTTATCTTTAAATAGGTATATATAAATTGGCTAAGACATTTTCACACCGGCCTGGTGTGAAAATGTCTTAGCCAATTTGATTCCAAATTAAACAGAGCTTGAGTTAAGGTAACCAGATAGCTGCTATACTTCGTTCAAATACTTACTTATAAATCAATCTTTTTCAGATTTCTACCACCACATTCATTCATAAACGGGTACCAGCTCGGAGAGAAAACCCTAGCGAAGACAATGAACGAGGTGATTTCAAGCCGTAAGAAGTATTATGACTACTTCCGGTGGAAGAATCATTATGTAATCAGGGACTCCAAGGTTCTGGATGCGTGTGCCCTCTGCCATGCTATGAATAACCCTCTATGGATGATGCAGAACATCAGCTACGTGAACTTCAGGAACTGGTGGCATCCATATTTCGTCGAAGAGTGCAGTCCATATAGAAAGTACTTTATTTTATAATGTTGCGGTTCTTTCAATTCAAAATAAATAGTTTTATGAATTACAATTACTCTATGGTTTTCATGTAGGTAAGTTATTCACAAATTATATTTTTAATACTGATTGGATCCGAACTCACTATATTTATACTGTATGTTGAATAAATAGTTGAATGTTTCGAAATAAACAAAAAAATTACTTCATAGATTTCCATTGAATTTTCGTACACAGTATGTGAAGTAAATATTGGCTATTGTTTGTCGAAAACCAACGATCAACTAGTATACAATTACCTGTTTGGCATTTTTACGTGGAACATCATATTTGTATTGTTTCATGATTATCATCATCATCATCCATCATCAACAGCTCATATAGATACGTCTCCACCGAGGAGCTCGAGCCTCCCCTAACATCGAGGGGGCTTAGGCCATAGTCCACCACGCGGGCCTTGTGCGGATTGGCGGACTTCACATGCCTTTAATTGTGACATCTCAGGTATGCAGGTTTCCTCACGATGTTTTCCTTCACCGAAAGCCAGTGGTGTGAATCCGTACGTAAGTTTTTATAAACTCAGAGGTACGGGCCAGGGATTTGAACCGGTACCCTCATGATCGTGAGTCGGTGCGTTCCCAACTGAGCCACCACGGCTATCATGATCATGATTATCAACGTCATTTATATCATAAACCGCGGGCTACAGAAAACAAGTTCCCGGTAAATATCGAGAGCATTTATTATAGGATTTTTATAACAATACAATATCGGGAGATGAATAATTACCACAGATACCCGCAAATGGGGCACCGAACGAAATCCTATCCATTCCACATACACGGCTTAAAAGTTTAAATTATATGAAACAGATTAAAGCGTACGATATAACGCGATATTGTCGCCACTTCGGGGTCCGATGTTAATTTAACTTTAAATCCTGTTTTTGAGATTGGACCAACGGAGTTTATAGTGCAAACATATTGTTCATGTTTATATATAGTATAGAACTGTGTTATACATAAACATACTTACCTAGTATTTTGCAAAATAAAAAACCCTCTGTGGATATTTTGTGTAAAAAAATATAGTTAGAACACCGGATGATAATTTCTGAAGGTTATATGCTAATAAAACGATATTCGTTGTCGGATACTAGGTAATGCTTAAGTACCTCACTAAGCACAAACTATCCATAAATAAAAGTACTAAGTAAGTACTATAGTCCTGCTCAAAGTAAAGTAAACTGTTGAAAAATTACATAGAAAATTTAAAACGAAATCCTCAATAGAGCGTTTGAGAAACAATTTCTTAGTTTTCCATCCTTTCAGAGTTGGTAGCGTTCATTAAAAATGAAGCGAATTTCACCCGCAAACAGTTGTGTATTGGCGGGCTTAACTAAAGCTGCAACTTTCCTCTGACTTACAGACTTAGCTCACTTAATATAAAGTCGGCAGCTTTGAGCTTCGGCGTGCTGTTACTTATTTACAGTATTGCACCTTCAGTGTATTGAGGAGCTTCCACGGAGCATATTTGGGTGGCAAGTTTACTCGACGAATCGAGAATTTCAGGTGTCTATAATTAATTTTGTTACTGCAAAATTACTATCAATAGGAAATAGTTGAAGGGTAATTCTTGCACTAAATGTAATATAGTTCACGAAATAATCCGTCCTACAAAAAATAAAATCTACACTAATATTATAAAGAAGAATGATTAGTATTTTATTTACTTAAAACTCTTTTGGCGTTAGAAAGCTACATAGGCTATATTTAATTCCCGTGTTCTTTCGCGAACGGGAACTACGGGTAAGATCGCGCAAGGGAAACTAGGGCTCTATAGGTTCATAAATACAGGCTAAAACGCCATATCAACCTACATAATATAGCAAAATTAGAGCATATTCCAAATGTATCCTCAAAGCAATCTTTCATGAGCCAAAACACTTAATTACTATGCTAAACGCTACCCCATCTGAGCCAGTTCAAGTATAGTTTTTGCCATGCCATGAGACAATCTAAATTTCTAATCGCCTGCGCTCCCAAAGCGCTAATTAATTCAAATAGGATAATATGAAAGCAGTCGAGATGCGATAGGATTATTGAATTATTATTTAAGTAACTTATTAGTCGTACCTACATCCATTATAAGTATGAAGGAATGTAATTTTTTTGTTGTTGGTAGCGGCTACGATTTCCGGTCTGGAGATAATTTTATGTGCACGACTATGTTTGGGATTAATATCTATTTATTATGAGCTATAATTATGTATTTAAAATCAGTGTAAATTTGGTATTATAAACAGTTATTTAGTTGCCATAGTACAAGCTCTGATTAGTTTAGTTTAGAAGTAGAAAGGTCCTAACCAAGAAAAGTAACTTAGATTCTGTTCCCTAACACATAAAACAAAGTTTCAAAGAAAAATAAAGAGTACTTTTAATTTAAACTATGACACGGTGCGCTGTGGAAGACTTGTGAAAATGTTTAATGGGACTGCCTGTTTACTTTAGAACACAGTTTCAAGAAGTTCATCCAGAAAATTAGCTCCCTATTCCGTTTATAGTAGCGAAAGAATCGTACTTAGGTACCTACTGTTGATTTAGTACCTAAATAGAATAATTACAAAACATTACATTTTCTAACAATAATTACTGCCACTCGTAAGGTATAGAAAATTATTAAAGAAATAAAAAAAACTTCAATCATACTATTATCAAACAATCTAAAATGCTGTTTACTGGTCGATGTCGTGTAAAAATAAACTAAAAACCATATCATAGAGAAAAATAAATGTTGACTTTTTTTTAAATAGTATATTGGCCGTCATAATTTTTTTCCGACATAAACTGCCAGTGTTTTTTTTTTTAATTTAAACATTAAAAACTAATCAAAATTAAAAAAATATACCTTTTGTTGTCTGGTAAGTAATTTATATTTTAATAAATATACTTTTATAAATGGAACCCTATAAGCGGTAACCTAAAACCTGGCAGACAGTGGGTAATGCAAAGGAACGTAGGTAAATTCTCTCAAGTTTAAAATGGAATAGTTGAGAAAAAGCAATCCTCCTCGCCAACGGCAAACGGCAAGGCACTCCGTTTGCGTAGGTAAATTAGTTGCTAGTTCTGTCTGTGAGCAAGTTAGATTGCCTCCTTGACTCTCTACGCTTCTTTAATTTTTCTCTGCAATACAGTTATGTAGTCGTCTGGCTACGTTCTTTGCTTTCGCTTAGCAGAAATAATAATTTAGAAACCAAGAGAATGCATAAACTGTATGTTCTCATTATGTGAGATGGAAGTTTTAATTCCAAGTTCTAAGATATCGAGTTTCTTTTTGGTAAATTACTTTATAACTAAAGATAACATTACTTAATTTGGGTATTACTTTTACTAGACCACTTTTCCAAAAAATAATAGACACGCGTAGACGTTTTCGTCTACATGATCCTTGGCAAAAACCGAAAAAAAATAGCAAATCAAATGAGATAAAATAAATAGTATACCTACAACTTTTCTAATTCAATAAATATTCCGAGGGTCATCTCAGGTAAACAATTACATTGTTTATGAAAATAATGGAAGTCACCACGAACCTATATTATTAGAACTACAGATTGACCTCTGAACTGAAATATTTATATGCTAGGTATATTGTATATTATTGCGGTACCGTATTCATTTGTATTTTTATTAAATAAATTAAATGCACTTTTAAAAAAATTACATGAACGAAAGTATTTAACGCAAGGTGTTTTTTTGTAAGGTGGCTCAACCGTAGCGCGTGAAAATATAAACAGCGTTTCTAACATATATTAAAATAAAATAGTAATATTAAAATCCAAAATGAAATAAATAATTTATGAATTGCAATTCGTTAAAATCATAGCCTAAATTAAAAACACACATATTTTTAATAAGCGAATAGGCTGTATACGACAGGACCTTAGTACAGGTAAAAAAAAGACAGTCAGTTCAATCAATGACACATTGTTGACAACCAATTAGAATGACAACTAAATTGACAAGTAAATGAAAACAGCTGTATATTTTCATACAAAGTAATCAATAAACGTTCGCAAATATCGTAATAAATAAGCTAAGTTACCATTGTTACTAAAAAAAGTCGAATTTCTGTGCTAAATATCTATGAAAATATCAAATTTCTTTGTTATAAAAGTTAGGTTATGTGCAGTTATTATTAGTGACTCAAGGAGATGATATGAATTTATCGATGTTGTGCATATAAGTAGCCCGCCTTATATGGGTTGAAAGGATTACTGTGTTTACCTCGGTTCAGTGTTTAAAGTTTTCGCAATGAGTGAACGCGACGTCCCTAGCAAGTCCAACTCCCAGGGTTCTGATGATGGGGAGAGGCCAAACAGGACTTCATCCCTGCCTATGCCTACTGGGTCAAGGTCAGTTTTTTTTTAATTGCTTCACTAAGGGGTGAGGTGGAGGTCAAATGCAATCCAATCTCATTGTAGTTTTTAACAAAGGATTATTTATATTCATGACATCATCTTTACAATACACACCTCTTTATCTAGAACAATCTTTTCATGTTTCTTTAGTACTATATTCATAACATTATTTAGGTAATAAAATAACTATTACTCAAATAGTTCAATGTAATACTTGAATTAATTACTGTTTAGTTCTGTATTTTTATAATGCTTGTTATTAAATGTAATTTCATTTTCATTGTTTGAAATATCGTCTAATATCATATAAATTTACTTATTCTAGATTGAAATAAGACTTATAACCCCAGCAATATAGTTTCGTTTTTAATAATGGAGTTTGGATTTCTAGCTGTAACCTTCAATTTTAAAGAAAATGTTTAATAACAGACAAAAGCCAACATTAGGTTATTCAATACTTTAAAAATATTTATATTAGTTCCAGTCATCGTCACTATGCGACTGAACCAATTCAGTTCCGAGTCCGTGGCTCCACAATCACCGGTGCATCACCACCGAAGTTTGTTACACTGGAGGACATCATGAAGGCAGCCCACGGGATGCAGAATATGGCTCTGGCTCATGAGATAGCTGTTGATAAGGACTTCAAGTTGGAGCCCTTTGAGCCTCCGGATAACAGGTAAGTGCTATCAATAGTTAGGTTCTGGGAAAATGTCTGGTTTTAAATAGTAGATTGCTGTTTCATCTAAGTAGATTAGGTACAATTAGGTACAATTATTTTTAGAATAGCTCTTTTTTTAAAATCTATAAAAAGGTATCTATCATATTGACACTTTCAAATGTATCAGCTAATGGTGTTGTTTATTTTTTATGTAGCTATCAAAAATTGGTCAAGGAAACAATGCACAAAGCATACTTTGACATTTTGAGGGAACAATTAAATTCTGACCCTCCTGAGTACAAACAGGCTATTGTTCTATTGGAGGATGTAAAGCAGGTAAGCAGTTATTTTTAAGTATAATAATATATTATATTAGTTAAATAATAATAAATATCCTGGGACATTTTTCACACAGCCAATCAGATTCCAAAGTGAGCTTGTGTTATGGTAACCAGATAGCTGATATACGACATATACTGTTTTAAATACATACTTATAGAGATAATTACATACAGTTAAATGGCGACCATACATGGACAGCCCGGTTGGCTTTGTGGTAAGTGACCCTGACTCTCAAGCCGCGGGTCGTGGGTTCGAATCCCACCCAGGACAAACATTTGTTTGCATGAATATGTCTGTTTGTTCTGTGTCTGTATGTAAATATCTATATAAGTATGTATTTAAAAGTAGTATATGTAGTATATCAGCTATCTGGTTACCATATCACAAGCTCTGCTTAGTTTCGAATCAGATTGGCCGTGTGTGAAAATTTCCCAGGATATTTATTTATTTATTTATTACATCATATTAATTTAATTTCTTTATTCAAAGGGTCTTTTCTCTATCCTGCTCCCACGCCACACTCGCATCAGGGAGATGATAGAGGAAGTTCTCGATAAAGAGTTCATCCAGCAACAAGCCGAGAACAACAGCCTTGACTTCCAGAAGTATGCCAAGTTTGTTATAGACCTCATGGCCAAGCTTGCTGCACCGGCCAGGGACGAAATGATACAGAATATCACTACTTTGACTGATACTGTGAGTTAATATTTATAAATATTTTGCTATCTATACTTATATTATAAATAGGCTCTGAAACTACTGGACCAATCTGAATAATTATTTCACCAATAGAAGATATGTTATTTGTGAGTGTCATCCTAACTAATTCTGTCTCGCTTTCACGCTAAAATAACTGAACTGATATAAATGAAATTTGGTACACAGGGTACACTGATATTCTAGAGCCTGAGAAAGGAAAATTATCCCGGGAAAATTGATGATCCTCGGGAACGAGGGTGAAACCGTGGGGAGCCACTAGTAGGTTATATTTTATTAGTCTATTCCTAGAGGACCTGGAACTACGCGGGTGAAACTAGGAAACTAGTAACCAATGTGCTGATTTAAATTGTTTGGAACCATAGTTGTATCACTAAATATTCTGTGAATATTGAATGTCTGTGAAGGTACTTGTTTACATTATATTATGTGAGTCTTACACATCTCTAAGGTTACTTCAAGTGTCCTCACTTTGAAGTATTTTTCAACAAGTAGGTATAGCTGAGAGCAACGTCATTAATACCACATCACCATCTATTAAAGCATTTTTTTTATTTGTTATTTTTTCTATGGACAGGTGGAAATATTCCGTTCCATATTGGAAACTCTAGAAGTCCTGAAGCTGGACTTGGCTAACACACTGATAGCGATGATACGTCCCCACGTGGAGCAGGAGAGCGTGCAGTATGAGAGAGCCAAGTTTGATGAGATACTCAAAGTTTCCGAAGGTAATATATACTTGTGAGATTTTACATAGTCGTTTTATATCATAGATGCTTGTAATATTATATTAATACTAATATTATAAATACGAAAGTTTGTAAGTATGGATGTATGGATGGATGGATGTTTGTTACTCTTTCACGCAAAAACTACTGAACGGATTTGCATGAAATTTGGATTTTTATCCTGGGAAAACTGAAGATCTCCCGGGAACGCGGGCGAAACCGCACGGAGCCCCGAAGTATTATATAAGGGTAAGATTTGAGTAAGGGTATTTTTTTTTTACCATCCATTAATGGATTACCGTAAGAGCTAATTAATGGATTGATTTATTCCAAAGCCATATCTATATATATAAAAGAAAGTCGGGTTTGTTTCAACACTTATAACTCGAGATCTGCTGAACCAATTTTCATGGTTATTGATTCGTTGGATTTGTCTCCGCCCCGAATAGCAGAATACATCCTAAAAAGAATGAAAACTGGATGTGTGTAATAAATACTTCCAATTCCAATTTGTTGTTTATGGCTTCATCGTTTGTTGACGATGATTTTGCCAATGTCATAGTCAGAAAACACAGTGTATATATATATATTGAAAAAAAGTATAAGAAAGAAGATAGAATAGAGTAATCCTTTAAGCATATTAGATAATATATAGAAATTAAATGTAAGAATGAAAAAAATAAATAAATAACAGAAACACATAAATAAAGCTAAAGACTGATTTCATTAATAGCTAAGAATTTGGCTAGTATTTTGACATAGGGTGTGTGAACTGAGGATAATAAAACATTAATATTCACAGGACGGGGAAATTGGGGACCTAGAAGATCATATAATGGGGTAGAAATTTTGGGGCAATTAAAGAATAAGTGTTCCAAGGTACCATCTTCAAGTCCACATTCACACAAAGAATGATCAAGAATTCTTAATTTAGCGAGAAATGCAGGAGAACATACATGGCCTAATCGGAGACGAATGATAGTGGATGTAACTGATTTTGAAAAGCCGCGAAATTTGAAAAACCATGGCTTAGTAGGTATTGAAGGTTGCAGAAATCCATAGTTCTTCCCTTTAACTGCCCTGGAAGCTTGCCATAAAGAATCCCAAGATTTCAACAAATTTGGTTTCGCAGAATTTTTCAGGTCTCTCGAGAAAAACTTTTTATGAGTTTCAATGCCCAAATGAACAGCCTGTTTAGCACATCGATCCGCATTTTCATTACCAATAATGCCACAGTGTCCAGGAATCCAGGCCACGACAACATCAATACCAGCGGAAAAACATTTATATAAAATACTTTTTATTTTTAAGGTAAGATAAAATCGTTCTTTGGCATGAAAAGGAAACTTCTTTATGTCTTGAAGTAAACTAAGGGAGTCCGAAAAGATTATAGTTTTATCAAGAGAATGAGATTCTACATAAGATACTGCCTCCAATAGAGCTATTGCCTCGCCAGTAAAAACAGAAGTAAGAGGAGGACATTTAAAACTAAGAACAATTTGGTATTTCGGAATCCAGACAGCTGAACCAACGTTCTCCTCGTTTGAAAATTTTGAGGCATCAGTAAACATACAGAGCCATCCACTAAAGTCTTTTTGTAGCAGTCTATTAAAATTTTGATTAGCACCAGGGTCGTCTCTTTGGATACCAAAGTTCAGAACTATTCGAGGTTGAAATATGAGAGAATTAAAATCAAATACAAATAAGGGGTCTTTGTCCATGCAGAAAATAGGATGACGAATACTGGTATACTTATTAAAACTTTTAACAAGAGGAGTAGAGTCTTTATGAGCCCAATATCTGGATTCAGAGGAGAGGCGAGATAAAGAAAAAAGTTTATCATACAACATATGGGATGGGTTTTGGAAAATATTAGAAAAAAACCTTTCACACAGATATTGTCTACGAAGGAAAAGAGGGGGTTCCAGGCATTCTACTTGGAGAGCGTTTGTTGGCGAAGACTTCATAGCTCCCGTAATAATGCGCAAGCACTTTGCTTGGATCCTATCCAATTTAGCGAGGGCAATTTTATTGCATGGCTCTAAAATAAAACAACCATAATCAAAATGACTACGAATCAATGCATTATAAAGCAACTTTTGATTGTAAGGATGCGAACCCCATCGGACCCCTGATAAAGATCGGATGACGTTCACACCATTTTCACATTTAACAGTAATATATTTAAGGTGATGCAAGCCGGACAGTTTGGAATCGAAAATGACTCCGAGGAATTTAACTTTATCTTGAAATAAGATAGGCTCATCATTGACGGAGAGATCTAAGCGAGGGATTTGTCTTTTCCGCGAAAACACGACTGCACTACATTTAGCAACAGAAAGAGAGAGATAGTGCTCACTGAGCCAGATGGATAGGTATCTTAAAGCTGAATCTAAAGAATCAGTAACGTTAGAGAGAGATTTCGAGGAGGCATATAAGACAATATCATCAGCGTACTGTAATATGTGACAAAAACAGTTAACGGTCTTATCAAGGTCTGAGGTATATAAGTTGTAAAGTAGAGGACTCAGCACTGATCCTTGCGGAAGACCCTTCCAGACTAAGACGGGAGAGTGAAGCTCACCGTTGACTCTGAGTGAGATGGAGCGTGACATGAGAAGATTACAAATGACAGTTATCATCCTAGATGGGATGTTCAAATGACGTAGTTTTTCCTTGAGCAGAGGAAGATGAACATTGTCATATGCTGATGAAATGTCTAAAAATACGCCAATCAGGCTCTCATCGCGAGAAAATGCAAGACGAATATCAGTTGACAGGACACTGAGGCTATCCATTGTACTCATACCGCGTCTAAAACCAAACTGGCATCTAGGCAGGATTTGTTTACTCTCAACAATCCACTCCAATCGATTTTTTAAGAGATGTTCAAAAATTTTTGATAGAACCGAAGATAGGGCAATGGGTCTATAGGAGGCGGACTCAGAAGGATTCTTCCCTGGCTTGAGGATCGGCACAACAATTTGGTTCTTCCAAGATGCTGGAACACTACCTGATATATAAATACAATTAAAAATATGCAAAAGAAATAATTTGGACGAAAATGAAGATTTAATAATAAAAGAATATGGAATCCCATCAATACCAGGGGAAGAATCCTTAAGTTTGTCCAAAGCACAAGAAAGTTCATCTGAAGAAAACGGCTCATTCATTGGGTCATGAGGGATAGGGGAAGAAGTAGAAGGATAGGAGGGAAAGCTGTCTTCACTAGGAACAAAAGGAGGGGCTAATTTATTTTTAAAATCTGAAACCCATGAAGTGGGATCATTAGAAGAGATATTGTAATTGTTGGTGAGGCTTCTACGAAATGATTTAACTTTTTTCCAAACAAGAGAAGGAGGTGATCTAGGTGAAAGAGATTCACAAAATGATCGCCAACCTTGAGATTTTTTTTTGGATAGTAATCTCTTTGTCTGAGCGGAAGTTTTTTTAAAATTAATATAGTTTTCCATAGATAAATTTGATGAAAATATTTTTTCAGAATTATTTCTCAAACGGACAGCAGTAGTACACTCCGAATCCCACCAGGGAGGAGATGAGATCTTACCACGAGCTGAGTTTTTAAAGGGAATCGTCGTATCTGCAGCAGAAATTAGTGCATTAACGAACTCATCATATAATAATAGATAGTTGTCCATATTCACAGGAGGAAGGGCTAAAATATAACAGTCAGTAGAACTGGAAAATTTGTCCCAGTCAGCAAGATTGAGTCTATATTTTAAAAGGGGAGAAGGATCTAAAGTAGGAGTAAAAGTGCGATGCCAGTGAATTAGAATAGGAAAATGGTCACTTCCATAACAGTATGGAAGCACAGACCAAGATAATGAGGGAACAAGGTTGGGGGAAGCTAAAGTCAAATCTACTGCACTAATATTTTGAGTCGGAGATACTCTCCTAGTTGCCGAGCCATCATTAAGAATGCACACGTTTAAGTCATCAAATAAATCGAGAAGAAATGAGGAAACAGAGTCACAGTAATGTGAGCCCCATAGCAAATGATGAGAATTAAAATCTCCTAAAATAATAAAGGGACCTGAAATGAAGGAAAAATAAATACTTAATCATTTCAATAAATGCTGATTTGTTTATTACATGTCAAACATTTGTTGTCCAATACTGTCAAATACTGTAACAACAATTTATGTGCGTTCAGAAATTATTTTTTTGTAAAATGTCTCGAAAGTTCAGGTACTGTTTTATTTGTGTAAATTATTTATTAATTATTTAATTTTTAATTTCCGAAAATAATACCTAATAATACCTGATTTTTAATTTGGTCGGTTTTTAAATTGATCCATTTTAAGTTTTGTCACAATTAAAACTTCCGAACGCAATCACAATATTTGACATTAGATTTGACAACCAAATGTGGCAACTGTAATACCTATGTCAATCCATCCTGTCGCACTTCAAAACACGGAAAAAAGTTATACGATATTGTGTTACCATATCTATGAGTGCATCCTTTTATTTAACTTTCTTTCTATGTATCTATCTAATCAGCCCGTAATAACCCACTGCTGACCATAGGCCTCTTTCTTTTTACATCTCATCCACTGCCTACCCGCTGCTCGGACAATGTCGTCTACCCACCGAGCCGGCGGTGGTCTACCCGGTTTCCTGTGTCTCTCTCTTGGCCACCACTCTGTAATAGCTTTAGCCCATCTTCCGTCATCCCGCCTTGCCAGATGTCCCGCCCAACCCCACTTTAATCCCGTGATCCCTTTACCCACATCCACGACTTGCGTTTTACGTCGTATTTCGACTGTTGGGTATTCGGTCCACGAGGGAGATGCCCAGCATGGTTCGCTCCATGGCTCTTTGAGCAACCATTATTTTATACATGTTGCCTTTTGTAAGCGACCATGTTTCAGCACCATAGGTGACGATAGGCAGAATGCACTGATTAAATGCCCAAGGCATTTAGCATTTCTTCAGATACTGAGGAATATTAGAGCGGAACATGTCATCAAGTTTCCCAAATGCAGCCCAACCTAACTGGAGCCGTCTAGCAATCTCCTTCACCTGAGACTCCCGGTCAAACGACGTCCAAGATAGATGTAGTGGTCTACATGTTCTATTGGGGAGTTACCCACATTACTGGTAGCTGTTCCAATTGGATGACTAGCCATGAGCTTGGTTTTGAACATGTTCATGTGTAGACCCACTTTCAGGGATGCTTCGTGTAGTTCTGTAAGATCAGCCACGTTCTCAGATAGTAGAAGAAGGTCGTCAGCAAAACGCAGGTGCGACATGCGTGTGCCATTTTTATTTATTCCTCTCTCTTCCCAGTCTAGATATTTAATTACGTCTTCTAGCATATTAGTGAAGAGCTTTGGCGAGAGAGTATCCCCTTGCCTCACACCTCGCTTGATGGGGACGAAATCTGTCAGCTTTTGCACCTGTAGAGTAGCCTTTCGGTGTTCGTGCACACCGTTTACGTACGTACGTACGC
Source organism: Thyatira batis (assembly GCA_905147785.2). Classification (NCBI taxonomy): domain Eukaryota; kingdom Metazoa; phylum Arthropoda; class Insecta; order Lepidoptera; family Drepanidae; genus Thyatira; species Thyatira batis. Next base: position 5,986,716 of record LR990504.1, on the reverse strand, counting down.
AGCGGAAGCTCTCAAAAGGAAAAAAAAACTCCGGATTTTTAAACATTCTTCATTGATACTCCGCTCCTATTGGTCGTAGCGTGATAATATATAGCCTATAGCCTTCAATAAATGGACTTTCTAATACTGGAATAATTTAGCAAATCAGACCAGTAGTTTCTGAGATTAGCGCGTTCAAGCAAACAAACAAACAAACTCTACCGCTTTATAATATGAAATGAAATGAAATGAAATATGAAATAATGAAATAAATTTATTCATTCAAATAGGCCTTCACAGGCACTTATGAAACGTCGACTCTAATGCTCGGTTCGGATGGTTGGTATTAGTATAGACTAGCTTCTGCCAGATATTTTATGTAGAATATTTCCGTCTTAATAATTTCTATGTAAACTTAACCATTAAGGCTGCACACGCGGCGGAAGCTTAAAAAATGGAGTAACTTCTCCCGTTTTCCCAAAATTTCCCTTCACTACTCTGCTCCTATTGATTGTAGCGTGATGAAAAGTATCCTTTAACCTGCCCAGGAGTATGAAGAATAATTGTACCAAGTTTCGTTAAAATCCGTCCAGTAGTTTTTGTTTCTATAAGGAACATACAGACAGACAGACAAAAATTTTACTGATTGCATTTTTGGCATCAGTATCGATCACTAATCACCCCCTGATAGTTATTTTGAAAATGTATTTCATGTACAGAATTGACCTCTCTACAGATTTATTATAAGTATATAGATATAGATAGATTGGGGCAGTACGAAGTCTGCCGGGGCAGCTAGTAATTGATATTTTAATTAATAAAGATATTATAATGTACCTGATATATTATTTTTAAGCAATGACAACAGCTTTCAGTTCTCCATTAACCAATCTTATGTTAATAAAAATATATTTATATTTTACAGACGGTCTCCGTTATACAAAAGAATGGCTCCTACGAAACATTGACAAGTCAGATCTGAGTCTACCCATCTCAGATGTTAATATCATCAGGAATGTAACAGCGCAGACACTGGCTAAGGCGTACCTCGAGTTGCTGGAGTGGGATGACTCTAAGAACTATCCTGAGGTAAGCAAAACTGTACCTTATTATCTAACGAATAGAGTATAAGTTGGTTTACCAATTTTATGAGATTCGTAATTTGGATTTTTTTTATCTGTATTTCTCCAAGTATGTTCTAATATATAAAAATCTCTCGAAGAAAACCTTGACTTGGCTTGACCAATTTGTTTATTTATTTAGGCGTAAAGTATTCTTCACCCTTAAACTCTCACCGCCTACTTTTTAATCGCGACTTTACAATTTCTTATATTCAGTGTTCGATTTAGTAGTATAACTATATCATTTGTACCATTATTTCACAGTGTGTAGTATCATAATACCGTAGTAAGTATACCATATCATGTACCGTGAAAATACCAGAATTTTATCTTCAGGTTGACTTGTATTATTATTGAGTCCTTATATCTTTTAATATTTATCCTACAATACTAAGTAGTTTTAGTAGTATATCCATAACACAAGCTCACTTTGAAGCTTACTTTGCAACCAGATTGGCCGTGGGTGAAAAATGCCCCAGGATATTTATTTATAGTAATTCAAATCTATATATCTCAGACTTTAGCACTAGACGCGCCTCGTTTCGCTGAACTAGGCACTCAAGTGTACCGGCTCATATGCGTCGCGTCCCTACTCCTCGTGAGCCCGTCCTGCGGGACCGACGCCGCCGCCGCTCAGCACAAGCAGGCTCTCAAGGACAAGATCGTCATCATCATTGATAATGCTTCTAGTGATACGTGAGTATTTATTTTTTATGTTTTATCTAGTACTAGCTGCCAACGCGCGGTTTCGCCCGCGTAATTCCTGTTACCGTAGGAAAACGGATAAAATATAGCCAATGTTACTCCCTGATAATTTAAAGGTTTTTCAATACAAATGCCTCTTTATAATGTTAGTGTAGATGAGTATGTATTGTATACTTACCATAAACATGTTAGTATGTGGTGTTCTTTGTTAGTAGTGTCATTGATTTAGGTTTTTTAACCGATTGCCAATAAATCTGTGCATAAGTATTATAAACTCAGAGGTATGGTTTTGGTATTTGGACTTAGTTCATTGTTTATATGTGCCTACACAACTGAACCACTAAGCCATACATACCCTGACTATAAAATACATTGTAAACTTGAATAGATGCAAGCATTTCAATTATTTAACTTATTTTTATAGAGAACTAAAGGCAGAGTTACCATCAGTGGCTGAAGAAGTGATCCTAGTAACAGAACAGCTCTTGGAGAATATGAACCAGGCACCACTCAGCTCCGACACTAAGGAGCTGATCAGGACTCAGATCCTTTCTATTGGTGACCCTGACCATAGAGTCAGGGAGATTGTTCGTGAGTATATATTGAATTAAGATATATTTTATCTCTTATAGCTATTTATGTGTGTGACAATAGTAGATATATATATATATATACTAGCTGCCGCCCCGCGGTTTCACCCGCGTAGTTCCCTTTCCCGTGATCACAGGGGGATGAAAAATAGATGTTGCCCGATTCTCAGACCTACCCAATATGCACACAAATTCATGAGAATCGGTAAAGCCGTATCGGAGGAGTTTAATCACAAACACCGCGACACGAGAATTTTATATATTAGATGGACTACCCATAGTACAGTGTAGGCTCTAATTAGTAATTGCTCAGATTGTCTTAATTTGGAAAATAAACGTCACAAATTTTATTATTATTTGTGGCTAAGTAGGTATATTTGGATGCTGATAAGCAATAATGTGTCAACCCACAAAAAGGCAAATTCAAAGGTTTTGATATAATTTTATAATGCATCACGTATTTAACATTCTACAAGTGTTTCAAGTCATCTAAAACATAAAACTACATAAAAATGAATTTATATCATAAAATATAATACCTATTGTTTAGATTGTTCATGTTGTTATATAATTGTTTTTGTTACATTTATTTTCAGGCCAAAGAGTACTAGACTTTCTAAAAGTGATCCTAGTATGTGCCGGGGGTTCACGACAAATACCTATAGGCCTTTCTGCCCTTTCTCGGGAACTGACATCCGTGTCCGGCACTCTCCTGCGTTACGTCATGCACAACAAGGCGGTATTCACACAACACTACATGGACATCATTGAAGAAGAATTGAGTAGAAGTTAAGTTATAAATTAGCATTTAATTATTCCAACCGTCTGTTTATGCCTTTATAGAATTGTGATGCCTTGCTCGTTAATTGCTTTGAATGAAAATATAGAAGGATATTTGGTTGTGAATATGCCTTTTGGTGATTTAATAGAGCTGTTAAGGCTCCAATTTGCTAAAGTTTAAATTGCCAATGCAAAGTATTAAGACTTTTTGCTAATATATTTTTGTTCAATGTAATTACAGTTTCAAGGCAAAATATAATCGCCTTATTAACTCACTTTTAATAACTGTAGTTTAAAAAATATATGCATATAACTTAGATCTGTTTTTATTTTGAAAATACTGAAGAAAAACTTTTATCGTTTTAACATCCATTCCATATTTTAAACCTAAACCGTCTTATTCCAAAACAAGGTCTAAATTTAGTACTAGGTTTATTACCAGGTTTAAACCATGACTAAATAAAACGTTATTATAAAATGAAGTTTATCACTAGTTCAAGAACTATCTATGGTACTAAAGTTAGTCTGCCAAGACCCCTAGTTTAACTTTGGTACTATTTTTATTTGAGGTTACCTTTGGTTATTCTTGTGTCTTTTTATTTACAAATCTCAAAAAAATGGATTTTAATATGATTGATTTCATGGATTAAGAAGATTTGGATATGCTAGAGACGCCTCGGCGTCTTTACAGACATCGTCATCGTGTGAATCCATTTGAATTGAGTGACGAAGATTTTCGATACAAGTAAAGGAGAGACAGAAAATAGTCGATGTTTTACGTGAAGACTTATCTCACGGACTTGCCTTCTAAAATATGTGCCGATTCAGCTAAAAGTTGACGTAATATTTCCTTTAATAAATAATATGCGTTAGGTTGTTATAATTGAAAAATGATGATAAAAAAGCATCGGAAAATCCAGAATGAACTCCAGTTTTCACCCCTTTTTTCTTTTGTTGTTCCATTTTTGGGATTTTTTTTAGCTCACTTTTATACGACATTATGAGAACAGTAATACGAAAAACAATTAATTAAGTCTATTATTCGGAAAAAAGGTCTTAAATTACGAGCGCCGCCACCAAAATAATTCACTCCATTTTACGCTAGAGGTGTTAAATAATATGACAACTTCATTTGAAAACTCATCATAAATATACAAGTTATAATTGTTCATCATATTGTACCCTTATCAAAAATTAATTTATAACATATATCTGTATTGATAAATAATTATTTATTGATTTTAAATCATAGTATAATAACATTATTTATAAAAAAGGAACGTTGCTTCAAATAAAGAATGAATGAACGAATGAAATAATGCTATTTTTGTTTCTTATCTGTGGATATTATTTGAACCATGGACTTTCTTTGGTACTAACTGGTCCTCGAATAGTCTTCGTTTTGTAATCGGAACACATTTGAACCTTGGTTTTAACTTTGATACCGTAACAATCCTAGACCTGTTGGTCGTGGTTTAAACCTAGTACCAACTCATGTTTTTGTAATAAGACCGAAACAGTTTTTGTTTGCAATAAAATAGAGATAGATTTTATTTCTTTTACTGAACTTTATCTATAATTTGATTTTGCTGACCAATTATATGATCGAATGTTTTCAGTCTTTATTTACAAAATGTTCTAAATATAAGTAGGTACTTTATTTATTTTCAACTTATGCATTTAGCATGTTTCTAATATATTATTAATCTAATGAATAATACATTATTACTAATAACTACATAATCAATGATCTTGTATCAGCATGACTACCAGTGATAAATTAGAAATAAAAATTAATAAATTTGACGTTTTAGGAAACCATTTCAAAAAAATTATAATCATAATTAAAGTTCATTTAGATATTACTTACAAAAAAAATATTATATTAAAGGATTAAAACGCAATAAGGAAGGTCGTTACTGATAAAGAAATGTATTATCTAAATCAATTGTCTTTGTATAAAAAATATGAAATAAATAAAATATATATTTTATTGCGTTCATAATTTGTCGAACGTTAAACATTGATCAAAAAGAATTACATATATGTATACAAGTTTCAGGAATAACAAATTGTTAATGAATTTTTACTCCATTTCAAATGTTGGATTCTGGCCTGATTGTTTTGTTTTTGTGTGTGTTATCAGTGAGATTGGAGCACAAATAAAAGTGTTGTTTGAGATTTTGTGTTTTATTTTTGTATCTACACAAATTTTATAAAGAGGATTTTTTTTGTAGTTTTTGAATTTACTCATTCATACTGTAAAGTTTGTTTACTTTCCTGTTTATATCACTGTTTATTTAATTGGCTCGTCAACGCACCACCACATTAACAGCTCGCGCCATCTTGGCACTGTCAGTCTGACCACAGACTATAGCGCGCTAGTGACGTATGCGCTCGAGACAAGACACATATACTACATCCCTTTCTCAATTTAATTTGAATTATAATTCTAATAATAATTTATTTATTTCATAGAATATGGTACAGTAAGATGGGCTTATAATTAGATCTGCATATTCGACCAGTGCTGGTGTAGAAATATTTAACAGGGATATTTATTTTAATACAGATTTATCAAATTATCAAAATGTAGATATTATTATGTAATTAAATTTTAAAATCGAAATATTGTTAATTAACCAATTGAAGAGTAGGTATGACTAAATTTTTGTAATGGTAATAATCTCATATCTTTCGGGAACTTATTATATTAAAAACATAAGTCTCATTATTATGCATTTTAAATCATTCACATAGTGCTAACAAATTCATCTTGTTTAGCCATTAGGTTTCCCATAGATAGGTCACTCCCCTTCCCACTTACCTTTACACTTACCTTTCTTCTTCTTTAGTCATTAGATACTATTCCATTTTCTCCTATTTTTTTGTTTTTTTTTTTTTTTTTACTATTCGCATAAATCTTTTTCTTATGATTTAATCCTTGATCAGTCTTTCGCTTCTAAGAGTTGCATGCTTTGTTCATCATCACAGATGGCCTAATGCCACTGCTAATAGCAATGTTGTTCTAATCGTGCTAGTCAATTTCTTAATATCAAATCTTTGAATTGATAATTTATACTTATACTAATGGACCAGGCAGACTTCGCTCCGCCCACCAGCGCCACCTACCGGGTCCAAGTATATGTAAGCTATCCTATCTCTCAAGTTGGATCGAACTGCACATGGTGTGCGAATTTTATTATAATTGGTTAAGTGGTTTATGAGTCCATTGAGGACAAACATTGTGACACGAGATTTATATATATTAAGATTACACATAAATCGCACTTACTAAACCTTTGATAAAGAAGTACTCAAAGAAAACTATGAACTTGCATGTCTATAAGACAAACGCGTAAATTGATTAGTAAAGAGCCAGGCCCTGATCAGTGTTATCTATACTAAGATTTTCATTGTGATGAAACTACCCAGGAACAACATGGCATTTGTTGACTACTTATGTGTAAAATGTTATTTACATTATACAAATGTAAAAACCAAAAACTGCTATTACTTGTGCTTGTTATTGTATAAATATGTGTTATCCTATATAATTTACATTCCTTACCAGAACAATCAAGGTATGACAAAGGCTCCACATACTCATGTATTTCTATTTTTTTTTTGTTCAATATTATTCAGAGTATACCTAATTATTTTATTTTACCCACCCTGATATTTCATATATTTTAGTGCTTATCATCATAATTTTTCTTTATACCTTATTTTGCTGTCTTTAATTGCTTGAAAGATTCATTTTTTTCCATTCCAGTCAGATGTATTTGCAAGTCCATAGCACCCCTTAGTGTACTCTAATGTAGAACAGTTTTATTTGGAAGCCTCACCAGTAGTTCAAATATGAAAGTTATAAAAATCAATGTACCAGGGTACTAGATATTAATTTTGATATATGATTAAGTAATTATAACAACTCTTTGAAGTGAATTGCTATGCATTATTGTTCAACTTCATTATATATTACATTAACATATTGCATAATAGCAATTTGAGTAGTATAATGAATAAATAAACATCCAGAGACACCCCCATATGCAGAGCCAATCTAATTCCAAACCAAGCAGAGTCTACACCACGGCAACCCAACAGCTGCTATACCACAATTTAAATACATACCCACACTTACACAAAACAGACCTATGGTATTGTATATATCATTTTTCCTTTTGTAAATTGCCATGGTATTTGCCTGTAATGGTTATGCTTTTATTTATGTTTAAATATATACATGTGTTTGTTTTTTTTTTTTTTAAAAGACAACTGTAGGCTTACCTCAAATAAAACTCTAGGATATGCTAAGCTAGACAATTAAGTTTAGACTCTTTTAGTTCAATTGATGACATAGGTATATTTTGTAGGAAAACTACAAAATATTATAATAAAGTTATTCCCAATCAAAACTAATGTTCACATTTTGTACCTATTCTAATATAATTTCTTTTTCTCAAGATCCGTTCTCGGCGAATTTCAGCGCTGACCGCCAGCAGTAGGTACTTACATACTTCTACACCCTCACTCATATTATGTTAGGCACCAACAACGCAAGTGTTTTTTCCAATAGGTCCGAATAATCCATTATTCCTTAGGTATTCTCAATTTGAGCGAAACTTTACTCGAGGAATGAGTTGGAAATAAACAGGGTTTCAAGGAACCCTTTTTAACCCGCTCTAACATGAGAGTTTAGCTTTTTGAAATATTGTGTTATGTTCTACGCTTCTTTTTTGAGATCAAATAGAATGTAGCTAAAATCAACATTTCATATGTACATAGATTTCTTGCAGTTTTAATCGATAAACAAAACTGACCGACACATACAATTGATAGACATGACATACTGACGTGACGTTTGACGTTATTATTTTTTTCCATTGATCCGTTCCGTTTCACTCCATTTCTGTTTTATTTTTCATTAATTAAGTAAATATATTACTATTAGTTTTTAAATGTTAAATATTAAAATTATAGTTTGCAATTCCTAGAAATAACTTTATTAATTTTATTGTTAACTATTTCGATTAATTATTGACAATTGTAAGGAAAACAATTTGGTAATATATATTTTTTTTTGTTTGTTTTGGACTATTAAGTCCATTGAAGGTTCGCGTTATTTATTTTCTTTCGGCAATAAGTAATAATTATTATTATTATAATTTTTTTTTTTTTTTTTTACTTGAGCTCGCTTCTAAATATCGCGATGTCGGCGTTCCACTTCTCTGTTTTGTTGCGGTCAATTAGGTACTGCATTAGCCAATGTGATAGGTATTCCTTTCAGTATAGAACGGTTTAAACTCTACAATTGTTTACAATGGTAAACAATGGTCAGTGGTACTAAGCTGTCAAAAGTGGACTTACGTTTGAGCTAGTTATTCTGAGGCATCATTCATCGTTCACTACGAATAAATTATAACCACTAGGAAGCGAACCCATCAAATTACACCCATTGATTTTGATTTGGATTTTGATACTAGAGATTTTCTTTTTTATATTCTTATATAAAAGATATTCAATGGAACTACATTATTTACAGACTTACCTTGCATTTATGACATTTCATAAGTTTCATTTACTCCTACAATCCCTGGATTCCGCATATGCTGAATTTAATACAGGATCACGAAATTTCATAGGATTTACTATTCTGGCTATATATACCTCAGAGAAATTCCTACATACAAACACTTCACAAGTTCACTTTGGAAGATTTTCATTAGTTTGACATCTTCATCCCACTTGATAGTTTGACATCTTCATCCCGCTGTTTTAAATAGTTTGACTTCTTCTTCCCACTTGTTTTAAATAGTTTGAAATCTTCATCCCGCTGTTTTAAATAGTTTGACATCTTCTTCCCACTTGTTTTAAATGGCTTGACATTTTCTTCCCATTTATCTATACTAATATTATAAAGAGGAAAGATTTGTTTGTTTGTTTGTTTGTTTGTAATGAATAGGCTCCGAAACTACTGGACCGATTTCAAAAATTCTTTCACCTTTGGAATGCAACATTATCCCCGAGTAACATAGGCTATATTTTATCCCTGTATTCCCACGGGAACGGGAACTACGCGGGTAAAACCGCGGGGAGGCAGCTAGTATTTTATAAATTCAATCATTATACATACTTATATATATTTTGAATATCAAGGATACTAAGTTAGGAAAGGATATTTCCTACACACACACTCTATATATTTTACATTTTTTTTTTTTTTTTTTTTCTTTTCTTTTTTTTTTTAGTTTAATGACCAAATTCATCTGCGTGCATGTGTTTTGTTAACACATAAATCCATAACAATTGAATGTTTAGAATAATCCTGTAAAATAATGGTTGGTTATGGTTAAAGATAAAGTATTAAGTAGTAGGCTAAATTATAGTTTGTAACATAGTAATTCAATGCTCAGAGTCATCTGCTGTTTATAACATAGCAATTTAATGCTCAGAATCATCTGCAATTTTATTTTACACCTTTGTGCATAGCAATTTAATGCTCAGAATCATCTGCAATTTTATTTTACACCTTTGTGCATAGCAATTTAATGCTCAGAATCATCTGCAATTTCATTTTACACCTTTGTGCATAGCAATTTAATGCTCAGGTTTATATGCTGAGTTTCACACCTTTGTGCGTAGCAAATTTATGCTTAGGTTTATATGCTGAGTTTCACACCTTTGTGCGTAGCAAATTTATGCTTAGGTTTATATGCTGAGTTTCACACATTTGTGTGTAGCAAATTTATGCTTATGTTTATATGCTGATTGTCACACCTTTGTGCGTAGCAAATTTATGCTTAGGTTTATATGCTGACTGTCACACCTTTGTGCGTAGCAAATTTATGCTTAGGTTCATATGCTGATTGTCACACCTTTGTGCGTAGCAAATTTATCCTTTGATAAACTGCAGTATTTCCATAGCAATTTAATGCCCAGATTAGTCTCTTACATAGCACATTAGTGCATAACAATTATTGATTTATCATATTCTTTTCTGGTATTAAGTGTATAAAATACTTTTTAATGCAATATGCCAAAAGACCTTATATTTTCAGTTAATTTACATTTAGCATGCTATAAAATTAAATGATAGCTTAAGTATACCATAACCATAATAATGCCACAAGATGATATTCTTGTGATACTTCAAAATCACTCCATCTGCAATATTTAGTAGTTACCAAACAAATATTTCTTACTGTTACTCAGAATATTTAAAAATACTGCTAAAACTATTAATAATAATGATGGAGATAATAATGAATATACTTACAGCAACCAAATTTTCATTCATACATTTTTATCAAGACAGTTTAATAAACCGTACAAAATAAATAATCATTATATCGTAGGTATATCATATTCATCTCTTTTTTTTTTTTTTTTTGCAAATTTGTAGGTATATGGTTGTTTTCTAATTGCATTTATACACTTAATATCCGCAAGAATCATATGAAAGAAAGCCATTTATTTGTAACACTTCTTTCCTCTAATTTGTATAAGGAATAGACAGAATATAATGATGATTGGTCCGACCGATTTCGGCCATGGCGACCTCTTTGACTCCTAGTCAGTCTGGCATAGTTAGGTATTTATTACATATTGTTCAGAATAAACTTACTTTTAATCCTCGTCGCCAGATGTAAAGTTTGTTTACTTTCCTGTTTATATCACTGTTTATTTAATTGGCTCGTCAACGCACCACCACATTAACAGCTCGCGCCATCTTGGCACTGTCAGTCTGACCACAGACTATAGCGCGCTAGTGACGTATGCGCTCGAGACAAGACACATATACTACACATACATATGTAATGAGTAAATCCAAAAACTACTGTGCCGATTTCATAAATATTTCACCGTTGGAAAGCTACATTATTATGTAACAGAAGCTATATTTTATCCCCGTATTCCAACAGGAATAAGAACTACGCGGGTGTAACCACGCGGAGGCAGCTAGTTCTCTATAATATATATAGGAGTATTCTACAATAGCTTGTCTATACTAATATTATAAAGAGGTAACGTTTGTGACGTTGTAAGGCCCTATCTCTGGACCTACTGAACCGATTTCCAAAATTGTTTCACCAATCGAAAGCTACGTTATTGTAGTGTCATAGGCTATATTTTACCCCCGTATTCCCACGGGAACGGGAACTACGCGGATGGAACCAGCTATGTAAAATAAATTTGCCCAAATTTAAATCGACTTACTTACTGATGTTATCAGCTACATATCTGTAACTTGGCTTTTCTTTTTGGGGTTATTTTGAAATAAAACAAATAAAATATGTTACATCATTATTATTAATTATATTATTCTATACATCGGCTTCGGTACCCGATAACTCAATATAATCTGTATTTATGAACAGGCAACAAGTCATTTTGTACGTTTTAATCGGAGCCACTGTGCCGAGACGACCCGCTTGAAGCAGAACCACTGCGAGAACCCTGAAAAAATAATAATAACAATTAAAACATATCTTACTAATATTATAAATGCAAAGGTTTGTGAGAATTTATGTATGGATGTATATTTGTTACCCTTTACGCCCGAAAGGCACAGAATTAAAATATGTTCTGGAATAACACATAGGCTACTTTTCATCCCGAGAAAATTTATGATTCCCTTGGGAGCCACTAGTAATATGCATATACATGTATATAGACCGAAAACAATAGTAATATTTTTTTATGTACAACAACAGCATTATTAAATCTTTGTATATCTATACCATCTATACTAATATAATAAAGAGGAAAGATTTGTTTTTTTTGTAATGAATAGGCTCCGAAACTACTGGACCGATTTCAAAAATTCTTTCACCTTTGGAAAGGTACATTATCCCCGAGTAACATAGGCTATATTTTATCCCTGTATTCCCACGGGGACGGGAACTACGCGAGTAAAACCGCGCGGGGGAAGCTAGTATTGAATAAGATTAAAAGAATGTATTAAATTTTAAGTTTAGTTATCATATAATATGGGCGCGGGATGGAAGGGCTTTGCCCTGCAGTGGGACAACCCAGGCTCTAAATAAATAAATTGGTGCAGCGAAGTCAAGTCTAGTCAAGTTACTCATACATAGACAAAGCACAATTACCTTTCTAGAGCCACTACCGGACCGACTTCTAGAACGTTCTGAGCCGCTACCCGAGCCGGAGTTCCTTCTAGAACTTGCTTTGGACGAGGCTTTAGAGCCCGATCCCTTGGAAGAGGCCCGAGAGGCCCTCGACGACGCACGGGAAGAACGCTTGCTAACACGTGAAGAGGCCCGGGAACTGGCCTTTGAACTTGCTCTTGAACCCTGGGCAATTAGATTATTTTAGTAAAGTATTTTTGTGTGCCAAAAAAATGTTATATTTAAACTTAGCGTTGATACAGATAATAAGCAACCAAAAATTCATGACAACATTGTCAGTAAATTTTTAAAAACTCTTAGTTTAATAAAACATCATACGAAAAAATGGATGTACATATCCACATCTACTAGAAGTATAACTGAGCAGATTATAAACAAAATTAATGACCTCATTTATTTTTGGTTGCCTGTTTGGAGTGAAATGCCCCATATAACAGTACCTTAGAGCTAGCCCTGGAGGCGCGGCCGCTGCGGGAACTGGCGCGGGACGCCTTCCCGCTGCGGGAGCTGGCGCGGGAAGAGGCGCGGGACGACGCGCGGGAACCCGAGCGGGACCGACCAGACGCAGACCTGAATATACATATATCAAAATAAGTCAATAAAATCTTATTCATCAATTAATTTGTTGAAGAAAAATTTTACTCTAAAAATAAATATTTCAAACATAGAGGTTAAAATAATAAGGATATTAATATGAAACGTGAATTGTCTACAGGCGGCATAAATTTACTATCCAAAATCTTTAGATCAACGTACTTAATGACATAGTTGTATTGAACTGCTACCGTAAAAATATATATATATATATTCCGCAAGTCTAGATGCAAAAAACTATGTACTAATGTATTTAAAAATACTATAATACTATCTGCTTACAATCACTGCAGTTTGTAATCAGATTGACAATATAGAGAATGTTCAAGTATATTTATAAAACAAAAAGTATTAATAAACAACATACTTGGCCGACCCAGAGCGTACAGACCGCGACCTAGAGCGGGACTTCCTAGATCCCGACTTAGATCGGGACCGACTCCTCGACTTCGACTTCGAGCGTGACTTCTCTCGTGAGGCCGACCTCGATTTCGAAGCCCTCGGTGACTTCGATGCTGATTTTGAACGGGAATGCGATCTGTAAAACCAAAAGTGTTATGTCAAACTACAGTTTGTACTGTTAGGGTAAAAAAAAAACATTGAATCAGAAATCTAGGGATTTTCAAGGTTAGAGTGAAGAGGTTTCTTCTGGGCATGCTCCATCTTAGGTTTCGGCAGCGTCCTGTATGGACGGGTCAGAGATTAATAAATAAATAAAAAAGATAACTAAATGAACTTATTTGTGTATCAGAATAAATATTATTTTATGGGTGTTGTGCTTAGTGTTGTGTACCTTTCTTTCTGTCCATTCTGTTCTTGTTTGTCATCTTCCTCATCGTCATCTTCTTCCTCTTCTTCTTCATCCTCTTCCTGTCAAACATATGTATTTCAGATATATTATTACAATATTTTTTAGCAATCTTATTTAACTATTACTACTTGAAGAAATTAATAAATGTTACAAATTAAATACAAAATTGTATTTACCATTACAAAATAATAATCTAAATAATAGTTGTTACATACATTTGAAAACCATCCATCTTATTGTTAAGTTAGAACCCACAACTAAATATTTCATATTTGTACTAATATTTTGGTTCAAATTTCATTTATGTACCCCAATAAATACCAATGGCCAGAAACCATCAAATTACAATACCTGTGCAGGTTCAAGTTGTTTCTCCCTCAACCTCAGCATACGGTGTTCAGGTGCACTGAGGGGTCGGTGGGTGACCACTAGCCTCGTGAGGGCCTGCGCTGCCGCCCCAGCTCGAGCCCTCCGCTTGGACAACCGCACTCGGGTCTCCAACTCGTTGTAGTATACACAGTGGTTGCGGACCACCTGACAAACACATAATATATTTTGATAGACTATTTGTGTAGTATTAAGGTAAAAATCATTTAGTTATTTGTGTGACAGATTTAGGAAGATTTATTTTGAAAAGAATAGTATTTAATATTACATAAAAAGTTAACGAGGGGGACTTACGTCCAGCAGTGGACTAGGTTAGGCTGACAACGACGACGACGAAATAGTCAGACTGTTCATAATTTTTTTTTACTTCAAATACACATTGTCTAGTTTGTGCACGCTGTGTGAACGTGTTTAGAGTTATAGTCTAGTTTTAAATATAAATGTATGTACTAGTCTTAAGCTTTCTCAATTAACTGTAACCTGTTTTGTTTACCTTATAAATAAATAAAAGACTTAATGAGTGTTAACTTAACACAATGAAACTTTCAGTTCTTGAAGATAGTAATTTAAATTGTTTGCAATCATATTGACCATTTATATTCTCATTAATACATAAGTAGTGGTATACACATCAACGAATATTACAAATGCATAATACTGTATGACTCTATGTTTGGTTACTCTTTCACCCAAAAACTACTGAACTGATGTTAATAAAATTTGGAACACAGATAGCTATTGATTAGAAAATTGAAGATCCCCTGGTGGTGGTGGAAGGTGAAACTGTGGGGAGTTAATAGTGTTTTATATATTTTAAATGACAACATTAGATTATTGAAAATAATGATAATTCCAACATACCAAAAAGTAATTCTCCTCGTAACCTTTAGAGGCTTTACTTTTGACATTCCAGTTGTACTCTCTTGCCATTTTGTACTCATATGTGTCTTCATCCATGTATGGTACATTCTCCGTGATGTCCCGTCGACGCTTCTGTATGGTATCCTCGGTGGGTAGACAGTAGGCTACAAACTGTTCTCCACTTTCGTCCATCACACCTCTGAAATAAAAAAAATATATAGACATAAAATATAATAATTAAGTCAAGTGGTTGTCTGAATTTGTTGTTTTGTCCAATGGAATTTGGTTGACAGGACATATCATAAAATATTATAAACAACCTAAGGTATATTATAAATTGCTTATTTCAATATGTTAGCAGTCTAACAACTTATTCAATACACAGTTTAACAATCATGGTGTTATCAACTTATGATATTCAATGAATGAAATATCAATATTATATAAATTAGATATAAAACATACCGAATCATAGCCTGTGACATAGCCTCAATCTGTCCCGCAATGTTCTTATCGGCTGGTGCTGGGTCCGTATCAAATATAACCTGGGCACAAGGATACTTCCACATTTCAAAGTCAGGGAACATATCCAGGATCTCCACGGGGGTCACACCCGGTTTACTGTAGTGCTTCTCAATAGGTTTCTTATTGTCTTCAAATGTCTTCTCAATAGCTTTTATCTGACTCTCACGGTCCATGTACAATGTTTCCTCACTGAATATCTTCTTGACATTGTAACCGACTTTCGCTTCAACCTGGAATGAAGGTAAAATTTATAACTTTTATTATTTGGATTAAGCTGTTTCAAGTCTATTTTAGAGCTTGTTCAGAGCACTGCAACCATGTTAGGTCTATTATGATGGCCATATAAGTTAGATTTCACTCCCGCAGCTATGTAAAACTGCAGTATGTGCATACTGTAAGAAATTGCTTATGTATCAGAGAAACATACAATTATGTTACAAATACCTTCTCCATAGTCTGAGGTTGAAATCTTGTTTGTTCTGTGGAAATGTACTCCGAACGACGCAACCAGGACACATTTTTGGCGTGATGTCGAGATCTCTTCGAATCTTGCGGCGTAAGAACATCGTCCTCCAATAACTTCTCATCGGCTGGGTCAAGTAATGCATTTCCATCTCCCTGATATATATCACGATTGATCAAGTCTATATACACACCCAAGTCATGTTCAGTAAGCACTTCATACCGGTAATTCTTCTCCAAAGAGGTTGGATTATATTGTATGAAACGAGTTGAAGGAAACGGGTAAGTGATAAATTTCAGATCAAACGGTATATCTGGGAGAGTGTTACAGTATTTCACACGTGTAACTAATTCAGACCTGTATTTAAAACAACATATTATGAAGATATACATTTAATACAAAAAGGAAACATAATTTGATGTGGAAGCTACTAACCTCCTTTCGCCAGTCCGCTGTGGTCGTTTGTCACGGTCAGATTCGTTTGTTTGCACCGTTGGAGGCATTTTTACTGACTCTGCAATTGTCTATATCATATCAATATATCACTTTAGCGTAAATAATAAATCAAATATTTCTTCTCAAACTCGAGAACATTGCAAATAAATAAAAATAAAACAAGAACGAACAAACAAACTAGAGTTGAAGAGTGAGTGAGTAGTTGGAAATAACCACAGATAAAAATAACTGGCTATAACGTTTCTGGCAACTAACGTTTCTGTAGGCCTAGCCAATGTAATACGTATTTTTATCGATTCTCTTTCTGCATTCGACATCGACTCATCGTTCGCGTCGGTAAATTGGTAGCCAACGTGATCCAATCGCGACCAACGTTGTATCTATTCGTTCCTGCGCTAAAAGTTAATATAAGTCTATGGTCAGCGTTGGCAATTGTCAAATTGATTAAAAGAGGCAGTTGGCGCCAAACTCCTCCGTTGTGAAAATTACTGGCTACAGGCGCCATTTAAATAAAGAAGAAGAAGTAATTTGAACGTGTGTTGTGCATTGAATGAGAAAATCTATTTCATGCGATAATAATTTACGCTTTTCTTTAAACTTAAAAATAAATTAGGAAATTGCCTAACTACTAAACGGGGGTCTATATCCGCGATCTAAATTATGGAACAAGCTTATATTTATTAATCATAAATATTAAATTTACGGGTAGCCTTCCCGGTCGCCTATTTGTGTTAAATGCAGTAGCGTACAAAATAACATGTTAATAAATCAAAAATCGAAAGTTAATGAAGAACGTAGTATTTTTGATATTAAAGTATAATACATAGTTTAAGGCGTATTGAGTATAGTTAAACAAAAGACGATTATGATTTTTAACAAAGAATTGCTTAGAGATCACCATGGATTAACCATAAAGGTAATAATTAAGTTTTCCATCCAAGCAGGAAAGTTCACAGGGTAAAGACGAATCATCTAATTATAATCTTAATAGGTACCTATATAAAATAATAAAATTTTGTTGCTATTGTCGAACGCTGTACCAATGGATTGGTATTTGGAAAGCGAAATGGGTGTTGTGTAGAGCCGTTTATTTGAAAGATTTTTTTATATAATCATATAAAAGGTGGTCACTATTGGTCACTGAGAGAAGACATACATAAAGCATAGATACGCCGGAAATGCCATCACCATCATCGGAATGTATTTGACTTGTTCATTCATTCGATTCATTCTGCTGTCCATTTCTTTTCTTCATCATACTCATTCGGTCGCCGTATTTCGTTTCGTCGCCATCTTTCTTTTTCACTACTAGTGTCGGCAGTGAGGTACGTTAAATTTGTGAAATATTTCGCTAAATATATCGATAATGTGATACGGAAATACATAATATTAATCGTTATTAGTTTTTTGAGTTATTTAAATCTATGTGAATTGGTTAAATTCCGTATTTTGAGTGTAAGTCAAGTCGGCCATGTGGTCAGTCAAAATGGATTTTCCAATCAACTACGCATTATGTTTTACATTTAATTTCACCGACTTCGTGTGATAAAATTTATATCTTTTTAGTTTTTTGTTACCTAGTATTGTAGGATTGTGTTAGTTTATAGATTTTATGGTATTTTCCGAAAGCCGGTATGGTTCCCAACGTGGCGCAAATGCCGCGGGTCTCACTTGTTCTATTTGTTGTAGATTAAAATGGGTACAGTGGAGCGTGCTGGTGATGATCACACTTCCGAAGTGGAGTCTGGAGAGGAGGAGATCGTCGGTGGTGGAGAGTTGGCCCAACATCTCATGAAAAGGTAACCTTGAATAATTATAGGTTACCTACTTAGTAACAATTTACTGGATATGCGCATATGATTGAATTTTACATGTAGTCAGTTCTGTATAAACTTATAAAGTTAACCATATAGTCTGTTCTGAACTGTCTGTAAACTAGTTAGCAGTAATTCTACCGGCTGTGCTGCGCGTGATTTTTGCGGCGTAGTAGGTACCTATTCCTTCTCATGCAGCAGTTAGCATTCATATCATTGTATATCCCCTGATGAGTCATCTACCACATGGTCAGATACCTTATTAGTTAACCACTAAATTGCTATTCAGTTTAAAAAAAAATCGCATTTTATTTTTAACGACTTATTTTAATTAGTTGTTTTATGCCAAAGTATAGGTATATATTCTACTATTCTCTTGTAGTCGAAAGTACAATTCCTTTTACAGAACACCAGTTCAGTATTACATGTTTACTCAATTTTCAATACCTTAGGCATAATTTAGCAAAACCTATTTATATTATGAATTTTAGTGTAACAATTGATTAATCCCTATTTAAATAAATCTACATTAATTTATAACTATCAATTTCACACACATAGTGATATGTTTCATCTAGTTTTTTAACTGCATCATTCCATGTTACTAATATTAACCATTGCAAAGTAAATTGAGCCTTTTCTGTTATAAATTCTTCTAGGAATCATAATCCTTTTAACTCTGACTATAAAAGTGATGACTGTATCCTACTAATTCTAAAATTATTACAGTTGATGACTCCACATGTTCACTAATTTAACTAAAGAATGTGTCATGGTAGTCAATTCTTGTCCAATTTAAATTCACTTGACTATATCCTGTTTGACTGACTTATTATAAGAATAGCTTATTTCATAGAGATAAAAAATTACTGTATTTTTATCTTACTTCAAAATTAATTTAAAAAAAATTACTACGAAAATGTTACAGTATGATTATCTGTAAAATCTTAAATTTGTGATCGATTTGGTACGTATGTAGGTAATCAAAGTTACGTTTTTTTATCGGATACTAAACTGGCGAACATAGATTATGGTTCATTGAACTCTGAGTCACATCATGCTCTACTTGATCAATAACGTTCAGCATAACTTGAGGAATGTTCCAATTAGGCTACTCTTATTTTTATTGGAACTAACCAAGCTTATCATCCTAAATGTAAATGGCTCCGGAATGTAAGTTTTACCCTATCTTAATATTTTAAACGTAAAGGATTGTTTAAGGTATGTTTGTTACGTTTTCATGCAACTATGGATGAAGGGAGGACTCAACTGAGCACGTAGATAAAGAGTAAGTTTATTAAATTTATGTTTAGTACCTATTTATATTTATCCCGAAAATAATAAAAAAAAAAACATGAGTACTGCGGCGTTCGCCCGTCTGGAAAAAAGGTATTTCCATAATTCTCACAGCAATACGGTTTTCTTTTAAGTTTATAAAATTTGCAAGCTGATTTTCATGCCCAATAAAAGAGAGAGAGAACATTCCTACCTACCTTATTCACTTATATTTTATAGGTGGCAAGATTAATCGTAGTTGCCACTTTTCTTACATTGTTAGACAGCCTTGATCCTCTTTTTATAAACCTTTTGCAGTCTTAACAAAGAAACATAATGGTATACCAAAACCAATTTTTATTTTATACTGTGTAGGTATACCTTTTATATTGGACTTAATCTAAGTATCGTTTTTTGTGCCAATTCAAACAATCAACTAGGTAGGTAGGTAGGTATGTTCTTTATTTAGTCAACTGGTATGAAAAGAGAAAAAGGTTGGAAACGTGGGTTTTATGTACTATGAAGTATATTTCGCGATGCATTAGTCAATATTCACAAAACTGTTGCGTTAATGCACTATCAATATACCTACCAAGACCTATGTATCACGTACCATATCTAAAACCAGTTAACAAGGTTTATGATGTTTATGTATTTCGTGAGGCAAGTGAGCTATTCTTGGGGAATCAGCACGTTACTGTAAATCTCTGTGGCACCGAAAGAAATAGGCCATGCTTTGATGATGTAATTGCTTACATATCGTCACTCGATGAATTCTGGCTCATTTTAATGTACTCTATGATTTAGCACTAACTTGTTGACGTATCTTTTAAATCTGCATAATTTATACAGCTAAACGAAATTAAAATTATGCTGCCTTAAAAACAACGTGACCTTGAGTTCAGAACACTTAACGAGGTCAAGCGACGACTACCCTATAAAGCTGGATAAGGAGGGTTAAATTGAAGGGAAGTGATAAGTATATACTGGGTTAGCGACAGTATAACAAAGGATAATGATGCAATGAATATGTTAAAAGATACAGGGAGTTTCTAGATAAACTCGCCTACTACGACTTATTTTAATTGAACATTTATCCTTTGGAAATTGAAGGTCAATGTGGCCTATACTTTTTTATTTGATTTATCAATACGGATCTAGAATACTTACGTCTTAGACTTAGTCTGGCTCTATATCTTTTTATTTAGTTCAATGACCCGTTGCCGCTTTTTGCGTTAGCCTTATTAACGGGCCGATTGGTCTGCAACTCGCTCGAAGTCTAGCGTGATACCTAGATAATTTACTTTTGGAATGTTACGTTACATTGGGATACTAATCTGATGTATATTGCAGTGTTCATAGTTTAAAATAGTAATATAAAAATGTTATACCAACATTGTTAGTAAATATTATATAAAAAGTGTACATTCATGAATAAAATATAACATCTTTATTTGGATTGACCCTGACTAGATTAATGGTCAACAACTACCATGTTTGAAAAGTGACACCATTCCGCTCTATATGTTTTTCTCTTATGTATTTTTTTAAATACAGTATAATAGGTACTAACATAATTTGGTATATGTACTTGTCTTGTTAATCTTATCAAATAAAAAATCCAGCAAAGCAACTTCTTGCTTTTAATTTAATGTCAATGAAATATATAGATAATAAATAAAATATATGTAATGATAAACAGCGGCATCACCCGTACTGAGATGCTGGCAGCCATCACGAACCGCATCCACGCGGAGGCGATGGCGTCGCTGCCGCCGAACGTGCGCCGGCGCATCCGCGCGCTCCGCTCGCTGCAGAAGGAGTTCGTCGACATCGAGGCCAAGTTCTACAGCGAGGTGCACGCGCTCGAGTGCAAATACGAGAAACTATACAAGCCACTCTTTGAAAAGGTTAGCCTTTCATTGTTATGTTAACACTGGTTTTACTGGTGTTTTCAATTTGAGCTCCTCAAACTGTTCATTGTGAGCATTTAGTATAAGCATTTTTGGTTTAAATAGAGCGACTGACAATGTTGTTTTCAGGTTTTTATCTTTCATGTTGAGTTGTAGTCTTGTCCGAAATAATACATAAATTATATAAAAGGTAACTCACTAGCTGATGCCACTCGACAAAAATTTGATATTGGACCATGTCATAAATTTATTATTTTTATTCTAGCGTGCTCAAATAGTAAACGCCCTCTACGAGCCTACCGATGAGGAATGCCTGAACCCCTGGCGCGACGAGAACGAGGAGGAGGAGCTGGCGCGCGCCGTGCAAGGGGCCGCCATCACAGACGGTGATGACAAAACCAAGCAGCCTGCTGAGGAACCTAAAGCAATTGAGTGAGTCATTTAACTTTTTTACAGGGTCGGCAACGCGTGAGTGACGCCTCTGGTGTTGCAAGCGTCCATAGGCTACGGTAACCGCATCCCATCAGGTGGGACCGTATGCCTGTTTGCCACCCTTGTGGTATAAAAAAATGTGGTATAAGTCATTGTAGAATCCAACCTAAATAATAAATAGACACAAAACCTTTTTTTGTAATCTTTGTTTTACTTTACTATGATGACACTCCAACACCAATTACTGAGAAATCATGATAGATTTGTTTAACATGCATCACCAACTGATGATTTCACATTATCATCACTATTTAACACACCATCAAACATGACTAAATGTAAGACTATTTCAGGCCCCCAATGGACCCGAACGTGAAGGGCATCCCAGACTTCTGGTACACAATATTCAGGAATGTTTCTATGCTGTGTGAAATGATGCAAGAACATGACGAGCCTATTCTCAAGACTTTGCAGGATATTAAAGGTAATTAATGCCTTTAATATGAAATAGCTACATTAATCTATATAGTACAGAGAAATCGGTAACATGTTTCAGCTTAACTGTATTACCAAATTAGGAATGTTTTCTATTTCAACAACAATTGAGTCAGATTAGGCAATTATATTATTTAATAAATAAATTATTTACCAAGTTATATATAGCCAATATTTTATGATGACAAACTTAACACCAATTACTGAAGAATCATGATTGATTTGTCTAACATGCATCACCAACTGAGGCACTAATAATTTAGTGAAATCATTCTTTTAATATCCAACAAATATTCACAAAGTTTAAAATTTCAGTGCAAATGCATGACGATCCGATTGGCTTTACATTGGAATTCCACTTCGCGCCCAACGACTACTTCACAAACACCATCCTAACTAAGGAGTACTCTATGAAATGTAACCCTGATGAGGAGAACCCGCTGGAATTCGAAGGTCCCGAGATCTATTCTTGCAAGGTAAATAAGTTCATGCACTTGAATTATTTAATTAACACCCTTTCCCAGGATTCGTATATTATGTTGACAAATAAAAAGTATTATTTGTTTTTCTATGTAAAAGACTAAGGGTGTGCCAAATTTCATTATGGTTGGGTTAGTTTTATCAAACT
Source organism: Thyatira batis (assembly GCA_905147785.2). Lineage (NCBI taxonomy): Eukaryota > Metazoa > Arthropoda > Insecta > Lepidoptera > Drepanidae > Thyatira > Thyatira batis. Next base: position 5,963,732 of record LR990504.1, on the reverse strand, counting down.
GCAGAATTCTAATTGAGCATTGTTTAATTTCATTTGAACTCCATACCTGTCCATATAATTATATTAGATTTTTTCAATGTTTTCCATTTGACTTTTACAATTGGTTTTCGTTGAATCTGAAGGAATGAAAATTCTTACTTAACATTCTTCACTAGGGCTGTGAAATAAACTGGAAGAAGGGCAAGAACGTGACAGTGAAGACGATAAAGAAGAAACAGAAGCACAAGTCCCGCGGCTCCGTGCGCACCGTCACCAAGTCCGTCCAGGCGGACTCCTTCTTCAACTTCTTCTCGCCGCCAGCCATGCCCGAGGATCCTAACTCGACCCTTGTTTCTGATATTCAGGTATGTACCTGCCCTCTTATACGTGGAAATACTGATGCTAGGTGTTTTAAAGTATTATTTGGTTAGTTATTGAAGATAACATATATTTATTTGCCCCATCTGAAAGTAAACAGTCTAGTATATATCTCTGCTTCAATACAATGGGGACACATCAAAATCATACTTTTTACAGGGGAGCACTTAGAACTTTGGAAATAACTGTAAACACGAAAATGCAAAAAGGTACTTGTTTTTGTATCTTAAAATGGGAAATAAATTGAGTCTTTTTGAAATATGAAAATATGGCCAAGTAGCATTGCATTTTTTGATAAAAAAAAAACTATTTTGATATTTTTTTATTTGTGGCCCCTTTGTATAGAAGCAGCGATATTATATTGGTGAGGTAATCAGCCTACCATCAATCTATGCTTTCAGAATAATTTCTTTGTTCAATAGCTTCAATTAACTTCCCTTTCCTACCTAACATCAATTTGTTTACCTATGTTAATCTGGCAATAGTAATCTCCAACCGTATGTATATCGGCAGGCATTACTGACGGCTGACTTCGAGATCGGCCACTACATTCGCGAGCGAGTTGTGTCCCGCGCCGTGCTGCTGTACACGGGCGAGGGGCTGGACGAGGACGACGATGATGATTATGAGGAGGAGGTATGTACCCTACCATTTATATATAGTTGTCTTTCTACATGGTTCAGAATGTTATTGAAATGTCGACTTTATTGTTATGGAGCTAAGTTGCGTAAATTACTGATATTGGTCACTCGAGTTTATTTTTCAAAAACATTCTTATTCAACACTTCTAATTTGGAACTTATGTAGCTGCTATCTAATGCAGAGCCGATAATGTGAAACTTTTATGATAGTTTTATCGCATAATTTCTGAGCATCTTATCCGAAATCGGAGCTATAGTACTGCTCAAGATACTATCCGGATAGCAGTATGGTATGCATAGTTATTTCTCATCTAAATAAGTAATTTATTGAGATGTCACGCGCTTTCTGTCAGCATACTTCGAGAACTGTGAATTCTACAGCCATTTAGTATATATTCCCACGAAGTTTAAGCTTGAAACTATATTGCATGGTAGATCTTTTTCGATGCTTGCTTTAGTTTTAGTTTCGAACGTGTGTATTGTTTATTATTTTGCCTTTCCTATATCCCTCAAATCAGACGAAGGTACAGTATATTTTGTTTTGAATCCTGTTCCTTATATTTATTATTTATGTCGATCGGTGAGAATACATTCATGTTATACGGCCACGGTATACGGTATCTACGTCTGGTGGGGGAGAAGATTGGCGGATAGCTGGTCAACCACCAACGGGTATATTTGGTTTCAGGAGGATTCGTACTCTGACGAAGACTCTGGCACGGAAGAAGTGTCCGACGCAGACGATTGATGCAAGACGATATTCCGACCGCCCCCTCCCCTTAGCGTTACGATAGCCTCGCAAGGCAGTCCCTCAGACGGCGGCCCAGGTCCACCTGGCCGACCTTGCTCGTAGGGAGTGCTACTGCACACGATCACCACTGTGCTATATTAATTACCGCGACCATATCTTCCCATATCTAGAAATTTAGTGTACCAAAAATAAACTGTCCGTTCGCCAAGCGATGTGATTACGAATACTCCTGCGACGTGCCAGGTTGTTCTTATAAATTGGTAGTATTTTTTACGCTAGATGTGTTTATTGTTATTGACTTCTCGCAATATATTATTCTATGCATGATTTATCCTCTGTTTAGATAAATATGTTTTAGAAAACTATTTTTAATAAATAACGCTCTCGAAGAGCTAATTTAATTTTAGACTTGAATGCGAGGAGTGTGAGGTGCCTTCTTATATTGTATAAATAATGCATGTTATCTTGTTAGATGTCTGTTACGATACCTATATTGCATTTCTAGTTTAGTTATACAATTTCGCGATTTTATTTATTATTATACAGTTATGATTATAGTGTGTATTTTTTGTTTACGAATTTTACGTATTCGTTTGTGTACTTTGAAATTTCATGTGATATTATTATTTTCTAAGGCTATTCGATGTTTCCTACTTATTGAAATTGTAAGTGTCGTCGTACCACTCGCCGCCGGCTGGCGCGCCAGTCGCGGCGAGGGAATCGATTACGAATCTCTGTGTAGTGCCAAAATGCATTTTATATAATACACTCGAGTATCGCTAACTGTGATCTTTCGGATATATATTATAATGTTAACTTACAATAGCTAGGTCGGTGGATAGATGTATATTTTTATTTATGTAACTTTTCTATTGAAGTTAGCATAATAACGTCAGCATATAGCAGCTCGTCGAGTAGTTTACATACCGGTAATGGCTTTTATGTTTTTGGCATGATGTCTTCACGTCGACATTAAAATTGTATGCTTTTTACCCGAGTGTTTCATTTATTTTATCCTCATTTGCATGCTATTATCGTGGCGAGTATGTCGAGAATGGTTGGAGAATTCACGTTCGTCGTTGTCGTAGTGGTGTGGTGGTTGCGAGTGGTGTAGATGTGTGGTGTGGTGTGTTGTGTTGACGGGGCCGGTGTACTAATGTGTGGTTGATGACATGTTGCGGCCAGGAGGAGGAGGAGTGCTCCACGGAAGAGAGCGAGGACGAGGAGCCGGCGCCGCGGCGGCGCGGCAAGAAGCCGCACAAGGGCGCGCAGGACAACCCCGCCGAGTGCAAGCAGCAATAGCCCGACCCGGTAACGGTTCTTATCTCATACTTGAGGTCTATCCGTATAAGAAGGTGCTGAAATGTAGGATTCCGTTCACTAAACCCGACGTTAACTGTATCGTTTTGATTGTCGCGTGCTAGCGTCTCGGTCGCTCGGCCCTCGAGGTTCAGTACTCCCTTCACATGTCAAATACAGTATTAAAATCGTTAATTTATTTGTCGGTTATAGTGGGCGGTAATGTTCCTTCAGTCGATGTTAGGAAATAATTTACCGTAATAGACCTTTCAATCACACATATTCGATGCTAAACGCAAAATTGAATATGCCATACGGTTATGCTCAGTCTAACGAGAAACTTCGGAGAAGATAAGGCTCTATTTCAGAGAGAACGAAGACTGGCATGTATTATAGCAAGTCTCTGTAAGGATTTAGATAGATTTTGATTTGTTAGACTGAGAAACCCTCGCAGTGATTCATAAATGTACGTTCGTCAATCCTTCACATTCCTATCTTTTATGTTAACGTACAAACTAGTAAATGAAATTAAGGTTTTATGTTATCCGCCTTTTGTTTCCTCCGTCATGTATCATATCCGTTAAATTTATCATAGAATGTTTTACGCGAAAATGTAATAGTTCGGTGCTTATGGCACATGGATAGTTGCTAGATTAAATCTCAAGACTTACATGTAATGTAGTTGGTTCACTGCCTGATTGTTAACAACTGTACGAATTAACTGTCTGTAAGACGGTATAATTGTTAATGAAGTTCTTTTTTACGTCAACGTTATTATATGTGCCTAAATAATTCACTAGCGCTAGTTTACGCTAAAACCATATAAAGAAAATTTATTTTCCGCCATGCAATTGTAACTGTTGATCCATAGCATGTAATAGGCGTAATTGTTAATTTTAATAAAACTTCATAATTTAAAGGCTACTAAGGCGCCAGTGCTTTTTATAATAATAATAGCATTGGTTAATTACTGCATTGCATACACGAGCAAATAGTATATTTGTACACAATCATTTTTAAAATAAACTGTAATAAAAAGTTTTTGCCTTTAATTTCCCACCTTTCCCGATTGTTAAATTCCAGACAAAAAATCTTGTATATGTTCATGAGTCGGTCCGTATATCACAATAATTTAATTCTGATAAAATGCTTATTCTGGAAAGCAAAACTGAGGGTTGGAAATAAAATCCAGTGCACCTAAGCGTGTTGGGTATTTTTACATATATCTAAAATTGATATAACTCAATTATTTAGTAATATAAAATGACAGAAATAGTTTTCATATTTTTTGCTACAAGCAATATTGTTATCTTCATTCATCAAAGGCGATTTTTGTAGATAGGCACTCAAAAACGATACCATATACTATACCATTCTCTTATACTTAGGTACTACAAGAGGTGTGTCTACTGAATGAAACAAGTAAAATCCATAAGCTCAATTTAATTAACATTCAATGGTGTAACAACGTATTTATCACGATTTGTCTTTTTATTTCAACACATTCAGATCTCTGGGGTCTACAAAATATACATTCCGTGGTAGAAAATAGAATAGATCTACTTTTTGACAGTAACAACAGTGATCCGGCAACAGGCGAATTATAATATGTAAGGTAAGCTGCCAGAGCGTTTATAACGCCAATATTTAATTATGTAATAAATATGTCAGTAGCATAATATGTATATCAGCAATATATGGAATACAAAACTGGACTTTAAAACCATAAAAAATATGACATTGTTTCGTAAGTTAAATAATTTATTACGGGCTTGTTTCGTTTTACATTTTAATATGAATAGGTACACTTATTTTCTAAAAAGTAGTGTTACTGTCCCATAAAGTAAATACAATTCCAAATATCAAACTATAAAATAAATATGTATAAAATTTCAATATCTAACTTTTGTTTTACAAAGGAAAAAAATCACTATTACATGTGACATTTTATGGCGCTAGTTTTGTACTAGAGTCAGTATCTGCTTTATAGGATTCATTTTAAGTACGATAGCATTGATTTTATTTATCATTTTTGACACAACTGGGATGCTTGTCGTTAAGTATGTTATTCCGATTTACGGAACAAGTAAAAAATCTTAGGCCGTTCATATAATTCGTAGCATCAGAATAAAAGGTTTATCAGGGTAATTGTTATGAAGTGGATGATTATAATAAAATATTATGTCAAACTAAAATTCATCAGTAGAATCTTAATGTAAAGTAATAAAGATCATATTATCAAAGTTCAAAGGACAATATAGGTACATATATTTAAAAGCTATCTGTTAAATTAACATGATACGTATATGCATTATTGCTAAAACAGCTTTTAACATCAATTTGATAAGGGCTTAACGCTTTTATTTTAATCAATTTATAAAAAAAAACTACTGTAATAATATTTATACAAAAATTTGAGCCATGCGTGGTTCAGTCTGTTATATGTTAATTTAGCACCAATAACAACCAAGCCTTCAATACGGTAAGGAACATAAATAATATCGCTATCTACGCAAACAGGGAATGATGCGACATGGTAGACTCGATTATAAATAGTACAAGATTGATTTCGTTATTATTCTAGCATATCGAAACATTTAATATAATTCTGCGGATCATTATGACATTTTGTTTACATATCCAAGTACTAATTCATATGTAAAATATTATTTAAGGCGATTGAATTATGTATTTTACATATATGCAAATTTATTATGCATTCTTGTCTTTGTATTTATCTGTAAAATGGCATACATACATTAATTATCATTTCTGACATATTAGGACTAATAAATTAATCATAATCACAATATATACTGAGCAGGCGCCGAGTCACATTCAACTTAGTCAATGTAATAACAATAAATATTTAAGGGGTTCAATATTCATAGCCTATAAAAAAATTCTACTGCCACCCATGTGTAGTATTTTATCAGCATATTTCACAACGAATTTTATACATTTATGGTATTGCTCATGCTCCGCCCATATGCTAAAATCACAACATTTTTCATTAAAATATGAGTGAAGTCAAAGGCAGTTTTTTATCGAATACTTAGTATACTATATTAACCAAAATAATATACATATATAATTCTAGATTCATGTTCATACGCTAGAAGTATGGAACTATAACAAATAATAATTTATGGTAGGTAGATGGATTATAAAACATTCCAAAATTATTTGAACATTCACAATTCGCACGTGACAACGTATTTAGTCATAACCATTTGTATGAATTAATAAATCTAAGGAAGTGCTAGATTTTATATAGAGTTACGGAATATTTAGGTCGAGATAAATTATGCTACTCTTGCTTCAGTACCGAGCACATTGCTTAGTGTGAGCACGACTTATACACAAAATATAGTCTCAGTTACTCAATATCTGTCTTTTATATCCTGGACTCTAACCAAGATTGTAAAAAAGACAATTTTTATGTAATGTATATTACCTACTTAAATTAAGTTTATCTCAATAACACACGTCTTATGTAAAGGTGTGTTGAAAAAAACAGTAAACACGTGCGAAAATAATTCCATACAACACAACGGGGCGAAAAGCAAACATTTAACTTCACAACTTTCAGTCAATACATTTATGATAGTAAAATAATAAATATTGGAAATGGCGAAATCTTTAACATACTTGATCGAAAAGGAAGACATTAATTTTGGCTTTACTTTATTTATGAGAAGAAAGACAAATAAAAGTAAATGATATAATGAAGTAAATACTGATTTGATGAGTCAGAAACTGATTAAAGAAGACTTGATTAAGAAAGATTATAAATATGATGTCGTACGTTAAAATAATCGCCTATTCCAAAACGCTTTTCGACACATAGTCAACATTTAGTCGTTTATAAAATTTTGTTTTGTTTTAAGATTAAATAAATTTCTCATCATATATTTACCTGTCTGATAACTTGTTAAATTTAGGAGACTTCTAATTAGTCGCTTCAATACCTTCTAAAATGCATATGTATTAGGTTTGCCTTTCCTATATGACTCCATTCTTTGAGAAGATTTTTTAACATAGAAGACATGGTTCTGAATTTAAGTAACATAATTAGCCTATATTTCTCCTCAATAAGATTTAAAACGTCGAAAGATCCCAAAATGTCATTTAACTATGTAATAACAAAATATTGTCTAGATTTCAATAATTCGAGGAAAATTAACCCTATTTTACTGTGGTCATTTCACACAAAAACAAAACCGTATTTTACAGCTAAATGAAGACTACTTTAGTTTCACAGGACTTAACATCGAGGTCAAATATTATAAAGTTACAAAGATTCCAGTACAAAATTATTTAATGTTAATTTCTTGTGATATTTAACCAAGTGCAAAGATAATTCAAATTGACGTCATCGTTTTATCACAGATGTTTGAATAATTTATTTATTTTATATATTAAAATTAATGCCTGTGTCCAACACAGAAACGAAATAAAGTTGTACAACATTCAGTTAAACATCCCAAGAAAATGATCTCATGTTTACTATTATATATATTTACTAATGGGATAATCATTGAAATTAATTTCGTGTGCCATTAGTTCACGACTTTTTTTAAATTTATTTAACCAAAGTATTAAAAAGTAATAAACATAAAATAACATTTACTGAAAATTATGAGGTAATTAAGTACAAAAACAGTATATGTATTTCCATTAACAAAATACCTACGTAGTCTGTATTTAAAAATGTCCATTCATCTCAAAACTGAGGGTTGAAATAATGTCGCGAACTAGGCATAGGAAACAATTACAACTTTATGGTACTTTCTATATTAAATGAAGTAGATTTAGCTAGTGACCTGGATGAAGTCCCACGGAACGATCTCGCTATCCCTGGGTGTCCCTCGCGCCGCTCACTAGGCTCGTCACGCGGGGGTCTTCGACTTCTTGCCGAAGGGCAGGTGGATTCGTCTCTTTCTCGGCTTCGGCACGCCCTCGTCGTCCATTAGGGAGGAGTCCGTCGACTCCTCCTCGGGAGGTGTGCTGCTCGAGGGCGACTTGACGTCTGTCATAATTAATTAATAATTATATATAATACATAATATGCTTAAATTTATAACATAAAATAGAATGATCAAGAACGACCAAAAATCTTTATTTGTAGGTCTTAAAAAACTTCTGAATATAAAATAAAATAAATGTAAATAAATTTTCATAAAACCCAGAGAATTTTGTTCCACCATATTTTCCAAAATTGAATTGTTATAACGAATACAAAAAAAAGTTATGGGCGTACATACACTTTGCAGATTCATTTATAAATAAATACCGATAATTAATTATGCAAAGTAACACGGCCGTCTACATTGGCCTATATATAAATCGGGAGGTCACCTTCAACTAGCGGCCTCTGCCTCGCGAAGGGGTTCCTCGGCGGCGGTCGGGGGTCATCGTTCATACTCGGCAGCTGGTCGGTGCTGCGGCTGTAGGGCGGGCGGCGCGGGGGTGGGGCCGGGGTTGGGGCTGGGGGCTGGCTGGGGGCCGGGGCCAGGGCTGGGGTTGGGGCCAGGGCCGGGGTTGGGGCCGGGGCCGGGCTGGGGCCGGCGGCGCGCGGCGCGGCGCGAAGCAGAGGCAGCGATGCAGAGTGCCCGGGCACGCTTCCAATGTTGCCACGCTGCACTACTCCCAGATCCTCGCCCGTCCAGTTCACGCTGCGCATACAAACAACAGTGACATTTTGATATATTAGTAAACGCACCACCAAGGTTAATAGAACCGTGCCCAATTGTTATGTTAGGTAATGTTTTGTTCTGTAGTGACCAATTTACTTATGCTTAAAAATTTAAGATATGGGGGTATTGCTCAAAGATGAAGAAAAGGAATATAAGGATTTTAAATACAATAAAAATAATGGGAAACCAACGAAAAACTAGCTATGCCCATAGCACCGCCAGTTGCTAATAAAATAAAATGTTCTATTCAATTTCTGAAATCTGGAATCTCTTTTTAATCATCTGTCCAAAAATGTTCTGTCCATATGAACACAAAAAAGTCTAATATCAAAGTCATTGAGAATTTTGAAATACCACTTTGATATCCCTCATAAGCAATTTCGGAATTTATAATTAACTTTATTTCAAAATATGATATCACTTTCTTTTTACTTGAATATTTAACACATCCTGAAATGATTTTCCAATAAATCTTATAACTACCCTGAGTTAGTAAATAACTAAATGCTGTGTTAATTTGTGTACATTCGTAATTACCCTTCCAGTTGATATTAAATAATAATGCTAGCATATTCTATATAGGAACAATAGGTAATTTTTTCGCGAGCTTGTAGATGAAAAATTATTTTCAACCTATGATTTAAATAACCGAAGAGTTTACTATGCATACTTCATATTGTTCAGCGATTATTTGAAATCCACTTAATATGCAAAACTAAGGAATAGAAAAGAATGTAAAATATACCAATAAGAGAAAAAATAACACACTAACTTAATACCACAATATGAAAATCAATGATCAAATGAATTATTACAAAAATATGAATGTGAAAAAATCATTCCCAAATTACACACTTCAACGAAAAAAGTAGGTATACTTCGCAGTTAAAGTAGCGAAGTTGATTTGATGTGAAGTCATATGCAATTTACAATGTATACCCATGATTTTAATTCCCATTAACATCCACCAATATCAAACTAGTCCGTCCCGAATTTTAGTGACTATAAAGGCACGTGCAAAAGTACCGAGCGAGACGCACAGCTATTCTCTTCTCTGTTGCACTTGTTATTTTAATGGCGTATAACAGAAATTAAATTATGATTATTGACAGTAATTTTTTTATTATATTTAAATACTGGAGATATTTATTCTATCTCACAGTCAAAAGACTACTAAATATTAAGAGCCAGATTTTATTAATTTTTTTTTATAAATGAGTTTTAATTTTGAAGATAATAATTAATCAGTCAATCAGATATTTTAGAATCGACTCAATTTTAGTTCTGCAATACGAGCCTCAGTCCCCCGAGTCCACAGTCATAAATGGTTACAAAGCAGTACAAAGTCAAGTTATTGTCGTGCATGCGAACCCCTGAGCGAAGGTATCGTATACAACACTAGACTGACTTGTCCCCCCCGAGGACGAAGTGCACCTGGTCCCGGCGGTAGTCGTCGGGGCTCTTGCGCACGTCGCCGTACGAGCCGCGCGCGTCGAGCCGCGTGTCGAGCCGCGTGTCGAGCCGCGCGTCGAGCCGCGTGTCGAGCCGCGCGTCGAGCCGCGCCTCGAGCCGCGCGTCCAGCCGCCGCTCGCGCGCCTCCTGCGCCAGACGCTCCTCTAGCTGCAACCTGCAATACGACATACCAAAAATATAGGTACTTATATAAAAAAAATGGTATGAGAGCCGACGTTTCTTAAGTGCCTGTGAAGGAACTTGAAAATTAATTTTAACTGTCAATAATCATTATCACAAAAAATAATGAATGGATAAGTCGCTGCTTTGGAAGAATAGCGTATTATTACCAAATACTTCAAAATTTAGTTTTCAACACCTATCAACGTAAAATGATCTGTTATATATACTCTATAAATATCGTATATCTATAACAGCAATTTTCTAATCTTACCTAGCTTCAGCGAGCTTCAAGTCCAGCGGGTAGTGGGGAGCGTCGGCCTCGCTGCCTGACGAGTCCTCGCGCCATCCGAAGTTATCAGCCACTGTGCACATCATATATAAATGTATCTACACTTTTATAAACCAAACACCCATTACACCCGTTAGGTCGATAGCGAGAGAATAAATTTAAAATCATATGATTACTCTAACATTAAGACGCCACGAATTAAACAAATTTAAGTCTATTTTTATTTCGTTATAGTACGTCCTTTACAATACGGTTAAATTTCCTCAGAGGTCGTAATATTTCAATGTGTCAGCTATGAAATGTTAAAACTACAGTGTAAATGTGAAATATATTTTTCATAAAGCATGTATGAAATAACAATCATAAATAAATATTGTATGAAAATAAGCAAGTAAGCGTATTTTAGGTACATAACATAATCTTACCTGAAAAGTGCGATGCAGTAAATAATGTTGCCTTAATAAAAACACTGATAAAAAGCAAATCTATTATCTATGGTGAAATCCTTGCAACACTGATATATAAGCCGAAAGTGGGGCGGCGTCAAAAATAAAACAAAATCACAATCGTCAAAAGCTTTCAAACGTGCATAAAATAATAGTCGATTGTTTGTCTAATGTTCATACAATCTGATAATCTACTAAATCCACTTTATACAATGGTAGACCAAGCACCATGAAATAATTATAAGTACCAATTACACCAATATTAATAATTCCTGCGTTTTATAAGCATGTAAATCAAATAATAATATAAGCTATTAAAAAGTAAATCTGCATATAAAAAAAAACGAATAAATATATTAGTGTGCCAGTGTTGAAAGCATAAAAAATAAAAACACGGTGTTGATTAGATTATAAAATGGAATTAGATAACAAACATGCATAAGGAGATAAAAAAGAAAATCCCACACCAACCAATAAAATAAATATTTAACATTATTTCATACATGCTTTGTACGTTTATAAAATCACCGTGTAAATTTGTTTTGTATGGCCTGAAAGCTTCCTACCGATTGTGACAGTAGAGTGATTAAAAAAATATTTATTCAAGTTCAAATAAAACGCTAAAGTAAAATGTTACATGAATGAAAAGGAAAACTACCATCTAAAGAAATAAATAACAATTTGTAACTTAATAAATAGAGACAAAGGTAACTTATTTTCGATTTGATTAGATCATTAACAGGAACTCAAATAATGTGAATAAATTGTAACTACCGCGGCCAACTTCATAAGCATTTTATCACTATTATGGTAAATACAAACAATAAATATTGATTCTGAGTTAGAACAAAATATGAATCGATATTAGAGATGACAATGATCGACTAAATTATGTTAATTTTATTGTTATGGCAACACTAAGAGTAAAATTAAGTACTGGGGAGTCTAGTAGTTATTGTTATATTTTTATTTATACTAAAATCATTGCAACTATATAATGTTTTTAAATTTATTCTAGTTTTTTTCATGAAACAATGTATTTAGTTGATCAGAACATATTATCCTACAACAATATTTGTCTCATTTTATTAATACCATACATTTTAATTTGCAATTTACTAGTTTTATTTCCGCTATTTGTCTTAACGCAAATTGAAAAATTTTGAGCTCGAGCATATCGGTATTACTAAATATTTAGTACATATCACATTTTCAATATAAAAAATTACCTGCAAAATGAAATATACATAAATCATACATTTGAAAACAAGATAATTTATATAAATGCAAATACATTTCAAACATACTACAAAATAAATCTACTGATTCATGAATCAATGATGATGAATTTTACTAAAAAACTTTGATTTTTCTTTCTATCAAATGTTATATTTAATTATGTATTTTCTCTAACTACTTATGTTTGTACTGCTGCCTTAAATGCGAATAATAAATCTAATATACATATAGATTGACCTCAATTGCCTCATAGGTCCGGGATAATCGTATACGTATTTTAACTTACATATTCCTAACCCTTTGAAATAAAATTTAATAATAAATGAAAATCTATAATAAGCTTCTAGCTTAGAGTTTTAAACTCAGATCTATGTGATGATTCTAAAATATACATCATTAAATTGCTCACTACAAAAAAAAGAAAACACAAATCCGCAAAACTCAGTAAATGGCTACAGCTACTGTCTTTTATTGCCAAAGTCAATAAACAATTAATTTGTAAATGCATTCATTTTGCAGAAGAAAAAAAATAGTTTACTTGTAAAATCGACTAAAACCAGAATCGACTTTTTAATTTTTATTTTTAAAATGAATGCATCAACATCACGCCGGGTCTAGCTAGTCTATGGTTTCATTCCGTATGCTCGTGGAACACAGACTCGTCGATGACCTTACCTGAACCGCAGAGGGAAGCGTCGTCGCCCATGCTTAGGTCGTCTTGCGAGCTGCTTATACGTACTGGAATACAAATAAATTTGACCGTTATAATATTGTTATAGTTAGCAAATTTATTTAATTGGTATTAAACTTAAACGAGAATACTTTTTAAAGCTTTTATTTAACTTTCAATGTATGTTTAATCGGGTGAAATTTTGCAACTCAATTTTCAAGCAGATATCTTCAGATAATTGAGCTGAAATTTTGTATACATCTTCAATTTGACTGACAATGCATGGTTTACTTTGTGGCGTCGGTTTGAAACCAACATGGCGGCATATCAAAGATGGCGGACTAGTTATTTGACAGCAAAATTTGCTTCAGTTTGTTTTTTAGGGAAATTTTAAATTTATTGTGAATAATAAAATGATTATGATTTTATGTATTACTTAAGCCTGCAAAAAATCATTACTGATATTTCTACAAGCAATAAAGTGTCACGTACCACGTCCACTAGGCCTGCCGTTCGCATTCCTATAGAGCGTGGTTTCCAAGTACTGCAATCCATTGTTGTTGATAATGTTAAAGCCGCACAGCCTCTCGATTTGCTTCCATCGGTGCATGCGCTCCTGTTCACACAATAATATACGATAAGCGAAAGAAATAATTATGGAAATAATTTATTTAATAAAATAAAATTATATTTGTTAGATAGTGGAAAGTATACAGTACCTTTTTTATATAAAATAAAATATTACTATTATAAAAACTTGGAAATCACATATACTGTGTGGTGAAGGGAAGATGATCAAATTTCAAAATTCAAATTATATATTGCAGTGAAAAAAGGATTTGGCTGAGTGATTCTGTTTTGATTGTTATAAATTTTTTGTTACAATGAATATGTATATTTTAGACAGGATTTTAAATAACCAAATTTAATAGGCAAAATTATGATTTACCTGTAATTCCTGAGTGACCTCGTTGAGTGCGGTGCGAGCTTCAACAATAGATCTGTCGACGTCGTCTATGGACTTGCCGTGGGTCGACACGAATGCGCCAACCAAACTCGAACGTTTCTTACGCAGTTTCTCACACTGGAATATTAAAATAAATAATTACTAATAAAAAAATTAAACTTTTTCATCCTTTATAATGACAAAAACAATCGAATATAACGTAAATATTTAAAATGTAAACAGGTTAACTTTTTAGGTGGAATTTTAAAACATTCGCCTTTTCAAACAAAAACACATTTATTAAATACTGTAAACGACTGATCAAATATTCTTTTTATGAGGCTAGAAGGACCAAAAATTTTAATAATCCGGCTCGCAGGACCATATTGTACCTACCGCTTCTCTAGCCTGCTGCAGCTGCATATCCGCCTGCTGCTTCTTGCGAAGGTACGAACGGTTCTCCACTTCGTGAGTCAACTGCAACCACTGCTGAAGACCTGGAGGTGGCGCCCAGCACCTGGAATAATGTGGAAAAAGTAGGTCAAGCAGGATGGATCACCTAAGGTTTTTATTATTATTTTTATACTACAAGGTTGGCAAACAGGCATACAGTCCCACCTGATGGGAAGCGGTTACCCTTGCCTACGGACGCTTGCAACACCAGAGGCGTCACTCACGCGTAAAAGGTTAAATGATACAGGAATGTTTTGCCTGGTAAGTAGTCTCTTTTCGTAAGCTAGTTTTATATTAAAAACAATGTAAATTAATACCTGTCCTCCAATTCACCTTCAGCACGACGTAGCTCACCGCGCAGCATCTGTTAAATATTTAATACAAAGCAATTTTATGAAAATCTTTTTAGAAACAGTTGTATATTTTGCAATACGGTAAAGAATATGTCAGTTATTTTGCAATTACAGGGCTCATTCTAAAATAACTAAACATAATATATTAAATAGAAATTATGAATGTACCTCAATTTCAGCTTTAAGCTGTGTCACCTCCAAATCGGAAGAGGCAGAGTTCAAGTAAGGCGTGTCTCCTGCCTCTCTGAGTTTCTTCTCCAAGTTTCTCTTTTCTGTAGTAACGCTCTCCTGTAAAGTTATAATCACGAATTATAGAAGCTACTGGGAAATTTTAGCAATACTGAATTTATACTTTTTTTTACCGGAACTGCCAAGGAAGGTAATTTCGCCCTTATTTTCTATGCATGGAAGTTTGTTAGTAAATTTTCTATTATTAAATACGCACTTATTTGGATATTTTTACCCAGAAAAAGTCCAAATAAACGAATTGATATAATCTGGATATACACATAGCGTTCTTTTTATCTCGAGAAAACAACCCCACTAAACGAAACCCGAAACATCGGTAAAAACGAAACTTTAGGCGGAATCTAGTACATAAATCGTACAATTAAGACGAAGGACACTGAGCTTAGCCAATCTGTGGGAAAACGAAAGTGATCACGGACCTGTTCCAGGCGCGCCTTCTCCAACTCCTTCTGCATGTCGTCGAGCGCCATCTCGGCCTTCCTCAGCTGCTCCATGTCCCGCAGCATGCGCTGCACCTGCGAGCGACTAGCGCGGCCGGCGCGCAGGGCCGCCCACCCGCCCACCACGGCGCCCAGCAGCAGCGACGCCAGCAGCCAGTCCTTCCATCTGCTACCTTCTGGAACGCACGGGGTCATGGCGGATTTATTCTTGTTCCCGAGTGTTAAGTGACACTTCAAGGTTGTTTAGATATCGGACTAAATATAAATTGGGCTTCATAGTTACTTGACAATTATTTCGGGTTTTGGCTAACTCAGGACCAATCCAATGGTTATACATTTTGATCAAAAATTACCATCTGACAGACCTAAACTAAATTGGTTTCATTTTTGGGTCTGTGATTATTTGTAATGAATAAACTCAAAAATTCTTTCACCTTTGGAATGGTAGATAATCAGAGCGAAACATAGGCTATATATTATCCCCGTATTACCACGGGAACGGGAACTACGCGGGTGGAACCGCGCGGAGGCAGCTAGTATCTAATATAATAGATTTAAATTCTAGACAGAACTAAACAGAAGCATTTAGGGTTCAATAGAAACGTGTTTGAAGAGAAAACATACCTCTGATTGCACGATGATAAATGACAGAAAAAGTAAAGATATAAACCTGTATCTTAATCGAATGATGACCTGAGGGTCGACGATGAATCATTGATTTACCGACGCGGTTGTTTTTATATTGTACTTTTTATGACTACTAACTTTATGGTAATGAGTATGTGTTCGTATATCCGAAACCAGAAACGTCCCGATCTAGACGGATTGCAACAGAATTTGTTTATATTAGAATTAAATTAAATTTATGTATTGAAAACTGGTGTCTTTTTAAGTTGAAACACAATACTTAAAATGCACGTCTTTTTCAATAACCTGTGAATTGATGTAACATTGAAAAGTATATAGTGTACATTAACAGAACAATACGTTGGCTAATAAATATCTGCTTTGTAGTAACAATAATGAAACCAATTAGCTGTAGATTAATGATTTTAATTGATGTTGACAGATTTACTAGTATTCAACGAGTATAATATACAAGAATTCATTTTTGGAGGATGAGGAAACTGGAATCGAGATAAAAACACATTTTGACCGTGTCATTGGAGATATTTTCTTAATTTACCTCATCTTATTTTAAGGTCACATCTGTTTTTGAATAGAATATAAAATATAATTTTGTAAATTACCTAGTTATTATTCTGAAAAATATTAGATTAAAATTGACATTTTCGAAATTATTATTGCAAGGTATAATAAAATTTTCTATTCAATATAATACACCTAAGTCATAGTTATATATAAAATCTAGCTATGCTAAATATATAATGTTATTTAGCATTGTACAGTTTCACGTTTTCCTCGTCATACATGACAGTGCCATGTAAATATTAATGACATAAAATTATTTTGTAATGACATGGAGTCGCTAACAGCTCTTTTTAAGCGACTTCAACATTGTGAATAATGTGGTCTACTTTATTCGAGCTGACCGTTTATTAATAATTGTTTTAATAACATGGTAAAAATATCAATTCTATACCTAGGTAAAATAAACTTATTTTATACCGATCTTAAGTTTTCACGGGATGAAAAGAAGCATGTGTCTAACTATGTGCCAAATTTAATCGCGATCACTTCAGGAGTTCTGGCGTGAAAGGGTTACAGACACACATCCATACATTCTTGCAAAATTCCATTAAACAAAATGAATTAACTTAAATTAAACACAGCCAGTATTCGCTACGTTTTCGATACAAATTTTAAACATATCGTAAGTTAAATTTGCATAAAACTATTAAGGTATTTGGCACGGTGAAAAAAACAATGGACTTGGGTCTCTAATCGAGATAACTCGTTTGGTTTTTTGCTTATTATAATAACAGGTGGCAACTGTGGTTTATGATTTTATAACAAAATTAAATGGTTTTAAAACTTCCAATCTCACGGTCAAATATAATTCGGTCTTCAGGTAAATAGGCATGTATGAAAAAAGCTAATGCAAAATTACCATCGTCAGTCAGATCAACATATCGTCCGTTGAACACTAAATAAACACAATAGGACGCCGTCACTGCGAGCCATGTCTCAAAAACCATTTAAAAATCATAACACTGTTCGAACACTGCACTTTTTATCGTGAAAAACTGTCAATATTATATAGTATACGACTATACGTGTAGTATCGCAGACGGACCGCGGATAAACTCATGTTTGAATGTGGCTAAATCACACTTGTGGGCCGTGATGTAATTATGTTGACACCAACTCTTCATTATTTCGTGAGACTCCGTATTAAATAGACACCTGTATTAAAGTGACGTTATTCATTAATTGTCTTGGCGGCTTTCCCGCAAACTAAGTGTTTGTGTAATTAGCGTTCAGGTTTCGATAACGGTATTTTGGAAAAAAACATTTACATCTCAATTAATTTGTGTCTTGATGAAACCTATAAATGCTGGTATTTTTTTCGTTTTAAACATATGTCTTTATGTTACAGATAATATTAAGTGTCTAACTATTATCTACTTATTCCGCTACAAAAGATTTTTTAAATAAAATTAGATTATTTATTTATTTAATAAATAATATACTCCACCAAAATTTAAGCAACATTATGGCAATAATAATTAAGGTGTCACACATTAGAAAAAAAACCGTGCATTGATTCACTTGAATTGAAACACAAAAGATTAAAAGGAAATGAACGGAATAAATCAGGAATTGACTCAAAATAGTTAGTCAGGTAGAAAAAAAACAATGAACACATACATACTGTACGCACAAGTTGGACAATAGTAAGAGACCGCGTCAAATCGGATCCGACAAGGATATGTAGCAACGGCACATTAACATACTATTATGAGAACGGACAATGGATACATCAATTTGTAAATTTCAAACAAGCAGTTATCGGCTATCATACTATTTCCTTATGAGGGCCCACAGGGCTATCGCCTAATATATTATGACTATCAAGGCACTGTTTATAGAGTAAACTTTTTAGAAATACGAGAATATAGTAGTAGGGGCGGCGACGATGCTAAATGGGGACTTCCTCGAGCGTCGTGGAGACCTATTGGATTTTGAAGATCAGATGATACGAAGAAAAAAAGGTTATATGATGTTTTCCCTTTTAGCGGTGGGGCAAGCGTCTACGAGCTTGCAAAGATGTAAAAAAAAATTGTTACATGGACATAGTCGAGCGCGTCAGATATTGATACTGTATATACTCCATGTAACTCTGATGACAGAATAATGTTAATCTGCCAGTGTGCATGGTGGGGCCGGCCGTACGGATGGTTTAAAAATGGTAAAAAAAAAAAAATGCTCGAGCGCATCAGATATTTACAGGGGATGTTAAGTGAGCCTAAACGAAGCTTGGATCCAAAAATCTGACGATTCGGACGCGACGCAAGACCGGGACGGCTTCTTGAAAATGCAAAAAAAAATCGCCATCTGGACATACTCGAGCGCGTCAGATTTTCATACAGATGATTCAGCATGATACCCTGGTCATACTGATGCCATAATCTGACGAATATATAGATGGGTTTGCTTAATCTGACGGTTTAAAGATTTGTTTTCTTCCGTAATTTTATAAAATCATTGGATGTGTTAAATAAAATTCATAAATTATAACATGTTTACATAAAAACAAGCTAAAAAATCTAATCAGGGTTATATTACTAGATCTAGATACAGTCATTGTAAAAAAAACAGCACATTTGCTCAGTAGTCAATAGTTACGTCAAAAAGTTGTATTGCTATTGCATTTGAGTAGGAGTGGGCGCAGACATGATTTAAAAAAAATTATAAATTTACTAAATTAGAAGTAAAAAAAAGGCGTGATAGTTTTTCTTTTAAGTTCATCATATATACTACTAGGATGATTTTTTTTACATATCTACAAACAATGGTTTACTTTTTAAAGAGGAGGACACTCTACTGTAACTAAAATTACAGATTAAATGCTAAATATTTCGTAAACGGAACCCTCAATCGGAAGGTTATTAGCAAACCTTAACTATTTACCAATTAGCTATCGAATGCTATTCGTCATTCCTATAGTGTGGCATACCAAACTATAGGAATGACGAATAAAAAAATTCTCCGTTTTACATGTGTAGTAGGAACCCAATATTTTTTTTCTAGATTTTATGTTTCAACTTTGTCGATGTAGTTAATATCTACTACCACACCAAATTATAGCTCTGTAGTATCAAGCGTCTCTGAGCTTACACTTACTGCTTGAAACTATAAGGCAACTTAAGAATTAACTTTTTGTTACTTCGGCTTGTCCAAATCGGCAGATTATATGCTTTCTGTGATCCTTGAATTATTCTCTCTAAAATAAAAATAAATTCAACCGCGCTCGAGAATGTCCACTCATCGATTTTTTTTTGCAACTTTGCGACCCTCTCACTCCCATACGTCACGCTCAAATCGTCAGATTATTGAAATACACTCTTTTCAGCATGTGATTAAACCACCATACTTTAATCTGACACGCTCGAGTATCTTCACCTATCCATTTTTTTTTACTAATCTGATCGGCTGCTCTACGCGCGCGGCTCCACATGGAGAGCTTAGATTTGGTTGAGGCACTCAACTAGACCTAAGGTACCTCCCATATACTAATCTGCCGCGCTCGAGGAACTCCCAGAATCCCCTCTTGGGCTCCCCATCTATAGGGTTTGCAGAGACAAGACAGATTTTTAAATTTAGAACGGTCCATTTTCGCGTTTAGATGAGCACTTTAACATAACTGATTTCGATATTTGAATTTGGACACAACGGAAATAAAAAAAATATATCCTGCCTTTTCATTCATTCATTCATCTTTTGTCGTTTGAGATTTTATTTTATAGGTCTACTAGCTGCCGCTTCGCGGTTTCACCCGCGTAGTTTCCGTGCCCGTGAACACTTAGGGGGATGTCCGATTCTCAGACCTACCGAATATGCACACAAAATTTCATGAGAATCGGTCAAGCCGTTTCGGAGGAGTTTAACCACAAACACCGCGACGCTAGAATTTTATATATTAGATATTTCAGCTGACACACTGCTTACCTACACTTTATGGATGTATTGTCAGCATTACAAAACAACAGTTATTTCACTTTGATAAGTATGTAAATATTTTTAGGTTTTAAGTTTCTATGATGATTTATAGGGACATAGATAGTCCCCTAAATAGACGATAAATGGTGACACTACACAAAATGGTTTAATAACGTGTTACAAGTAGTAATAACTTGTGGCGTGACAACGCGTTCCGTTGCTCCTCTTGCCTTGTTAGAGATGACTTTTTTATAACAAAACTCATTAATTTTTTTCTACTAAACTCATCGGATTTTCATCCAAAATATGAATGTCACTAGCACAACGATTAAAATCTTTTGTTATACAACTAGTTTTTATTAATGAAGCTTACGCTCAGGTTGAATGATGAAAAAAGTAAAGTTCAACAAAAAGATTACAATGAAAAAATTGTTATTCCATTCTGGGGTATTTCCCACAAATGCAAACTAAATTAGCAGAATATGGCTTTAACATAGCGTGACCTCCATACCTTTGTATATAACTTAATTAAATCTTTGAATATATCTATATCTAGTTTCCGCTACGAGGTTTCGCCCGCTTTCCCGGGGGACCTTCAATTTTCCCGGTATAAAAGGTACCTATGACCATTCCCAAGCTATGTATCTATTTTTTTATTTTCTAATTCGGTTTAGTACTTTAGGTTTGCAAGAGTTACTTGCGCATTTATAATATTCGTAATATAATTTTATTAGGGATTTCAGGGTTCCGTACCAATACGGCACCCTTATGATGACACTTAGTCCATGTACATATTCTATCTTTGCCAAATTTTCTATCTTTCCCGCGTGATCGAGTAACAAACTTACCTAACCTAAAATTAGTAAGATTAAGAGTTTAGTTAAGTTTAGTTACACGCACATGAGAATCGCGCCCAATGTATCAATTGAATATATGACCTAATGCTTGGATCTATGAGGCGTATGAAGTACTTATGATTGTCATCGACACCCACACTTGCGATTTATAAGGCCGTCGACACACTGTGCGAATTTTCTACGCGGAAGGCATATTTTAGTTGGTGTGATGCAACAATTATGTGTCAAAATATTAACACTAGTCATCGTGTGTTCAACACATTAGCAGTGCCGTGTCGTTTTACTTAACTGGTTTTAAATATATGTAATACAATTACACTAACCTGTTCTGAGTAACGGGTTCATGGGAAAATTGAAAATTAAATTCAATATTAGTAGATCTAGCCTTTTTTGTCTTGCGCTTGCGGCTGTCCTGATCCTCGTCCGCGAGCAGAAGATTTCATTTCAATTTGATCAATGGTTTAGGATCGTATAGACAAACATACAACGAATTTTTTACACCCAATGTGTCAATATATCCGTAAAAATAATTTAAAATAGTTTACTTTCTGTAGTCCATACCATCTTAGGACAAGTCAACACTTACAAAGTATTGATCCTGAACAAATACAAACCTACACAAAGTACAAAAGCTTAAGACTATCCATGTAGTCTAGGACCTAAGGCCAAAAAAATTGTACCTACCTACTATGCCGCGATATAAATCTATATATACAATATAGGCCTCTTTCATCTTCAAACGAGCTTTAAACGAACGATTCTGTACCTAATGCCTTTAGTTTAAAATGCATATTCCAATACCCGATCGTATGATACAGAGATTTCGAGCATGCATTGAATGCCAGCTGTCAGCAGTAAAATATCGCTTCAATAAATAAACTCACCTACACTAATATATCAAGAAGTAGGAATTGATTTTGTTTGTTTGTATTTAATGGATGGATCTCAAATACATATCTTATTAGAAAGATACATTATCTGGGAGCATTCTGGGAGTAACATTGGCTATATTTTATTCCCGTATTCCTACAGGGACGGAAACTACGCGGTCGAAACCGCGGGACGGAAGCTAGTGTACAATAAAACGTAACCTTAGCAAAGTACTTGTATATAACAATGGTCGACGAGTTTAAGGTCGATTGTTGGATATCCAACAAAGTACAGTGTAAAACGGTTTTTTTGTTAGTTGCTTGTTTATTGGCAGCACTTAATCGTAGCTCCGGACCGGCCTTCAAACATGTTATACTCAGATGTAGATTGAATCATAACAGCTGATTAGTCTGCTCAGTTAAAAACAGTCTTAATTATGTATCTGCTGGTTAGTTAGCCTGACGGATGGATTGCAAGTCGTGGGTTCCTTAGGACATATACTACATGCCTGTTAAAAGTAACATGGTGTGAATGAAAGTATCAATAATACCAAGCTTATTTATTATTTGATTCTATACGAAATATATAAAAATATCATAAACAAATACAGCAATGATAACTTAAATCTTGAAAATCAATCTCTTTTCTATTTGATCTGACACGTGACTATTTCTGTGTAGAAGAGTGAAATAAAAGATGGGATGGGCTACGCTTAAAAATTCACCATGTGCGATCAAAACCGATGTTAAGGTGATTTTTTTATGTAGTGTTAGAATACGTACGAAGACATTAATGAAATATTATGACCTGATAATATCCACAAGATAATACATATCTTCAAATCTCAACTAACCTTATTTATAGCAAAACTTGCACAATCCAGCTTCTAATACCTATATCTTTGTCTCTTTTTATTGTTTGTCGTCAGAAAGTGACGACTATAAAGGTACACGGTATTTATCCTGTGTTGCAACTACTAGATTTATAGAAACGGTCGTTTGTAACATGGGGGCGATTATATATAGGTATTATTTATGAATTAAATAGCAGTTAAAAAACTCAAAATGCTATTTATCAAACAAAAAATAGTAGCTAGATGGAATTATAATACGTATACAAATTACATTCAAATTGTTATTCTACTATTGTAAATTGCTATGTTAACAATTGAAATTGACATTTTTTAGGACGTATTTATGTAGGTACCTATAGTGTTTTGATACCTACATAATATCATTGTAAATTATAGAGTAGTCGAAGGATGTAAGCATAGAGAATCAACTTGCAATCATCGGAGTAAACTGGTAGGTTTTTGGAGGGGCTAGTGAGGCTTAAATCATCATTGTATTAAGGAGTCTAAAGCTGAAATTTGCGCTAAATATTTTTTATCACCTGCTGCTGGGGACTTTTCGAACTGACTTAATTTTACTGTAACATTCATTAATCTTTTAATATTGTTTGTTCCGTTTCTTTATATTAATTTATTAATGTTTTCTTTCTCAAAATTCACAATTCACTACAGGGTTCGGACTTTTGCTGCAGCATTTAATATCACAACAACACAATCAAACCGCCATCTTTACATCAAATACATACCTTCTCACAAAAACATATTTAAGCGCCATCTAGCGATAAACACTCCAACAATAAACGCCACGAGGCGGAGACAGGTTTCAGTTTAATCGTGTACGGTCGAATAAAGATTTAAAAGATAAGTATTTTAATACTACATCTACTCTATTGTTTTTCTAAATAATTACATAGTTATTACTCACAATAATTGCGCGCACACAACCGTTGCTTTAAAGAATTGCCATAATAAGATCTGATAAGTAAAAAAAACTGGCTAACAATATTTCAGAAGTGACATGAATTCGAAACTGGTTAGAGATAGTGTTGCATACATTTTTAATTGATCATTTTTTTGCGTATAAACCTATATTGATTTAAAATGCCAATTAAACGGAACCTACATTAGATACATGTTTAAAAATACATTTTTGATAATTTATTTTTAGAAACGAAACTTTTAGTAGTTCACAAGAATCACTGAAGATGCGTTTAGACGTCTTGTTTAGGACTTTTGCCGATACTAGAAAAATCTTATTTTTATTTCATGTGATGGTTACAAGTTCCACAGATAAGCGATTTTTACTATTTCAGACCCATAACAAAATAAGTATATTTTATGGCGAGTATTAAGAGTCTGACTATCAATATGTGCTCGTGATGGCATATTTGTTTTTTTTTTCTTTTTTCATAAAGTATTTCTACTGGTACCAGTCATATATAATTACTATATCATTTGCAAATAAATAATTTCCTTAACAGTTAAGTAATACTCCTACATTACCTTTAGGGGGTCCAAATAGTACGACGTCCATGGCTTTGAGAGCGAGCTTCTGTTTGTGGATGGGGTCTTTAATTCCTAAAACGTTGTTTAGGTACTGCATATTGTTGACGGCCAATCTGTATGAAGAGAAAATTAATATCAGTAAAATAAAGTTATACAAAATATCTATGTCTAAGTAATATAGGACAGATCATTTCCGTACATTCCGCAATATCTTTAGATTAAAAGAGGTCTTTTTACACGAACAAGGAAGGATTATTGAAATAGTTTAAGGAAGCGACATTACATTGGAGGTTTTGTATTGAATTAACAAAATTATATATTGCCTAATTTTTACTTGAATAGTTTATTCTTTTTGGTATATTGATTTATCTTCATGGTGAAGAAATAATATTTATTAAAATAAAACATTAAAAAAACAAGATCATTGAATCTGCATTTTACAGTACCCATTTAAATATTATCTTTCCTCACTTTCCTCCATGCTTTACCTTGCTAGTACGATTTACCTGATTTGCTTAAGCTTATTTTTAAGGTCACGGTCTTTTTTTTTACTTTCGATAGACATTAGAAGTACTGATATGAAATAAGTACTCTAGAAGTCAAAGTACCTACTAAATTGATTAACAAAAAAAATAATAAGTACCTATCTCTGTCTTTGTATGTTTACTTTGTTTCCGAAAGCAAAGTGTCATCATTAGGTGACCTTCAAAATTTATTTCTTTATTCATTGTTAGTATAAAGTAAGTGCTCAGTTTTACATTATAAATTTACATGTACACACAGACACATTGACATAGTAAATATCCATATATCACCATAGTTAATAGTTAGGTATGTAACCTAACAATTAATTTATCCTACTAATATTATAAATGTTAATGTTTGCGAGTATGGATGTGTGTTTGACCTGTTAACTGTTTACTCGTTGTTTTTTACACTTTCACGTAAAAACTACTAAACAGATTTGGATGAAATTTGGAATAGGGATAGTTTACAACGTGGATTAACACATAGGCTACTTTTTATCCCGAGAAAATTCAAGATATCGTGAACGCGGGTGAAACCGCGGGAAGCCACAAGTAAATCGACACTATATTATAAAGAGGAAAGATTGGATTGTTTTTTTGTTTGTTTGTTTTGAAATATTTTTTCACGGTTGGGAGCTACATTATCTTCGGTGAACATAGGCTATATTATTTAGTAACAAGCACTGCAACGTCACTAGACTTTTCTAGATTCAATATCTTATCTCACATCATATGGAGCTTCAAATTTATGCCAGACAGAATTACTAAAGATAAGATTTTCAAGTGTCTGATAAAAGATAATGATTAACATTACAAGCAAATTATCAATTATTTTTACCCTTTCGATAAAAATACTGTATTATACATAAGATGATGAATAATAAGACATTTTAAAATAGGTATCAATCTGATAAAAGATAACCGTATCATATATTTTCCGATGAAAGTAGACTTATCACAAAAATATATAGCTACCTCCGCGTTCCACCTGCGTAGTTCCCGTTCCTATGGGAATACAGGGATAAAATATAGCCTATGTTACTCCCTGATAATGTAGCTTTCCAATGGTGAAAAAATTTTTGAAATCGGCGCAGTAATTATTAAGTTTATTCATTACAAACCTGCACAAAAAAACGAATTTTTCCACATTATAATATTAGTGTAGGTATCATGTATTAGATATTTACACCTAGCCACAGAACTGACATGTTCATACACACAAATGTCCATCGAACTAAGCACTAAGAGCCTTAAAAGTCGAGGTAGCTAGCCTAATAATACATAGATTCATTTGTTACCTTGGAAGTGTAGCGCCGACCACTTTATGCTGCAGAAACTGAGTCTTGTACTGAGGCAGATCGACTGACTGGGATAACCATTCCACCGTCTGTTCCACCGTCCAGTTGTGAACCTAAAACAAAAAAATAATATGAAAATAAACATTTGTATTAGTATAAAGCTAAAGATTGGTAAAAGATTATGTATAAAAGTTAGTATGTTTGTAAAACTAAGGGTAGCTTTCGAGTCGGTTATATAGCTTTGAACTTATAATCAGATTATTCATTGTAGGCAGAGAAATGAAGTTTCCAGTGTTGCAGTTTTTTAGTCCCAAATAAATAGTGTTGTGGTAGATTCAAATTTTTACAACTAAAAGTTGGCTAAGGACAAAGGAAACTCGACTAGAGTTTCCTTTTTTTTTATTCAATGTCAAATTGCCTTTATATAAATAAAAATATGTAATTTATGGTAATAAAACAGAAGACATACACGGTAGGTAATTAAATATTACATAAAATACTCTTATGTATATTATTTGTTTTGGGCTATTGGAAGAACTATAGTCATCACTTGTCACGCTATGGACCCCATTTTGTTTTGGAAGTGACTATTTGTACGGGTACTGGACAAATAAATTATATTTATTCGTACATTTATTCATTTTTTTTAAATTAAGCATGAATTGGATGATTAGCCTATGTTAGGTTAATTAAATTAATAACATTTATTCGATTTTATTTATTTAATTTTGGTTTCAATTAAATTCAAATTTAGTTTTAAAAAAATGAAATTTTGGGATTTTCGACTAGATTTATGTATCCGATACTGAAAGAACAAAACTGCCGAACATCACTATTGTAGCGGGTCACCCTTTTTTGTATCAGTGACAGTTGCACTTGTCACTTCTCTGACTCGAATTATTAATCCGACTATAGTAAGGTTCTAAACAGAATGGACTTCGAATCAGTTAATTCAATTGTGAAATAATTTTGCGCGTGCATAGTCTATTAAATAGAATATAACATATGATATTTACAGGTATTAACAGGTACAGTATTATAGTCGTTTTAGAGTATTCTACAATTTATTAATTTCTTTCATATATAATGTACTAGCTTCTGCCCGCGACTCCGTCCGCGTGGAATAGTTACTTTGGGCTAGTGCTTACTTTCAACCCCCTTCGTTTACGTAGAAGGATGGTCCCGCAGAGCTAAATGATGACTGCACGCGCCGGCCCGGCACATAAAGGCGCGCGCAGTACAGTACTTGATCATTATTTTGCTGCAATGTTATTTTAATTTTGCGATATCTCCTAAGATATTCATTGAAATCGAATGATGTAAACGGCAATTTTTTTTTTAATTAAATACTTGTTATGAATAACGTATTTATTTGGATAAGGATTAATATCATCTTTATAAAAACACCTTCACAAATAATGTTTAATTTTCGAACAAATTTGGTTAGTATAAAAATGGTCACAGTGAGCCAACCTTAACAGATAGACATATGCTATCGCGGACTTTTTTTTTGAACTTTTGATGAGGAACAATTCTGTCATACATCATTTTAGCGTAACTTTAACCGTTTACGCAGCGTACGCAGCGGAAGCTCTCAACAGAAAAAGAAATCTCCCGATTTTGAAACATTCTTCATTGGTGCTCCGCTCCTATTGGTCATAGCGTGATGATATACAGCCTATAGCCTTCCTCGATAAATGGACTATACAATGGCGAAAGAATTTTTCAAATCGGACCAGTAGTTCCTGAGATTAGCGCGTTCAAGCAAACAAACAAACAAACAAACAAACAAACTCTACTCCTTTATAATATTAGTATAGATTTTATTATATTAACTCTAGAAAAGAGGTTGCTTGTAGAAAGTACAAGGTCCGGAAATAACTAGATAAAACACACTAAGCCACGGGGCGTAGCTAGTTCTTCATAATTTGTGTCTGGAATTTACGATGCGATAAATATATACAGAAGCAGAATAAAAACTATGTGTCAATAGAAGTTATAGCGATTGTCTGTTTGTTCTTTGACAGCCAAAAGCTATAATTGAATACTATTTACCTAGAGACCGTGGGGCTAGTTTATTTATACCGTAAATATTGAAATGTCTTATGGACCAATTAATAAGCAGACTGTCCGACCACATAATGGTAAGAGGTCACCATCGGCTCCATAGCAAAAAAAAATTCATAAACGTTTTGAACCGATTCTGATGACTAATTTCATGTTTGATAAATTAATTACCGGAATAGGTGTGACACAATGTATATTTTTTAAAACAGAAATACCTACATATTTGTATTTTACTTTTGCCAGGTCATCCGGATCGGATAAGTGCTAGTGTGTGACTAATAAATCTAAACCCCCTCGTTGTTAGGAGTGGCTCTAGCTCCTTGGAGGAGACGTACATATATGAGCTGATGATGATGTGTGACTGATCAAGTGCTTATTAAGGCCTATTTGAATAAATATAGGTCAAGAAATATTATTTCTTACCTCAGAGCGCAACCATGCTTCCCAAAGCTCCTTGACAGATATGTGCATGTCATCGTTGTGGTGGAAGGCCCGCTGCCTCTTCTCGTATCCGCTGTCGTACTGCAACTCTTCACGGAGGAACTGGAAATGGTAAACAATCATTGAGTTCTGTAGAATGAGAAAGTGAATCAAATTATATTTGACCGATCAAAAACTAGAAGTAATCATAGGTACATGAAGGGTGTGATGAATGAAATGAACACTGACTATATTACTACGCGCGGTTGCACCTAGTAGGTACCTACATTATAAACGCGAAAATTTACGATAAATATATATTATATATCTATTTGTTACTCTTTCATTCAACGGATGAAAGGAACGGGATTAAATTTAGCAGAGTTGAAACATTTTCTGGATAGGCTACTTTATTGAAAATGGATAATTTTCTATGAACTGGTCGAGCATACAATATTGACCTTTTATCCCCAAGCTATAGGGTATTCCTGTAGGCCGAAGCTACGAAGTGTAGAATATAATAATAGTTGTAATATAAATAATAGTGTTCTGTAACATTAGCCATAAGAGATGTATTAATTTATTTTTCCTTATGATAAAATTCTGCCAGTTTGATCAAACCTATTTCCTCATCTAATAAATTCGAATTTGCGTTTGATAGGTCTAATAGCATTAATTTATCTTAATAATAATAGGTAACAAACCTTACTTAGATATTAACAACTAAGAAGGTATTGTAAGACGACAAAATAGGATGGTTTTAGTCATCAATATTTAGTACTGATAAATTAATCCTCTGATCGATATTTTGTCAAGGAACAAGAAATTTTATTTTGTTTATTATTGTCCATTTTGACTTCAATAGGGGCTGGGGGCCCTTTGTATCCAGGGGGCCCTTGGCTGCAGCCCACAAAGCCCCTATATAGATCCGCTTATAGGTGCAATAATTATTTGGGTCGGTATAGTTGTCGCTTATTCATAACAAGCAAACAAACCCATCCTACCGTTTATATATTAGTGTAGATTACAGAGTACATATATACGTACATCATCACTCTCGCTAAGGTCGACGTTCCCGTTGGCGTCGTCGTCCAGCTGCCGGTGGAGTTGGGTGATCGCCTCCAGGCCGGCGCGGTCCTGCAGGCACGACGCGTCGTTGTGACACGCCTCCACTAGTACTGGAACATTATATGAATATGGTTAGAATGGATACTACATACATATTTACATAGACATTTGGAATTAAAGAAATAAGGCCGATTGATAATAATTTGGGAGAAATAAAACACGTAAAGGAAGATAATTATTATCAGACAATCTTTGGGTAACAGAGGTATCGTAAATATAAACAATATATAAACAATGCGTATGTACATGTACAATAATATTCTTAGATAAGCGACATATTTTCAGACATATTCTTCCAGACATATATGAGCTGTAATTATCATAAATATGGTAATATGTGGTCAACATGAGTTATAGGACATGTTACAATTCTCCAGGTACGCGAAAGGCAGTAATTATGAGCCGTTTCATTTCTAGTTTATCTGCTAAAGCGGTTATAATCCTACGATTTATAAATGACAAGTACATATTTATGGTTTCCTTTGCATGTGAGGACGTCACAATTTCTCATAACAACACATGTGACTTTGTATCCGTATGGTTTAAGTGTTATAAAGAATATATCTTAGAAAATCGTGACAAAAGAGTAATAATGTAAGTACCTAAGAGCTAGAATTGTGTAGCAAATCAATATTGAATTTTACTATTGGTAGTCCATATTTCTATCATAATGATATGCATTGCGAAGCGCTAACTGCTAGAAACTGTTCTGTAAACATATTTTCTTTCATTCCTTAGCAAAATGTTTAAAAGCTTTTTACATTTGCATGTTATCTGTAGGTATACTAGCTTCCGTCGAGCGGTTTCACCTGCGTAGCTACCGTTCCCGTAGGAATACGGGGATAAAATATTGCCTATGTTACTTCCATCCAGATAATGTAGCTTTGTAACGGCAAAATATTTTGAAATCAATCCAGTAGTTTTTAAGTTTATTCATTACATACACAAATACAAATCTTTCCTCTTTATAATGCTCGTGTAGACTGCTTGATTGCGAGGTATCATCAGAACTTTAGCGGAAGGTAGGTACTTAGTAAAATAATGATAGGAAATCCCGAAGCTCAATTCACAGCACAAATTCTATGAAACCAACAAAAACGCGCTACTCGTGTGGTAAAGTCTTTATTCCATTGAGATAATAGGTTGACAAAGTTTAACGACCTGTCTGATGATATGCTGTTGCCGACGCGTTTTATTTCATAATTATTTGAGTAGGTATCAGACACCGAACTAAACCTCTATATTAACATACTAGCCGCCCTCGCGCGGTTTTACTCGCGTAGTTCCCGTTCCCGTGAGAATACAGGGATAAAATATACCCTATGTTACTCGGGGATAGTGTACCTTTCCAAAGGTGAAAGAATTTTTGAAATCAGTCCAGTAGTTTCGGAGCCTATTCATTACAAACAAACAAACAAACAAATCTTTCCTCTTTATAATATTAGTATAGATAAAGCTCAAGAGTTTGGTTTGTTGGAACACGCTTATGTCAGGAACTACTGGTCCGATTTGAAAAATTGTTTCAGTGTTTGATAGCCCATTAAACGAGGAAGGTTATAGGTTATATATCATCACGCTACGACTAATAGGAGCGGAGCATCAAGCAAAAATGTTGCAAAAACGGGCAAGTGACCCTAACAAAGTTGCTACAATTTTCCCTACGCGAATGGCAGTAATGTATCCTGTATTCCTAAGGGAAAGAGCACTACGCGGGTCAAATTGCGGGACAGAAGCTTGTAAGAGATACATCTCAGCATAATTTTCCTATAGGTTATTATAATATTGATCAATGAGGCTAATGAACAAATCCATTGGAGTTAATGTCAACATTAACCAGTTAAGAACACGTAGGAAGGCTTTTTGAACCGACAAAGTGACTGGATTTAAGTTGTTTTGTTATATTCTAGGCTTACAAATATAATTAAAAAAAAATGATTTTTGGTTGGTGTGTGTGAATTTATTAGGTATAAAATGTAGGATACATTTATCAAGTAATAATTTAATAGCCTATTAGAAAATGTCACGATTCTAGTTAGTAATTCTAGAATTTTGATAAAACACGCTCGAGTTCGAGTAAACAATCTAAATAAAGCAATTAATATAAACGCTCAATTATGAACCTTAAATCGCACATAATTTTACACATTTATTCATTTATATACTAGGCTGTTTCACCCGCATTCCCGGATATAAATAAATCCAAATAGAAAAATAGCCTTTGTTAATTCAGAATATAAACTATGTGTCCAAATTTCATCCAAATCAGTTTAGTAGTTTTTGCGTGAAAGAGCAATAAACGTCTATCCATGCTCACAAACCTTCGCATTTATTATATATAAAGGATAAGACACACCGACAGACATACTGTCACGTTTACACATAGACTAAAGCTGAGATTTTCTACAAGGATTTTTTACCCGGAAAATTGCTAATATTTACGTGAATGTAATATCTATAAAATACTATGGCCTTTGATACAGAGGATGCTTCTAGAAATAATCGTTTTCCGAGGATTTCCCTTCAAGGTAACTTAGTCGAGGTATTCCACCAAGCGCACCCAAACGAAGCGCACCCAGACGAAGCGCACCTAAAGTATTCCACGAAGCGCCCCCGTAGGGGCGCTTCAAATGAAGAATTTAAAATAATTAAATTCCTATTCCACGAAGCGCACCTAAGAATATCACTCGCATAGTGTGGTGACAAGAAATAAAAATGTCGATAGAAAAAAATATTTATTATTTAGAAGACTAACTTAAGTTTCTATAATCGTTCAGTTTCATTATGTGACACAATATTTGTCATTTTTGTAATCTTAGGTACTATTTAAAATCACAGATTGTTTCATAATTATGCAATGAAACGACAAGTATCAAAAACATTGTAAATATAGTTTTCCTAGATCTCTATCTATGTTGAAGTTTTCTTATAGCTTAGCTACCTGTTTAGTAAATAATAAAAATACTCTACTATAACATAAAAAATCACAGATTGTTTCATAATTACAATAAAAACTTGGACAAATATCAAAAACATTTTAATTATAGTTTTCTATAGAGATCTAGGTTAGTTGATGTTGATGACCTCTAGTTTTATATAAAACTAGCTGCCTCCGCGCGGTTTTACCCGCGTAGTTCCCGTCCCCGTGGGAATACAGGGATAAAATATAGCCTATGTTACTCGGGGATAATGTAGCTTTCCAAAGGTGAAAGAATTTTTGAAATCGGTCCAGTAGTTTCGGAGCCTATTCATTACAAACAAACAAACAAACAAACAAACAAATCTTTCCTCTTTATAATATTAGTATAGATCACAGACTGCTTGAAATAACAAAACACAATATTTAAGTTTCTTAAATAATCTTGAAAAAATGGGCAATATATGTAGTATATTAAACTTATCAATTGAATAAATTATTGATAATCAAAATCTTAATTTCTCTAGACAATGTCCAACTGAAATTGACTGAAACAGCCCGTGACGTCGCAATAGTGTAATGAGAACTAAGCATGTAAACAAGCTCCGGAAATGCTCGGCTAAATTCGGGTTGGCTCGGGAATTCAGTGCCGCGCACATACGTTGACGGTTAGCCCGGTTAGACGGTTATGTATATGAACATTAAAAATTTAAAGAAAATTACAATTATTGTATCACATTATTACAATGAAATTGTTAGATGTTAAAAGTTTTAGTAAGTCTTTTAAATAATATATATTTTTTTCTATCGACATTTTTATTTCTTGTCACCACACTATGCGAGTGATATTCTTAGGTGCGCTTCGTGGAATAGGAAATTAATTATTTTAAATTTTTCATTTGAAGCGCCCCTAAGGGGGCGCTTCGTGGAATACTTTAGGTGCGCTTCGTCTGGGTGCGCTTCGTTTGGGTGCGCTTGGTGGAATACCTCACTTAGTCGCCTAACTTGGACGTGTAAACATACAAACAAGTATAATATTGTGATAAGCACCAATATCTTACTAATATTATACCTAAATGCGAAACTTTGTATGGATGGATGGATGTTTGTTACTTTTTACGTTACAAGCACTAATGAACATTCACTTTAATACTCAGTTCGGAAAGTTGTTTTTACTGAGAGGAGCCGGCAATAAACTCCGCAATTACTGAAAACAAGTGTCATTATGTTTTATATAATATTAAATGTGGGATAAAATAAATAATATACCAAATGCAAGGAATACGGAAATGCCTATCACTAACGTTAAACGATTCTGTATCATGACATAGTGACATTGGCCTGACCGGCGGCGTTATAGCGAAGGGCACTACTGCATTGGTTATCCCCATAACATTTACTAATCCTATTAATATTATAAATGTGAAAGTTTGTGAGGATGTTTGTCATACTTTCACGCCAGAACGGCTGACTATCTGAATTCTGAATATCTGAAATTTGGTGCCTAGTTAGAATATTTTCTGTAATGACATATAGGCTACTTTTTATCCCCGGATAATTTAAGATCCCCAAGAACGCGAGCAATACCATGGGCGCCACTAGCAATAACATAAAGGCGAGCTATCTGATAGTAAGTGGTCACCCAAGCTTCAAGGTCATAAAAATATGTCCATGTTCCAATATGCTACTGATTTCCTTTCCTCTGTCACCTTCAGCCTCGCAATAAAGTGGCTTTATTTAATTTCTACATTGTTCGCTCATTAGTAACTGCTATCTAAATATTGAACAGAGACTAACCGGTTTATTTACCGTACCTATTAATCTTTATTTATCTATTACTTGTTATACTTAGAAACGTAGTTCATACGTTTTCGAAGTTATTTATAACTAGCTTTCCGTGGTTTCACCCGCGTACCCGGGTAATCTTCCATTTTCCCGGAACAAAAAATAGCCTGTCCTTTCTCGGGCTGTAGACTATCTGGGTACCAAATTTAATTTCAATCGGTTTTAGCATGAAAGCGAAACAGACAGCTAGAGTTTTTTTCGCATTTAAAATTTATAATATTAGTTAGGATTTAGCGGTCCAAATGTCGCATTTCGATCACTTATCTAAATCGCACTTTGTGCATTTACTGAACCTCAGTTACATACATATATCCTAGCTTCCATCCTGCAGCTTCATCCCCAATCGAATGGACAAACACACGAACTTTAATTACATATAGCTGAATAAATTATGAACTAATAACCAGCATAACGCTTAAAAAAAAATTGAGAATATTTTTTAAACGACTACGACGAATAATCAATAGAA
The DNA here is from genome assembly GCA_905147785.2 of Thyatira batis. Classification (NCBI taxonomy): domain Eukaryota; kingdom Metazoa; phylum Arthropoda; class Insecta; order Lepidoptera; family Drepanidae; genus Thyatira; species Thyatira batis. Next base: position 5,928,390 of record LR990504.1, on the reverse strand, counting down.
TTCTGCATAAGGTGGGGATCACAGCATGGCGCGTTACGGGTGGTCAACTGCCAACATGGTGGACAAATACGGTGTCCTGGACCCATCCATATAATTATTACAAGGCACGTTGACTACGTGATAGCCAATTAGTACCTCCGAAAATCGACGTTGCCTAACAATAACCGACACTAACGACATACCGCCCGGCCGGTTGGTTTTGTGGTTAGTGAGTGACCATGACTTTCAAGCTGGTCGTGAGTCGCAATCCCACCCAGGGCAAACGTTTGTGGGCATGAACATTTTGTTTGTTCTGTGTCTTGATCTAAATATCTGTATAAGTACATATATGTAAATAGAATGGTTTGGAATCAGATTGAAACACCCGTGTGTGAAAAATGTCCCAGGATATTTATTTAATACTTATTTATTGTAATGACAAGGATCATGCAACAACGAATTAATATAAGACAGTATTAACAGATCGGATGATCATCCAGTCTTTAATCATATAAATTGATACACAGTGAAGAATTATCATTCTTCAATCAAGCTTGGACATTGTTCTATTAATTCCTATGTTAATTAGTATTAATACTGTACATGAACTGATGCGTTGATGCGTCATCCAATAATGACAAATGATTTTTAGATAGAACGTGTACTAGTCCTTGCAAATTGTCCGTCCTGACAGATTTACCTGTTTGTCTTGGTTTAGGAAAATACCAAATCTTCTATGTGATTTGACTTTAAATTAGCAGAAGAAGGTTCACGAAGAAGTTTCCTATTTGATCGTTACCAAATTACGTTTCATTGTATACCAAATTATGGCTTTATAAAATGGTAACTATTCCATCTGACATATCGGTTAGTTGTCCTCATGATTTTTGATCGTTTATCTACATCAGTGTTATAACTTCACCCATCTCACTTTTTCACATACGGAACGACCCGTAGCAGAAGAAGTCTACATAGTTACCTATTCAGTTAGAATAACCGGAAAGTAAAAACCACTGCCAAATTACGAAAACAAAACACAGATGCGCGCGCGCACATACGATTTTGCCATCGCACATTTGGCCTCCAACAATTGGCCATAAGTTTAACAGTGAATCACAGCACGGCACATGTTGGCATTGCCAATTCAGGGTAATAAGGCGACTTTATAAAAGTGACATATTAAAAAACAATATTATTTTAATTATACAGCTTGTACCACAAGCATGCACCTATGTCATTAACTGCTGACACAAATAAATAACGGGTTATACATATGGAGAAGCGAAGAGTTGCGAAGAAACTAATGTAACAAGCTAAAAAATAAGTTATGTTGGATATACAATAAGGTTACAGTCATGAAGTGAGTGACCCCTTCCTGACCTCAAATAGAGGAATCTGTCTAACATGTGTGGCTAACTATATTAACGCGACTATAAACAGTTTTGTCTAGGAACATGAACATGACAAACGTTTCATAAATGTTCAATGTACGACTGTGAATGAATCAAATCCAGTCTCCAGCCAACATATACAACCACTTAACTCCCCCTTTATTGAGACCAATTGTGGTTTGTTGTCGCAAACAATTTGTAGGCAAACAACTCATTAAAAGCAACAATGAACTATCTAAATTGTTTCGACACGTCAAGATATGCCCGAAATCAAACGAGAAGATCTCTGTCTTATTCAATTGATACGAAAATACGAAGCTAAAGACTGGACTTCGAAACCAATGGTAATTATAATGACGTTGACCTTTATAAGCCATCGAGAGTTGTAATTATATTTTTCGTTGATGACAGTCTTTCATTCTCAGAATTCTGTGAGGAAGACGTTTATTTATAGAGCTTTTAAACTTTCTATAAATACGTTACTCACTCACAAGTGATAATAATAGCATTGACATACATTGAACTGCAACGGTATGTCCTTAACGAGAATCTAGGTTGGGTGCATTTGTAACAATGCAAGCCTGAACAGGTCTCTAAAGTTAGCATGACCATTTTGACGTATCGTGAAACTGGTTACGTAGTAATTTGCCGAGAATTTGCCGTAAATTATCCGTGAAAGAAAAAAATTTGCCGCGACCCAGGGTCAGGAGAAAAAGCTGGACCTGCTAACTTTACTCCAAGTTAGCAAGACCAATGTCGTATCTCAGGATTGGAAAGACGTAGAGCATTGTTTTTGGTCTTAAAAGTTGCCGAGAATTTGCCGTAAACGATCCGTCAAAAAAAATAATTTGCCGCGAATCTATTTTTCGAGAAAAAGCCGATTTACTAGTTTTCGCTCCAAGTTAGCAAGACCAAATGTCGTTTCTCGGGATCGGAAACACGTACAGCCTTGTTCTTGGTCTTAAAAGTTGCCGAGAATTTGCCGTAAACGATTCGTCAAAAAAAAGAATTTGCCGCGAATCTATTTTTCGAGAAAAAGCCGATTTACTAGTTTTCGCTCCAAGTTAGCAAGACCAAATGTCATATCTCGGGATCGGAAACACGTACAGCCTTGTTCTTGGTCTTAAAAGTTGCCGAGAATTTGCCGTAAACGATCCGTCAAAAAAAATAATTTGCCGCGAATCTATTTTTCGAGAAAAAGCCGATTTACTTGATTTCGCTCCAAGTTAGCAAGACCAAATGTCATATCTCGGGATCGGAAACACGTACAGCCTTGTTCTTGGTCTTAAAAGTTGCCGAGAATTTGCCGTAAACGATCCGTCAAAAAAAATAATTTGCCGCGAATCGGGTTTTAGAGAAAAAGCCGATTTACTTGATTTCGCTCCAAGTTAGCAAGACCAAATGTCATATCTCGGGATTGGAAACACGTACAGCATTGTTTTTGGTCTTAAAAGTTGCCGAGAATTTGCCGTAAACGATTCGTCAAAAAAAAGAATTTGCCGCGAACCGGGTTTTCGAGAAAAAGCCGATTTACTTGTTTTCGCTCCAAGTTAGCAAGACCAAATGTCGTATCTCGGGATTGGAAACACGTACAGCCTTGTTCTTGGTCTTAAAAGTTGCCGACAATTTGCCGTAAACGATTCGTCAAAAAAAAGAATTTGCCGCGAACCGGGTTTTCGAGAAAAAGCCGATTTACTTGATTTCGCTCCAAGTTAGCAAGACCAAATGTCATATCTCGGGATCAGAAACACGTACAGCCTTGTTCTTGGTCTTAAAAGTTGCCGAGAATTTGCCGTAAACGATCCGTCAAAAAAAATAATTTGCCGCGAATCGGGTTTTAGAGAAAAAGCCGATTTACTTGATTTCGCTCCAAGTTAGCAAGACCAATGTCATATCTCAAGATTGAAAAGACGTAGAGCCTTGGTTTTGGTCTTATAATTTGCCGAGAATTTGCCGTAAACGATCTGTCAAAAAAAAAATTTGCCGCGAATCGGGTTTTCGAGAAAAAGCCGATTTACTTGATTTCGCTCCAAGTTAGCAAGACCAAATGTCATATCTCGGGATTGGAAACGCTTAAAAAAATGATCCACTGTTACCCTATCTCCCCTACATGCTTACAAACTTTCGCGATTAAAATATTTGTAGGATATACAAAGACTAATCGATTCGCCCTGGCTTTGCACGGGTAAAGCACAGCTAAAGTTCGACATGTGTTGTTTATTTTTTATAGTTTGTAGATATATGTAGTGTAAGTGTTTTCTAAAACGAGTTTAGCCGCCAATGCATTTAAGTGCGATTGAAAACAACGCTGTTATTTTATGAACTCTACGCAAGCGGTGCTGCAGCGGGACAGCTAGTCTGTACTAATATTATAAATTATAAAAAAAAATTGTTTTTATTTTCTGTCATATATTTAACTCTTTTTTGCACTGGCATTTTGTTTTTTAACCGTGTTAAAAAAAAGGTATATAATATATGTATATCTTTTATGTTTGTTCGCGGACAACTCCGTCGTTTAGGAACCGATTTTGATAAAAAATACTGTTTGAAACTAGGTATCTCAGGTACCATGATAAGGAAACCAGGATCTGATGATGGTATCCTTTAGAAATCGAGGGGAACATACGAAAATCGTACTGGTGACAAATGCGTTTGTAATATTTTTCATTAAGTATTTCAAAGTACTAAAATTTTACGAAGGTCTCGATTCGATGTGATGATGGAGCTGAAATATAGTTGAGGGAACTCCTCAACGATTTAAGTACAGTAATGACCTGTTGTTTGGGCTTGATTAATTTGTATTGATTGAGAACTTAGCACCCATATGGGTTATAAACCGACTTCCAAATTCGGAGGAAATTGTATGTTCGACTGTATGTATTTTTTATGTACATAACAAACCAATTCTAAAAAATCTTTTTAATTTGAACTAATATACTCCTGGGACTACCTCGTCCTCATTGGGACCAAGATAGAATCTGATAATGGAAAACTAGGGAAATCCAGGGTAAAATCAACTAAATCGGATTTATCTCGAAAACCCGATTCGCGGCAAATTTTTTTTTTTGACGGATGGTTTACGGCAAATTCTCGGCAACTTTTAAGACCAAGAACAAGGCTGTACGTGTTTCCGATCCCGAGAAACGACATTTGGTCTTGCTAACTTGGAGCGAAAACAAGTAAATCGGCTTTTTCTCGAAAAATCGATTCGCGGCAAATTATTTTTTTTGACGGATCGTTTACGGCAAATTCTCGGCAACTTTTAAGACCAAGAACAAGGCTGTACGTGTTTCCGATCCCGAGGTATGACATTTGGTCTTGCTAACTTGGAGCGAAAACAAGTAAATCGGCTTTTTCTCGAAAACCCGATTCGCGGCAAATTATTTTTTTTGACGGATCGTTTACGGCAAATTCTCGGCAACTTTTAAGACCAAGAACAAGGCTGTACGTGTTTCCGATCCCGAGAAACGACATTTGGTCTTGCTAACTTGGAGCGAAAACAAGTAAATCGGCTTTTTCTCGAAAACCCGATTCGCGGCAAATTATTTTTTTTGACGGATCGTTTACGGCAAATTCTCGGCAACTTTTAAGACCAAGAACAAGGCTGTACGTGTTTCCGATCCCGAGAAACGACATTTGGTCTTGCTAACTTGGAGCGAAAACAAGTAAATCGGCTTTTTCTCGAAAACCCGATTCGCGGCAAATTATTTTTTTTGACGGATCGTTTACGGCAAATTCTCGGCAACTTTTAAGACCAAGTACAAGGCCGTACGTGTTTCCGATCCCGAGAAACGACATTTGGTCTTGCTAACTTGGAGCGAAAACTAGTAAATCGGCTTTTTCTCGAAAAATAGATTCGCGCCAAATTATTTTTTTTGACGGATCGTTTACGGCAAATTCTCGGCAACTTTTAAGACCAAGAACAAGGCTGTACGTGTTTTCGATCCCGAGAAACGACATTTGGTCTTGCTAACTTGGAGCGAAAACTAGTAAATCGGCTTTTTCTCGAAAAATAGATTCGCGGCAAATTATTTTTTTTGACGGATCGTTTACGGCAAATTCTCGGCAACTTTTAAGACCAAGAACAAGGCTGTACGTGTTTCCGATCCCGAGATATGACATTTGGTCTTGCTAACTTGGAGCGAAAACAAGTAAATCGGCTTTTTCTCGAAAACCCGGTTCGCGGCAAATTCTTTTTTTTGACGAATCGTTTACGGCAAATTCTCGGCAAATTTTAAGACCAAGAACAAGGCTGTACGTGTTTCCGATCCCGAGAAACGACATTTGGTCTTGCTAACTTGGAGCGAAAACTAGTAAATCGGCTTTTTCTCGAAAAATAGATTCGCGGCAAATTATTTTTTTTGACGGATCGTTTACGGCAAATTCTCGGCAACTTTTAAGACCAAGAACAAGGCTGTACGTGTTTCCGATCCCGAGAAACGACATTTGGTCTTGCTAACTTGGAGCGAAAACTAGTAAATCGGCTTTTTCTCGAAAAATAGATTCGCGGCAAATTATTTTTTTTGACGGATCGTTTACGGCAAATTCTCGGCAACTTTTAAGACCAAGAACAAGGCTGTACGTGTTTCCGATCCCGAGATATGACATTTGGTCTTGCTAACTTGGAGCGAAAACAAGTAAATCGGCTTTTTCTCGAAAAATAGATTCGCGGCAAATTCTTTTTTTTGACGAATCGTTTACGGCAAATTCTCGGCAACTTTTAAGACCAAGAACAAGGCTGTACGTGTTTCCGATCCCGAGAAACGACATTTGGTCTTGCTAACTTGGAGCGAAAACTAGTAAATCGGCTTTTTCTCGAAAAATAGATTCGCGGCAAATTATTTTTTTTGACGGATCGTTTACGGCAAATTCTCGGCAACTTTTAAGACCAAGAACAAGGCTGTACGTGTTTCCGATCCCGAGATAGGACATTTGGTCTTGCTAACTTGGAGCGAAAACAAGTAAATCGGCTTTTTCTCGAAAACCCGGTTCGCGGCAAATTATTTTTTTTGACGGATCGTTTACGGCAAATTCTCGGCAACTTTTAAGACCAAGAACAAGGCTGTACGTGTTTCCGATCCCGAGAAACGACATTTGGTCTTGCTAACTTGGAGCGAAAACAAGTAAATCGGCTTTTTCTCGAAAACCCGGTTCGCGGCAAATTCTTTTTTTTGACGAATCGTTTACGGCAAATTCTCGGCAACTTTTAAGACCAAGAACAAGGCTGTACGTGTTTCCGATCCCGAGAAACGACATTTGGTCTTGCTAACTTGGAGCGAAAACTAGTAAATCGGCTTTTTCTCGAAAAATAGAATCGCGGCAAATTATTTTTTTTGACGGATCGTTTACGGCAAATTCTCGGCAACTTTTAAGACCAAGAACAAGGCTGTACGTGTTTCCGATCCCGAGATATGACATTTGGTCTTGCTAACTTGGAGCGAAAACTAGTAAATCGGCTTTTTCTCGAAAAATAGATTCGCGGCAAATTCTTTTTTTTGACGAATCGTTTACGGCAAATTCTCGGCAACTTTTAAGACCAAGAACAAGGCTGTACGTGTTTCCGATCCCGAGAAACGACATTTGGTCTTGCTAACTTGGAGCGAAAACTAGTAAATCGGCTTTTTCTCGAAAAATAGATTCGCGGCAAATTATTTTTTTTGACGGATCGTTTACGGCAAATTCTCGGCAACTTTTAAGACCAAGAACAAGGCTGTACGTGTTTCCGATCCCGAGATATGACATTTGGTCTTGCTAACTTGGAGCGAAAACTAGTAAATCGGCTTTTTCTCGAAAAATAGATTCGCGGCAAATTCTTTTTTTTGACGAATCGTTTACGGCAAATTCTCGGCAACTTTTAAGACCAAGAACAAGGCTGTACGTGTTTCCGATCCCGAGAAACGACATTTGGTCTTGCTAACTTGGAGCGAAAACTAGTAAATCGGCTTTTTCTCGAAAAATAGATTCGCGGCAAATTATTTTTTTTGACGGATCGTTTACGGCAAATTCTCGGCAACTTTTAAGACCAAAAACAATGCTCTACGTCTTTCCAATCCTGAGATACGACATTGGTCTTGCTAACTTGGAGTAAAGTTAGCAGGTCCAGCTTTTTCTCCTGACCCTGGGTCGCGGCAAATTTTTTTCTTTCACGGATAATTTACGGCAAATTCTCGGCAAATTACTACGTAACCAGTTTCACGATACGTCAAAATGGTCATGCCAACTTTAGAGACCTAGCCTGAACACAATCTGTGAGTCATATGGGACGTAGCATCTAAAGCTTTATTAGATACACTTTGTTTGGCTATGAATAAGCCTCATGATACTTAACGCTACGCATATTTTCACTCATTTTGTTGAAGTTGCAGTTTTGCTATAATGTAACCTTTAAAATTTACAATTTACTTTGAATCTGGCCAGTTGGATCGGGACTGCTATTTCAAGCTGTAAAATAAAACAAGACTCACTCATCACACCAGGAATAATTATGAACTACCGTGGATCTCTAAGTTTTGATTAAAGAAAGATTACAAAAATCTAAATGTTTACTAAGCCATTATTGGTTGGAATTGATATTATGTATCTAAATGAATATATCGTGATGAGTGTGCGATGTGTAGAAGGCGTAGGTTGTGTAAATTAATGAAGACCATTAATTATCACAAAGCTATGAAGCATCTGGAACTTTTATCGGACAGATGAATGACATGTCGTTTATACATGTATGTATTGATAGCACTCAACTGCTTCGGTGAAAGTAAACTGTGAATCCCATTATTTATGTTGGATTGTCAGACATTATTCATAGCCGTCGTGAACTCATAAAACTGTGCAATTGATATTTTAGTGATGGAATGGAATAAATCATGTATTGCTTTCCTATAAGTCATTGAATCTGATTGCTAAATCCTTTGTTTATTTATTTATCCTGCTAATATCATAAATGCAAAAGTGAGAATGTGTGGATATTTGTCACTCTTTCACTCTGCTAAAGGGACCTTTATGAAAATTGGCACAAAGTTCGAATATGTTCTCGAATAACATATAGGCTGATTTTTATTGCTAGAAAATTAAGAAAAACCGTAGGGCGGAAACTAGTAAAAATGTTAGTATTTAAAAACGTTCATTTTACGTAATCATTCAGACTTCTAAACATAGCAAATAAACATGTTCATTGACAGTGATTTTCTCGTATTTCATACCGATTTATGTACCACTGTTTATTTTTCTATTGAAACCCAATTGGATCATTTCAAACCGTTTGAATTGTTATCTTGAAACTTCTATTTGCAAACATACAATACAAATTTGATAGGAGACTGTTTGGAAATGTAATTCTGCCATCGAGATATTCTGAAATAGAGGAATTCTACGAGACGTCTTAACAATGATTGATGTTAAACAGTGTTTTACAATTAACGTATTCGCTACTGGCATTATGTAATACTGGCATGCCATAGCCAATTAGTAATCATAGCAATAAACTAAGCTCAGAAACTATAATATTATTGTACTAATATTACAAATGCGATAGTTCAGGACGACATCCAAAGGACGGCTGTTTCCTTATCTGGATGAAATTTGGCACAGTGTTTAAGTTTTGGAATACCACATAGATACTCTATAGGGATTATTTCCTTCGGGGACGCGTGTGAAGCCAAGGGCGAGGGAGTAAGTAGTATATACATATATAAGTAAGTACGTACGTGCAGGATAAGTGAATTTTCAAACTCGATGAAGACTGACAAGTACATACTTAGATACTTACCCATAAATTGTATTTTATATGCATTCTTTTGTTTTATTATAATAATGGGATTTTAAAGAAATATATGAGGACATTGAGGACATCTCCATTAATATTTCCCACGGTAAATTAGGTGGTTCTCACGGAGTAAAATTATGAATGAATGAAGATTGACGTCAGACCAGAACCTAGGTACCTATCTATCTATACTAATATTATAAAGGAGTAGAGTTTGTTTGTTTGTTTGTTTGTTTGTTTGTTTGGTTGAACGCGCTAATCTCAGGAACTACTGGTCCGATTTGAAAAATTATTTCGCCATTAGATAGTCCATTTATCGAGGAAGGCTATAGGCTATATATCATCACGCTATGACCAATAGGAGCGGAGCACCAATGAAGAATGTTTCAAAATCGGGAGATTTCTTTTCCTGTTGAGAGCTTCCGCTGCGTACGCTGCGTAAACGGTTAAAGTTATGCTAAAATGATGTATGACAGAATTGTTCCCCTTCAAAAGTTCTAAAAAAAAATCCATGATAGCATATGTCTATCTTTTAAGATAGGCTCACTATAACCATTTTTATGCTAACCAAATTTGTTCTAAAACTAAGCATTATTTGTGAAGGTGTTTTTATACAGATGATATTAATCCTTATCCAAATTAATACGTTATTCATCACAAGTATTTCATTTAAAACAAAATTGCCATTTACATCATTCGATTTCAATGAATATCTTCGGAGATATCGCAAATTTAAAATAACATCACAGCAAAAAAATTATCAAGTACTGCGCGCGCCTTTACGTGCGGGGCCGGCGTGTAGTCATCAGTCAGCTCTGCGAGTCCATCCTTCTCCGTAAATGAAGTCGCGGGTTGAAAGTTAGCGTTAGCCCAAAGTAACTATTCCACGCGGACGGAGTCGCGGGCAGAAGCTAGTCCTATATAAAATCTTTCATATGTTCACCAACATTTTATCGCCAGCATTGACTTTACATTTAACAAGAGGAAAAAACACATAAAATAGCCAAAACTCGACACAACCTTGAATTAAATCCGATTTGTATGGCATAGCAATTTTAACAAGCACTTTATTATTGCGTGGTATCAACTTAAGGCACATACCATTTGTTTTACATTAAGTTACTTAAATGTAAGTTGTTTCAATAAAATGTTATTAGATTTACACTTAATAAGAATTAAATTACTCTTACTAAAATCTTTTTGTAGATAATAGGCTATAAGTAGGATAATATATATTAATACTGTCAGCAGTATTTATCTGAGGACTGTATTAAATATACCATTCCGAAAGTTTTTATTTCAGTTAGCCAGCGCAATAAGTGATTAAGCTTAGCATTTTTCTTTTATTATCTCACATTAAGATATGAGGACCACCAACAGACGCGGTCAAGCTATGTACGAGACAAAACATCAATTTATTCAATTGGTACATAAAACAATTAAGAAACGGTTTCATTGCATAATTTCGAAACTATTCATCGAGCATTGATAAAGCACGTGAGTACACGATCCGGCGGCACTTGTTACTAATTTAGCCGTAGAATTAATCAGGCAATTGGTAGCTGCGTGCCAAGTAACGCTCGCGTTTATGATAGATCGCCGACGCCCCTATCAAATAATGGATTCTCACTGCTTCCTAATGAAATGAGAAAACGTATCGGTCGCAAATAGATCCCTCACGATCGTGCGGTCACGATAACTCATAGACACAATATCCTTGTTATGTTACGTCATCGGAGACAGAATCAAATGATATTGTTTCGTGGCAACAGAACAGTTACACGTTTAAGTGGCGTATTGTGCTAAATGTCGATGGCACAGTGCACGGCAAACGTGTTCTAAAATAAGATGAAAACACCTCGCACACGCTCGTATGTCTGCCATTGATATCCGAGTGTTCTGAGTCATTGCACCGTCTACCGATGTGATACCGCGGTCTGGTCGGGACGTTGAACACGGAACTAGTGGTTCTAAGGACGAATTGTTTATATATTAGTCTTGGTGATCGATTCATTCGTCGATCACTGACATGTGTAAGATTCTAAGTGTCATGGTACAAAGTTTGATTAATGCTTTCCGATTCTAGCCTTAGAATACAGCACGGCTTGTTTTCATATATGTATTACTTTTGAATATACACACACCTAGTTACGCCTGCCAGATTTCATTAAGATCGATTCAGTCGATACGCCGTCAAAATGTCTAAGAGATAAGCAGGACTAGGAGGTATCTTTCGCATCTGTCATGTATTATAGTGTACTTATACTCATATTGAATAAGAACCCTAAAAGAAAAATCTAGTTCAGAGATCATCAACCTATTTCTTAATAGCCTGCTAGTTTACGCACTTACGAACAGTAATTCATTAAACTTGAAGCTTGAATAAAATAATTAAATGAGTATAAATCTTCCTCGCAACATTCCACTTATTTCGATAACCTTACAACCATACAACCATAGCACAAGCGAATTTTTATTTCCAATTTCCCATTTTTATCTATAGAGTTCACGCGGGTCAATTGAAAATACAGCGAGCGCTCGCGCTTGGATATTATTATGCAAACTAACTGTTAGGACTGTAAAATTTGCTCTAAATAAATAACACGAAGACTTTATCCAACGTTAAATAGCTAAATAAGTACATAAGCATTATATCTCTGTGCTTAAGCCTTAGGTACATGTACATTGCTTACATGATAATGAAGTGACGTGGCGAACAAATAATTGGTAAGTACAACAAGACACAAAAAGGCCGTCATAAAGAAGTAGATACTGTTTTTATAACTGAAAATCTTTGTTTTTTATTCTGAAGCTGAATGGTAAATAGCAGGCCTCATCAGCATTAATAATGGTGGTTAATTTTACCTTCGTGATTGTTGGATGAATTTAAAGCGAGAAACACTTAAGGGCTCAACGAGAGCATCTGCCCACAAACACCTTAATAATATTATAAATGCGAAAGTTTGCCAGTATGGATGTATGGATGTTTGTTACTCTTTCACGCAAAAGCTACTGAACGGATTTGGATGAAATACCTGGATTAACATATATACTACTTTATATCCCGCAAAAATTTAAGATCCCGGGAACGCGGGTGAAACCGCGGAGAGTTAGTTGTATATATGTATCTGTGTATAATATATTTAATAAACTGCCTCGAGCCGATAAGATTCAAATATCTAAAAATCTGTCGCAAATTACCAAAATCGTCGTGTATAATGTTATAGCAAGCTACAGTAGTTATCTGATAAAAAAAGTCGTGTTTGTACAGACTGCAAAACACTTAGATACGGTCTTAGTCAGACACGTCAGTGCAAACATACCGATTAAAGTCTGGCTAGACGCACGCACAGACAGCTCAGACATAGGTACATCTTAGATCTGAGGAATCGAAGAACTAGAGAAGGATCAGATCCCTTGACACATATTATGAAACTAGTGGCTCCCCGCAGTTTTACCCGCGTTCCTAGCTCTAAAATTTTTCCCGAATAAAAATTGCCTATATGTTATTTCAGAAATTGTGCAAAATTTTATCACCACCCCTTCAACCATTAAAGAGTAACAAACATACATTCTCACAAACTTATTCATTTATAATATTAGTTGGATTGTTACTGTGGTAGCTAAATCTATTTATACCGACTGATATATATTCAAATTTAAGAGTCTAGTCTCAGTTCCTGTTTACATTCTTTGGTGCCAATGCACTGAATAAGGCTGTTAGTCTAGTTTATACAATGAATATTGTTAATTAACACTATCAAGGCATCATAGGCTCAAGGCTAGAATATAATTTGCACTATACATATGTAGTTCTAACTTGTCCATAGTAACACGATCAAAGCGGAATGTTCCGACAAATGTGGTGATAACTGATAAGAGACATTGAAGGTTAACTAATCATTAAAATGCACTTATGTTATGGTTCATGTGAATAAAACTTATTTAACATCCCAATAAATATACCGTGAAATTATGCAGGTTGATAAATAATAAAAGACAAATCATTCAAAAGTAATTGTATTTTCGTCGTCGTCGTCTTCAGCCTAATCAGTCCACTGCTGGACGTAGGCCTCCCCTATTTTCTTCATCATCATCATCAGCTCATATACGTCTCCACCGAGGAGCTCGGGCCTCCCCTAACATCGAGGGGGTTTAGGCCATAGTCCACCACGCGGGCCTAGTGCGGATTGGCGGACTTCACATGCCTTTAATTGTGACATCTCAGGCATGCAGGTTTCCTCACGATGTTTTCCTTCACCGAAAGCCAGTGGTGTGAATCCGTACGTAAGTTTTTATAAACTCAGAGGTACAGGCCAGGGATTTGAACCGGCACCCTCATGATCGTGAGTCGGTGCGTTCCCAACTGAGCCACCACGGCTGTCATTACTATTTTCTTACGTGAAGTAAATAGACCATTTGTTCATTCTCAACTTATATATAAATAGCCCCATTGTAGGAGCACAACATAAACTATGTAATTTAGACATATCTAAGTCTACCTATGAAGAGAAAAGATTTGATTTTTGGTTTGCTTGTTATGAAAAGGCTCTGGAACTACTGAACCAATCTGAATAATTCCTTCACCAATAGAAAACTATGTTATTTGTTAGGCTATATTTGATCCCTGTATTCCTACGGGAACTAAGCGGTTAAACCGCAGGGCAAAGGCTAGTTTTAAAATATTCCTTAACCTATTTTAAATTGACTTTTAGAGGATATTCTTTTTCAAAAACAAATGTAAGTGGTTTATTGGTAAAAAAGTTACATATACCACCTACTTAGATGTTTAAATTCAGGTGTAACACTCACTGAGAGTCTGTAGCACAAAATACCATTCTGTTATTGTCAAATGAAGTAACCAACGTAAAATCACAAGTTTTATTATCAACGAACAATTCCTTGTCACTACTTAGTTGACATTTTGAAACACGGCCAAGTAATATTTTGTAATATGGAAATACTGAAACTGTATTAACAATACCTTTTTATATTGTTCTCTCATGTAAACTTGTTTGTGATTTCAAGTTTATAATCATATAATAAATAGTTTATGTATCAATAAATCATTATGAAGACACAACACAGGTGGCTTTGACTAAGTACCTACTTACCATTTATGGATTTTATAAAAATAATCTGTAAAATTAAGAGGTATATTTGTTTTTTAATACTTTTAATTGACAAAACCAATTGCTTTTTTATTTTTATTGAACTATCAGCAATTTGTTTTTGAGGAAAATTATAGGATGAATTTTCATTTTTATTCAAGTTTAATGTATTATGCAGTCACAGTAAAAACATGTATGACATCATAATAAGTATATGTTTTGTTCTTTTTACCATTCCCATATATTTTTTGCTTATTTCAAGCATGTGGTAAGCCATTCTGCAGACTATAAGACTAGTGTATTTACATATTCAGATACAACATCTGGCAGTAAGTTAAAGAATTTTAGATAAATCTATGTTTCTACATGAACTGTATTTTATAAAGCATAAGGTATATACTAGGCTAAGTGTTCGATAATATCAGATTGATTGAACTATATTCAAGTTTAAAAACACTAAGTATATTTATAACATAAAGTGGAAGTTCAAAGCACTTGGAAATTTCGCAAAAAAGTAGTTAAGATAAGTAATGTTTGAACTTTTAATACCACCATAATTATTTAAATAGTAAAATATAATTGATATTTGATTTTTTTTATATCTTTCGTGGGTTAAAAGTCAACTAATAGCTTTGAAAAAAAAATAACGCCAAAGTATTAATCTTCGCCAAAAGTTTGTTGCTAAGCGAATGGTTGAGATATGCAGAAAATCCAAATAAAAGAACAAATTAAAATTACTACATGTAATTATAGTTATAAAACGCGTGAAGGACATCAACAGGTGTCATGAGCAAACAGAAAAAAGATCGAATTCATGGTCATTAGAACTTACTGTGGTCATTGGATGCTGTGACTGCAGAGTCCACCATAAACGAATTACTCCTCACTACTGGCCCCCATTGTGCCCTCCGGGGTCCGTCTCTGGACTCTGTCCTCTCAACATCATCCGCTTCACACAGATGAAGAACAAATACGCACCAATATAATACGAAACCGATACGCATCGTGATCTCTGAATGACACTAATGCAACCGCACGCGAAACAATACCACTGATCGTACACTGCACACAATACTCATTCTAAAATAATAGGCTAAATAAATCGTTAACAGTTTCTAAGGCCACATCACAAGTCCGATCAAAAAAACATACAAACTACAATTTTTTTATCACAGAAAGAAAAATCGAGTGAGGTCGAAAATAATTGACATTTGATTTATTGTACTTGGCAACATTGCTTTAAAACTTGTCTATGGTTTACATAGGGATGTGCAATAGATAGTCTATCCGCAAGGGTAATACAACCGGTTTTTGTACTCGACGATAGTCGACTGATTATAGTGTGCGTGTGCATACAAATTCTAGTAGTAATATTGTAAAGAATGAACGCAGATCTCTCTGTTAGACTGTGGACTTATTAGTCTGTGAACGCACCCAATTTATTTACCAAAATATGTCAAATGACCTTGCCAGTTTGTAAACAATACCTTGAAGAATTGCTTTTGATACAAATTACTGATTTCCTTGTTGATTTTTAATTCGAAATTTGATAACTGCATTATAATCGGAGTTACGGAAGTAAAAGTGTGTGATTAAAAATGAATATCGATTTTGAGACGATGGCTGTGTTGGAGGAAGAGTCCCAGAGTGTAAGTTTTATTAATATCCTTTGTTACACCTGTTTACTACAATATTCTAATCTATTTACGGCTGCCAATGACATTAACACGGGGAACAATGGTTTCCTAGCATGTATGAAAGTATAAAATTGTAGAGTGCAAATGAAAATTATAAAGTTTATAATACTGTTTTCAATATATTATCATGACATAGTTCTATTAATCTATTCATGTTTCAATTGCACAACGACATGTTGAGTTTCATCATGCTACTGATATGATTATCTATCACGAGGATACATTTGTGGCAAAATCTGTGCAAAAAAAAACATAAATAAAGTAAGGTGTGAGACAAGTAAATCTATGTTTTCATGTCTGTCAGCTGTTGTAAAAGCCATGTGACTAGTTGTTCATAAATGATAACAAAGAAAATGGATGCCACAAATGTTTTTTATATCAATCTAATAGTAATATGTATATTTTATTATAGCTTTACAATGAATTATATATGATTTACACATCACATTTACAAATGATATAAGTGTAAACAAATTAAGGAATTGTTCTCTTTTGAGTGTTCTTGATTTTTAGAAAACATTGAGATTTGTACAATGATTAATGATAAGGTATACTTTATTTTGATTATAATATAAAAAATAAAAGATTGCAGGATAAGTTATTTAAAGTGCATAATGTAGCGGTAAAAAACAATAATGGATTAGCACTATGCCCATATGTTTTTACAATAAAATAACTAGCTATCCTGGATTTTGTAACATTAATATTTAGTCCTGCCTACTAATACCTTCCTACTAATATTATAATGTGAAAGTTTGTGATAATGTATGGATGTATGTTTTTTTGCTCTTTAACACCAGAACTGCTGAAGGGATTGTGATGAAATTTGGCTCAAGAGCTAAAAAATATACTGGAATATGCTACTTTTATCCCAGGAAAATCGAAATCCCCTGGTAACAAGGGTGAAACTGTGGGGAGCTATTAGTCCTTCATAAAATCCATACAACTTACCTAGCAAGAAAAATTGCATTCTTGAACTTATTTTCCTAAATGTGATATGATACAGGAAATGTATCATCCTCAATCTCAAAGTTGATTTAAGAATCATGAATTGGCCATGACTTAAATTTGATGGATTTATTATTGTCTTAGGTAGCGTCATCTAGTGCTGAATGCACTCAACTTGGATTTGTGATAAATCCGTCCTACCCATGAGCTAAATAAAAATAATACATGTACCTAGTATGACAAGCTACTTAGTGTTCAACCTCTTACCTAGATGGCGTTATATTTTATTATGTAACATATTATATTAATTTACCTGGATACTTGTATAATATGAAAAATAAAAATAAGGTGTTTATTTTTATAAACATCTAGAGTAATTAATTGTGAATCCATATTTTAAATAATTGTGGTAATTGTGAGATATATTTTTTCTACAGACTAGCATTTATGTAATCTTTACAATTAGTATAGTTAATTATTAACTTCATCTTCAAAATGACTTAAATAATTTCTTGATTACAAATATTTATATATTTGAAATAGACTTCAAATTTTAAGGTTGCTCTTTAAATAATCCTCTATAAATAATATTTTTTTTACTAAACAAAGCAGTTAGGTACTTTATATTCACAAATGACTTCAGTACCTGCCTCAAGACTTCTGACTTTCATAGACAACAATAGAATAAAAAAATATATAAATAATGTAAGTAATTAATAAAATAAAATCATAATTTTCTAATGGTGTTTAGAAAGCCTTGTTACCATTATTGTATTAGGATACATTCACACCCCAGCCTTGATGAGTCATCACCATATTAGGATGTGTACACATTACATTAGTGATGTCACAAAACACACCCTGCTTTGGTGTTTTTATTATGCTTTAAACGTATATACATATATCTGATCCCAATGTGATAAAAAATTATATAGTGGTTTAATTTAGGATCACTTAGATTTAGAACCAAATAATAAACTAGCGGTTTGTGTAATAAAAGTTGTTATACAAAATAAATATGTTAAATAGTTTAACATTACATTTCAAAAACTACTGAATGGGCTTAGACAAAATTTAGAACACAGATAGTTTATTACCTGGAACACATAAGGTACTTTTAGGGTGAAACTCCAGGGAGCCACTAGTTCTTAATAAACATCTTATTTATTAGATAAAAAAATAATGTATATTTTTTCTTCTTTTAGATAATTTCCAGTAGAAAATTTAACCTAAAATTACCTACCTATTTAATTATTAGGCCATCTAAAGACTTAAACTATAGTACGCCCTTCAAGCATTGTTTCATGGTTCAAGAATTTAAGATAAGATAGTGGATATGCAATTGCATCATAGCATGTTTGTGGATAACATGTTTGTACATTCTACTTGTCATTATGTCTTAGTAATTAGTTAAAAAAATTCCTACCTATTATTTGCCGAATCAGGGTAACATAATTCACTTTTACCCTTGTACAGTTTTTTTACACGGCCAATCTGATTTCAAAATTAGATCATGTACTATGGTAACTGTCAGTGAAGGATTAACCCAAACAAACTAAGCAATTGCCTAAGGCATTACGTATGGGGGGGCACCAAAAAAAAAAAAAATATTACGATTTATGATATTTAAGATCTCATAATCTAATTTACAAAAAAACTAGGTTTAAAGACCTAAAGGATAGGTGGGCCAGGCGTGCATTGCTTAGGCATCAAGTAGTCTTAATCCGTCACTGGTAACTATACAGTTGATGTGGTATATATAGTTATTTTTCTATAAATATACCTACACCCATTATCACTATTATTAAGAGTTTGTGTTTGTTCCGGGCAATCTCTACCACTGAAAGGTTTTTTATAAGTTTTTCATCTATGGAAAAACGGAATATCTAAGGATAATATAGGCTATAATTAGTGCTACTTGTGCGAAGCTGTAATCGGTCGTTAGTATATAGGTAAAGGTACATATTCAAACACAAGAACATGTCACTTTGATTTACCCAATTGGTTTAAGAACTTTGAATTTATTTTTTTATACCAAAACTTATGTTCGTCTTCAAATGTTCGTGATATATTTATAGTTAATTAGTATAAAATTGGACACGACTATCCTTTTCAACGTATTTTCGAGGTCATCACACATCTAGGTACTTATCTGGGATAGTCTAGTCTAGACAACGCCATTATGATGCCAAGGCAAGCTAGACGTGGTATTAATTATTTAAAACATACATACTTGTACATATATGTTAAATAAAGTCAATTAATCATAAGGCGTAAAGATCTTATAATAAACTAGCTGCCTCCCCGCGGTTTTACCCGGGTAGTTCCCGTTCCCGTGGGAATACAGGGATAAAATATAGCCTATGTTACTCGGGGATAATGTAGCTTTCCAAAGGTGAAAGAATTTTTGAAATCGGTCCAGTAGTTTCGGAGCCTATTCATTACAAACAAACAAACAAACAAACAAATCTTTCCTCTTTATAATATTAGTATAGATAATATTAGTATAGATAAATAAACCTTACTCCAATGGGGATTGATCCTACTAATATTATAAATGCGAAAGTGGATGGATGGGTGGATGGATGTTAGTTACTCCTTCTCCCAAAAACTATTGAACGGATGAAGATGAAATTTGGAACACAGATAGTTTATAACCTGGATTAACACATACGCTACTTTTTATCCCGAGAAAATTGAAGATCCCTCGGGAACGCGGGTGAAACCGCGGGCGGCCATTAGTGCATCAATAAAAAAAAATTTATCAGTCCACAGTTTTGAAGTAGGCAAATTAGTAATTACCTCTCCAGGTATAATAAGGTAGCTTAACATTTGAACTAAGATGAAAAGCTAATATGTATTAATATAGGCTAATAAACGCTCAATAAATATATCTAGGTAGATTTAAGAAATTTAATTTAGGAATATTTGATTTCGGTCTAAGGATCTACAAGTTCATTTCATTGAAATCCTTTTACCCTATGAAATGTAATACTAATAAATGAGCCAAACGAAACCTATATCACTAGAGCATGATGGATGCAATCTGAGCTAGGTTTTTACCTACAGGTATAAAGACATGACCTAGGGTAGTATATACGCAGTTAACGATCCGACGGTGGGACGCAGAAATTTACTGCGCAACAAGCGCATTCACGAAACTACGTTTTGACAATAAACGTTGCAGTTATATATAGATAACGTTTAAATAAAAAAAATTGGTTGCCTGTAAAGTCGGTATACGGGCGAAAGTTTTACGTGACAACGACTTTGAGTGGTAAAATAATTTTATGTCTGTCTCTCTCGCTCTTAGGCGGGCTAACCATGCCCGAGTGGAAGGGACGCGTGCCTCTCACTCGCTCTCATTGTGAGCGCATAACGTGAGCGGAGCGTAACGCAGTTTCTTGAAGTGTCACCCGGCAAACCAATTTATAAGACGTTGTCACGTCAAAATGTGTCATGAAACCTTCATAATTAATTGTTTTTTTTTTTTACTTTTTTTTGCATTTATCTACAAAACAGGTTGTATGCTTTCCATGTTAAAATAATTGCGGGATTCAACCCAAGATACCGGTAAATGCATGTAAGGGTACCTCACTACGTGCGTCATTCATGTTATCGTAGAAAATAAAAAAGCAAGATTAGATATCTACTTAAAGAAAACATTGTTAAATCGACAGTTACGTTAAAAGATATACCTTCATAAAAATATTGGTAAGTACTCTTAATATTAAGTCAAAATTGCTTAGTTTATAAGATGCTATATTATAATGAACTAGGCATTTTGAGAAAATACCAAATGGTATTTGTTTTCGTCAGTTTTGCAACGCAGCCTATGTGCGTCTTTACATTGCACTCGCTGTTACCGAGTGCAGTGAAACGATAAGGTCACTTTGTAAAAGGTGGGGAGCACTACAATACGGTGTTGCAACATATCTTTGTCGGCCAGTTCTGTATCTTTATACATCCAATGCGCCGTATGGTGCTCTGATATACGTCGTTTTTGACTACACTAGTAATATATCGCACCTGTGTGGGAGAGCCTTTAAAAAAAGTTTCAAAAAAAGAGCGACGCGCGGTCGTTCCTACTGCGCAAAGCGGGCGCGGCGCGGCGCAGCCAGACAGACAGTTTGCGTTGAGCAGTCGCTAGGGCGGTCACGGCACGACGATTGTCTCATTTAATCGTAAGTAATTTTATATATTACACTTAAATCTTGTGAGAGAACGCGTATCAATTCGGCTCGTGTATCGACCGGTGGGCCTATTCGTGCGTATGGAGCGCTAACTCATTTCTCAATTTATTTAAGGTTATGAGTTGACAGTTACTACGCCGCACAAAATGTTCATCGTACGGCGCAGTTCGCTCGGTATCGGCCGGCCTTTTGTTGCTAACCAACTAACTGCGTATTTGTTTATTATGATTACAGTGAATGCATAAATATTACATTGTTGCAGATAAATAAGTATAACATGTTTGTGTCTACATATTATTATAGTTCTAACGCGATGTGATAGGTCATGGCTTTGTTACCCAAGTACACAGCTTGTGCACAGCTAGTGTGAATTTGTGTTACTGCGCATAGGCATTAGGAACTACTTGTGATGATGCATCTGAAGAAAATAAGCAGATATACTAATAGTTAAACATTATTACAGTTATAACACTATTGTTATTTTATTATTAATTGGATATTGAGATGGACTGATAAAGTAGGAGTCGGTGTTTATTAAAAAAAAAGTCGATACAAATTACAATGTTTATTTCATTATACCTACTTAGAACCCAGATAATTAAAATATTTAATACCTACGTATTACATACTTACCTACGTAACGCAGAACTGCATATCAAATAACGCTTTTAATAAAAAAAATATATCACTCAACATTTTTCGATGTTCATACCAAATAGGTATAATACCTATATTGCCGCAAATCCTTAATCCGATTGTTGAACCGACAAATATCATTAGCTTCCTATGCCATGAATGGCTTCTTTCAGGCACTGAGCAGTCAGCAGATGTTACAAGCATTGCAAAATGTCTGCGACCCCTAAATTAATTGACCTCTTAACTATAGCAAAGGCTTTTTGTATTTAATTTTTTCCTTCGATCTCGAGGAATAAGTCGGTATATTATTGAATTACGACTATCAATAAAATGCAACTCTGATATTGTTAAGAATGCTATATATTTTTTTAAGCATGTTGTACCAACATTCTAAAAATTAACCACATAATAGGGTAGTTTAGCCGGTTTTCGTCCAATTAGTGGAGTTGCCAGGTTATACATTTAAAAAAAATATGTTCCACTGGGCCAAATCTAACAAACTATTTTTTGATTAAACGCTTATATAGTCTATTTTAAGTTTACACCAAGGGACAATTAATTATAGTCATCGTATTTTTTATAAAAAATATTTTAATGAAAAGTACCGATTTCGTCAGTTTTCGTCCAAAAATATTAGTTTTCGACATATGTTGGGTTAGTTTTCGTCCACTGTTTATAAAGAGGATTATAATGCAATTAATTAAAAATCAGTGTTTTAATTGTGTTTTTAATCAACTCAATAAAATGCAACTATATTGCGTTTTTATAATAACATACAAAATGTATTTTTATAACAGCATTTGGCTGATAAAAACGTTAATTATCTTAGAGTAGGTATAAAACATAGATATCACATGCAAAATCAGGTACATTGAGATATTGTCCTTAATTATATTTTAAAATCATTTTAAGAAGTCTTAACTTGTAATTGTTTTTATTTAACAACACCAATTAAGTATCAATTATTTATAATAACAGTAAAACTAAGAAACTTATTATTTGTAAGGATTTATAGTAAAACAGCTAACATTTCAGCTGATGAAAATGTAGATTTAGGTCTGCGGTCAGCTGACAGTCTTCAGTATAGCAAAGCCTTTAATCTGACATAATCTGAATATCTGGTAGAGCCTTATTTAAGGCATCTTCTGTGTAAGGATTTGTTTTTTTTCTTATTTTTTTCGGCTCCAATGACTTCATCTAAAACAATGCATTTAATAACCAAATATACTAAACAGCAAATGATATAGGCGATAATGATAATATAATACCTGCAGTGATCGAAAAACAAAATAACAAAGTCTTGCTAAAACCAAACCAAGATAATAACCGCTGTTTGTAATGGACGAAAACAAAATAACTGGTGTTTCTACTTCTCGTCCGCTCATATTAAAGTACTTGGACGAAAACTAGAGTAATTTTTATAGATATTTTTGGTTTCCGTCCAAGGTATTTAAATATAAATTTATGCTTGCCACACTGATAAATTCGTGGACGACAATGAAATTTTAGATCGAATAACTAACAAAGATTACCAGCCATTAAAAAAAATTATGAAGTTCTTCGCATTCCATACTTTAACTGATTTATGAAATTTCACTTATATTTTTGTGTTTTCGTCCATGTGGACGAGAACAGAATATTTTGCGGAATTGGTTATTCCATTTCCGTCCACCTAGATTTTACAAGTAATTCGTTAAATAAGTATGAAAAACACCTCCTAATGCCAACTTTGTGTCTTTACTTAGTTATAAATTACCAAAACAAATAAATACATGCGAAAATTAACAAAATAACTTACCGTGCAGCTACCTCGCGCCACAATTTTTTTCACATTCAAGATGGCGTGTTTATAGCTCGTAAGCAAGCCGCAGATTGACATAGCTTTTATTCGAGTTGGGAAATGACAATTTTTTTAAATTTTGGTAGACTAGCACATATGACTTCAAAGGCTGTAACAAGTCCAAACTTGTGCAGTCGACTATTAATATGATGCTATTCTACGTAAATGTTGTACAGTGCGCCTGGTAATGGACGGAAACCGGAGCTGGACGGGAAACCAGCTAAACTACCCTACCTAAATACTTTTTTGTCGAACCCAGCAGTGTAACCAATTTATATGTTGTAATCTAGTGGCTCCCCGCGGTTTCTCCATCTTCCCGGGATAAAAAGTAGCCTATGTCCTTTCTCAGGCTCTAGACTATATGTGTACCAAATTTCAATTGAATCGGTTCAGTAGTTTTAGCGTGAAAGCGAGTAAGACAGAGTTACTTTCGCATCTATAATATTAGTTAGGTAGGATACACTTCTTATTATTTTTATCAAATATTATTCCGAATATGACTAGGACAGACGCATACTAGGTTTTGTGCACAAAAATATATATAATCGACTTGTAGGTATTAATTGTTACTACGCAGTTGTATGTTGCATTTTGGATCAGCTGACGTCATCTGGTGTTTCAGTTCAGTTTGACATTTGATTCGTTGCGCAGGGCAGTGACGAAACTACTGTCAAATATTTTTAAACACTCCATTGTGAGTGCTGAAAGATTTTCAGAGTGACCCCGATTCTGTTGTGAAAAACTAAGTTTAAATTTAGGACTTAGCTATTATTCGTTGTCTATAGTTTAAATTTGTGGGAGACTTTTTAGTGCATTCATTTTCTTGTCTCCTTGTCTTAAAAAGCTTTAACTAACAGCCAGTAACTAATATAAGTAAATTAAATCGTAAATAACTCTGCAACTGAAATGCGTGGGAATCATTTTAAAACACGATTGAAATGCATCTAATTAACGTGTCTGGTGCACTTTTATTGCGTTTTTTATTCATTATTAATATTCTATGTAACATATACATATTTACAAGCATGGGTTTGTAGCAATTTTTCAGTAAACGTATATCGAAATTCATTCAATTTGAAACACACCAACCAATATAACAAGCCTTCGTACTCAACAATGAATTTAGAATCCCCGTCGAGTTGTGTTTTGAGTTTAAATCTTATGTCTATCGAAATAAGGTTGAGATCTATTAGTCATGCAGTACGAGATGCATCCAAGACGCAATACTTCGAGTACGATGGTTGTGTCAATGAACCGAGGCTCACGTCGCAGTTAGGTATGTTTGTGTAAAGTCATTTTTATGTGCGTCTGTACTCATTGAGCACACATGGCCATCGTTTCTTATTGATTGTAGGTACTGATAGTCCTTTACCTTGGATTCCATAAGGATAATGTATTCAGGTTAATGAACTCTCACCAAAAAGTTTCTCATGTATGAAGATGTCGGCTGTGTTTAACCGCACAATCTCACCATGGCAATTGATGTGGCCATAGTTGTAAAATCAATCCTAAACTAAGGGTATTAAGTAGACAATGCTTTGGGAGTATTTCAAGCCTTTTTGTTATTGTGTTTGTTTCACAAGAATGGGGTCATTTAGCGTATTTAATACAAGGCTAAGATACTTCAAGATACAATAGAGCTACCTGTGGGTTTTCCGTCGTATTCTTCAGTAGGTAGGCAAGTACCTACATTCGTAAATTGGTTAAAGTACTTACGCAAGTTTTGGAACTTTGTGAGTGAAGACCTTCTCGAAGTTTCGTAAGGAAGCCAGCGTACCAGAGGCGTCACGTTCCAAGGCATGTGATATCTATATACTACATAGCCTACTAAGCCTTTGTTGTGAAAGGAGATTGATGCCTCTGCAATACTGTCGTTTATGAGCTGACCTGAGAGTAAATTCCATATTGTAATATTCCAGGAGTCTCTGGGCGGTGGGGTGTACGGCTCAGTGGGGGGGTCGGGGCCTGAGGGAGGGGAGAGACGCGAGGGGGGCAAGCGTGGACGCAGGCCCGGCAGGAAGGCGCAGCTCGACAAACAAGACATGAAGGCCAAACTCGGTAAGTACATACTTGAGTCTTGAAGGCATAGGCTTTGAATCTGACGTTATTTTCATTTACAGAATTTTGAAATTTTCATTTAGACCCCTGTTGGCGACAATATACGATTGCCTTAGTGACTTCATGAAATAATTTACTTATAAATCACTGACTAATAAAACTGTTAGTAATACAACCTAAGATAGTAGACAAGATGCTGCACAGAACATTTGGTAATCATATATGAAGCTACATTATATGTCTGTATACTAGAATAATGTCCGATAAAAACTGGCACCTTAAGAATCATATGCCAGAGTCGACTAAGGACCTCCATACTTATTTCCACCGTGAAATGATACTGCAGTTATAGTACTGAGTTACAAAAGGCATATAATATTCATTTGAATTCTAGTTACCAAGTCATACTCCCTTTTGACGTGACAACGTCTTATAAATTGGTTTGCCGGGTGACACTTCAAGAAACTGCGTTACGCTCCGCTCACGTTACGTCACGTTATGTTTTAAATTGTTACTATTATTTCATCCTTCTTCCTACTATACGAATGAATATTCACATTAAAATTATTTTACCACTCAAAGTCGTTGTCACGTAAAACTTTCGCCCGTATACCGACTTTACAGGCAACCAATTTTTTTTTGCCCATGCCTTTATTTCATTAAGGCATGGCGAACAAAAGCTAACGTCTCTATAGATGAATCTTCCTTATTATGTTCATGTTTGATCAAACAGAACGCAGTCGGCAATCGGCGCGCGAGTGCCGTGCGCGCAAGAAGCTCCGGTACCAATATTTGGAGGAGCTGGTTGCCGATAGGGAGCGCGCTGTGCTCACATTAAGGAAGGAACTTGATAAGGTATGTACCTTATTAGCCAATATCTGACTATGATAGATTCTTCTGGCTCGAAGGTATTTCTTATTTGCATACATTGACTACTTAAGGCTCATAAATGGCAGTAAATTATATCATTGCAGTCTAGTAGTAGTAGCATATCAGCAATGGTTACCACAATGTTCTATATAGTTTGAAATGAATGCCCCAGGATATTGATTAATATTTCTGCAATAATTTATCTTCTATAGTGTTTGACTCATCACACAATCTATCCACCCCCATCTTTTCTTGGGTTTTCTTTACTTTCTTATTATCGTCACTATATATTTAAACCCCTTTTACTTTCAAACTCTCTTTATTTTTCTGTCATTCTACTTTCAAACTTCATTATTGTGCTGCATTCTATTGTTTTCCTACTTCTATCATAAGCTATTCCAGCTATCCAATTAAGGAGTGTCTTTCCTTATTCCAGTATTACAAATGGAACCTGGAGCTTGATCAGGGTCGAGTGCCCGAGGGTCTGGACTCTATGCTCCAAGAAATAGGTGTTGTCAAACAAGAGGATACGCCAAAACCGTTTTAAATCGTGTTCCCTACTAGCGTGTGAAATGGATCCTTAATCTTGCGTGCAGTATGAATATCAGCAAACTATGGAATTGTATGGATAGTATGTATGGAAACGTTAAATGACAACTATTTTTTTAATAATGTTTAATAAAAGTATATGGGAGTAGTTGTGGTTGGGTAGAAACGATGTTTTTTTGGGAGTTAAACGATTTGGTGATGTTTTTTTTTTAAATAAGTTTATTTTCATCTGTAATCTTTTTGGTTCATATCTATTTATTATAAAATGGGTTAACGTAAAAACATGTTCATTTTAGTAAAAAATTTTTTTACTAAGCCACTATTATTTCCATATATCTAAAACTACAAGATTAGGTCTATTTTGGATAGTAGTTTTCTTTAAATTTGGGAAAAGTAGGCATATTTTAAATCGAATTTGGAAGGCATATAATGTCAAAAACAACGGTAAATGAAAAAGTATAAATTGCTTGATTAGAAATTAATTTCAAAAATGGTTTCCCTATTTTTATATGGCTATTATACCTAATATATTGTTATAAATTGATTATAAAAATCCTAAAAGGATTATTTTGTTTTCAACGTCATAAGATGCGCGTTCCCTAATTTCGTTTTTTCGATAATTTTTTGTCATTTAATGACAAATTTATTTTCAGTTTTTTCTTTGATATTGATGAATGGTCGTTTTATGTTTGATGTCGAATAAGATTTTTAATGTTACATTTTAAGTTACATGTGTTATATGATAATAATATTTAAGTTTTTACTTAAAACTTCTACAAAATGGGATGCGTGAGTGAACAATTTTACTAATAAATAAATTAGTTTTACATGTTATCATATTGTTGTGTATATTTATTATATTAACCCCCAATTTTTGTAACGATTAATTTACTTCTGTTAAATATTAGTATTATATTTCATATATATAGTTTCAATGCGCCTTATATAAAGATAGTAAAACTATGAAAAAAACAACATTTTATGCATCAATTCTCACAAAATTCATAGCGTTTATATTTGATGAATAAAATTCGCATATTAAATACAGAATGGTCAGATTTCAAACAGTTTTTTCATATAAATATTTATTCATTGCTATTTTTTATGACACCTACTGAATACAAATGACTTAGACATACAGCATAGACGTTTTTATATAAATATATAAATAATATTTCGCTTTGGTTTGTGAGTCGGTATGTGAACTTTTCAACTTGTCAAATAAGTGATAAAATCGTTAAATAAATAACTTCTATATTTTTATATGTAAAAATATAAATCACATACAATAATTAGTTCATATCAAATGATATTTTTGTCTTAATCAATTCTGGAAAAATATTTTTTTTGCAATTTTTTTATATTAAAAACTGTATGTTTTAGTTTAAGTTATTTTTTTTAAATGCTTATAGCCCGGGAGGTGGCGTTGCATTTTAGGTAGTGATTTTACGCCGATCGGTTGCTATCTTATACGATAGACTTCGATTGACTGATATATAATCCAAGAGTCAGCTGGCGCACCCGCGGTGGGTGCGCATATGGTTGGTTCCGGAAGTGGTAAAAAAAAAAAAAAATTAAGTCATAGTACGCCGGCTGAAACTTTTTTTATAAATAATTTTGATCATACTGAGCTTAAAAAAAATAGTCAGCTGCGTGGTGGAGGGGGGATTATGCGTCAGCCGCTCGCCTAAACTTGTAAACGAAACACGTAAAATAAAGTTATAGTACGCCGGATGAAATTTTACAAAATGATTGTTAATACTATGAAAAATACGAAAACAACAATCAGCTGCGTGGGTAGCGGTGGAAAGACCGTCAGCTGACGCACTAAAGATACAGATTATTCGAGTAATGCACAGTTTTATTCAGGGTCTAGCTGACAGAACTTCCCTCTTCCCACCCAGCTGATCGATGGTTCTTGCACCCGTAACTTATTTAACATAGTTTAATCAAATTTCAATCGACATAGTGATAATTATGATAATTTCGAAAAGTTTTTAGTATGTATAAAACAATAAATATTGTTCCAAAGTATTTTTTTTCTTGTTTTGTTTTAACGTAAAAGAAATGCATAATAGCGAGCTTAAATAATATAAATGTAATAATAATTTGCATTCATGGAAATAACATAAATTAAAATACAAAGGAAATATAAAAAAATATAAATGTTATCTGCCGTATATTTTTAGGGCTACATATGTTTACTAACGAACTAAGACAAAATTTAAAAAACAGTTTTAAGTTCCACCAAATTACAACCATTGTTCTTTTTAATAAAGCTACAAATGGTCAAAATATTATCTTAAACTTACGACCATTCATCATAAACCAATTAACTATTCCCGTTATTTAAGCAATAAGTAAAATCAACCATAACGTGCAACAAATAAAGCACTATTTTCCCATCATTGCTTTTTCAACTATCGTAAGTGCACCAGTCTTGGACAAGGTACCAGTAATGAATAAAAAATAAAAGAAATATCTAGAATGCGGACATGAGCGTTTTTACATTGGAATCACTGTGACGTAGACTTTAGACATCGAACTATCTAAGTTTAACGTTTTAGTCAATTCAGTCTGTTACATGTGCAAATTTGCGCGAATACAAAGTGTAAAGTCATTTGAAATTGACAACGACGGCTTTTCTTAAGGAAATCGTTACTGCGGTGAGTAGAAAGTTTCAGTTATGTTTTTTAGTATCTAAAGACGTGTCCATAACTGGCACGCTGAAATTGAATAATTCCATTCGTGGGCAAATGTCGAAAGTTAATATAAAGAACTAATAAAAAAAATTAACAAAAATTAATGATATAAAAAATTAAAACAAATAGTAAAAAAACTGGATAAATATAAAAATTATTATTAGCTATAATTAATATTTATTAAATTAAATAAAAAATTAAAATCAAAGAAAAATAAAATTAAAAAAATATATTAATAAAAAATAATTAAAAAAAATTATAAGAAATTAATAAAAAAAAAATTGTTTAATTGTATAAAAAAAGAGCTACTAAAGTAATATTTCACAAAAACCAGTTTTTTTTCTTAAACTGGCCATCATTGGGGCACTTACCTTACTTTGTTTTGTTTTGATTCTATTTACTTCTTAGAAGTTTACTACAGGAGGTATAGAGTCGCGTTGCACGTTAAAATAATTTATAAAATGAAAGCAGGTACGAGATCGTTGAAATTAGGTATTTATCATAATATTATGTCTTGGGCATCTATGTTTGTTAGTATATCTAATATGTATTTATTATTTTATTAGTGTTTTGTTTTCGCGTATAATATTGTATGAGAGAACAAAACACTAATAATATTTATTTACTTAATCAGAGTTTTACACTTGTTGTACGCTTTTTGTTTTTCAAATGTAGGTACTTCGGTGGGTGGCCAAGGTGTCACAATTAAATGGCACAAATAAAAATATTACTTAGCTCCACATTGTTATATTCATGTTTACAATCTTCAGAATACAAATACAATTAATAAATCCTAGTGTTGTAATTTAGTGATTATGCCCATCTTCTCCAGAAATTCATTTTTTTTATAACAGAATTTTTAGCTCGCGTATAAGACTCCACTTTTCTTTCTCTGGCGATAATCAAAATCCATTCGTCACACGTAAACGGATTACTAGGAAAGCTAAAATAAATAAATAATAATAATGTAATTCCAACGAAAAGACACAAAGGAAGCATTCACCATCTTTTAACTTCTGGTAATAAATATTACACAATTACTCCCTGTATCTCTTATTCTTTTTCACAAAAGTTTGCACGTGCGTGTATATGTGCGGATCATATCATGTCATATCATGTTCTTGCAAATAAAACATTTTATTATTTACTTATTATTCTTATATAAACATTTTGAGTGATGGTTTAACATTGGTAGTTTGGTTCAAACAATTATATTATTTGTAAGTAGCTTAAAATATTACTTATCGAAAGTAAGATACTCACCCCCTTTAATTTCTTTTCCGGGCATTATTTTTGATTTTGAATTCAAGACGCATATATGTTCGTTTAAATTTTAGGGGGATAGGCTTAGGTAGCCCGAAAATCGTGTTATGGACTGAAGCGGCTCTACAAACTCCCTTGAAATGTGTGTTTGTGAGGAGACAGCGTAGTAGCAAAACTCAATATTTTAAATTTTCACTTCATCAGCTGACGGTCTTTCCACCGCTACTCACGCAGCTGATTAATGTTTTTGTACTTTTGATAATATTAACAATCACTGTGTTAAATTTCATCTGGCGTACTATGACTTTATTGAACGTGTTTTTTTTACAAGTTTGTACGAGTGACTGACGCAGAATCCCCCCTCCACCATGCAGCTGTCAATTTTTTTTAAGCTCAGTATAACGTAAATTATATATGATGAAAGTTTCAGCCGGCGTACTATGTTTTTTTTTTTTTTTTTTTTACCACTTTCGGAACTACTCACACCCACATCCACCGCTACTTGAGCAGCTGACTGTCGGTTTTCTTATTGGTCATATAAGATCAACCATCGATCACAATATCAGCCGGCATACTATCGTTCATTCATTTGCAACGCCACCTCCAGTACTATTATTGTTAGGATATAACATTTTTGATTTATAATATCGTATATAGTTATTTTTTATTTAGTACTTCCTACGTTCAATTATTAGTTTTAATTAATTTTTAAGTTTTTATTTTAATGCTGTTTTCGTTAGGTTAAATAAGTTTATAATAATATAGTATTTACTGTTCTCGATTTAAATATTATTTTTAAATATCAAATCTTTCATTGTCGGCAATCCGCCTTTCATATAGATTTTCAATAAGTTGATTAAACTTAGGTAACTTTAAAGTTAATTTTGCAAAGTGATTACTTTTTCTTTAAACTGATTGATTTACTACCTGTATAGGTAGTTTTTATTATATTTTTGATTGGAAACAGTTTTTATACTTTTTGTTAACAAAATGTGGGTACCTATGACACTTTTTTTAAGATACAAGTCTTGGCCTTAAGTAGGTTCTCATGCTCGCGGTGCAGGAGTGTTCACGATATATTTGACTTCAGTTGGTATATACACTTTTATGACGTCACATGACCCCCCCCCACCCTGCACCCCTCCACTACCGCTAGAACCTACATAACTCAGAAAAGGTTACAAGACAATTTTTTCAGTCATAAGAGTGTCTCCACATTTGAATTCTGAGTATTTTTTTAAATATTCACTACGTGAATTTTGATGTGGCAACTTTGACACTCAATTTGTATTTTAAATATCTTTAAACCTGATAGTTGCACAATGAAAATCGCGCAGTGAATAAACGTTTTCTTTAAGTTAGCAAAAAGTATATTTTTAATAACATAGACGTGAAGCTTAGAAATATTCTAATTGTATTAGGTATTTCTAATCTTTACATAAAATTTAGAATAAATATGCTTAATAATTGTCTCAGTCGTAGAATTACAACGTTACTTCAAATGGTATACAAACTAATTAAAAATACATCATTTCTAATAACTTCATTATGAAGAATTTACAATCAAACTCTGTTGAGTTAGCTTTTTGTTGTTATAGCTTATTCCAATACATATAATGTTTTTTTCCAAAGTATCTTGCAATATAAACAAGTAGTAATTCTCTCGAGCAAAACAAACCTGCTACTTGTTACAATTAAAATTATGCTCTATTTCACATAATAATAACGTTTCGAATCGATCGATGATAAATGTATGGCCACTGAAATTATTGTCACTAAGCACTGAGAATAAGTACAAAAATATTCTTATTACACGTCATTTATGATTGATCGTTTCGAAAATTTTGTTCACCTTAAAGAAGGTCAAAAAAGGTGTACATAAATATTGCATTTTTTTACTGACTTGCAGATATGATCCATAACTGATGACCGAAATGGGAAAATAAATATTAAAACACTAGATATTATTATATTAGTTATACTTAATATTTTTAAAATAATAATATTCATTTTAAATTTGGTTATTGCTACAAGTTAAATAAATAAAGTAATATTTCGATCAATCAGAGATTAAAATTGTTCTACTACGGCTGAGATGATTAGCATAACAATCAAAATACTTCATACAACCTAAAGGTAATCCACCTCAATTAGCTTGTAAGTAAACTTAGCTAGTTTTAAGTACTTACGTGTAAAATAATTAACGCATTACCAATAATTTTCTTTATCATATTCAAATCTTTGCCTCAAAATACATACAACTTTATACATCCAAAACTAATTATATAACAGATAGACGTTTCAAACTTTGGAGTACATGTCAGAGAGTCGTGCGAAAGGGATGCATTGTTCTTTCGTCTCACTTATACTCACCTGTCGCGTTAGAACTTTCCGACATTGACTGACGACTATGTTTTAGGGATATTTTATGTGTCGATTTTGATGGGTAGTTAAGACAAGTAGGTACGTGTGTGACGGTCATAGGTCACGGTAGATGTTGTAGGAAGATATGGTACTTAGTTGCTTAGTTATAGGTACTTAAAGGTCCTAGTTATGCTATTGCTTCACGCGTCTCTTCCCGCTAAACCATCTAATTTGGCTAATGTTCTACTCTTCTTAATGTCTACTGTGACGCAGACATGAGTTTCCAATTTTTTTTAAATTTTTTTACATCCGCCATATTTATTTTATAATACTTTTTAGACACATCTATTCATAAAACAAATATGTAGGCATGTATAATGCCACGATGGTCGTAATTACGCATTTTACTTTTAAAACTTTTTTTTATAAGCACTGGCAACACAACAGCGCGCTCGCACTTGTCTATGGATTTAATGCGTTAATTAATTTACATAAGTTAAATTTGTCATAAGGTGTTATGACCGGGTTAATAGAGCATATAAAGTGTACTATAAGTTTAAGAAAATTTCAACATTTATAATCAATATAAAACACAAAAAAACTATAGTATTTTGTTCGTTACTTCAGCACATGTTCTTAGTCTAGTCTGGTCCTTATAGCTGTGTGTGTGTGTTTTTTTTTATTAATTAATATTGTCATCATATTGAGATGAATAGGTATATATCTTAAATATAGTAGTACCACTTAAAAACCGAAGATAAATTATATATAAGCATATTTTAAATATAAGTAGGTATAGGATATAACATGATGAATATATACGCGAGAAACATATTTTTTAATTTATTTCAATAAATCCTTTATTTCAAAATACATAGATCTAGTTTGTTAGTAATACAGACTCTTAAAACTATGTATGTTACTCTTATAACAGAGAAATATTAGGAGCTCAAATAATTGTCTTAGTGGGAGTACCTACATCATATGAACTGAACATTATTGCTTCATGTAACAACTCTTTAGAACTTCTTTATAAATTCTTTATAACTAAAGACTACATATTGCTATTTCTACGAAGCCTTTACCCACACTTTTGTCAACAAGCGTCCACCCCGCGGTTTCAATTAGGTACGTTACCGTGTATTTTTCATAAAAATATAATTCAAACATTTTAAAATCTTAAATTGCCTCATTAGTACGGGCTGTAGGTACGTCTCGAGTTTTGCTGTTGGCAACGTATTTATTTTATTTATATCTACCTACAATATATAACTAATAAAGAATGTCGTGTTAGTTACACTATTTATCACTCAAGAACGGCTGAAACTGAGCTTAGAACCAGGGGATGGACATAGGATCCTTTTTATCCCGGGAAAATTGGAGATCCCCGGGAACGCGGGTGAATACGCGGCAAGCCACTAGTATAAGAATAAAATAAGATTATGTTATTAATAGTTACATTTAAAAAAATTGTTAAAATACAGTTTGAATT
The DNA here is from genome assembly GCA_905147785.2 of Thyatira batis. Lineage (NCBI taxonomy): Eukaryota > Metazoa > Arthropoda > Insecta > Lepidoptera > Drepanidae > Thyatira > Thyatira batis. The sequence goes on along the minus strand of LR990504.1, from coordinate 5,893,535 downwards.
CACGGTTAAAATTTTTATAAATTTTTTGATAATTCAGCTTTTGTTTTTTATCACTGACAAATATGTATAAATAAATTCCTACATTTATTTATTTTTATGAAAACATGCTATTAATTTTTAGTTTTTTAAGTGGTCAAATCTTGAAATCCAATAAATAATTATTACTTTAAACTAAAAGGTAGGTGTGTCTAGAATTAATATGAATATGTATTAGTTAAGTTTAGTGCATAGTTAGATATAGTATATCGGTTTAAAAATATGTAGAACTTTGGTAAATCTAGACATGTTACTTCTTAGTATTCAATGTCTAATTTAGTCTGAAGTATGTGTGTGCATCGCAAACTCTAATCATACATATATAAGTACATATTAAGTTTAATACACGTAAGCTAGTTCATTCTCATGTTTTCAACATTTGTGCGAGTTTAAGTTTATAACGTGTAATTTAGACTAAATAAGGATGCAGGATGATTTTATGATTTACCTATCGTATTTTTATCTGAATATCTCTGCAGTCGATCGAATTACAGTTCTAAAGAACGCCGGCCCGAGCTGCATTCATTCTTTTATTAGCCACTCGGGACATATCGTTACATCAGATACTATGTAAAATCTATATAACAAAATAGTTTCAATGTTGACATACTGTAAATACTGCAGGTGAATTATAAAATGACCTGTATCGGTAGTAATAAGAATCAAAGTTGTCTAATCCCAGTGATAGTTAAGGCGAAAGTACTACAGTGTTACAACTTTACAAAATATACGATACCATTTCAATACACTTAGCAATAGAACTTAGAATCCCACTGTTGCGTAAAGTTAACCTAACCTAACATAACTAGGTATCCACATAATTAGGTATCTTGATCTACAATAATAAAATGAGGATTTTTTCCTAAATATTTTGTATTGATGTAACACAAGTTTAAAATGCATTTGCAGAATATAACAAACGAAATTAGTGCTTAAAAATAATATGGTAAGGTCTAATTAAACATATTTACACCGTGTAACAGTAATACAGAGAGTACCATCAAAAAAGTTAGGAATATAAACTTTGACCAGCAAAAGACTTCAAGACCTTCAGTCCAAAATTCTAAGAAGCTAACTTACCCTAGACACAAGAGTTGATGAAATTTGAAAGAAAGCCAGTCATGCCTTTGAATACCTAATTTTGTATTTTGGAATACGGATTGAGGTACGCATTGCAACCTTTGAGCACCGGCCTCGAACGAGAGCGTAGTAAAAAGAGTTTAAGTCGATTAAAGAGAGACCAGAGACTAAACCTAGAACATCATCGAGTTAATGTCATTAATAGGGTTTTCCCTAGGGTTGTGCAAAATTCAGTTTTCTGGTAGTATCAAATCCATCAATATTATTTTACACGGTGTATATAATGTATGTGTAGTTTGAGTGCATGCTATATGATTTATGAAAGTAATAAATAGTGTTACATTTAAGATAATTAATCATTAATTAGAACTGACATTTTACGTTATTAAGAAAGTAGATATCAAAGGCCACTGTTTGTGGCTTCATCGTTTTGAGTTGTATGACATTATTGTTTAGATGTTTGTGTTTGAAAATTAAATATGCTTTATTTTGAATTTGCATGTGCTGTTTTATTGGTATCCACCTTTCTTAAAAAAAAGTCAATTTTTTCTATTTAGGGTCGGCTTTGTATGTCATGTCCCTTCATGGCATTCGGTCACCAATCAAATCCATATTTTTCCCACATTCACATATTTTCTTAAAAGGATTAGGTAAATATAAAATTAGTTAGTAACTTATATAGTTTAAATCTTTCTTCAGTAGAGCATTAAATTCTTAAATTATAATTTAATACAAGGATAAATGCCTGATACCTGATAATTATCTAATACTAGGATCGACGTATTCACTCCACATATTTTCCAATTTTTAGTTACCAGTTTCGACATTCCCAGAGGTTACACGTGTAGACAAAGTTAGTCTCCTCGTCAGTGACATCCGATTTTCAGACATGTTTCGAAGTGTCTCTTTTAAAGCTCTTCGATATCTGAAAAGTGATAATGAACCGATTTTAATAGAAATAAGCATTAGCACATAGGTACTACATTTTGAAGTAATTCACTAATAGGTACACCCATACCGGTATGGATTAGCTTACCATTATTAAGGCCTTGATTCGTATGAAATAGAGTAGGTACAATAAATAAAGTTGATGATTCTCAAGCTTGAGCTTCCTTAATGTTGATATTTTCTATGAATCTTAATAATTAATATTGTTATTATATTATCCTGTTTTAGGACTTCTAAATGGATCACCTATTATTTAAGTTAAAACTCTGTTCGCCATTTTGAAAGCTCCAACAAAATAAATTATTTGAATACCTAATGTTCAAATGTACTTTAATGTAACAACTTAAAGCTCTAATTTGAGTAGAAACGAAAAATATTGGTACCTACATAACCAATACTCGTATACTAATATATAAAGCTGAAGAGTTTGTTTGTTTACTCGAACGCCCTAATCTTAGGAACTACAGATTTGAAAAATTATTTCAGTGTCAGACAGCCCATATAACGAGGAAGGCTATAAACCCTTCATTACGCTACATACAATAGGAGCGGACCATCAATGAAAGACGAAGTTGCGCGGGTAATCTAGTTTTCTATAATTTTAAATGAAGTTACAAAAAAACAACTTACTTCTTACTTATCATACTATATAGTATGGGGTTGATGGCGGCGGAGGTGTCCTGGAGTACTATCAACGTCAGATACACAATAATGTATAGATCTTGATTACCACCGTCCCATTTAACAATCCTTTGTACATGCACTGGCAACCAGCAAATGAAGAATGATATTACCACAATTGCTGAAAAAAATAATCACATTTAGATATTATAAAACAAATACCACTCCTCGTCTTTCTGTCTGTTTGCGATAAATTCAAAACTACTGAACTGATTTTTAAGAAACTGAGTAATATTTTGATAAATAACCAAATATTTTAATTAAAGTTTATGATTTGTTGAGGTTTTTTGTAAATTGTATGAAATATGACGGTGTTTTTTGCACTCGTGACAGGGTGGGGCTGGGCGCTAGTAATTAAATCGTAGCGTTCTTTCCACAATGACAATCTATTTATAAACTAAGCAGTGTCTACTATGGAAGTCAGATGGCTTAGTATTTTAAAAACATAGGTAGATATTTTCTGGAGGTGAGTTTTATCTTGGTAGTGAGTGGTACCTACATTAAAGACTAAAATCGGTCTTCATTTTAGGCTTATTATCTAAAGCACTATCTGAGACATCAAAATATAGTCTAATAACTAGCTTTAGTCTCAAGGTTTTAACTATGTTCCCGGTGGAGCTTAAATGTTCCAGTAACGCAAAGTATAATGTACTCGAATTTCTAAGTGTAAAGTTTTGCCTAAATCCCTTCAGTCGTTGCGTAAAAGAGCAACAAACATCCATCCTACTCAGAAGCATCTAATTTTTATAATTTTATGTATGACTTCTTTAATGAAGGACATATCTAGTTTTCCTAATGGTATGATTTTTTTTTACATTTGATATATCAAGCCCCAAAAATCAGCCCTTAACAATTTATTCATTTACCTAATATACCAATGGTATTTCGGTCTTGCTTTAAATTCCTTTCGGAATGTTTTTGTCCTTGGATTTCCTGAGATTCTATTAGTTTCTTCCGTTTTCTGAAACAATAGGTATGTAGGTATTAGGTATGTATCGCTAACAATAAATTTATTCTTATATATGTATGTATGTATAAGTCTGTAGATTGTACCTAATGTTTTCGGTGTTCAACACTAGGTACTTATATAATTTCGTGCTCGTTGAACACTTCTTAACATGTTCGTTAGACCTAAGGTAGGTACTTACCTACCTGTTTTGAGAAACAGCTACATACCAATATCACCTTATATATTATTAATAGCTGCCTCCCCGCGGTTTTACCCGCGTAGTTCCCGTTCCCGTGGGAATACAGGGATAAAATATAGCCTATGTTACTCGGGGATAATGTAGCTTTCCAAAGGTGAAAGAATTTTTGAAATCGGTCCAGTAGTTTCGGAGCCTATTCATTACAAACAAACAAACAAACAAACAAACAAACAAACAAACAAACAAATCTTTCCTCTTTATAATATTAGTATAGATAAATATGAAGAGATCTATGTTAGCAATCGAAGATAAATAAAAGACTTACCATGATTAAAATTTATAAATGTGTTATTTACCTTAAACATATCGCAATTTGGCTGTACGTCACGATCAAAATGGCCATAGGTATGAAAAAGAAAAACACTGAAGTGAATTTCAAAAACATTTTAAGAGATTCTCCATTCTCATTGCTGCAGGTTGTTGATAAATTCGAGAAGTGATTACTGCCTGCAAAATATGAAAAGATTAAAAATTCCAGCAAAGATTAATAGTTTGTTATGTAAAAGACCAAATTAAATTTGAACAATAAATAAAAGAATCGATTTAAAACATTCGCGAATCAAAAAGACACGTTTCACATTTCACCAACGTGTCCATAAAACTTTCCCAGGATGAAATATAGGCTGTGTGCTATTCCAAAACATTCTATCCAGCGTGTTTGTGTAGCTAATTGCGATTTAAATGTTGCCTTTGTATTTCATCATTAGTTCATAGGATACATAACTCTAACTAAAATTACAGCTTTAGATAAAGCTTAATATTTCGTAAATGGAACCCTGAATCGGAAAGCGTTCTTGTCACACCTTTACTATTTTTAATAAGCTATCCAACGATATGCCACGCTATGGAAATGGCAAGTAAAAAATTGTCCCCGTTTTACGTGTAGGTATGGGAGGGAGGTACTTACTCTGAAAAAATGATTTTCAAGATTTTATGTTTCATCTTTAACGGCGTTGTTAATATGCACTACCATACCAAATTACAGCCAGTAGCTGTAGTATCCAAGCGTCTCTGAGTTAACCCGCGGACGGACGGACGAATAGACGGACATGGCGAAACAAGTATAAGGGTTCCTAGTTAACCACGGAACCGTAAAAGGCAAACGATTACGGTGAAGTATCCTACTAATATTATAAAGGCGAAAGTTTGTAAGTATGGATGTATGGATGTATGGATGTTTGTTACTCTTTCACGTAAAAACTACTGAATGGATTTGAATGAAATTTGGAATAAAGATAGCTTATAACCTGGATTAACATATAGGCTACTTTGTATCCCGGGAAAATGGAAGACCTCCCGGGTACGCGGGTGAAACCGCGGGGAGCCACTAGTCTTACATAATGCCATGGACCGTTAGTAGTGTTTTTTATTATACGACCACCACTGTAGGTATGTCTTCACCGAGGAACACGAGCCTAACAACAAGGGAGTTTAGGACATAATCCACCACACGAGCTTAGTTCGGATTGGCGTACTTCACATGCCTCTGTATTAATTGTAATAAATGGGTTACTTACCAGGGGGATATTCTATTCTATTTGTCATGTTATAATCCAAGGGTAGAGGTAAGCTGCAGGAGACGCTAACTACCCATATGCAAACTAGTGTCATACCAGCTCTCTTCAGGGGGTTGACCCGCGATGCCGTCCAAAAGGGGTGGCAGATACCCATATATCTCTCTATTGAGAATGCTGTTACTGTTAACACCGATGCGTAGGTAACACTGGAAGATAAATATTTATTTATAAAGGCGAAAGTTTGTAAGTATGTATGGATTGTTACTTATTCACGCAATAGGTACAGAACATATTTGGATGAAATTTGGAAGACAGATTTATAATCTGGATTATCACATAGGCTACTTTTGTCCTGGGAAAACTGAAGATCCAGCGGGAACGCGGGTGAAACCGCGGGCAGTCACTAGTAAAAATATTAATAAATAAATAAAATCCTATCCTGGGACATTTTTCACACACGGCCAATCTGATTCCAAATTAAGCATCAAAGTGAGCTTGTGTTATGGTAACCAGATAGCTGATATACTACATATACTACTTTTAAATACATACTTATATAGATATTTAAGTACATCCAGACACAGGACAAACAGACATATTCATGCATACAAATGTTTGTCCTGGGTGGGCTTCGAACCCACGACCCGCGGCTTGAAAGTCAGGGTCACTAACCTCAAAGCCAACCGAGCTGTCATAATGTAATGCGAATATGTATCAGTTTATTACGCTTTAACGCCTAAACCTCTGAACCTATTTAAAAACTGTTTTCAACAATGGAAAGCTACATAATTAGAAAGCAACATAAGCTATAGGTATCTATATTATGGTATATAGGTAGCTATATTATGCCCATATTCCTACAGGAACGGGAATTACGCGGGTAAAACCGCGGTGAGGCAGCTATAATTAATAAATCATTAACCGACTTCCCAAAACGAAGGAGGAGGTTCTCAATTCGGCCGGTATTTTTTTTTTTTTTTTTTTCTATGTATGTACATCGATTACGTCGCGGTTAATGGACCGATTCGCGTGATTCTTTTTTTGTTCGACGCGAAATAGCTGCCAGATGGTCCCATAAAAATTTCTTTCAGTTTGGTTTAGTAGTTTTTATTTTATAAGCATAATTGTTATTTGGACGATGTCATTTTGACGATACTTTGTATATTAGTATGTCGATAACTTTAACATTTCTAATCCGATTTGCGTAATTCTTTTTTTGTTCATTAGGGTACATATTCAAGTTGGTACCCTGGTCATCTAGTCAGCATATGATGATGGGATCCCAAGGAAATCGTGAAGAACACTCAAATTATACGCATATAACTGTTATGTTTCAGTCAATACTATACAGTTTGTTCAATTATTTGCGTTTGATGATGATTTCCTATGGATGAGCTGATGATGGAAGGTACAACTCCTCAAAGGATAGGAGTTCAGAGAAAATTCTTTCAAAATTATACGTGCATATGGATAGAGAATAGTATTCCTTGAGCCTATTAGGTTGACCTTGAAGGTTAATCTCATTAACGTTTAGGTTTAATAGTGTTCTGTGATTGTTAAATAAATAATAAGCCTACCCATACTTAAATCACTAAAAAGCAAAAAATAAAAATAAAACTACGTTAAAAAAAACCGACTTCCAAAAATACTAAAAAGGAAAAAATAACTAACGCAATTTATAACACTTTCCTCTACTTACCTACTGACTACTTATTCTTTCCGCTTGCTGCATGGTTTGAAGTCGGTGCCAAGCCATATATGAATAAAAAAATTACTTAAAGAAATAAAATGGTGTAACAAATAAATTTCTACACGATAACCTACTAAGTACTAACCTACGTAAATAAATCAGAAATAACGATAAATGACAATAAGAAACAAATGAAAACGACGATGAGATAAATGTAATTTACATTCTGCAACTATAGTAGTCCTGTAAAGGACCGTTTATTTCTAAAATTGGGAATTTAAATGCAAACGGTGCCAAAGTTTTTGTTCACCTTATTAAATCATGGAGAATCTTAACAAAGATCTTTTGTATATTGTTTACTAATTATGCTGTGGCTTGGCACCAACTTCAAACCAAGCAGTAAGCGGAGAGAATAAGTAGTCAGTAGGTAAGTAGAGGAAAGTGTTATAAATTGCGTTAGTTATTTTTTCCTTTTTAGTATTTTTGGAAGTCGGTTTTTTTTTGAGTTTACCTAATGGCAGCTCTTTTCAGCAAAAGCAATCTCCCAAATCGAGACGTTTTGTAAGTGCCTGCAAAGGCCTATTCGAATGTTTTTTTATTCATTTCCATTGACCAGTTGGCGTGTGTCCAATATACTAACCAACCTCTCATTCCATTCAAACTAGTTTTACGATTTAAGTGTGAAAACGTAACAAACAGACAGTTAGGTACTTTCGCATTTTTATTATATTTGTTTGGATTGATCAATTGAAACGAAATGTTATTTGGGGAATAACATTTCAAATTGATGACAATTTTCAGTTTGGTAATTTAGTGTTATTTAAATACTAGATAATATCTACTATTTAAATGAATATCCAATATTCATTTTTTCCGGAAAATATTTATAAGTCTGTACCAAAATTCATCCAGAGCCCTTCAGCCGTTATTCAGTGACAAAGTAACAGACATTAACGCATTCTCACAATCTTTTGATTGTAGTTTGTATACATTTTGGGTTTGTATATGTTCTTATCATTATTTGACAGGCCATTTGACATGTCTGTTTGGTCTGTGTCTGGATAAAAATATCCGTAGGTATAAGTACCTATTTAGTAAAAAGTAGCAAACGTAACAAATCAGCTATCTGGTTTCCATAGTACCATATACAAATACCATAGTACAAGCTCTGCCTAGTTTGGAATTGGATCGGCCGTGTGTAAAATATGTCCTAGTATATTTACTTACTTATTATGTACTAGCTGCCTTCGCGCGGTTTCACCAGCGTAGTTCCCGTTCCCGTGGGAATACGGGGATAAAATATAGCCTATTTTAGTCTCTGATAATGTAATTTTCCAATAGTGAAAGATTTTTTTTAAGCCGGTAGTTTTTAGCTTCTTCTTTACATACATACACTTAAACAAAAATAAAATCCTCCATCCTTTATAATATTAGTGTAGATTAGGTATCAAATACCTACTCACGTTTCAATGATGGCCACTTGAAGGCGACACCCGACGATACCAAACATGTAGTGGTGAATGTTCCAAATATAGTGTATATCAAATGGTGAGCCTGTTAACATTATAAGTATTATCATCATCAGCTCATACACGTGTCCACCGAGGAGCTCGAGCCTCCCCTAACATCGAGGGGATTTGAACTTTGAAGCCATAGTCCACCACGCGGGCCTAGTGCGGATTGGCGGACTTCGCATGCCTTTAATTGTGACATCTTTGACATGCAGGTTTCCTCACGATGTTTTTCCTCTACCGAAAGCCAGTGGTGTGAATATCCGTGAATAAGTTTTTATAAACTCAGTGGTACGGGCCAGGGGTTTGAACCTGCACCCTCATGATCGTGAGTCAGTGCGTTCTCAACTGAGCCGCCACGGCTTTTAATAAGTAGTAAATAAATTAGTAGGTAGGTATAAGATAAATCCATAAAATGAATACTACCTTTATTTACTCATCTATCTATCAATAAACATAATACCTATATCTGTAGAAATTAACCTATGTGACTTAAGAATCAAATGTACCTACCCATATAAACTTTTTACCTATTCTATCTTTTGATCGATAAAACGAAGTAAAATCTATTCTGAGTCGAAGACTATCGTATTATGCATCAAGTTTATATGTATATATTGCATTAATTATAATACTTACGGCTGTCTGGAAGAAATCGCTTTTAGCGATAAAACCACCACTGTGCATTTAGTTAAATTTTTTTATATCTGTTTTTTGTCTTTTGATGTTCTTAGGTAGGTACAATAAAGTGTTATCTATACAATAATATTTTTGGATACAAATAAATATGAAATACTTACACAAAAGTATGAACATGTCGCTGATAGCCAAACTGAAGAGATAATAATTTGTAGGAGTTCGTATGGACGATTGCTTCCATGTAATAATACAAACGAATGCATTACCAATCACTCCAAATATAATAATTAATACTAACACAACAGTAATAGCTCCCAAGCCACACGTATTATCTAACATCTGCTGTTTTGGGTAACAATTCACAAAAGCACTCTCACTGCATAATTTTTCGTTAAACGTTGCAAAATCACAATGAGTGCAAATAATATCTGGTTGTCTTTCACACATGATGTCCTAAATAATTAAGCAACCGTCAGAAATCGCATGACACTTTTTACAATTCGTATTCTCACAATTGTTTAGTTAAAATTTAAATTTAAAATATTAATCGGTACGTGTACTATAACCGGAAGCATATTATTGACTAAAAATATTCTTATTGCTCCCAGAGCATGATCCATGGAGGCCCCTTACTCTTGAATTAGGTATATTATCTGTAGTCCTATTTTTATTTTAATGTTAGCAAGCATATAGGTATATAATAATTTAAACGAATTGTAACTCGTTCAAATGACTGACTGATATGACTGTTATCAGAAGGTCATATATTTAATAATTAAATAAATTCATGTATGTATACGTAATAGACCCGAAAATACACAATTACGAAATTGATGTATTTTTGAACACACCTACCAATTAAGTTTATATGAACTACTTATAAGCTCTTTTTGGATGTAAATATCTACATAGATCTATGTAAATAGAATGTATTTAAAAAGTAGTAGGTACACCAGCTTCGTTAATCTAATACAAGTTTCGCTTAGTTTAGAATCAGATTGGATAGTCGTGTGAGAAAAAATAAAATTTAAACGAACTTTGGTACCTAAATGTTAAGGTCTTATTTCCTTATAGTACCCACCTATCTATGAGCATATATATAGTCTATAGTCTTACTTACATTCGTACATACTCACGATCACAATCATAATATAGACTAATGGCTCCCCGCGGTTTCACCCGCGTACACATTTAAAAGTAGCCTATGCCCTTTCTCAAGCTTTAGACTATCTGTGCCGAATTCCATTTAAATCGGTTCAGTAGTTTTAGCGTGAAAGCGAGACAGACAGACAGAGTTATTTTCGCATTTATAATATTAGTATTGATATTAATATATTATGTTTCCTTAGTAATGCAAAATGACATCTGCAAGATTGATTGAGATTAATGCAACACGAAGAAGTTCCTTCCGACCTTATGTAAATACTTTCCTTACATATTATTAACTTCCGAGCTTGAATATTTGGTACAGCCATTAACATTAACAGCCATATGTAGGTGCATCTGGCAGTTATACCTACTACTTATATATTTAAAAGAATACCAAGAATAAATCTCTATAATTTCATGTCGCTATTGGTGTCATTTGAACACTTAATCAATAAAAAAACATTGTTTCGTCTCTGGATAATAGAAAAAGCGAAAACAATAACCATTCTTTGACAGACGGGTAAAAAGCGGCTTGAATACTTAAATTTTATGCTGATTTCATTATGATGTAAGTATATTTAAGTACCTTTTATCTTCTATACTTATAATAAATCTGTAGAGAGGTCAATTCTGTACATGAAATACATTTTCAAAATAACTATCTGGGGGTGATTAGTGATCGATACTGATGCCAAAAATGCAATCAGTAAATTTTTGTCTGTCTGTCTGTCTGTCGGTCTGTATGTTCCTTATAGAAACAAAAACTACTGGACGGATTTTAACGAAACTTGGTACAATTATTCTTCATACTCTTGGGCAGATTATAGGATACTTTTCATCACGCTACCATCAATAGGAGCAGAGTAGTGAAGGGAAATTTTGGGAAAACGGGAGAAGTTACTCCATTTTTTAAGCTTCCGTCGCGTGTGCAGCCTTAATGGTTAAAGTTACATAGAAATTATGTACAACGGAAATATTCTGCATAAAATTTCCTAAAAAATATCCCGCAACAGCATACGTCTATCTTTTATAGTTGACTCAGAATAACACGTGTAACTCCTGATAGCTTAGCAGTTCGGAGCAATCTGATTCTATTTTTTTACTCTTACGTTTATAATACTCTCACTAATCCCTAATTTAAAAAAGTTAACATTATTACCTATTCAATAAAAAAGAATCATAGAAATTGGTATAGAAACACCAAAATTATAGAAGAAATAAGCCATCGCGTCGTCACACGTGAATACTAAATCATGCTATAAGTAAGGATTATTATTAAACGACTTAAAAAAAAGGAGGAGGTTCGAGGAACGAAGGCGCGGGTTAAGTTAGATTTAGCCCAAAGAAACTATTCCACGCGAACGAAGTCGCTGGCAGAAGCTAGTATATACTACATTATATAAATAAGCATTTAAATATTTATAATTTATGTATAACAATTTGCCTGATAACACACTATTATTATACACTAACGAATTTGTTTCTTATCAAATCTGTTATCACCTTTATAACATTTATTATTGAGGAGTTAAAATCGAGTGAGGTTCGGTTGAAAAGTCACATAATCCCATTGCGTCAAAAATATTTCTCGTATGCATCAAATAGGAAGAAGCTTTTTATTCTGTATGCTCAAACAGAATATTGCATTGTATTTTTTCAGTGGACCCTTTGAGCTCAAAAACTGGAAGGTTTTATCGACTTACGCCCGATGTTAATAATCTATCTCCAATCCGTAATTAAAACCAACGAGTTGTCAAAATGGACGGATAGCTTATTGGCAAGCAAAAAGTATCATTTTCGAACAGATTCGATCGATCGTAGATCGAAGATAGATTGATTTTAAAGCTTCACCCAGAAAATGGATTGATATATCAATCTTAGATAGCTGGATCAGGATTGATTATTGACATCGGGCGTTAGGCAGCTTCCGAACTGAGCATTAGAGTCTGACTATTCATAAGTGCTTGTAAAGGCCTATTTGTATAAAATATATTTTTTCATGTCAGTTAAATAGTAATAGTTAAGTACCTGTTTTCAGGCGAAAAGGTAGGAAATCTCGATAAAAGTTTATGTTATGGTTTATACTAGGGTCTTTTAGGTACCAAGCTTACTAAAAAGCCTGTCAACATGTCTATTTTACCACCAAAGAATACCTATGGAAATACTTACTACCTACTTGTCTGGGTTCTTAAATGGGTGTCCGAAATATGAAAATTATAATAACAGGTACTTTCTTACCTTACTCAAGGTTCGACTACCTTGACTATGGAAAGGCGAAGTTGAAACGAAATTATAAGTCAGTATTTGAATTTATTCGTAACATGTCGATGTCAAGATCTAAAAAGCCTTTGGCATAAAGGAGTATCTTTTTGCCGCAATACATTTATCTTATTTCAACGTTTCATTTCAGCACATGGGTTTAATTAAGCTATCAAATAGACAGTATTGTTCTCGAGAATAGGGATGAGCTAGAAGAATCTAGAAAATCTTCAATTAAAAGGGTACTTTAATTAAAAGGGTTTGTAACTATACCTTTTCATATTTACAAATAAATATAAAACTGTGACAATCATAAAATATTATATAATTATCAAAGACATCTTGAACTCGCCTTATAATTTTTTACCAAATTCTTTTATTTAAGGCGATCTGGAAACTCGATCACGGTTGGATTACGTTTCAAAAGATATTTCAAGTAAATTTAAATGTTCGATATAACTTTTTCCAAATTACTCCCAATGCAAAGGAGATAAATAATACTCGACTTACAAAATCAAGGATTTGAAATTTGATAACCAAAGTTTATGTAAGTATGTATTGCCTTTGTTTTCGTCGACGTTGACTTTCGAGTACCTACATATTCCTACTTTTCAAAAACAAACCTACTTATACATCTTCTTTCTACCCATTTTATATCTTTATACCCATTTACATAGCGAACTGACATGTGCATACAAATGTTTTCTTTAGGTAGATATCGAACCCACCACCAGCCATAAAAGTCACTAACCAACAAACAAACCCACCTAATCTAAGTCCATCTATACTATAAAAAAATCACTTGATTTATAATTGAAACACAAATCTGTCAATATTGTCGTCTGTCTATCAAGGTACAGACAGTCCTGAGGGCTTACTCCCGACGCTTTCGAGAAACGAGTTCTAATCGAATAAATGTCATTTCATACATTTTTGATAGCGATTCTAGCGCACGATCGAGCGGTGATACTTTTTGGAACTAACTTTGATCAAGAATTTCGTTACAATCGAATCCGAATCGAAAAATCCGTCCTACTGGCACTATTTGACATTTGTGAATCGAATGGCGGGAACGACTTTAAACGTCAAAATACACGATCAGTAAAAAGGTACTTTTTCAGGATCGAGTTATCACATCTAGGATAAATTTATACGAAATCTACCTAATCTAAAAAAATATATCTAATGTACAAGATTTCGTTTTAGAAATAAATAAAGAATTGAATATTTATTTATTTCTGAAGAGACTAACCATAAACACACAACTTATTTTATAATTCTGAAACGTCAAACACCCCGATCGAAAACATGTCAATCTTAGTCATGGCCATCTTGAATTTTTATTCGTATTGGTTCGGGATTAACCAATAGGAGTTCAAATTGGAATCAAAACAAAATCAAATTCGAATCGTTTTCGGGAGTAAGCCCTCTGTACACAAACAATCAATTCAAATACACAATTATCAGTCGGTGTGAATGACAGTGTAGCTAACCACTACGATATATACGTATACCTACCCTCCATCCACCTACGACTATCAGGCCCATTATGGACCAAAGTTCGCAGTGAAGACTGATAGAGCACCAGAACTCAACATCTGGTAAACCCTCACTAAGTCTACCTACACATAATCATATTATTCATAATTAAATTCGTCATTACATACCTACTTATTTATCGTCATCAAGTATAGTCATCGTGACTAATCTTGGTATGCTTTAACAAGTGGTTAGGACCTTAGGACCTTAGGTATCTTAGTGGCAGCGACCAAAAAGACCAAAAGTTTTGTGACATAGTTCAGGTTGATTTGATATAGTTTTTATTTCTAAATGTTGACTTGACGGTCAATATGATAATTGATTTATTGATCTTTAATCAATACTATAAATCAATCAATAAATACGATCAATAAATTACAATTTATTGGTCTGTAATTTATTAAATACTAGCTGCCTCCCCGCGGGTTTACCCGCGTAGTTCCCGTTCCCGTGGGAACACAGGGATAAAATATAGCCTATGTTACTCGGGGATAATGTAGCTTTCCAAAGGTGAAAGAATTTTTGAAATCGGTCCAGTAGTTTCGGAGCCTATTCATTACAAACAAACAAACAAACAAACAAACAAATCTTTCCTCTTTATAATATTAGTATAGATAGATTCAATAAGGGCCTATCTCGAGTGTTGTTTGTTACAAATGCTATAGCTATGTGCGTTTCCGGCAGTTTTAGGTGTTGGCTGATTATATATATTGAGGAATTTGTATTACATTCGACATAATACTGTGATAAAATGTGTGATTAGGTGCCTACTATTCGAATTAAAGTATTACTTGGACGGAATAAATGAGCACTCAAACTCAATGAACAATATTATAACAAGGATAGGTATTAAAACACTGGTATTAAAAGATCATATTTATTTAAATATATCATATTCTATACTTATATTAATATAATAAAGAAAAAAATAAATTTAAAGATAATCACAAAAAATATTTCGATAAAAAATTATGGATAGTTTACTCCACACGGGCAAAGACACAGAAATAAAATAATAATAGGGGAAGACATTTTAGACGTTTAACGTACTTATACAATTATGTTAACCTCTAATCTTTTAACTTTTTAAACCCTATCAAGTAAATGTTACATCTAACTTATTGTCTAAAAACACATAATTACCCTGAGATTGGAAAAGTGAAAAGTTATTTACATTTTTATTACTACAATTAAATTCTTCACGTGATCGTGAATGTTTGAAAAACGCCACTTTCACCTTCTTCATCGATGCAAAATGGCGTCGGATCTTTGACATAATCAATTTTATTGAGGAATGTGAGTCTCGTGTCGTGTTTCCGACTAATCGAGTTCCCATTAGAGATGCTTGGTAGAGGTGTGACGTCTCGGCAAATGGTGTCGAAATTGATTGTGCGGGACCCGCGACGGGCGACCTTGCGGCATAGAAGTGTCTCCTGAAAAGCTACCCGATACCTGAAAGAAGGTAATGTATTTCAGACATTGATGTTTGTAATCTAGATGTATAATGTTGCTCAGTTTTGTTGTTCTTCATAGCATAGGTAAGTATCTAAATTATGTAATTATCATCTATGATTCATCAACAAACATTATTTTAAACCTACATTTTTCTTATCACACAAAATTACATTCTAGAAGTAAGATTTAAATAATTCTGTATTAAACTAAGGTTGGTAGTTGGTAGAGGTGTGACGTATCGGCAAATGGTGTCTATATTAAATAGCATCGATGGTTCTGGCCCAGAACGATATTGATTGATGAACTTTAGATGATTTGTATATTTTATAGAAATGGGATAATGTGTGGTCCTCTATCACATTGCTTAATGTCCACATTTTCCAAGTATTACATTTGGGTAAAGCTTTTTATTTTTGTTTTTGTCATTTGGTATTTGCTTAACTTGGGTACATATATATTTAAAAAAAAAATTAAAAGCGAAACCTAACTGCCAAGACTTTAAATTGGATTCAAAACTAAAAATAAGTATTACATTACAGTAGGAAAATAACAGAATAAATAACTTTCTCAGAATACTAAAACTTGTTGCTCTAATAATAGCGGAACGGAAAGGGTAAGTAAGTTTTAATTAAGTTGTTATAACCAGAAATAAATACAATCAAAACTAAAAAGTTTTTATTTGGTTTCATTAGATACTTTTTGAATAAGCGTTGTTTACTTACTTATTTTTATTTATACCTAGTATTAGTAAATATAAAGTAAGTACGTACATTTATAACTGACATTTACTAGAAACCGTAACTTAAATTAGGTAGCGGTGAATAGCATAGGTACATTTAAATTGTTATGCATGTTATATCTACATACTTTTATCACTCAGAATAGGTGAACGGTCCAGGAAAATAGGTCCTTTAAATATATTAGTTACTAGTTAAAATTAGCATGTTGTTTTATTAACAAAATTAAACAAACATCGATATGGAGACTGATAAACATAATATACTGTATTAATGGCTCCCCGCGGTTCCATTTACGTTCCCGGGAGATCTTCCATTTTCCCGGGATAATAAGTAGCCTATGTCTTAATTTAGGTTAAAAACTTTCTGTATTTTAAATTTCATACAAATCCGCTCTGTAGTTTTAGCGCGAAAGGGGAACAAAATCCATAAGTACAAACTTTCGCGTTTATAATTTTAGTAGGATAGTATAGTCGAGATTTAGACATTAGATTTCAAGAGTTCCTCAGTTACAGCGATATCATTAATATAGGTCGATGAAATGGAATGCTCATCACGTTACTAGGTCAATTTCGAAGGTCAGAACTTCGGGCATTCTCTAATACAAACCTCGCCGGTGAACCGGAACTAATTCTCAGAATTCTTACGTGATTTGAAAACTGATTAAAATGACAGATATAATGCGTTCGTATCATCAAAATTTCGGATTAATTATATACCACTCATCTTTAAATCAAATATAAAAAAGGAAACTATTCCCATCTTTACTGATAGTAGGGTAGGTAAATGAAATCACTGATGTTGCAGCGTAGTTCCTAAGCTCTGACCCTTTCATTAACAACGCAATAAAGTGAGAAGTTCGCTCTCTCTGGCAGCCTATCGTTACACTACTTGTAATTAAATACTTTTAACTAAAGTGTATCACTAGAAAGCAATGTTTAATTCCATGTTTTATTCCTCATAAGTTTAAAATTGCTCAATTAGTTCAATCAATTGATATATTCTATTTCAAACCGCATTTTCAACAAACCCTTGAACATAGATAAATAACAGCTGTTTACTAAAATAGAATACCTAATGCTAGTAATCGACGGGAACCTACCTATCGTTTAAAATGATTTACAACAGCACTATACATATTTTAGATAACACATTGGATTGGTATTTGTTACTCAAACGTCAAGAAATAAATAGTTTTGAATGAATTATTAATTTGTAGGGGAGACCGGGTACAAAAGTAACGGCGGGTCGAAAGTAACAAATGCTCTTTAGACTTATTCAATGGGCGAACACCGCTTAGCCGCTGTCATACGATAGCCTGGAGCCCCCCCCTCAATTGCATTTAGTCGCAGCGTACGCCACGCGCTGTTAGGCTTTGTGACAGGACGATAAGTGAATTTGCAAACCAAAAGTAAGTATTTTGACGTTATCTTATTTAATGTTTTGATAGTCTTAAAAGCACGATAGTAATCTGAATATTTGCTAATCTATACTGTATTAAAGTGATTATACATTGCATAAATTCATTTTTGTGTAGTACGTTCCAATTTAAAGTTATGTTGCATGTTTTGACAAAAATGTGGAATAAGTACAAAAGTAACATAGCCCTATGGGTACAAAAGTAACATGTTACTTTTGTCCTCGTGGTGATTTAATTATTTATCATAATGTTATTATGTATTTTTTTTTAAAAGAATGCCGAGACAACACATTAGAACAAATGAACGAGGAACTACCGACACGGAAGTGTATAAAAAAGCGGCTGAAGAGCATTTTAAAGATTTACTTGTGTCTTGTCTGTTTATAAAATTAAGGTCGACCAAATAAAAAATGGGTACGATGTATCGAATGTAAAATGTGGTCCCATTTGGAATGTGTGGGTGATGACAAGCATTATATATGCCATCATTGCGATTCAGATTAAGATTAATGACTGAATTATAAAAGTCTGACTATAAAACTAAACTGATCGCATTACTTAAACTAAGAATTTTATTGACTTGTTATTTTTTTACCATTTATAGTTTTGAACATTTAAAATATAAAAATTAATTTGTGTTACTACTTAGTATAAAGACTTTAAATAAATAATTTGTTGTATTTCATGTATAATATTGTATTGATTATCAATTTATCAACCCCATTATTTTGTTACTTTCGACCCACAACGTGTTACGTTTTTTTTTTAAATGTCTGTAATTCATATAAAACACGCTGTAATATGATAAAACGAGTTGCTAGAGTAAGAACATAAACTGAATTTTTATATAGTTATATTAATTTAATGGCAACAGTAGCACCCATCCAGAAATCAAAGTAAAAGTACAAAATGTTACTTTTGTACCCGGTCTCCCCTACTATTTTCGATTTGTACCTTCGTGCGTGCGTCAAACTATTTAGATTAAATTTAAAACAAAGTGGTATCCGCTTTTTGTTTCTCATGCCTCCAGCGTGAGAAACAATAATAATATAATCCGTGTTTGTCATCAACATAACAGTCAGTAGACTCCTAGTAAAGGGATTATTTTAAAGGTAACACTTTAAAATAATCTCATTAGGGCATCTAGGGCATATTTTGCGCACGGCTAATCCAATAATTCCAAACGTATCAGAGCCTGTACTATGGCAACCAGATAGCTTATATATAACTACTTATTTTCAATGCGTCCTGCTTACATTGTTATTTATATCCAAATATAGACCAAATAGACATGTTCATGAAGTGTTAGTCCTGAGTGGGAATTTAACTCACTGCCGGCACACCCAAAAGGCCTGTCAACATCAGGAGTCTACTGCGGACATGTCGATGCATTATCCCTACAGATGTGTACGTACACGTATCCAATAATACATTAAGGTTCTTTTGTCTTTCCCTTGTTTTGTTATATGTATTACACCCCTAGCTACTGGGCATCGGTTTCACCCACGTTCCCTTGGGACTTAATGTTTACTAGGATAGCTTACGTCACTTAGGAATAGGGTTGCCAAGCTTTTTGAGAAAAAATATATGATCTGGAAAATTCTGTCACAAATGTGTAATTATTACTCTGCTGATGTGTTAAACAATAATATAAACAGGGGGGGGGGGGGGGGGGCGTGAATTTGTTAGGTACAACATATTTTTTGTTTGAATATGGCACGCTGGAAAGCCTACTTAGCTATAGTAGCGTATCTTTGAGAGAGCGGTTGGCCTTGTGGTTAGTGACGCCGGCGGTCGTGGGTTCGTATCCCACCCAGGACAAACATTTTTATGCATGAATATGTCTGTTTGTTCTGTGTCTGGATGTAAATATCTTTATAAGTATATATTTAAAACGTAGTATATCAGCTATCTGGTTACTCTGAAGCTCACTTTGGAATCAGATTGGCCGTGTGTCAAAAATGTCCCAGGATGTTTGTTTTGCATATATTGATAGAAGACGATAACAGTTTTGATTTTGAATATGATAAAATTAAAATTTTTGTAACCATGGGATTAGTAAAACGGAACTACTTAGCTACTCTACACACACTTACTATAAGGCGCCTACTTAATATAAGGGACAGCCGCCATTGTTGTCAACTCATGGTGGATAAGGGCGTGACATTGCAAAACTGTTTTAAACGAAGGTTGTGCCAAAAGGTACCTTTGTTCTAACTTGTATATAAATCAGGCTGCTATAAGCGGAAGGAAGCTTATGTGTACACACTACAATATTAACTTTTCAAGGCCAAACGAGTAAGGGGGAAATTCACCAATATATTAACAGTTACTTTAAAGTATTGTTATGATTATGACCTCAATCCTATAGGAAAGATTAGGTACTCAATATGTTCTTCAAATTATTATTTTATCTAACAATTTGGTGATATTCCCCTTCAATAATGAAGTATGATTAATAATGATAATCACAGAGGAGTTGTTTGCAATCTTTAATCAATTCAATAACCTACTTTTCATCCTTCCTTTTCATCCTTCATGATAAAATAACCGTAATTTCAATTCAACAATTACCGTTGATATATATTTTTTATTCTTGTTTCAAAATATCGTTATTTTTCTAATCGAATAAAGACTCATACCAATTTCTGATTTATACATGTTGGTTTCCTTCCTACTCTTATCCCCCTAAAGCAGAGCGCCACATGTGTTTATATAGATCTTTATTAGACGGTTTTATGCCCAGTCTTATTGAAAATTTGCTTCGAACATGGCCCTCAAAACCCATTGATAGATGACCTAAATAGTAAATATCCCTACAGTCCGCGTCCACCGAATGGCTACGGCGAACGTAATGTAATAACACCCGGCTCGGCTCCAGTTACAGGCCCTTAACTCACTTATCGAGTTCCACCATAAAGGGGTATGGTTTACAACTAGTGTGAGCGAGGTCACAGTAAATTGTGACTTTACTAAGACACTAGTGGCTCCCCACAGTTTCACCCGCGTATACAAAGTTCTTTTAAATTGGTTCAGTAATTTTACAGACAGATTACTTTCGCATTTATAATTTTAGGATTATCCTTGTTTTTATAATTATATATTGTAGAAGTTACAACGAAAAGGCTAAGTTGTAATAATATCATTTGAAATATTGGGATTTCCTAAAAAGTATTTCTGGGTATAGTACGAATTGTTTGTGCTATAATTAAAATATGGAAATCTACTTATTGATTAATAGGTTATCGAATATAGAATGGTCATTCAAAATGGCACTTCAATATCAGTGGATACGGTTTCAATTAAAATAAACTAATCATTGCGGGGTTATCTGTATACATTTATCAATGGTACATGAGTATGTAGCATAATAATATGATGAGTACAATAAATAATCACTATGGTTCATTTATTTGTAATAATAATTATAGACCTTAATCAATATTTATATAAGAATGCTTATAGCGTAAACAAAAAAGGGGATCGTTAAAATCAGTTCACTGACTGTTATGATACAATAAGGTAAGTGGCAATGCAGCGCTACGGAATGCAGCTCTACGAAAACAGTGGCTACGAGTTTTGCAATTTGCTACAGACTACGAACAATATTCTCGTAGCATCAAATGAACAAACGAGTTTACTTTCTCATCTGTCTATCTTTTTAAATGCTTTTCATGGAAATATACAAATAAATCTTACTTTTCAGTCATGAAAATATTCAAAGGTAAATTCTTTTATTACTTTACGCTGTCACTTTCAAAACAAAACAATAATAATTCTATTGTATTTGTATACTGATGCATATTCGAATTTATTATGATATTTCAACAATACCTTTATTTGGTAGCCATGTTGTATACAGTTTCGTAGGTATTTTGTATTGTATATCATTATACAAACTTTACCTTTGTAACATTAGCGTCCATATAAACTTATTTCAGTGAGTAAATTACAAACAAAAAAAGTTATTGTGGTTTTGATTAAAGACATTTCTGAGACAAAATAACTGCAGCATTCATATTTTATTTCGATTTCGAGATTATTATTAGATATTTTCGATTATTATTCTGTTTATATTGTATTGTAATAAATTAAAGATAAAGTTTCAATTGAAACAATAATTTAACAATCTGAATGATGAAGCTGAACAATTCAACAAGGGACAAAAAAATAAATAAGACGTAGCTATCATTTAAGTAAACATTACCTAAGAAGATTAGAGCACCTTAACTTAGACGAGGAGGTCATTTAGTTTATATTGTGCCAGCGTTGAGTTGACGTAAACACTACCTACCTTTCTTGTTCTAAGCTTCGAGAGAATTCCAAGATTAGTTTGAGACATTTGTCGAAATTTGGCAAGCTTTATTAAATACTAGTGGCTCCCCGAGGTTTCACCCGCGTACCCGGGAGATCTTAAATTTTCCCAGAATACAAAGTAGCCTATGTCCTTCCTCAGGCTCTAGACTATGTGTGTTCTAAATTTCATTTATATCGGTTCAGAAGTTTTAGCGTGAAAGCGAAGACAGACAGACATAATTACTTTCGCATTTATTATATAATATTATTAAGGATATAGATTACGATCGCAATTATGCGAATTGGTTAGTCTGAAAAATTTGTGAAGTGATACCATAAAATGATTCAAGATATGAATAAAATAATCTTGGGGAATCCAACGATAGTACCTTCCCTATTTTACATGCTATAAGAAATAATATAGGCCATAAGCCCTTGGTAATAAGAAACGTAATCTTAGCTCCGTATATCGTCTCTTCAAGGAAGGAAAATATATATTATTAAAGCTATTCATAACGTGGGGATTTGCCAGTTTATATGTTTGTGAAGATGTTAAAATATAATAATAGTGATTATAAATTTACGATGGTACCTACATATATTTTTCAACTGACGCCAAAATATGCAATGTTAGAAATGGTTTTTGAAATAAGTTAATGTTTTTGAACCTTTCTAACTCAAAAAACGATCTTTATAAACAGTTTCTACATTATTAATTAGTTAGAGACGCTTTTAATCAATTGCTAAAGGAAAACTTTTCAGACATACCTACTATAGAACACATAGAATTTTGCGTTACTTTAAAGCGACTAACTATTTTATTTAAGTTAAAATGTTGTCTATCGTCTAGCAATTTGCGTTTCCAACTGTATTTAATGGCGCACGAGACGATTTATAATTCGATTGACAAGTTCATAGGAAGCTTTGTGGTTTGATAAATTTATTTAATTACTACCAACACTGTGTTCTGTGTTGGAAACTCACCGACCGTGAACTAATTCATTGTTAAGTTTCGTGTTTGCTCAACGAGACATTGGTTCTGATTTTGAGCATTACTATTACGTAATATGATGTATGTTTATCTCGATTTACTTCGATTACTTGAAAAGAGAAAATCCACATTAACAAACTAGCTTTGATCAAATAAACAGAACTGAAAATTTATGTCAGCATTAGAAAAAGAAGCTAAAGTTCACTTAATCGAAATTTCAATTGATGTGAATGCGCAATAGAGCCGAATTTACGGTACCAAAACTATTTGTAAAGTTCGATAAACCCTATATTTCGTATAAAAGGTAAAACTTTATAACTTTTTCCTCACTCGCTTTTATTGACTGCTTACTTTACCAGGCCGAGCACTCTGAAAGCCTTATTTTTCTTACGAGATCTCGGAGAGTGAACTTCTCACTCGATTGCATAAGTCGAACAAAGAGACAAAGTGTAAAGGGCGCGCTGATATATTGACAACTATTTACCTTACAGAATTACACTTCAGCTTTATAGAATCATAAGTAAATTTCAATGACCAACCCGCATTTGCAGGTCTTCAGACGCCTGCCAATTTACAAGGTTTTTAAACTTTAATAACCTGAAGGACATTAAAAAAATCCTTTAAAGACTTAATAAAATTATGCAAATACAACGTTCAATCTTGAATACGATAATAAAGAATTTAAATTGAACATTGCTGAGCTGAAAGAACTGGGAATTAGTAAAGGCTCTTCGTAAAGATTTAAAAAGTATCCTGCATTGTTTTTCCGCCTTTATTGTTCTTGGATAGAGACAAAGTGACAGCTTTGTCAGTGTTTTTTTAATTCATTTGTTTCAAATAAATTAAGGTTTGTCTTTCGAGTTATATTAGCTTCAAAGGATGTTATAAACTTAATATATTCTGATACTTAGCATTTTAAACAATAAAGCAAATGTTTCTATTCAAATCACTTAATAAGAAAGTTAGTTATTGAATATATATCTACTTCTATAAGGTTCTCTTTAGCTGTGGCAGAGGCTTTTAATCGTATTTACTCATACTTAACGTGCTAGAACTTCTTATTGGAAAGTCTCCGCATATTGTAGTCTAGATCTAGCTCTCGCATAAAACGATTAATAAGCATTAGGTAAAGTAGGTATGAATAGTTTCTTAGTTGACAATTTTTTAATAATGAAAGCGGTACTATTTTATTTATTTATTTAATTTACGTATGTAGATTATATTTTTCACGCACGGCCAATCTGATAACAAACTAAGCAGAGCTTGTGCTATGATTAAACCTACCTATTTAAAACCTAACAAACCTTATTTAGGTAAGTGTACCTAAGTCTACTAAACACAAAATGCAAATTTATAGCTAATATATAAAGCATATAAATTGAAACTTAATACATAGGTACTTCTTTCTAATTTACTACTGATCAGCATCTTATAAACATGCTATAAATCCAATTAGATTAATTAATTATCTCATAGTGCGCACAACATAGAATATATTATACCAATCTAGTTTGTTTTTCTAGGAAGTGGGTCAGGTGGGACAAGTGTCGTAAGACCAAGTAATTTATGAACTATTTTCCTGACATTTAGAAACTATGCTCGCGTGAAATAGGTTACGTATAATTTTCGGGACATGTATTACATTTCTTATAACCTTATGATGTACCTACTGTTATTAATTACTTCTACTAACCTATCTATGATCAAATTATTACTTTAAAAACGTCCAAACAATATCACTTTGGCAAAAATTACTCACTTAGTTAAAAACTAATGCGTCTATATATATAACCTTATATCTTAATACATAAATTATTAATCTCAGTTTGTTAATTACTCTTTCACATCGAAACCGCAGAAGGGGTCTGGATAAATTTGGCACAGAGTTAAAATATGTTCTGGATTAACACATTGGCTACTTTTAAACCGAGTAAATCAAAATCAATGAATCTAAGCAAACTATTTTATTCAAATAGGCTTTTACAACCACTTATTAATAGTCACTATTAATGCTAGTAAATTTGAGTTTCCCGGGAACAGGGGTGAAACCGCGAGGAGGCACTATATTCAGACCTACACTTATTCCCTACCTAACGTTAAATAGATACTAATTGGTTTCTTACTCTTCTATTTTAATTACGCGAATATTCTACTAAAATAACACAGAGCTCTAGGTCTTTGAGTATCAAATATTGTAGGTATTTCATCATTTTCATACAACAATATAATGAACCGGTTAATAATGAGAACTAAAATACCCTATATTATATATGCTATATTTTAATTAAATTATAGCAGGTGGCACTTAGGTTCGTATTATAACTTTTTACTGAGGGCTGGATCGGGAGATAAATAAAGGTTGTTAAAACTTAGGACGGCTCAGTCATTTCATATTAATAATAACGTTAAATTGTACTTTTTATAGCTATAGTACGAGACGGTGTCCACAGAATTAGATAAAAAAAACCGTTACAAATATAATTAAAATATTAACCTTCAAATAGGACCTTCAAGCCGAGTCAATGACGCAGTTAGGCAAAAAGCAGACAGCCGACCTGATGGAAAGTAAGTGGTCACCACAACTGTACATGCTAACAGTCATGTTCATGTAATTACACCGCAAGATTGCTTCACGGCGGAAATAAGAATGGTGGTACAATTTCCCCGGACGACCTCTTCACAAAGCTCCATGACTACTAAAAGCTTCTTTGAAAGCTTTATAGAATTTGCATTTACATACTTATCTATCAAGCCACTTTACCACGTAATTCTACTCAATCTCATTTACTACATCTGAGAGATACCGCGTTATAATGCTCGGTAACTATAAATAGTATAATAGTATATGGTAATCCCGAAGTTAGTTCGAAACCAGAACTTGTACAATTGCGACGCAAAATAAACAAACAAACAAATATAATTTCAGAGAGAGCATTGATATTAAGCCCTTTTCGTACACTAGAGGCCGATTAAAGCAGCTGTTTTCATTCATTTTATTCCCAAGGTTATGAAAAAGATAACAGACAGAGGTACAGATAATATCCTTATTATCCCGAAAAACCGGGATTAAAGCTTCATTTGCCCCTTCTGCCAATCTTAATTATAAGCATTGTTATTAATTTTAATGTAAATAGACTTAGGTATGCTCAGAGTTCAGAACATGTTGTCTCTTCTTGATAAGTCAGTAATAAACAAATTATTATTATAGAGTTCATATATAAGCAAACAAAGTAATAAATTATGTGACAGTTTAATAAAGGAAAACATAATTACAAATCAATTGCGATGACATTACGATCACTTAATCGGGATCGTCAACATTTTTAAATCTCTCACTAAGTACTTATTATTCGCGGCCATATTCAATTTTAAAAATAATTTAAAGACTAATAGGCTAATACTGTAAGCTTATAATATTGAGAGACTTTTTTATTTACCAAGATTATAATACAGAACTTTTTTATGAATGGATGGTCATTGAAACAGTTCATTCAGATTCCCTGAGTGTCTGTGGCGATGATAGCCGGTTGTCTCAATTTTAAAAGTTTAGTATAGGTACCTACTACATAGTGTTTTAATGACAAAGGATAGGATTTTTTACAGTTTCGCTTTCACGGTCATCAACATTTTTGAAAGGAACGTTTTCAAATATGAGTTATTTATATTACCAAAACAAAAAAAACGTTAAATCAACATTTTATAAATAACTTCGTAGGTGAAATATATCTACATAATATAGGTACACAGCGACATATATATATATATATATATTTAAATATATATATATATTTACATTACGCTACCTATTTGCCGCCCTTTTATTTCGCATTATTCTGACGTCCACCAGTTCCACTTAAAAAATATGAACTATTACAGCGAATGTCAGTCGCTAAGACAGTGTCAAAAATCTTTAACGTCTTATTTTTCTGAGTTTTAGACTTATACTGATATACAATTATTCATATATTAACAACCATAGTGAAATCAATGAGGACTCCAGCCAATACTATCAATTATCTGGCTTCCCGTGATATACATAGTTTAAATTACGTTTTCCTTTCTGTCGTAACTCCTATGAACAGAACAGCGACGTTGCCGCTCTTTATTATTTAATACTATCAGCGCTTTGCGGTTGCACCCGCGTATTCCCCGTTTTCGTGAGAATACAGGGATAAAACCTGTTAGTCGGTGAAGATGTAGCCTTCTAACGGTAAAAATAGGTCCAGTATTTTTGAGTTATTTCGTTACATACAAAAATACAAATCCAGAAAAGATCACTTATTATTTAGACTTTATAATATTAGTATAGATTTAATGAGTAGGTGTTTAGTTATTATTTATGTACATTACAGGTACGCTAGCGTAAGCGAGAAGAATAAAGATATGAAAAATAAAACAAATATTAAAATGGAATGTAATTTATTACGATGAAATAGAAAATTAAGTTAAAAGTACTATCTTCTTACTTCTAATTTATAAGTATTATTGTAAAATCAAAATCTAATCAAAATACCGTCGACGACGTTTATATGTATAATCATTTACACGTTTTACGTTGCAAACCCGTAAAAGTTAAAAACTATTATTAATTTGACGTCCTGGACGTCAAATGAAAAGTAGTTTGAAACTAATGAAGTTTGAAGATAATATGTCGAAATAACCGCAAAACGCACAAGTGATTAGTTTAAAGCCTGCTTAATAATAAAAAGATAATATAACACAAATGAAATCGTATATTAAATAATAACATATTATACTTCCTTCTAATAAGGATTAGTGGACAGGAGGACCTTAATGAGTTAGATATTACAGTTACTGATAAGTAATAACCAAGTTACTTGAGGCAATAGAAAATTATCTCAAATAAACTCAAGTCAAACACAGTGGCCTATGCCAACCTACATTTATAAAACGGTAATAGGGACGCCACTTATCATATTTTACTCTTGAACACTATAAACGGACGTCGAAAATCTTGAGATTTAAAAAAATATTTCAATTATCTGACATCCGTATATAAAAGATTCATGCTATTAATAATTTGACGTCCTGGACGTCAAATGACAAATATTGTGATTTTTTTACGATATTTCAACGTCCGTTTACTCGTATAAATCTGAATATTAGTAAAACGTGCAAATGATTACATATTTGAGTCTTAGAAAGTGTGAGCATACGCTTAGCCACAATTTCGTTAAAGTTTGACACTAAGTGGCATTTGACGTCCAGGATGTCAAATGAAAAATTGTTTGAAAATGTACGATGAACCACTATTTTTATCATCACCATTTGGCAATAAGCGCGTAAAATCTTGTCCTGGTATATGTTATTGTATTTGTTATGATTATGTACTTTTTATATTATACGGATGTCAGATAATTGAAATATTTTTAAATCACAAGATTTTCGACGTCCCTTTATAATGTTCAAGAGTAAAATATGATATGTGGCGTCCTTATTACCGTTGTATAAACGTAGGTTGGCATAGGCCACGTCAAATGTCCGTATATGTACATAATATGACTAAATAGCTGAAAAACGCACAGGACATTATGTAAAAGCCTACAGAACAATAAAGAAATATAATAAAAATAAAATCGTGAATTAAAAAATAACATTTCGTACTTTTATTTGGTAATTTGACGATTTAACTTATTATCTTTGGAATTGAAATAGAAATAAAATTAGGAATAAAAATCTTATTCACACAAAATACTTACGTAAATTAAAAGATACTATCTACTTTCTTATAATCAATAAGTATCAGTGGATAGGAGCACATTAATCAGGTAGATAGGTATTACACTTACTGATAAGTAATAATAACCAGGTTAGTTGAGAGAATAGAAAATTATTACCCTAGTATTTAGACATATACGAGTATACGGACGCTGCAATATTATAAAAGGTTCAAACGATTATTAATTTGACGTCCTGGACGTCAAATGACAGTATTGTGAAACTTTTACGATATTAAAACGTCCGTATATGTACATAATATGTCTACATAACAGAAAAACGCACAGGTCATTATTTAAAAGCCTTCAAAACAATAAAGAGATATAACACAAATAAAATCGTGGATTAAAAAATAACATTTCGTACCTTTTTTGGTAATTTGACGATTTAACTTATTATCTTTGGTGTAAAATTAGGAATAAAAATCACATTCACACGAAATAGTTACGTAAATTAAAAGATACTATCTACTTACTTCTAATTAATAAGTATCGGTGGATAGAAGCACATTAATCAGGTAGATAGGTATTACAGTTACTGATAAGTAATAATAACCAGGTTACTTGAGGGAATAGAAAATTAATCCTAGTATTTAGACATATACGAGTATACAGACGTTGCAATATTGTAAAAGGTTCAAACGATTATTAATTTGACGTCCTGGACGTCAAATAACAATATTGTGAAACTTTTACGATATTAAAACGTCCGTATATGTACATAATATATCTAAATAACAGAAAAACTCACAGGTCATTATTTAAAAGCCTACAAAACAATAAAGAAATATAATAAAAACATGAATTAAAAAATAACATTTCGTACTTTTATTTGGTAATTTGACGATTTAACTTATTATCTTTGGTATAAAATTAGAAATAAAAATCATATTCACACGAAATAGTTACGTAAATTAAAAGATACTATCTACTTTCTTATAATTAATAAGTATCAGTGGATAGGATCACATTAATCAGGTAGATAGGTATTACACTTACTGATAAGTAATAATAACCAGGTTACTTGAGGGAATAGAAAATTATCCCTAGTATTTAGACATATACGAGTATACGGACGTTGCAATATCGTTAAAGGTTCAAACGATTATTTATTTGACGTCCTGGACGTCAAATGACAATATTGTGAAACTTTTACGATATTACAACGTCCGTATACTCGTATATGTATAAATACTAGAGATAATTTTCTATTCCCTCAAGTAATAGTTACGTAAATTATAAGATACTATCTACTTACTTATAATGAATAAGTATCAGTAGATGGGAGCACATTAATCAGGTAGATAGGTATTACAGTTCCTGATAAATAACAATAACCAGGTTACTTGAGGGAATAGAAAATTATCCCTAATATTTAGACATATACGAGTATACGGACGTTGCAATATCGTTAAAGGTTCAAACGATTATTAATTTGACGTCCTGGACGTCAAATGACAATAAAGTGAAACTTTTACGACTTTGTAACGACCGTATAAGTACATAGTATATGTCTAAATAAATGTAAATCGCATAAATGATTAGTTTAAAGTCTGCTTAACAACAAACATAAATTAACAAGCCGATTGAAAAAAAACACTTAGTTTTTTTTTGATAATTTTACCCATGTGTAACTTTTTAGTTTTAGTTTAAAATTAGGAACAAAAATCGCATTCATCTTTGGGGTAATGTTCATACATAGAATATTCACAGTGAACGCACCAAAATATGGGTAGTTCAAGAAAGAAAATCAAATTTTCAGGTTCATTCATATCAGCAACAATATGCCACGGTCGATTTTGAAAATAATTATCAATCATGTTATTACAATTAATGCAGTGGGATCTTAAAATAAAGTGGGTTTCGTCCCAAGGCCACCCAAGGTTGTCAATCAAAATATGATAAAACAAACCTTTGCTCAAAAACGTGTCAACGTCAACAATGTCCATTTTAAAATCAACTATTCAGTATTTGTTAAAAACTTACGAGAAATGTTCTGACCTCTTATTAAGCTCAACAATTTTAAACACCACAACACGGCTTAGTAAGTGAAAGTGACGAACACGCCAAGACAGAGGTACAATACTATACGTGCGTTATTACGTGTTGCCAGGTTTGAGATCACTATTTACCATAACTTATAAAACAAGTGGGTTTGAAAATAGCTATCAATGTTATTAGTAAGTTATATAATTATTTATTTCTAAGTTTTCTAAGTGTATTTTATTTATACCATTACCGACTATGTACATGTCAGTACATCAAATACAACTAAGCTTTGTGATATTACGAATGCAATCACAAAGAAAAAACGAAACCTTCTTAATAAACAAGGTTTCGTTTTTTCTTTTTCGGACACCACAGCAGAAAAATATTGTTAAGAAGTTTTTTAGCAAACATATAAATATTAACAACCACCAAAACGTCATGAATGTGACAAACTGAGCGATCTAAATCCTGACATTCTGCACAACAAAATACCTTTTGTACAAAATACCTACACAAATAGACGTGTGATATACGTGTGTAATAGAAACTTGCTGATAGCTATTTTTCAAACCTACTTGTTTTATAGTTTGTGTAAAATTAACTCCTCTGAAGCGCCAGTAGAGGTGGCGAAGAATTAAGACCTGTGAATATAAAATTACATGCGTGAGATATAAGGACACGTGAAACACGACTTAATAAAATAAAAAATATAGGTATCTGTTTCAAATAAAAATAGATCGCGGTTGAACAAACCTACTTGTGTTGTCGTTCCGATAACTCAAAATAGATTAATTAAACAGTTTTAGTAAATATTATATTGATTTGTTTCATAAGGTGAACATCTATTTATTTACATCTTAAATTTAAATTTATAAGATGGTTTCGTGTAAACGCCTACTTTTATTTGAAACAGATATTACTTCTGATATTAAATTAAAAATAAACCCCAAAAAATGCAGTAGGGACCTACTTGTTTCATCCGTTGAAGCACACGTCTATTTTTTTCCTTTTGTGTAGGTATTTTGTACAAATACTTTAATTTTTAACCAATTTTTGTTGTGCAGAATGTCAGGATGAAGATCACGCAGTTCGTCACATTCATGGCGTTTTGGTGGTTGTTTCTTTTTTATGTGTTTGCTAAAAAACTTCGTCACAATATTTTTCTGTTCTGGTGTCCAAGGAACAAGGTTTCGTTTTTTCTTTGTGATTGCATTCGTAATATCACAAAGCTGACTTGTTTTTGATGTACTGGCATGTACATCGTCGGTAATAGTCGTCTCATTTAGGTCTTCAGTAGGCGTTATAGCTTCGTATTCTTCTATCATGATATCATTTTGATCATTGTTTTCATTTTCTATTAATAAATTCTGCTCTAGATCAATGTCATCCAAGGATTTGCCTTTATAACAATCTGCATCACCGCTCTCCATTAAGAGCAAAAGTTTTGATAATTTGGCTGTCTGGTAGACATCATCAGGCAATCTATAATTTTGTCTATGTACAGCCTGAGTATGACCCATAAAATTGGCTAGTTGTTCAATATCTGTGTCTTTCATATTAAACATTTGTGTAAGTGTCGCCAAATGTTTGCGTAGCTTTGTAGTGGTTATTGCTTTAGGATTTTTAGCTCCACTGGCATTAGCATACTTCTCCAATACTTTATATCCGCAAAGTGGATTTTCGGATCCGGGCTTAGCAAACAAGTAAGGGTTTTTATCACTTACATATTTCCGCCTGACAGATATAGCCAAATCAATGTCATTTTGAACTTCATCAGTCAATAGGACGGGTACACCTCGACCTCTCTTGCCTCTTATAACTATCCGCTTGAAAGATTTTATTAATAATTTTTCAGCATTTGAAATGGCTCTGCCGAATTCTTCATAGGCATTACTATTATTATGGCACTCTTGGTATGTACTAAGGAGGAGCCGTTGCAGTTCTCCAGGTCGTCGCCTATTTAGTAAAAGGATGCGACAGTAAATTGTCTCCACTAAAGTATTATAGGCTTCAATGTTACTCTTTTCGGACTCTGCTAATTTGGAGGCTGCTGATTGAGCTTTCTCGCAAAGATGATTTTTAAGGAGTTTTAAGTCACTCGCGAGAGGAACAATAGTTATTTTATTCCATTTTTTTAAGTTCAAGTCACTATTCGCCTGACTTGACACATCAAACTTCCAATTTGACTCTATAAGATGAATGAGTGTCTTTAGATCAGCTTCAATTACAGCAGTTTTTATACTACTGTCAGATTTCAAGGTTACCATTATTGCAATATTACAACACTGTTTTAAGCTTGTGCTAATGTTCATTGCGTAAGTTGGAGCACCATAGCGATCTGTTTGATCGTTGTAACTAGATACATTTTTGGTCGCAGTGACTATCGCATCGTAGTTTTGAGGTTTCAATGAATCCATTAAATCCTTAATAGTGGGTTTCAGCTTTTTTAATTCTATTAATAATTTTGACAATTCCCTCATTTTTCGGGAAGTTACATTTATAAAATGCTTTTCACGGTGGATCCGCAGATATTGAGCACCGAATGCACAGATCAGTAGATCTTTTTTAGCCTCTAAAGATATTTTATCTGGCCTCATTTTGGGAAACACTTCTTCTTTAAGCTTTTGATCGATTTTAAGATTACGCAACATAAAATTTTGAGCATCAACTTGGGTATTTGAAGTTTCGGATAATGGTTGACATCTCTTTTTGTGTTTCCACAGTTGTTTTCTGGAGTAAAAACCCAAACATTTTTCGCATGGCAAATAATCAATATCCGGATAAATACTGCTTTTTTTCATAGGTTTACAGCATTCTGTCACGTTTTTGATATAGTTTCCTTTTTTACGTAAGTTAGTCAAAAGATTTTTTCGAGTACAACTTTTCTTGGGGTAAGAAAGGATTTTTTGTACCTCACATTCCATTAAATGATTGCGTGCAATATGTCTTGCAAAATTTAAAACATCAGTTTCGCAATAGAAACAATAATCTTTGATTCTTATTCTTGTTTTTTTTCCGGATTCATTGGTACTTATTTCTTCAGTATAATCAGTATTACTTATGATATCCTGAAAAGAAAACGGCTTTGAAATATACCGGATAATATTTTGACGATAGATATTTATTTCTAGTTGAGTTGAAATTATTAAGTACTATTTATTTCAAGCAAACTTGATTATGAAATGTTAGATAAAAGTGAAAAAAAATCGGAATAGGTACATACTATAAAAATATTGATAAGAGTAGTGATTAAAAAAGACTATAGTCCACAGCGGTTTCACCCGCATTCCCAGGATAAAAGTACTCACCTGAGATTTTTTTGTGTCATCTCTTAAATATCCTAGCGGTCGTGATTCCAATACATTTTCATGATACTGAGATTCCTCGAATATATTTGAAGAAACGCTGGTCTCACATGGTAGCATTGATTTGCTAGTAATGGTATGACATTTTGTCATATGCGTACTTACATGGTAATGAGATAACTCCAACATATTAGAGGTGTCAGAATTTTCGATGATTGAATTGTCACTGTTTTCAACAAGAGTATGTACGGTTTCTCCAATCGTGACATTACTAACATCTTGGTCTATCAAATGTGTTTCATCTGTGTCCAGTTCAAATAAAATACTTCCAGAAGCCAAATCTCTAGAGCAATTCAACACATCCTTCAATGAAACCGACAAGTTGTCGGATTGATATGAACTATTTGTAGTGTCGTCGTCTGTAACTGGCACATAAGTTTCATCTCTGTTCTTCTCATTGTCAGTAGTGTCCATAAATGAATCGTCAGTATTGGTATTAGGTTTAGATATTGAGGGCAGATTTTGTCTGGGCCTCTGTGAAATAAAGGTATCATTCAAGTAACTTATTTATGATGCCTAATAAATTTGGTGTTAGTAATCCTAGATCATGCTCTCATAGTAACTCAACAAATTAAAAATATGTAGTAACTAATATCAATAACTTAATAATAATTCATATTGATTTCATTCATTCATATATTTGGAAACCATATTTTCGCCAATTTCTCGTCTTTATTTTACGTATTATGGTGCTGCCACACAGCTGCTTAAATTTTTTTCATATATAACATTTTCCAGCAAAAATCAGTGTAGGAATGTTGATCAAGATGTGTATTACAAAATGTTTGTTAAATATATATGTTTGTTTTATACTACAAAGTTAGCGAACAAGCACACGGTCCCACCTGATGGTAAGTGGTAACGGGTGGTGGTAAGTTGTGTGGAAGTATTTCCATACCTGGGTGACCACCCAGGTTCAAAAAGCTATGATAGCTCAGTGGTAGTGAGGTCGCATACCGAGACGAAGGTAACGGGTTCGAACCCTACAATGAGCTTGAGCTTTCGGTGAAGGAAAACATCGTGAGGAAACCATAGCACGGTGGTAGGGTACATTGTAGTATCCGCCTGGCTGGCTACCACCCTCATGTTGAAAATCTGTCGCCAAGCACCTGCCGGTGTGTTCCGACAGCTCCACTTGAGAGCCAGATCCTTCTAGGCTTTGTGTGCTTACCAACATCGGCCACATCATCACTACCCATGGTGAGATAGTGGTCAAACACAAGCCTATCAGTAATAAAAAAAAAAAAAAAGTTTATATTTTTAAATAGTAGTTTGAGCACCATCATGTTCATCATCATTTCATGATCCGGAACCCACTATTTCCGGAGTCAGCAAATAGTTTCCTTAAATTAACTAACAATATTTTACACATATTTCTTTAGACATATACGGACGTTACAGAATCGTTTAAGTTTAACAATATTGTCATTTGACGTCCAGGGACGTGAAATGAATAATCGTTTGAAACTTTTATGATTTTGCAACGTCCGTATACTCGTATATATATATTTTATATCTTTCTAGCTGCAATATTGACCCATAAATTTTTCACGTAAAACAATTAAGGGGCAGAAAGGTCGGCCATGTATTATTTTTTCAGTGATAACTATCAAGATAACAAAAGATCACATAAATGTGCAAAATAAAAATTTATATTTATGGCGGGCAACCGCGGCAACCGCGGCAACATCGCGCACTCGTGTATAGGTAAACTATTTCCATGGCAACGGGCGCACGATCCCGCGCGCTCCCGCTTGAAAGAACTAGTCGGCACTTGTTGTCTAAATGATTTTAATATAGTATTTTATTGTACTTGCCGGTTCTTCTCAGTTGAAGGCTGACTTCCGAATCGGTAGTAGCTACAGCATTGACCTTCATAGGTGCCCTATTAGGGCCTAAACTTAATAAATGGCTTGGAATTTTGAATTTTAACGTATAGCTTATACATATTTTCCTTTAGATTCTTACGTAAGAAATGAATGGCGCCTATTTAATTTAGCGAAGTAGTTGAATAATAATAGTGACTGACTTTGTTGACTAGCGATCCTGACTTTCAAGCCGCTGGCCGTGGGTTCGATTCCCATCCCGGACAAAAATTTATGTGCATGAACATGTCTGTTAGTTCTGTGTCTGAGTGTAATATATATATACGTATGTATTTAAAAGTAGGTTATGTAGTAGGTAGGTATATCAGCTATCTGGTTGCCGTAACACAAGTTTTGTCATAAGCTTAATTTGCAGTCAGTTGGCTGTGCGCGTAAAAATGTTAATGGATATTCATTTTATTTTATTTTCTTAATATTAGGTTATTAAAGGCGATGATAACTCAGTTGGTAGTGACGTCGGTACCGTGACGAAGGTCACGGGTTCGAATCTTACAATTAACTTGAGCTTTCGGTGAAAGAAACCATCGTGAGGAAGCCAGCACGGTGGTAAGGTACCTTGTGGTACCTGGCTGGCTGGCTACCACCCTCAAGTTCCACAACACCTCTTGGTGTGTTCCGGCAGCTGCGTTTGAGAGCCAGTGCCCTTCTAGGGCTATGGCTTCAAGGGGAGCGGTGAGGGTTGAGACGCGTGAGTCTATAGGCTGCGCTTACCACTTACCATCAGATGAAACCGTGTGCTTGTTGGCCGACTTACTTATAAATATAATTGAAAAAATACTTACCAATGAACGTTTCCTGTCAGAACAATCATCTTTGTGTTTTCTTTTAGGCCGAGGCATAAGGATGTTGTTATTTGACACTGAAATAATGATTTAAGTAAGGCTAATAAAAAAGTACTATGCAGGTACGTTAAAATGTAGAAACAGTTTCAATATAAAATGACTCCTCCGTTTTATGCAGTCGGCTAAGTATTTACCTATACTAGAATTCATGGTCATGAATAGTATATATACTATAGTACTATGCACAGTACAGTAATCATCCAGTCTTGAATTGTGCTTTAGAACACCAGTATTTATATACAAACTTAAAGAAATTGGGCGACACGGACGCAAAAGACAAAGTTCAAATTTTTACGACGATACCTAACCAATCAATCAAATTATTAAAATTATAATTCATCAAGCTTACCTTCAAGTCCGGGTATTAATTTGAGCAACTTTTCACTTCGATTATGTTTTCTAGACATTTTGTTTATAAAATCAGACGCAACATCGCATGTCAACTGAAGGCGTGTGAACACTCTCGAACCGCGAATATAATAAGCAATGCACAAAAATCCAACAAGTCGAGAAGTGTTGTGTGCACGACGTGGCAACGTCGCATTTACACCTTTCTTAGGACGTCACATACGGCTAGTAATGAAAAGATAGAATAATGACTATAGCGCCACCAGGTTTTGTGACAAAATCTAGCTGAACTAAAGGAATACTCAGAAAAGCAAGATTGGTAGTGAATTGACGTCCAATATATTTTAATGTTTTTTTACTTTTCTAGTATCACCAAGGCAAGGCGCGTACATTGAAAACATCCTCCGATCTGACGTCCGTATATCGGACGCCCAAAACAGGTGGACGCCACATTATATGCGAAATTAGCCATAGAGGACGCACAATAAGTTCAATGATAAATATATTATATATATATATATATATATTTAAAGATATAGCACCTTTTTGAAGATATTTTTTGTATAAGTATTTAATGCATTTCGGAATAAATTACACAAAGTCTATTTGGATTTATGCATAAAGCACTTTCATTAAATTTATTTCTATGAAGGTATTTTTCAAATCAAAACCGCCCCTAACCGAATTTATATTTGAACAAAATTACAAGAAATTTTAATTTAATGAAATGAAATTCTTGATGATAGGTACCTATATAAAACTTAATTGTTTGACTGAGACGGTTCGCGTAGAAGCATTAATATCATTATTATTTTATGAATATTTCGACACCAGCTATTTATACTACGCTAACTCGAAATTTGGCAAAAACGTTTTTTTATGCCAAGCTTCTTAGAATTAGGTTTTTTATATGTAAAAAAAAATTTGTGAAGAAATATACAAAAATAACGAAGTTACAAATTTTATAAAACGCTAAGTGGAGGTACTTTTTGAAATCACTCGATTTAAACCACGCCAACTAGTGTTAGCGGAGTGTCCACTGGGAGGGGGCGCATAGATTATATTATGTATTACAAAGTATTTAAATATATATTATAGTAATACGCTACGTATTTCTTAAATTTAAGCGCTTTTATAAAAGTCCGTGTATACTACGCAAACACTAGTTAGCGTAGTTTAGAACGATCAGGCATATTTGTTCATTTGTAGAATGCGCTACTTAGCGACTTTTACTAGCTAAATACTTATGTCAAAATACAATTATATTTATTCGTTTTCGACGGTTATTTCACCATGCATATTTTTAATGTATCGGTATGTTTTTATGATAATAAAAAACATAATTTTAATACAATATTTTACCCTTTTTTGAAGAATCGTAGCCGAATAAATTACCAGCTGAAGTTAATAATCCTGCGTTCGGGATTTTTTATGAGCACGTTATGTCTGATGAGATAATTTTAAAATAATAATTATTATATTTATTATACTACAAGATACAAACTTAAACGACTTGGGGGCTCTTTATACTCCACTTAATATTTGTTTACCAAAGGTATTGACTTCGGTCCAAAAGCCTTCTCCGTTGACATTAAGTCCAACAAGCATCGAAATTTTGTTTTCTGTCGTATCTGATGATCCTTCTGACAGCACAGCTGATATACATAGTTCCTTATCTTCAAACGGTGTAGCCGACTTCTAACCAAAAAACCGAAAATACAACAATCCCACATCAAATCGGTATGTCTGCCCAGGAAAGTCTTTCAGGTTTGCACATGAATGACAGCCCCAGTAGTAATACAGATTTTGTAACGGCAATATCCACCCCCAGTAATTTTAAAACTTTGGCCTGTTTTCAATGATAGTCTCTATTCTGCGGTATCAAACTAGTAAATGCCATCGTCCTAAAAAGGCTGATGTCGGTCTCTAACATCTTTAGCTCGAAGATGAGTATATAAGCCCCCGCTTATATACTGTGATTACCGAACGGCTAAAAAGGCTGCTTGTATGCTATGCTGCCAGTTGCTTAAACAATATATTTGACAAATTAACATCTTAGGGAGTTCACAAAGTCAACCTATAATCAGATAACTGCGTGAGGGATAAAACAGTAACCATATCGTTTACTATATTATGAAGATACTCATTATCCGCTCATTTCTTTCAAATGAAGATAGAGAAGATGAAGAAGCAACCATTTTATGGAATAAAGACATACGGCTTTAATAGAAAAGACTGCAAGAGGCAGAGAAGTGTATTCTCCAGTTGAATGGTATACACCAGTGCGATAAGGAACGGAACTCCTTTATTTTGATTCTTGAAATTAGCTTAATTTTTATTGATGACAAAATTATCTAGAACAAAGTTAATTAAAATAGTTTATATTGGTAACTACGGCTTTTTGGAAAATAAGTATCGTTTATCTTTTGATTGATAACGTAAGCAAACATGTAGTATATTTTAAAAATACTAGATAATCCCACTTTTAGAGCTTATTCCCGAAAAAGACACGAAACTTGGTTAAATCAATCCAGCGAAATACAAAAACCTTTAATATGATTGTGATAACAATATTATTCCGGAAATGTATTATCGTTATTGATATCTATTTTATTTAAGGCCTGGGTCTATGGGTATCCCACTGCAGGGCAAATGCCTCCCATCTTGCTTTCCACATAAATATTATTATTTTAATAACTGAACATAATGAGGAGAGTTCATTTTCTTTTAAGAATAACAATATTAAGTACTTTATTGATTTAAATAATTATAAGGTACAAAATCGAACTGTGATTGATCTGATCTTCAATTAATCATAAGTAAGCACTTAATTGATATTTAATTAACTGTTGATTACTTACTAGTTTTATACGTTATTAGTTTAAATTATGTATTAAAATTACAGAATATAATATTATCTGCTCTATTCTATCTAGAATCTATAAAAAATAATATAATTTTTAGCTTTCCGCAAAGATAAATGAGGCGTTAACTTGTGGCACAAGTCGATGTATAGTACGCTATGTATAATTTGGCGGCTTTTAACACGATATCCGCCAGAGACGTATATACGGGTTAACAAAAAGCTAACTTTAATAACAAGTTATTTAGCCAGTGAATTTATAATAATATATTTTACGGATATATATATAACCCTAAGGTTACAAATAATGCATGATTTATTTAAAAATTATCATCGCAACACAATAAAAATAACACATCTTTATCACTATGACATCCCGTAATACACAACGCTAACGTAAGATAGACGTGTGTAACTTGTAAAATTAATTTGAAGAATTACGTCTATATTCGGCTAACTAGCGCTAAATCGAAAAATAGAAATAATTATGGAAAAATAAATATGAGATATTATAATGAAAAAAATAACCATGAAGGGTTCCAAATTTCAAATAAATATCTTAATTAATGTAAAAGTTATCACGTTTTTTCCTTTATAAGCCTCTCCTGTAAAGTACACATTTCGGACTTAGCGTAGTATAAATAGCTGGTGTCGATTTCATACTAAATGGACGCAAATGGAAAAAAATGCGGAAATTAATAAGGATATTTCCATAACAACGATACAGTAGGTAGGTACCTACTGCTGCAGAGCACAAAAAGAAATTGCGGAAATACGCTATTTGATTTCCCAAAGGAAACATTGCATGAATATGATATTTTCATACACATAAAAAAGTTATCGTATGGCCTGAAACATTGCGTTGTTTAGTCTAGGATAAATGACAGCCAGTACATAAATCTATTACTTATATTAAATATGAAAGCATGAGTTTCTATTTTCTGGTCACGCTATTAAATGAGAACGATTCAAACGATTCAGTTATTTCTATTCCTTATACTTAATTAAACGTTTACGAATTCTAAATCTTACAAATTGAAAAGTTTAATTAAGACACTTGTGAAACCGCAGGGTGAGCTATAATATGTAGAACACATATTATAATAAAAATATCTTAAACATATATTCTACTATATATTAGTTTCGCAGTTTTCAAAATCTGCGACCGGAATTTATAAGGGAGACTACGCTAACCGAATAATAAATCAATCACTATTTTTAGATGCTGAAACGAGTGAAATCTTTTCCTGACCAATTTTGAACCTTGCACCAGTACCTAGAGTATTTAAATTATATACGTATTTGAAATCATACAAGCGCATTGACCCGTACTGAATCATTCGGACCGTAAACTCATCTCATCGCAAATAAATATTTGACAAGTGGAGAATACAAAGGGATGAAACATAAAACCGTCTTCATTATGTGCGCTTCATGAAACATAGTATAAATTAGTCAAGGGGACGGAAACGCATTAATTTGCTTTTTAGGGTTCCGTACCCAAAGGATACGCCTACAGCGCCCAATTGCTGAGCGCATCGCATTCCATCTAAATGACACAGAACAATTTTATACATAAACTTGTGGTCTACGGCCAAATTAATTAATTACGCGAGGCTATTTTGAACTGTAAGTACCTACTATGAATCTTTGAAATATTTTGATTTAAAATACTCTCCAAACACCTAGGAATGGTTGTTAAATGTAATCTTAGTGTTGAGTGCGCACTGTCTACAATTTCAGTTTATAAAGTAGCGTTTTTATTCACTCGGAATGATAACGATGACGTCCAACGTACTATGTGATTACCATAGGTAGTTACTATACCTACTCTGAGCTGAATGCTAAAGAGAGTAAATATTATACTGATATGATGATGATGATATGATCTATCATTTATTTATTTATTTCTACTATTGATATGTAACAAAAATGCTATGTTCTTGTGACTCACTGTAGGTATATAATATGTAGTTCGAAATTTTATATTTATTTGAAGACACGTGGTCGACGTAGTATCATTTATTTTTTCAGTAGGTCGTTGATTCTGAATTATAATAATGACTAAAATCAATGATGAGTCGAATACACGACTAGAGGCTCGAAAGTTAGTGTCTGTGATCCAAAAAACCATTCGGTCAATTATAATATGTGACAAATTCTGTATCACCGAACCTTGTTTTTTCAAACCATGGTTCATATTACGCATTCTGAGCAGTGTCCGGAACCGCTCGAGTACCGTCCGGTTTGAAACGGTACGTGTCCGGCATAATCCGACCACTCTTCCCGTGATGGCTGGCTATTATGAGGTTAAAAGTACCACCCCCTCAAATAGAAAGTAAATGGATCAAGCTTATCCATATCCTAAAGCCTGCCTAGCTCCATCTATAAACTATCTTATCTAGACATTTGCCCATGGAGAAAAAAATACCAATGGATGTGCAATGTGAGCATCTCACGTGTGTTAATAAGTTTAAGGTATGCTCTACAATCTTCGAAATTGCTTAAGGCACTACAATAACAGTAACTATATGTAAAATAGTATATAACAATTTACAGGACAGTACATAAATTGTTTAAACTCATAAGAGTAGCGAAATGACTCACAGTTCACACAAAAAGTTTCCCAGCAAACTTAATCACTTCTATCTATTCTCTATCTCTATGACACTCACCGTCCGCTCATCACGTTGTACAGTATAGGGTTGACAGTGGCGGAGACGTAGTACAGTGCGCCAGCAATGTTGAACAAGTGCTCATTTATAACTTGGTACTGGGGCAGGTCATCACCGTAGATGAAGAAGACTCGCTGCACGTGGAACGGAGCCCAGCACACGAAGAAGGCTATCACTACGGCCGCTGTTGGCAAAAAAAGGCGAATCAGATGGATTTTGGTTTCGCGTAGTTCCCGTTCCCGTGGGAAAACAAGGATAAAATATAACCTATGTTTTTTTTCCTCTTTATGATATAAGTGTAGATTTATTCATTAAAAATAATATAATGAAATGGTATTTCATTGGTACTAGTTAACGTGTCCGTCAAATAGAAATCCATTTCACGCAATTTACTAGATATATACTTAGTCAGTATAGTCTGTAATTGCAGAGATCACAGCTCTAAGAGGTCATTCGTTCAAATCCAATCTTTATAATCCATGCAACATGAACTTCTGTAAAACCTTATTGCTTAATATTAAAACTGAAAGATTAAATTAAAACTTGCAATGTTTATTACTTGGAAAGTCATTTTAAATTCAGAATCATCAACCTTAATTCGAATCTCAAATTAACTAACCCTCGTCAAAGTGCTAAAGTTCTTTGAATTTGATTTAATTAGAACTAAACGGTTTTTTGATGCGAATCAAATTCTGTTGAAAGAGTTTCAAATTATATACAGGTATTTGAAATTTAAAACTAGAAGTTAATCTTCTATGTATATGCGACAGAGAAAGTAAGTAAAGGACTTTTTGTCAAATTACACGTTTTGATATTTGACATCTGACTTCTACTATAAAAATAACTAACCCGAAATACACTACGCCAAGCTTTATTCTGTCATCGAAGTCGCATTCGGTATATGAAATAAATTAAATTTATTCAGTCAAATATACCTTTAGAGGTACTTATGAACTGTCAGGCTGTGATGCAGTATGGAAGATTATTTTTTGCCGAGAAGTAAGAGAAAACAATGACAACTCTATTACTCTTGAATATATTTATATCATACGCAAATATTAGTACATTTTATTTATTTAAACCAAAAAATACACAATAAGTAAAACAATAATATCAGTCAAGCCGTTCATAAGTTACGATGCAATTGATTTTTAAATGTCTAGTGATGATTTAAGTACTTAGGTACCTATGCCTATATTATTTTTTTACCGCAATTGAACTTTGTTTACAATAAATTTATTTACAATCAAACAACGCTATGTATTAAATTATGAACGATTTACAATAAGAAAAAAAACAAAAACCTACTCCTAAAAACTTGATAAATAAAAAAAAATTTAAAAATAAAAAAAAATTTAACAAAAAAAAAACCGACTTCAAAAAAAGAAACTATTCCTAAACAAACTAATACGCACTAAAAAGAAAAAAATAATTGTAAATTAAAATGTTTTCGTTAATAAAAAAATAAAATAAAAAATATTAGACTACTTTAAAGTCAATCAAATTATTACGATAAATATATTGTAGTTACAATTATTGTTATTTTTGGAGTCGGTGTCAGCTAACGTAGGCTTGTAAGTATGTCTCTACTCAGAACTGGAGAAGGGCAAACGGAATCATGGCGGTCCTTTTCTCCGGCACAAAGATGTCTAAAAGCGACACATGAAGAGATGCAATATAGGTCCCTCTCGTGGGGAATGTTTGGCAGCACAGCGGCCAGAATGGCGCAGGATGGTGAACAGCCAAGTACACGAGTTCGAGGTTCAGCGTAAAGCTGACCTTGATACCAAACGCGACCAGTTAAAGGCTCGCCCGCCTGCTGCCATATCAATCATTATGAGAACTGCGTACTCACGTGCCCTCAGTGTGCACGGAGTTTCGTCGCGAAGATTTTACTTTACAAAGAATTTACTATAGTATTCTCGTATATTGTAGTGTTTCCTTGGCTGACACCGACTCCAAAAATAACAATAATTGTAACTACAATATATTTATCGTAATAATTTGATTGACTTTAAAGTAGTCTAATATTTTTTA
Source organism: Thyatira batis (assembly GCA_905147785.2). NCBI lineage: Eukaryota > Metazoa > Arthropoda > Insecta > Lepidoptera > Drepanidae > Thyatira > Thyatira batis. The sequence goes on along the minus strand of LR990504.1, from coordinate 5,848,636 downwards.
TTTTATTTTTTTATTAACGAAAACATTTTAATTTACAATAATTTTTTTCTTTTTAGTGCGTATTAGTTTGTTTAGGAATAGTTTCTTTTTTTGAAGTCGGTTTTTTTTTTGTTAAAATTTTTGTTTATTTTTTGATTTTTATCTGAATATGGGTAAGGAAAAACGCCTATCTCAACAGAAGTCATCTACTTCGAGGACAATTTCAAACAAAAGAGACTTACGATGAGCGTACAAATAGACTCTCTAAAATGCGGCTTTACATGAAAATAGTTTTGAACTGAGTGCTATGGTTTATTTATCTATACCTACTAACATCATAAAGCGGAAGAGTTTGCTTGTTTGTTGGTTTGTTTGTTTGGTTGAACGCGCTAATCTTAGGAACTACTATAAAGTATACTACCTACTATACTAATCTAATATATAAAATTCTCGTGTCGCGGTGTTTGTGATTAAGCTCCTCCGATACGGCTTTACCGATTCTCATGAAATTTTGTGTGCATATTGGGTAGGTCTGAGAATCGGGCAACATCTATTTTTCATACCCCTGTGATCACGGGAACAACTACGCGGGCGAAACCACGGGGCGGCAGCTAGTAAGTATATAGTGTGTGTGACAAATGAGCGAGTAAGTCAATATAGCCGATTCGATTTATTTATAAACTAGCTTCTTCCCGCGACTTCGTCCACGTGGAATAGTTACTTTGGGCTAACGCTAACTTTCAACCCCCTTTGTATACGTAGAAGGTTGGTCTCGCAGAGCTAACTGATGACTGCACGCGCAAAGACGCGCGCAGTACAGTACTTGAACATTATTTTGGTGCTATGTTATAATAAATTTGCGATATCTCCTAAGATATTCATTGAAATCGAATGATGTACATGGCAATTTTGTTTAAAATTAAATACTTGTGATGAATAACGTATTTATTTGGATAAGGATTAATATCATTTTCATAAAAACACCTTCACAAATAATACTTAATTTTCGAACAAATTTGGTTGGTATAAAAATGGTCACAGTGAGCCAACCTTAACAGATAGACATATGCTATCGCGCACTTTTTTTTAGATCTTTTAAAGGAGAACAATTCTGTCATAGGTACATGATTTTAGCGTAACTTTAACCGTTTACGCAGCGTACGCAGCGGAACCTCTAAACGGGAAAAGAAATCTCACGATTTTGAAACATTCTTCATTGGTGCTCCGCTCCTATTGGACGTAGCGTGATGATAATGAAATGGGACCAATCGGGAAGCACCAGCTTTCAAATAAAAAAATAATAATTTAAATCGCTTCACCCAGTCAAAAGTTCTGAGGTAACAAACATAAAAAAAAAAAAAAAAAACATACCCGTCGAATTGAGAACCTCCTCCTTTTTGAAGTCGTTTAAAAAAAAATGTTAAGGTCGATGACAAAGTAAAAGCACAAAACTTAGTAAACCCGCTAATAAAATTTAAAGCAAGTATTTTAATAAAATCTTGAATAAATATTGAAAGTTCAACGCAAACTTTGAAACTGTATTATACCGTTCAGCTTTTGTATCTGAAAGCACCTTCTTAATAACTGAAACTTTAGAAGATCTGCAGTAGAAAATTATTATTTTTGACAGGCCAATTGGCTTAGTGGGTTGTTACTCTGAATATAAAGGATGTGGTCGTGGGTTCAAGCCTGGATAACCCGTTATGTTCATTTACCCACATTTGTGGTTATGAAAATGTTTGTTTATTCTGTATCTTTGTATATAAGTAGTAGTATATATTTGAAAGTAGTTTATGTAGCATGTCAATTTAGTATGGAATCAAATAAGACGTGTGTAAAGGATATCTTAGTAGATACAGTAATTTTAATAGTCACGACTCGTTGAAGAAACATTGGTCATAGGTAAGTAGGTACTCCATGTTTCTATTAACAATAAATAAATAATTACACTGGGATATTTTTCACACATGGCCAAGCTGATTCCAAACTACGCCTAGCTTGTTACCACAGTAACCAAGTAGCAACTACGCAACTAACCTGCCAGACAAAATAAACTTTTGTACCTAAGTAAATCGGCTCTACTTATACCTACTTGAACAAATATGTCTCCTTTGTCTACACTGCGGGCACAGGATAATAGCCAGACCAGAAATCGCTCCACTTAATCATCTATCTCATTCTCGCAAGGTGAAACTATTTGAGTAAGAAATATGGGCGTGAGATAAATCTATTAATCAACACGTACATTGCTCAAGTACTTTGGTCTACCTAATTTTGTAGAAGAATAAGAAAATCCATTACTCTTGGAGACTGCCCTCACTTCCAGGTACTTATTGACTTGGCTAGAAGTTTACAAAGTAACTGAACGCTATGAATAATGGAAACTGGCTTGGTCAGAAGATAGTGGATTGGTGAAAAAGGAAAATAGTTTTACATTATATCGATTTTAAAATAAGGAAAGTATAGAAGAAGTATGGAACTTGTATTCAGAGATTTTATAGGGTCACCACCCCATAATACGCCCAAGTAAACCTTTAAACATTATGTGTGGCTAAGTTTCATATGCCTGGAAAAGCAAGATAACGAACCAAGCAGAGTCGACGTTCCAAAAGTGCCTGTCAAGGCATATTTGAATGAATAAATATATTTCATTTCAACATCATAATATGGAACGCGCTCTACGGTTTCTGGACACTAATTAATTATAAAATCTACCTACAGGTAGAACGGTTTCAAAGTATATAAGCAATAACTAACATGGCTATTTAAAAAGTCTGTGTAGATTATATTCACTAAGATATACGTTATTTACTTTCAATGTAATAACAAAAAATACTTAGATTACCGTTTCTCAAAATTACTTATAAAAACTTAAGGTACGCACTTACCGTAGTATATAAATAATAAATAAAGTAAAAAGTGTAAGACCCAACGGTATTGAATCTACTCGTAGTACCTAACCTTTCCCGCACTCTAATGAATAAAGCCAAGCTGCCGGTCTTAGGTTCGATTCGCATACAAACATTTGTATGCATAAACATTTGGTTTTTCACTATTTGGATATGGTATCTGGCAACCAATGTAAGCTCTGCTTAGTTTGGAAACATAATGGCCGTGTGTGAAAAAAAGGATTTCTTAAATTTCTCGGCTTCTTTCTGGTGTTGTGGTTTTTGCTCAGAACAAACGATACCATCTCGCATTTAGCTTTTACATTAGCCTGGACTTGTAAAATGGACTAAAACATGTCTACGTTGCGGACAGAAAACGTTCAGTCCACGCCCATTACGTTATCTGAACGAAACGAGACGTGATTTATGGTTTCCGTTTTCCTTGCTATAAAATATGACCGCAGATTTGTTTTCAAAACAGTTTCTTTGGACAGGTTTTCTTTTAATGTTACCTTTTTGTCGCTTGAATATGAAGACTCGAATCAGTAATATATAGAATAATTTAATAACTTTAGCAATTTCGTATATATTTTGTGGGCAAAGGATGATTACAATAAGTAGATTACTACCTGTAAATAGCCGTAGATAACTAGTGTGCTTAGTATTTTTATGGTTTGAATAACATATATTTTCAAACACAAATACTTATGTATAGGGATGTACTTAGGTACCGTTTACTGAAGAATATAAATAAATTCTCACAGTACCTATAGTCCCACGGTCGTGAAAATAAGACATTTTAATTTAATATAATATCTAAAACATGGCATTTACCTACATTAAGTCAAATGACTGAGTTAATAAAATGAAAAGTTACAAGTCCGTAATTTTTCCAGCAAATCTGTGTAAGTCTTTGTAAATATTACGCATAAAAAAGAAGATTTTTGAGACAAAACCTAACGTTAAATAAATAAACTTTTATACGACCTACGTTTATTTTTCTTAGGCTTCTCTCGATTAAAAGAAGGTACACTGAAATATTTCACGTTTATATTTTTTATTTCAATTGGATGTTATAAATTAAGGAACCGTCACAGGGGATAATGTAGGTTTTTATTTCTTCTTCATAAATGATTTTTGTATTTCACAGCACTGTTAATATAGGCAGAAGGTCAAAGCTGCTGCTGGTTAAGAAGCCAGCCTTCCTATACCTACTAACATTTTTAATCTTTGTAAAAAATAAAATTTGTTTGACTGTCTGTTACGCTTTCACGCAAGGATTTTACCCCGGGGAAGTTGAAGGTCATGGAAACGCGGGTGAAACCACAGGGCGGAAGCTAGTTGTCTATAATATGGCTAAGACATTTTTCATGCAACAGTTTTTGAAATCAGATTAGGTCTATAAATAGAATGAAGTAAACGATAAAATGAAGACACAAAAAAAATACGAAAGTAGTTATTACTTTCGTATTTTTTTGTGTCTTCATAATATCGTTTACTTCATTCTATTTATAGACCTAATCTGACTCCAAACTTTACTTAGATTGAAAATAATCGTGAGGACGAACTACATATTAACATGCCTAAATGATAACGAATTAATATAACGGGTAAAAATTTGCATCCTATTTGCCGGAAAACTATGGATAAATTAAGTATTTACCCATCACATAATTTTATTAACATATCCCAAAGTGATGGGTAATTCAACCGTTGGGGAAGACTAATGCATCTTTCTTTTTCATTAAATACTATATTACATCACCCAACGTGTCTCAGTGGTGCAGGCAGAGTGAACCGTTTTATCCTATTTGAGCGTTCCCTAACACAGTATTACGGTAAGGAAACATAAAATAATGCTTATATACCTAAGTAAGTCATAATCTACCCCGTGAACATGATAGTCTTCTACTTAGGTATTTTGTATAGACATAATTAATTTACACAATAGGTATGTGTATAAATTTAAATACTTAATATATTTTATTTACAAACGATTCCTCAACATTCGAAAATAAAGTATTTATTCGCAGCCATTCTTCGCAAATGTAGAAAACGAGAATTGACTACAAAAGGTTATGCTCTCTTTGAGATTTCTTTTAAGGATTATAGGGATTTCAGAAGGTAAAGTCAAAAATAAATAATGTTACGTCTTACCGAGCATCCTTATTATAGCTTTCCTTGATTTCGCCTGTCTTGTCTCCCCGTGTATGTGGCCGTTCAGTAGACCCAGCTTTGTCTTCTCGGTTACCTTCGTTGACCTGAGCCAAAGGGGTTAAATATAAATAAATCGGGTTAACCCGTATAACTTAGACAAATGCTCAACTGACGGAGGAAAGATTGCTCCTGAAATATGGATGGCGTAGGCTTGGGTTGTGATTGATATTTTCGCTCATTTCTGGCAGTTATGTTGTTTTAATTAAGCTCAGTTGGGAGTGAATCATCAATTGATGGTCTGATGGGAATTAATGGACATTGACAATAAATTGAAAATCGATCGCAAAGCCTACAAGCGATGTGTTCAGGCAGCTGTATTTGAGATAATTTTTACCTTCGGTCACAGCATCACTTATATTATCCCAGTTTCTCTTACTTTCTTTTCTCTCATTTATTATTATTTCAATGGCTAACTAAGGTACCCCTAACATCTGTCAGATTGATAAATTTGTCTGAACTGTCATTTTGACATATGATATTCAAAATTTTAATGAAAATTCAATTATATGAGAATTCAAATTCATATGAAATTTGACATATGATATTTAACGAGTTGATCTCGTAAGCGTAAGAGGCGTCTGATAGTTCGAGGTGAAATTCGCAAAATATACTGTTTGATAATGTCTAGGTATATAAAGCCGTAGAAGTATACAGATATTTATTGAAAGTAATAAAAAACCTGTAGGTACAATTAAGTTAATTGTCTACTTTCATAAATGAATGCCTGGATTACTCTTTTGTACCTTACAGAAACTGTCTAGCGACAAATTAATAGGCATCTTCATTAATTTAATTTCGGGAATTAATTATGTCTTAATTTTGGAGAGCCCATTTTTTATACTTATCTAACCTATCATGAGAACTAAGTAGATAGACAGTACAGGAGGACAGTATTGGATTGACTTTATATCAAGTCACCGAAGTATACACAACAACCTAAGTCTGTTATTTAAAATCTACAATTACACAATAGGCTATATTTATCTTTTAAACGCTACTTTTCAATGTTTTGCGAGACGACATATTAAATATTATAATTAAGATCCTTTCATTTTCAATCAGTTTATTAATAGTTCATAATTACATAGCTTTGATTTACCAATATATTTTAATAACTTTGAACTTCAATAATATATTACATACGTATTCACTAATCCTGCACTTATACCCACACCCACAATATAACCTTTAATAAAATTTAACATTGTATTTGATATTTCTAGGCCAGAGTAAATAGCGATTTTGTTAAAAGATTTTGATTCTGTAGCGTCTGTGATATATTGAAAAACTTTATTGATTACACATTTGGGATTCTTGTCTCCAGATGGATTGACAGATATAGCTTAAAGAGTTTCGTCTAATTTCGTTAATACTGAAAAAGTAAAAAAGTTTTTTATATTGAAGTGAGTAATGGGACCGTAAAGAATAAGTTACTTATTCATGAGGTTCTAAAGATATTATTCGATACATTTTCTAAATGAAAATATAAACATGAGCCGAAAAGTGATTTAAATAAAGGTTCAAAATAAACATGATGGCTAGAAGGTTTATAATGTTTAACAATTTCCAATTTCGCAACAACATGATTACCTATATAACTAATATTATAAATGCGTAATAAATGCGAGTTTTTGAGGATGTCTGGGTTTTTTGTTACACACTATAACGGCTGTAGAGAACCTTTATTTACCATACGGATATGCTCTGGATGAACTCGGCAAATACTTTTATCCCAAAAAAATTAAGAATCCCGAAAAACTGCGATCGGCACCCTGTCAATTCATATTTTGTATGATTAAACGATGTTTTTGTGTTAAATTTGAATGAAAAATTATTACTGAATTCATAGTTTGAGAAAGATAAACATCAATGAGAATCCTTTATATTTCGTAGGTACCATCAATTATTTCACGTCACGTGCTGATTTCAATAGACGTCCTTGGGACAAATAAAATTCAAAAAGAATATTGTATCGCAGTCATGCATCTATTTCAATTACATTCTCTATCAGATTCTGATTTTATATTATTTGCAATGAAATTCAATACAGCGCGTCTCCATACTATTTTATCTTTAAAATACTTTGTCACTTCGTATGTATTTTGTTGGTAAAACAATATGTACCTGATTTTAAAGACACGAGATTTCTATTCGAATCAGTAGCGTAAAGTTCCAATACACCTAAAATCAATACATAGAAAATATGAGAAATAACAAACAAGAACAAGTTCTAAACGTACCTGATATGCAGTCCCATCCTGACATATAGACACAGAATGAGTATAGCAGGGACGAAGAAAAAGAAGATGCTGCTCAGCTCTAGAAGTGGCGATGGTGCCATCAGAGCGCAGAACGCCGACTCGAACGACACGTTGCCGGAATCTGTGAATTTATAATCTGTGACATATCATATTATTAACTTAGACTAAATAAAAATGTTAAAGTACTTTGTTTTCGCCCCTTTAATTCCACTATCTTATAAATATTATTACATGTCACATATTTAATGAAGAATATTCCATTCATCTATATAATAAACGCGAAAATGAATGAGGATGAACGTATCTACGCTAACGTAATGAAAATACGCACAAAAGCTCGATGAACGGAAGCGTATCTGCATGTAAATAAAATTGTTCAGTACATTCGTAATATATAACATATTTTTTCAAACGTTTATTACAACCATCCCACGCACTTAATTCCTTATCTAAAAATAAACAGCCCACTCAACAGAAAAAAACATTCCCAAAATAAACCTTCTTTCTGGCCATAAAAATAACACATGTTTTTCTCCACAATTTCCTCGACATTGACCGTCCTTTGTGCTCAATCTGCAGAGAGAAAACGGTGAGAGTGAAAAGACAACGGACGGATTGCCGTAAATATTATGTTTCTCCCAAAATATCCATGTTTTTGATGCCAAATTCCAAACACAGGTGACAAGGGAAAAATCTGCTAGCAGGTTGAGTGCTATTCATATTCTGTCACGTTTGCATTTTACGACGGAAAAATGGTGGAGTCATTTATAACACGCCACAGAGCAGGCAGAAAAAAATAACAATCTATACTATAATATAATATAATATAATATAATATAATATTATAAAGAGGGCCCCCCAAAATCCTACCCATCGCCCGAGTCGACCATCAGACCTCGTGGGGGGCGGGCAACGTATACACTTGAAACTTATACGGCCAACTGGGTAAAGGTAACCCAATAAAATGGAGATGAATCGTAATAATAATCGTATAGGGCCGCTGCCCGGGGGCGACCGCCGGGGCACGCTTGGAGCTGACGCTGAGCGTGACAGCATGCAAACCGTCAGTGGCTCTCTGCTGAACAGGCGGGCGAGAGCCGGGGGACCCGAAGTGACTACAGCCGACCAACGGGGAGGGGAGGGGACGGGTGATGCTTTGCAGAGTAGGGCTTCGCCCACAGACTCTGTCGGCTCATCTGTGACGACCAGAAATATGTTAGAGAATGACGATAGAAGAAAAAAGTGGTCAATAGAAGAAACAAAAGAATTAATGTATTGTTATTTTAAAGCAAGATCAGCAGGATCCGGATATATAGGTAGATTGCAGGCAATATTTACAGAGAGAAACCCAAATAACCCTAAAATTCATAAGTTTAATGGTAACACTTTATCAAATCAGGCACGCACAGTAATTAAAAAAAATGTTATATCACAAGAACTACTGGACCGTATACAAAAACAAGCAGAAGGTCTTATAACTACAGAAACCCCTGAACCGATCTTCAATGAAAATGAGCAGCAAAACACAACACCAACTCAAACTCATAATACACAACCACACATACAGTCATACACACAATCACACACACAATCACACATACAATCACACATTCAATACACTCAACACACACCTGAACAAGCACACACAATAGATCAATTAACAAATAACATAGAGGTAAATGAAGATCAGGATCCATTAATCTTACGCTTCCTTCAATTATTAGCTGAAACAAAAGAAACGCCTATCGAAGAACGCTTACTACTACCTAAAGCTAAAATCAATAAACACTTTCTTGAAAACCTTAAAATTCTAAATAAATATCTACCTAACCTACTGATAACCAATAATAGCTTACGAGATATAAATAATTTAATATATGCAGCAGCTAAAACTTTAATAATTACAAATAACCAAACACCTTACTCACCGCAAACCATTATAAAACCAAAATGTGACCCCCCTTGGAAGAAAAGAATACAGATAAAAATAGAAAAGCTAAGAAAAGAACTAGGTCAACTAATAGAAATAGAAAGAGGAGTCAATACACGTAAAATGATAAAGATTAAATGCAAACTGTACTCAAAATATAATATTCAAAGCGAAAATGACCACAAAAATATGGCAGAAACAATTAAACAAAAAATTAAAGCTCTAGCTGGAAGAATAAAGAGATACGAAGATATGAGTAATAGAAAAGAACAGAATAGACTATTTAAGGAAAATGAGCACAGATTATATAGAAGCTTAGAAGTCAATAGCAATAAAGACATCCAAATACCGAGTAAAGAGAACGTGGAAACATTTTGGACATCAATTTTATCAAACCCTATACAGTATAATGACGAAGCTAAATGGATAAAAGAAGTAGAACTCTCACAGAACGAAGTTAACACAATAGATTCAGATGAAATTACGATAGATCAGGTTAAATTTGCAATAAGAAAACTACTGAACTGGAAATCACCAGGGATAGACAAAATACAAAATTATTACTTGAAATATTTTACTAGTGTTCACGAATACTTAGCGTCATTATTCACAAAAATAGCTACAGGAACAGAAAGTTTAGAAAATTGGTTTACTACAGGTCAGGTCATCTTAATTCCCAAAAACGACAACACTACTGAACCGAAAAACTGGAGACCAATAGCATGTCTACCAAGTATGTACAAATTACTCACTTCCGTATTAGCCAACGTACTATATAGCCACTGCCATGAAAACAATATCATATCTGTAGAACAACGAGGTTGTCGACGCGGCGCTAGAGGGTGTAAGGACCATCTTATGGTCAATAAAGCCATACTAGAGGATGCACATCAATCCCAGAAGAATCTAAGCATGGCATGGATAGACTATCAAAAAGCATTCGACAGTGTATCCCACGAATGGCTTTTAAAGATACTTGATGTCTATAAATGCCCACCCATAATTAGAAGATTCCTTGAACTATCAATGCCTGCATGGAGAGTGATCATGACAGCTCGTGGATCCAAAGACTCAATAACTACTGAACCCATTTATATCAGACGAGGAATATTCCAGGGTGACTCTCTCTCGCCACTGTTGTTCTGTTTAGCTATCAACCCCCTCTCATACATACTAAATAAATACGAGCTCAAAGGATACAAATTAAGAGATAATATATGGATCAATCATCTACTGTATATGGACGACCTAAAGGTATATGCCAACAATAAAAGTAACTTGAAGGTATTGTTAGAAAGTGTAGAGATATTTACAAGTGACATAGGTATGAAATTCGGATTAGATAAATGCAATACAATACATATTAGTTCAGGACATAGAAATAGTGTTAGTGGTGGTGGGCATATACTACTTAGTGGAGAAACGGTAAAACAGCTTGCAATAGGAGATACATACAAATATTTAGGAGTAAACGAATCAGGTAAAATAGAACATAATAACATTAGGGATCAGGTAACTAAAGAATATTTTAAGAGAGTCAAAAAACTACTGAACACACACCTCAGCTCGAGATTCTTAATAAAAGGTATTAACACGTTTGCTATTCCGGTCTTATTATATTCATTCGGTATTATAAATTACAAAAAAGTTGATCTTAAAAAAATAGATATCAAAACAAGAAAACTACTGGCCATGAACAAGGCACATCAACAGAAGGCAGAAGTAGAGAGGTTGTATTTACCGCTGACACAAGGGGGTAGAGGATTAATTAACGTAGAACAAATGTATAAATCGCAGATAGTTAAATATAAACAATACTTGAGTTCAGAAACCGATCATCTTATTAAAGCTATAGTACAACATGATACACACAGAGATAAATATTCAATAGTGAAGGAAGCGCAAGAAATAGAAAGGGAATTACAGTTAACACCGGGAAACACGCACACAGATAAAGAGATCAAGGAATCTATAATTAAATATCAAAATAAAACATGGCGAAACAAACAACTGCATGGGCAATTTCCTAAAAAAGTTTTAGACCAGGCTAACGTAGATTCGGAACTATCATTTAAATGGCTAAAGAAACAACAGATATCACCTAGCATAGAATCATCAATATTCGCCATACAGGACCAAGCAGTAATGACACGACAGCACCAACGAGACATATTAAAAGAACCGGTAGATGGGAAATGCCGCCTATGTGCTTGCAAGGATGAAACCACGCAACACATTATATCTGGATGTGAAAAGTTAGCAGGGACCTACTATGTTCAGCGACATAATAACCTTGTCCAATATGTCTATTGGTGTCTGGCCAAGAAACACAAAATGGAAGTCTGCAACTTATGGTGGAAAGAAACACTCATCCAACCTCAGGTAAAAGAGAATGAAGCCGCTAAGATCCTGTGGGAAATGCCCGTCCAAACCGATGTCACTGTAACACACAATAGACCAGATTTAATATATATAGATAAAGTAAATAATAAAACGTTCCTAATAGACATAACTGTACCATCTGATTATAATATAGGACCTAAAGAAATAGAAAAACTTAGTAAATATCACCTCTTAAAAACTGAAGTCAGCCGCCTGTGGAATACACAAACCACAATTATTCCAATAGTCATAGGAGCAACGGGAGTAGTTGCAAAGAGCATCAATAAATATATAGATAAATTAGATACCACAGTAGACATAACCATTCTACAGAAACAAGCAGCCATTCACACATCCAAAATACTTAGTAAAGTGCTGGGAGATACTGTTTTTGTACACAACACACAAACAAATAACATAGACTAAGACATGCCGACATAATTACCAAACTAATATACCTATTATTACCTATATATTTATAATATATACACATATATGAATAATTTATACATAGATTTACTTATTAATATTTATATATATATATAGTACGTAATATAAAAAAAAAAAAAAAAAAAAAAAAAAAAAACGCTAGGTGGGACATAAATACCTTTTTTCCCGTGGGCCACGGGACGGGGTATTTATAAAAACCGACACAAGTCGAGAAAAAAAAACAACTTTATAAAGAGGAAAGATTTGTTTGTTTGTTTGTTTGTTTGTTTGTTTGTTTGTTTGTTTGTTTGTAATGAATAGGCTCCGAAACTACTGGACCGATTTCAAAAATTCTTTCACCTTTGGAAAGCTACATTATCCCCGAGTAACATAGGCTATATTTTATCCCTGTATTCCCACGGGAACGGGAACTACGCGGGTAAAACCGCGGGGAGGCAGCTAGTGTTTAATAAAGGTCACGTTGCATTATGTTATAGCTTGGTTTCCAAGAGTTCTAAATTGTATAGGAACTCAACACAAATTCTGAAATAAAAAGACAATCTGGGACTATAGGATCACCAACTAAGTAGAGGTAGCACTTATTATTCATAATCTATATAGACTAGGTAGGTACATATAATTACATAAATGATACATCATATTATTATACTGATTATGAACTTGTCTTCAATTAGAATCCAACACACAACCACCAAAGTGAAACCATCAAAGCAACCAGCGTATCAATTTATACTTATACCTACCTACTCCTCTATTACCAATTTGTATCGGCACATTAATATAATCAAACAAAGTATAGAATAACATAAGCTACTTAAATATACGACCTATATACAATTTCCTCTCTAATTAAGGAACTACCGATCAAAAGCTAAGCGATTGTTAATGACACTAGACGGAAAAGGCACCATATTTATTTGACAACTTACTACAAATGTACATGAGTAAGCTTTATTTGGGAACTTATTACTTTCAGGGCCGACGGGCATTCCGAGCGAAACTAATCAGTCGACATGTCTGAACATTTCAATCTAGACAGGAACACTGATTTGGAAATGTAATAACCTTGTCTGTTGACTGAATTCATTATTTATGAACTAGTGGCTCCCTGCGATTTCACCCGCGTTCCCAGGGATCTTCAATTTTCCCGGGATCAAAAGAAGATAATGTGTTATTCTAGAACATTTATTTATTTATTCATCTACACTTTGTACAACTGTACATAGAAGTAGGTTATACCAAAGTAAACATAATGCTAATTATTTCAACGACTGCTCTAAATACCCCACAGCGCATCTGCGAATTTCAGCCACTGAAGAATGAAATATATCCAGCCCTGCGTTCTTCCTGACCATACAGTAAAGCATTCCAAAGCACACGTTAGAGGGCGATTTCGCATTACATCGGTCCTATTTAAGTCTGTGCCAAATTTCCTTCGGCCACTCTGGGTTAAAAGAGTTACAATCAAACATACATTCTGACAAACATTCACATTTATACAATATTAGAAGGATATTTTAGTTAAGCATTGATGCTATAGAAGCCATGTCCTACATACCTATCTAGGTTAATATTTTTACTGGAATAGATGTAATGAACATTTATTGGTAAGAGACATACCTAAGTTACGTATTCATCACAATGAAGATGCCAGCATATCCAGGTCTTTTCATAAAGAGTAGGTACCTAAGTTATCTACCAAATGAAGCCGCTACTACTTCATGACCTCACATCGCTCAATCTTGTCGGTACATCTACCTAACTTCAAAGTAATATTACGCAAAAAGCTTTCGTTCACGTTTTACTGGCGCTCCCGAGGGATAAGGTATTTCCAGCTTAAAATATCACATTTAGCCTAGACACATGAACGGCATATTTAGGCCATGAAGCTACTGTTACCAGCAAACCTTCAGCTGAGATTTTGATATTGTTTTATATTAATTATGATATTTTATCTTATAAAATAATAAGTACCTACCAAAAGAAAAAAATGCTTTCTATATTTTATTAAAATTACTAGTTGACCCGAAATATGTTGTTCTGTCTTAGTTATTGTATTAAAGTGCGTTACACGTCTTATGCCAAACGCCATTACAAAAGTTAATATGGTCTTAAAGTTTTCTTTAATTTTCTAATATTCTGCAAGACTCTCTCTTTCATAAGAACCTTCTTCTGGCAATAACAAACTCAACAAAAAAATTATTACCGATATCGGTCTAGTCGTTCACGCGTGATTCCATGAGCAAGGGAATTAAGGAATTAGTTCATTTTTATATATAGACAATAGACATATCTTTATTTGACATCACAAAACAGAAATAGATTACAGAGTTTTACAATTATAATAGGTAAATTAAAAACGGTAACAAGAAACAGAAAAAAAAAAACAAATATGCAACATAATAGATACAAAAATAGTGTTATAATTATACAGATAAGGAAGAATATTTGGAGATATTCTGTGGTGCGATGCCAAAAAGGACTCCACTCGGCATATGCTGTGGTGAGGGACACCATCAGCACCGATTTTCAGTGGGGCCCTGTTAGTACTGCGAAGCTCGCTCGCGGAGTGCTTTTTAAATATATACATACAATTTAATAATATAAATATTTAGATGTGTAAAATGTAAGTATCAAAGATGTGAAATAAGGAATGCAGGTGAATAAATAAGTGAGATTATAATAATTAATAAAGTATATGATAAATAATGATTTTTATGCGGGAATGTTAATATACATGTGGCTGGAAATAAATAAATAAATCTAATTTTATAATAGTGTTGTGGAACACAAAAAAAATAAAGAAAAAAATAGATGGCGTATAAAGATAATAATAAATGTATTTACTATAGATAAGAAGGAGCAGTTCGGCTACCAATGGGAAGATTTTGTTGATATAAAACTAGGAAGGACTTAAATTTTATCTTGAAAGAAGTTACCCTATTGACATCCCTTACCGGTGGTGGCAAGTTGTTCCAACTTGGTAGCCGTGTATTTAAAACTACCCCTGAAAGCGGCCGTGTGATGTACGGGCATTTTTAATAGGTAACTATTAGATCTAGCTCTGCGATCATAGGCTGCATCGCGCCACACCAGTTTCTCAAAAAGGTATTCAGGGCGCCCGGATTTGGTTACATTAAATAAAAGTACTGCCAGATGGAGCTCCCTTCTGAGAGCCAATTTGAGAATTCCTGCATTGTTGAGGTAGGGAGTAACATGTGTGCGCGAAGGTATATTGAAACAGTATCTAGCACATGCATTTTGGACCCTTTGAATCACCCTATCAGTGCGTGCCAGCAAACGGGGCCCATAAACAACATCTGCATAACCCAGCACTGAAAGCACTAATGTTTCACAGAGCTTGATTCTTATATCTGTGCTTAGAAAAGTTCGGATGTTGTATAACATTTTGAGTCTGTACAATGCTTTGCGTACCATCTCCGTGATATGGGTCTCGAAACGTAAATTTTCATCCATGAGGACACCTAAATTTCGAGCTTCTAGCACACGTTCAATTTGAGAATCCATAAGTGATATGATAGGACTTCTATTTGAAATTTGAGTAATTTGAGACATATGTAGATCCGAATACTAAATACCTAGTTTTACTTGGATTTAGAACTAAAGTATTACGTTCAGACCATTGAACAACTCCTCATAATAATGAGTCAAATCCTCATTCAAAAGTTTCACTGCCGATGATGTTTCTTCAGGCTTAAATGATAAATATACCTGAATATCATCAGCATACATGTGAAAGCTGCAATGGTTGAAGACACCTACCACATCTGCGCTGTAAAGTATGAACAGAAGTGGTCCCAAAATCGAACCCTGCGGAACCCCTCGAACCACTGGTGATGGAGAAGAAAACTGACAATTACCGTCAGCACTAACAATTTTGACTGACTGACTTCGTCCAGACAAATAGCTGTCAAACCATCTAATGGCTGACGGTTTGAAACCATAGTAGTTCATCTTCGAAAGCAGCAGTGGGACATTAATTGCATCAAAAGCTCTGGAAAAATCTAAAAGCACCATTATTGTTCCATTACCTGCGTCTTGCGCAGACAATATATTATCTACGATATCAATCAGCGCTGTGGAAGTACTACGGGACTTACGAAAGCCTGACTGATAAACAGGTAAAATATATAGACAAACACATTTATGAGACAAGTAAATATACAGCTATTTCAATTTATCTGTATAGAATTATCACACGAGCGTACCATAGAGTCAGCTTCCAAAATGTTCAGTTTATTTCTGATAGAAAGAACTCCGGCTAAACTAATTCAAAACTTTGCTGGGCGGGTGTAAAGTTTTTAACTACGTATTCATCCCACCATATAGGTACCTACACTACAATTTGTCACATATGTAGGTAGGGACTTGTGTCCCAAATAACCAAGAAATATGTACCAGCCACCTAAGGTGGTTATGTGCCTATTTTCAATAAGAAACGTACTATTCTATATTACCTGCTAAAATGATTAACTAAATAAATTGGTTTCGATTCGGGAAAAAGTGACGGACAAAATAGTTGATATAATGTAGGAACATACGTATCTTGGTTAACAAACAATGGAGTTGGAGTGGGTGACTAATTTAATAGTTCATAATTTAGTTTTGCCCTAACTGAAAATATATATTTTTTAAACATAAATATAAAAAACAGGCAATGCACGTACATTTTTTAAGTTATAAAACATTTTAAGAGTCGTTAACACCGAAATTTAATTATGGCTTAACAAAAGCTTATACACAAATTGATATTGGTAAGCTGTGTCTCGGAAAACAACGTTTTATTTGGCGACAGTTAAAAAAGGTTAAAGCCAGCCAATTACACGTTTTTAATTATACCTCGTGGGCTATAAAAAGCTTTACACAAAAAGTAAACAATAGCTAAGCCATATCAGTGTTAAACACTTGATTATTTATTCTCCATTCCCCGGTTCATTGCTTATTCAAAAAACATCAGAAATATATACCTACTCACTTCTATATTATTTGTAAAGCCTTATTATTGCCTGCCATGTTATTGCAACATACTCTACAAACTTGAACATTTCTAACTCTGTACCAAATTTCAACGCGATCCCTTCAGCCGTTCTGGCGAGAGAGTAACAAACATACATACCCATTCTCACAAACTTTTGCACTTATAATAATGGAAGGATTAATCAAGCCAAATAATTTCTATACGACCCAAGATTTGACAGTTTCTTGGATAATGTTTCATATAAATTTAAACAACATTATCCACTTGCTTCTACAAGTAAAACTTTAGCAAGTTCAATAACTGAAAGCGATGGTAATATAGACTTCAACGAAATAGCACTGAGATTCTAAAGTAATATATGAAACATTCTATTAGCAGCTGAATTAATGGTTTGAACATAATACAACGTTACTCTCATAACTTGAAACGGGTATTCAAAAACAAAGTTGCCTGCCGCACCTAATGAATCGGTATAAAATGATTTATGAATTTGTATTTTCGATGCTAGCTGCCGCCACATGGTTTTACACGAGTTTCCAAGGGGCCTTAAATTTTCCAGATGTTATCTGGCTGACAAATAATGCCTGCAAACTTGTAACTTGACTACACGCACAGTGTCATAAATCATGTTTTATGTTAGACAACAAGCATATTTCATACAAAAATACTTTTATACTTTTATTATTCGAGTTTTTCCTTATTTATTTTCTCATTATAGAACAAATATTTTATATCACATACATACACTATCTAAAAAATGACCCCAATATCTGCGAGTGAAGGCAATTCCCAAGTTCCATTCAGTATCTCCCGCTTTGGAATGATCGCGGAATATACGATGTAATGGAATGTAATCGAATTCATTTAGACATAATTTTCCTTTTGATGTGAATTCGAAATATTGTTTTATTCAGGATAACTTACTCAGAGATTTGTAGAAAATATATATTATACTTATATATTTTATCCTTGTATTAATTAGGTACTTATCACCTAATTGTTTGGCAGCGGAATTTATTGTTTTAGAAATTGCTCGAAAACAGTGAAATTTCCCAAAGTGGAGTAGTGACGCTATATACAGTAGGAAAACAAATCGATTACTAACATGTTAGGTACTTTTCGATATCAGCACAGTTTCTTAATTAATACATAGTATTTTCCTATTATGCGAAATCGATAGGCTAATGTAGTTGAATTTGTTGGTACTATGATTAGGCTCAGTGAATCTCTCGCCAAAGGCATTCATTTATTTACGCCTCAAATCTTTCTAGAACAATACGTTTTTAAGTCGATTTCATACAAAATTAACCGTAGATCGAGGGATTTATTTTATCTGCGTCTGTCTGGGAAAGTAAACAAGATATTTAATATTTAAAAGGATAACCATTTTAGGTGTTCTATGAAATATTATATTAAATTAGTCGAGAAAGAGAAATAGTATTTATTCATGGACGGACGCTATTATCTTACTAATATTGTAAATATTAAAGTTTTTCGGGTTGTATAGATGTTTGTTATTCCTTAACGCCATAACGGCTGAAGGAATCTGGATATTTGACACAGAGTTAAAGCTTATTCTGGCATATAGGATATTCTAAACATTAAATGAAATGAGCTTATAAAAAAATTGATATATATACATATTTATTTTTAAGCTGAGAAAAACTTGAAGACACAAAACAGGTGCAAATCTAATTTTTAATAAGTTTTAAAACCAACAGCAGTGGATTAAATTTTCTTAATTTATAGCGGAATTTCGAAACCTCTCATTGTTGCGGTAACTAAAGGGTCCTTTATCGCTTAGGTACCTAAACGACAGGTGTTCGTACTTTGTTCACCTAAAACCTTTCTGTTAATCTGTTCGTGGGTTTCATAATTGTTCTGGGGTCATGATCCCGAGAGATAATGATTGATGATTTATAGCTTTGGATAATATCCCTAATTAGTAATAATAATAGATATCTATTGTCTGTATAAAAGCAATACTTCAGAGTGGATACCCACTTTTAAAGGGCCAGTTAGCTTCGTTGTTAGCTGCACTTACTTACGCTCGGGGGGAGTTCGATTCCCGCGTAGGACAAACTTCGTACATAAAGAGAGCCTATGATATATTACAATATCTATACAGAGACGTGAGAGATGTATTCAAAATAACAATGTGTAGTTGGTACTTATATCTAACGATGTTTGCCTATATTCCTACTTCCTACTAAGTACCTACATAGTTACTGTATACCACATCCTCATATTCTGAATGATAACAAGATCGTTGACCCCAATTATTCCCCTGGCAACCCGACCAACCCTCACAGCAGGTTAAGACCAATCGAATTCCAAACATTACATTGATAAAGCAAATATCTAAAATATCTTTACTAAAGGAATCAATTGACAAAGCTTGGGTCAAGTGTCAAATACCTTTAACCTTATTAATTCGATAAATCGCTCAAAATTATATGTATCCATATTTCACCCGAAACAATGGTTAGCCACATAAACCCTGCAGGGGTGTGTCAGATTTAACCTCCCGGGAAGGTAAATTTAAATGGGAATGTCTAACACAGCAGTGTGGTCACCCGATGAATTAAGCTAGTAGATACCATGGAAACTAGACAACTAAATTCATGTTACATTGTAACTTTACAAATATATTATTGATAACAAAATATACAGAACCGTAACTCAGTGAAATATTTGAGGAAATTAATGAATTAACTGGAACAAAACACATACGAATACAGTTTTATTTTGTGCTACACGTTTTTAGCACACGATAGGTGACTGTTTGGTTGTGGGTAAAATAACAAATAAACATAAATACCTACTAGTAGATATTAGTACTAGCTCAAATTAACTAAGTGTATACTGTCACGCGTCTCGCTCTTACATACCGAATCAGCTAGGGACATAAAAGCTCATATCATAACATATACTTACTTGGGGGGTAATCCCTATATGTAATATCGGTGTAGATCGCAAAGGGCGATGCGCAGACGATCGATATGATCCACAAGACGAGTATGATCCGGGATGCCCGGGTGAGGCCAGCCATCGCGTACAGGTGCAGCGGGTGACAGATGGCCAAGTACCGTTCCAAAGAGAAGGCAGATATCGTCATCACGGAAACGTAGGTTGCCCTGGAAAGGAAATTATGAGTTTTTAAATGGTACGGTAAACTGTTTCGAGAATCAAAATTAGAACATCACTAGTTTCTGATCCATTATTGCTGTCACGCATTTTCAAGGGGGCAAAAAGGAGCTTATATGTTATAATCTGTAAGAAATGGTGTCCAGATCTCTATAGCCGTTTTAGCGTGATAGAGTAACAAACATCCATCCAATTCTTCGTATTTATAATAGACCTACATTATAAGTAAAATAAGATAAAATACATAAAACAGGTATATTAACAGGACTCACCTATATAATAGAATTATAGGTACCTACTATATTATTCCTATGGTAGGAACTTGTTTACAACAATCAATAGGTACTTTTACTTGATTAATGAGTAACCGAAATGAAACATTATTTATTCGGGACCATTTCGCAATTAAACTCTTTCAAACTAAAAAAGGGTTCAACAAAATCGATACATAGAGTGGAAAAACATCCTCCAAATGGTAACCGATGGAGGCAATTTGGTAGATTTGATTGGATTTTGTAGTTCGTTAAATATGAAGGGGTAACGGTGTTCCGGTGGTAATTAACCTCTAAGCGCCTGCCGCGGGCACTTACAAAATCATCGTTTCGGGTAAGATTGCTAATTTCAGACAAGTACCTAGTGATAATTATACTGATAAGGCTATATACCCCGCGGGGTATCACAAATGGGCATACTGTCTTCTCAAGGTTACCATTTAGGAACTAATTAGCTGTTGTCATCTCGCTCCCTCAACTCTTAATATACGTATTAGGTCCCCACTGCAGGGGGCACAAGGTTCTTCTAACAACGTGGGGGCCAAATGGCCAATGTCCCCCACGTGGACCCAGTGGCGTAACTACATGCGAGATCGTAACTTTTCACGTTTTCTCACGATGTTTTCCTTTATCGTATCAGCTGTTGTCACGCGTTAGGAAATATGTTATTATTCATAAAAAATGAATGCTTTTGTCGTTTACTTGGCAGGGAAATACAGACAACAGGTGTTTTCAAACGACCTAGAGAAGTGCTAGTATAAAAGTTTGACTTAGGTAAACATCGGGTATTATCTGATAATGGTCCCGATATATAACCCTTGAGAGCCTTTTACCCGTAAGGAAAGAGGAGACTGAGTGTATTATCGGATAAAAGCGTATATTTTGTGGAATAAATATAGAACGGGTGGTCATGTAATCCCTTTCGGTTCTCTAGTTTTCAATACCCATATTTACATATTATTCGCCAGAATAAATTATGTAGCAATATGTTGGTTTAGATACGATAGGATGATTTATGTTCACATCACTTTTTGTTACTACATACTATGAATAGATATTCTATGGTTTAGTTAAGCTGTACGAAGAATACAGCTACTACCTCCCTCTCAAGTGATTCAAGTCATATATATATATATTATGTATAGACGTATAGCGCCAATAGTAGGTATATTTGTTCTCCATGGTAAAAAATTGTGCACATAATAGACATAATTATACCTAGTTATCTTTTTAAACATACGTAATGTCGTAAAAATCAAACCAATATTCATTTCAATAATTGGCACGCAAGTGTTATTTATAGAAATAAATTGGATTCATAAAATCATCGAACTTATCAAAGTGAAAAATGTTTAAGCTCAAAATATATTTGAAACTTTTTAATGTGTTTCCAAGGCGTTAGATTTATTTCACCCAGTTTTATTATGGTTTTAATGGATCTTTAAGTGATTAAACAAACGTGTTTCATCAGAATAAGTCGAAGTACCTACCTAAGAAATACTAAGCAATCGTTTTTCTAGGATTTTTGTTTCTTCGACATGGCCGTCTGATATGTATAAACAATAATATCACTATATAGTATAAAACAAAGTCGCTATCCGCCGTCTGTCTGTCCCTATGTATGCTTAGATCTTTAAAACTACGCAACGGATTTTGATGCGAATTTTTTTTAATAGATAAAGTGATTCAAGAGAAAGGTTTATAAATCATTACACTATGACGAATAGGGGCGGAGCATCAATCAAAACTGCTGCAAAAGCGGGCAAGTGATGCTAACGAAGTTGCGCGGGTCACCTAGTATATGATAATAGCTTTACAAATGACTCTTGTAAGTAAAGTACAAATATTTGTATTGTATTGTATTCATGAATGAACGAAACGAGGCATGCCTCGTGTGTTTGGGTGTAACGAACCGATTGTGTAAGTCTAATTTTGTTATTTGGCATGAACCAAGCGACGGAGGAAAATTATACTGCGACATAGACATTAAAATGTTCAATGTTTTTATATAATTTTTTTAATTAGTGTAGGTACATTTAAAAGGTAGTAGGTAAGTAATATCTATATAATAATATGTGGATACCAAAGTACAAGCTATTCTCAGTTTATTATCAGATTGGCAGTGGGTGAAAATTTCCCAAGATATATATTTCTTATCACATACTATCATATAGCATACATAACATTTTGACAAAGAGTGCTATTCCGAATATGTTATTTATGTCTACGTGTCCGAAATTTCAACAAAACCGATTGAAGATATATTTCAATTCAATGTTATTGAAAAAAGTTATCGGAAGAGATATCAAAAAGCTTTTCGCAACTTATTGAATAAGATATTTGGATATGTTAATCCGCATTCATAAATCAGAAATATTCCTATAATATACAAAGTAATGTTAACGAATAAACTCGGTGGAAATTAATTACCATTTTACTGAGCGCCATATTATTTTAGCCCATTAAGTACCTATTTTAGAATTTTAATTAAAATAGCTTTAACGCCACGTGGCAACAGCATTAGAAGTATAAACATATTAATTAATGATGATATAATACGTATAATATTTCTATACATAAGCTCACAAAGCTTTGATTTATCTATTTTAAATGTCAAAGATGGCTGGTATACCTTTATGATTTAAATACAATCCAGTATTAGACCATAATTGGGTAAACTTTGCATTAATTAAAATATACCTCGGGCGGAATGAAAAGTACCTTACCTATCTCATTTCTATTTTATGTGCAAAAGTTACTAAATACCTCCCACGAAAATCCTTTCAGCCGAGACAGTGTTGACTTATAACAAACAACCGCTAACTTACGCATTATGATATTATTTAAAGGTAAGATAAAATCGTTATTTCGTGCGTAACCAAAATACTGACAGAAATCAAGCTCGCTTGATTCTAAAAAAAATAACGAGCATAATATATTAACAAAGACAATTCATCTATAATAATTAGGTACTCGTCTAGACTATAAATGTAAAATACTTATTACGACTTTATTGGTGGCTCTACACAGAAAAAGCAACCATCCGAAACGTTAGAATGGACAATTCTTAAGTGTCTGAGATTACTTATTTGAACAAATAAGTATATTTCATTTAATTTCATATCTGATACCAACATTAACACGCGTACTACTAACTACCTTCTACAGATTAATATTCACAGATCTTCGGTCATCGTGAGAACATAAATGAGAGACAAAAGACCATGATGACATATTTACGTTTGCGCCTGTACCTCTAAGCTTGTTGACGTTGAGGCTTAGTTTGAAATACCAACTCTATAAAAAATGGTCCGAGACTCCGAGTCCTTAGGTACTTTGCTTACAATGTACACAGAAAACGCCCCTATTGCTACTCTCCGACCCAAAATTGTTTTTTACTATTGTCGATGTCGTAGACGGAGAGTCTTAGAGGATTTTAAGAGGATGATGGCTCAGTGGACAGTGACAGGGTTTGTGTTCAAATCCTATTATAATGAGGTTGAGCTGTATAGAAAACCATAGCTGTCTCTTAATTATATAATTGAATTTAATTTTTTATTTAAAAAGTTAAAATAATTTAAAAAGACGAGAAGACGTTTAAATTTTATCTTAATCCAACATCGAGGTCGCAAACTCTTTTTTTTATAAGAACTAAAAAAAAAAATTACGCTGTTATCCCTAAGGTAATTTTTTTAATAAAACTCTATAGGGAGTTTTATAAATTATTTTATTAAAATTGTTTATTAATTTTAAATTAAAATAGGATTATTTATTTTATTGGGGTGATAAAAAAATATAATTAACTTTTTGATTTAATAAACATAGATAAATGAATTTATGATCCAGTATTATTGATTATAAGAAAAAATTACCTTAGGGATAACAGCGTAATTTTTTTTTTTAGTTCTTATAAAAAAAAGAGTTTGCGACCTCGATGTTGGATTAAGATAAAATTTAAACGCAAAAGTTTAAAATTTTGATCTGTTCGATCATTAAAATCTTACATGATCTGAGTTCAAACCGGTGTAAGCCAGGTTGGTTTCTATCTTTTAACAATTAAAATATTTTAGTACGAAAGGATTAAATATTTAAATTAAATTTAATTTATTGAATTTTATTAATATGAAGATAATATATATATATATATATATATGTAATTATATAACTATTTTAGCAGAAAAAATTTAATGGTTTTAGAAGTCATAAATGTATAATTAAATTAAATGAATAGTAAATGATATTTAATGATAACCCCAGGAAATTTAAATACCTTGATATTAAATTTATTATAATTTATTTAACAGGTTATGTACTGTGTTATATACTGGGGTTATGTACTGTGTTATATACTGGGGTTCTGTACTGTGTTATATACTAGGGTTATGTACTGGGGTTATGTACTGTTATATACTGGGGTTATATACTGGGGTTATGTACTGTGTTATATACTGGGGTTATGTACTGTGTTATATACTGGGGTTATGTACTGTGTTTATGTACTGTGTTATATACTGGGGTTATGTACTGTGTTATATACTGGGGTTATGTACTGTGTTATATACTGGGGTTATGTACTGTGTTATATACTGGGGTTATGTACTGTGTTATATACTGCGGTTATATACTGGGGCTATGTACTGTGTTATATACTGGGGTTATGTACTGTGTTATATACTGGGGTTAAGAACTGTGTTATATACTGGGGTTATGTACTGCGGTTATATACTGGGGTTATGTACTGTGTTATATACTGGGGTTATGTACTGTGTTATATACTGGGGTTATGTACTGTGTTATATACTGGGGTTAAGTACTGTGTTATATACTGGGGTTATGTACTGGGGTTATGTACTGTGTTATATACTGGGGTTATATACTGGGGTTATGTACTGTGTTATATACTGGGGTTATGTACTGTGTTATATACTGGGGTTATGTACTGTGTTTATGTACTGTGTTATATACTGGGGTTATGTACTGTGTTATATACTGGGGTTATGTACTGTGTTATATACTGGGGTTATGTACTGTGTTATATACTGGGGTTATGTACTGTGTTTATGTACTGTGTTATATACTGGGGTTATGTACTGCGGTCATATACTGGGGTTATGTACTATGTTATATACTGGGGTTATGTACTGTGTTTATGTACTGTGTTATATACTGGGGTTATGTACTGTGTTATATACTGGGGTTATGTACTGTGTTATATACTGGGGTTATGTACTGTGTTATATACTGGGGTTATATACTGTGTTATATACTGGGGTTATGTACTGTGTTTATGTACTGTGTTATATACTGGGGTTATGTACTGTGTTATATACTGGGGTTATGTACTGCGGTCATATACTGGGGTTATGTACTATGTAATATACTGGGGTTATGTACTGTGTTTATGTACTGTGTTATATACTGGGGTTATGTACTGTGTTATATACTGGGGTTATGTACTGTGTTATATACTGGGGTTATGTACTGCGGTCATATACTGGGGTTATGTACTATGTTATATACTGGGGTTATGTACTGTGTTTATGTACTGTGTTATATACTGGGGTTATGTACTGTGTTATATACTGGGGTTATGTACTGTGTTATATACTGGGGTTATGTACTGTGTTATATACTGGGGTTATGTACTGTGTTATATACTGGGGTTATGTACTGTGTTATATACTGCGGTTTTATACTGGGGTTATGTACTGTGTTATATACTGGGGTTATGTTCTGTGTTATATACTGGGGTTATGTACTGTGTTATATACTGGGGTTATGTACTGTGTTATATACTGGGGTTATGTACTGTGTTATATACTGGGGTTATGTACTGTGTTATATACTGGGGTTATGTACTGTGTTATATACTGGGGTTATGTACTGTGTTATATACTGGGGTTATATACTGTGTTATATACTGGGGTTATGTACTGTGTTTATGTACTGTGTTATATACTGGGGTTATGTACTGTGTTATATACTGGGGTTATGTACTGCGGTCATATACTGGGGTTATGTACTATGTAATATACTGGGGTTATGTACTGTGTTTATGTACTGTGTTATATACTGGGGTTATGTACTGTGTTATATACTGGGGTTATGTACTGTGTTATATACTGGGGTTATGTACTGCGGTCATATACTGGGGTAATGTACTATGTTATATACTGGGGTTATGTACTGTGTTTATGTACTGTGTTATATACTGGGGTTATGTACTGTGTTATATACTGGGGTTATGTACTGTGTTTATGTACTGTGTTATATACTGGGGTTATGTACTGTGTTATATACTGGGGTTATGAACTGTGTTATATACTGGGGTTATGTACTGTGTTTATGTACTGTGTTATATACTGGGGTTATGTACTGTGTTATATACTGGGGTTATGTACTGTGTTATATACTGGGGTTATGTACTGTGTTTATGTACTGTGTTATATACTGGGGTTATGTACTGCGGTCATATACTGGGGTTATGTACTGCGTTATATACTGGGGTTATGTACTGTGTTTATGTACTGTGTTATATACTGGGGTTATGTACTGCGGTTATATACTGGGGTTATGTACTGTGTTATATACTGGGGTTATGTAGTGTGTTTATGTACTGTGTTATATACTGGGGTTATGTACTGTGTTATATACTGGGGTTATGTACTGCGGTTATTAACTGGGGTTATGTACTGTGTTATATACTGGGGCTATATACTGGGGTTATGTACTGTGTTATATACTGGGGTTATGAACTGTGTTATATACTGGGGTTATGTACTGTGTTATATACTGGGGTTATGTACTGCGGTTATATTCTGGGGTTATGTACTGTGTTATATACTGGGGTTATGTACTGTGTTATATACTGGGGTTATGTACTGTGTTATATACTGCGGTTATATACTGCGGTTATATACTGGGGCTATGTACTGTGTTATATACTGGGGTTATGTACTGTGTTATATACTGGGGTTAAGTACTGTGTTATATACTGGGGTTATGTACTGCGGTAATATACTGGGGTTATGTACTGTGTTATATACTGGGGTTATGTACTGTGTTATATACTGGGGTTATGTACTGTGTTATATACTGGGGTTAAGTACTGTGTTATATACTGGGGTTATGTACTGGGGTTATGTACTGTGTTATATACTGG
The DNA here is from genome assembly GCA_905147785.2 of Thyatira batis. Taxonomy (NCBI): domain Eukaryota; kingdom Metazoa; phylum Arthropoda; class Insecta; order Lepidoptera; family Drepanidae; genus Thyatira; species Thyatira batis. Next base: position 5,820,949 of record LR990504.1, on the reverse strand, counting down.
GGTTATGTACTGTGTTATATACTGGGGTTATGTACTGTGTTATATACTGGGGTTATGTACTGTGTTTATGTACTGTGTTATATACTGGGGTTATGTACTGTGTTATATACTGGGGTTATGTACTGTGTTATATACTGGGGTTATGTACTGTGTTATATACTGGGGTTATGTACTGTGTTTATGTACTGTGTTATATACTGGGGTTATGTACTGCGGTCATATACTGGGGTTATGTACTATGTTATATACTGGGGTTATGTACTGTGTTTATGTACTGTGTTATATACTGGGGTTATGTACTGTGTTATATACTGGGGTTATGTACTGTGTTATATACTGGGGTTATATACTGTGTTATATACTGGGGTTATGTACTGTGTTATATACTGGGGTTATGTACTGTGTTTATGTACTGTGTTATATACTGGGGTTATGTACTGTGTTATATACTGCGGTTATATACTGGGGTTATGTACTGTGTTATATACTGGGGTTATGTACTGTGTTATATACTGGGGTTATGTACTGTGTTATATACTGGGGTAATGTACTGTGTTATATACTGTGGTTATATACTGGGGTTATGTACTGTTATATACTGGGGTTATGTACTGTGTTATATACTGGGGTTATGTACTGTGTTTATGTACTGTGTTATATACTGGGGTTATGTACTGTGTTATATACTGGGGTTATGTACTGTGTTATATACTGGGGTTATATACTGTGTTATATACTGGGGTTATGTACTGCGGTCATATACTGGGGTTATGTACTATGTTATATACTGGGGTTATGTACTGTGTTTATGTACTGTGTTATATACTGGGGTTATGTACTGTGTTATATACTGGGGTTATGTACTGTGTTATATACTGGGGTTATGTACTGTGTTATATACTGGGGTTATATACTGTGTTATATACTGGGGTTATGTACTGTGTTATATACTGGGGTTATGTACTGTGTTTATGTACTGTGTTATATACTGGGGTTATGTACTGTGTTATATACTGCGGTTATATACTGGGGTTATGTACTGTGTTATATACTGGGGTTATGTACTGTGTTATATACTGGGGTTATGTACTGTGTTATATACTGGGGTAATGTACTGTGTTATATACTGTGGTTATATACTGGGGTTATGTACTGTTATATACTGGGGTTATGTACTGTGTTATATACTGGGGTTATGTACTGTGTTTATGTACTGTGTTATATACTGGGGTTATGTACTGTGTTATATACTGGGGTTATGTACTGTGTTATATACTGGGGTTATATACTGTGTTATATACTGGGGTTATGTACTGTGTTTATGTACTGTGTTATATACTGGGGTTATGTACTGTGTTATATACTGGGGTTATGTACTGCGGTCATATACTGGGGTTATGTACTATGTTATATACTGGGGTTATGTACTGTGTTTATGTACTGTGTTATATACTGGGGTTATGTACTGTGTTATATACTGGGGTTATGTACTGTGTTATATACTGGGGTTATGTACTGTGTTATATACTGGGGTTATGTACTGCGGTCATATACTGGGGTTATGTACTATGTTATATACTGGGGTTATGTACTGTGTTTATGTACTGTGTTATATACTGGGGTTATGTACTGTGTTATATACTGGGGTTATGTACTGTGTTATATACTGGGGTTATGTACTGGGGAAATATATACTGGGGTTATGTACTGTGTTATATACTGGGGTTATTTACTGTGTTATATACTGGGGTTATGTACTGTGTTATATACTGGGGTTATGTACTGTGTTATATACTGCGGTTTTATACTGGGGTTATGTACTGTGTTAAATACTGGGGTTATGTACTGTGTTATATACTGGGGTTATGTACTGTGTTATATACTGGGGTTATGTACTGTGTTATATACTGGGGTTATGTACTGTGTTATATACTGGGGTTATGTACTGTGTTATATACTGGGGTTATGTACTGTATTATATACTGGGGTTATGTACTGTGTAATATACTGGGGTTATGTACTGCGGTTATTTACTGGGGTTATGTACTGTGTTATATACTGGGGCTATATACTGGGGTTATGTACTGTGTTATATACTGGGGTTATGTACTGTGTTTATGTTCTGTGTTATATACTGGGGTTATGTACTGTGGTTATATACTGGGGTTATGTACTGTGTTATATACTGGGGTTATGTAGTGTGTTTATGTACTGTGTTATATACTGGGGTTATGTACTGTGTTATATACTGGGGTTATGTACTGCGGTTATTTACTGGGGTTATGTACTGTGTTATATACTGGGGCTATATACTGGGGTTATGTACTGTGTTATATACTGGGGTTATGAACTGTGTTATATACTGGGGTTATGTACTGTGTTATATACTGGGGTTATGTACTGCGGTTATATTCTGGGGTTATGTACTGTGTTATATACTGGGGTTATGTACTGTGTTATATACTGGGGTTATGTACTGTGTTATATACTGCGGTTATATACTGGGGCTATGTACTGTGTTATATACTGTGTTATATACTGCGGTTATATACTGGGGTTATGTACTGTGTTATATACTGGGGTTATGTACTGTGTTATATACTGGGGTTATGTACTGTGTTATATACTGCGGTTATATACTGGGGCTATGTACTGTGTTATATACTGTGTTATATACTGCGGTTATATACTGGGGTTATGTACTGTGTTATATACTGGGGTTATGTACTGGGGTTATGTACTGTGTTATATACTGGGGTTATGTACTGTGTTATATACTGGGGTTATGTACTGTGTTATATACTGGGGTTATATACTGTGTTATATACTGGGGTTATGTACTGTGTTTATGTACTGTGTTATATACTGTGGTTATGTACTGTGTTATATACTGGGGTTATGTACTGCGGTCATATACTGGGGTTATGTACTATGTTATATACTGGGGTTATGTACTGTGTTTATGTACTGTGTTATATACTGGGGTTATGTACTGTGTTATATACTGGGGTTATGTACTGTGTTATATGCTGGGGTTATGTACTGTGTTATATACTGGGGTTATGTACTGTGTTTATGTACTGTGTTATATACTGGGGTTATGTACTGTGTTATATACTGGGGTTATGTACTGTGTTTATGTACTGTGTTATATACTGGGGTTATGTACTGTGTTATATACTGCGGTTATATACTGGGGTTATGTACTGTGTTATATACTGGGGTTATGTACTGTGTTATATACTGGGGTTATGTACTGTGTTATATACTGGGGTAATGTACTGTGCTTATGTACTGTGTTATATACTGGGGTTATGTACTGCGGTCATATACTGGGGTTATGTACTATGTTATATACTGGGGTTATGTACTGTGTTTATGTACTGTGTTATATACTGGGGTTATGTACTGTGTTATATACTGGGGTTATGTACTGTGTTATATACTGGGGTTATGTACTGTGTTATATACTGGGGTTATATACTGTGTTATATACTGGGGTTATGTACTGTGTTTATGTACTGTGTTATATACTGGGGTTATGTACTGTGTTATATACTGGGGTTATGTACTGCGGTCATATACTGGGGTTATGTACTATGTTATATACTGGGGTTATGTACTGTGTTTATGTACTGTGTTATATACTGGGGTTATGTACTGTGTTATATACTGGGGTTATGTACTGTGTTATATGCTGGGGTTATGTACTGTGTTATATACTGGGGTTATTTACTGTGTTTATGTACTGTGTTATATACTGGGGTTATGTACTGTGTTATATACTGGGGTTATGTACTGTGTTTATGTACTGTGTTATATACTGGGGTTATGTACTGTGTTATATACTGCGGTTATATACTGGGGTTATGTACTGTGTTATATACTGGGGTTATGTACTGTGTTATATACTGGGGTTATGTACTGTGTTATATACTGGGGTAATGTACTGTGTTATATACTGGGGTTATGTACTGTGTTATATACTGGGGTTATGTACTGTGTTTATGTACTGTGTTATATACTGGGGTTATGTACTGCGGTCATATACTGGGGTTATGTACTGTGTTATATACTGGGGTTATGTACTGTGTTATATACTGGGGTTATGTACTGTGTTATATACTGCGGTTTTATACTGGGGTTATGTACTGTGTTATATACTGGGGTTATGTACTGTGTTATATACTGGGGTTATGTACTGTGTTATATACTGGGGTTATGTACTGTGTTATATACTGGGGTTATGTACTGTGTTATATACTGGGGTTATGTACTGTGTTATATACTGGGGCTATGTACTGTATTATATACTGGGGTTATGTACTGTGTTATATACTGGGGCTATGTACTGTATTATATACTGGGGTTATGTACTGTGTTATATACTGGGGTTATGTACTGCGGTTATATACTGGGGTTATGTACTGTGTTATATACTGGGGTTATATACTGGGGTTATGTACTGTGTTATATACTGGGGTTATATACTGGGGTTATGTACTGTGTTATATACTGGGGTTATGTACTGTGTTTATGTACTGTGTTATATACTGGGGTTATGTACTGTGTTATATACTGGGGTTATGTACTGTGTTATATACTGGGGTTATGTACTGTGTTATATACTGGGGTTATGTACTGGGGTTATGTACTGTGTTATATACTGGGGTTATGTACTGTGTTATATGCTGGGGTTATGTACTGTGTTATATACTGGGGTTATGTACTGTGTTTATGTACTGTGTTATATACTGGGGTTATGTACTGTGTTATATACTGGGGTTATGTACTGTGTTTATGTACTGTGTTATATACTGGGGTTATGTACTGTGTTATATACTGCGGTTATATACTGGGGTTATGTACTGCGTTATATACTGGGGTTATGTACTGTGTTATATACTGGGGTTATGTACTGTGTTATATACTGGGGTAATGTACTGTGTTATATACTGTGGTTATATACTGGGGTTATGTACTGTTATATACTGGGGTTATGTACTGTGTTATATACTGGGGTTATGTACTGTGTTATATACTGGGGTTATGTACTGTGTTATATACTGGGGTTATGTACTGTGTTATATACTGGGGTTATGTACTGTGTTATATACTGGGGTTATGTACTGTGTTATATACTGGGATTATGTACTGTGTTATATACTGGGGTTATGTACTGTGTTTATGTACTGTGTTATATACTGGGGTTATGTACTGCGGTCATATACTGGGGTTATGTACTATGTTATATACTGGGGTTATGTACTGTGTTTATGTACTGTGTTATATACTGGGGTTATGTACTGTGTTATATACTGGGGTTATGTACTGTGTTATATACTGGGGTTATATACTGTGTTATATACTGGGGTTATGTACTGTGTTTATGTACTGTGTTATATACTGGGGTTATGTACTGTGTTATATACTGGGGTTATGTACTGTGTTTATGTACTGTGTTATATACTGGGGTTATGTACTGCGGTCATATACTGGGGTTATGTACTATGTTATATACTGGGGTTATGTACTGTGTTTATGTACTGTGTTATATACTGGGGTTATGTACTGTGTTATATACTGGGGTTATGTACTGTGTTATATACTGGGGTTATGTACTGTGTTAAATACTGGGGTTATGTACTGTGTTATATACTGGGGTTATGTACTGTGTTATATACTTGGGTTATGAACTGTGTTATATACTGCGGTTTTATACTGGGGTTATGTACTGTGTTATATACTGGGGTTATGTACTGTGTTATATACTGGGGTTATGTACTTTGTTATATACTGGGGTTATGTACTGTGTTATATACTGGGGTTATGTACTGTATTATATACTGGGGTTATGTACTGTGTTATATACTGGGGTTATGTACTGCGGTTATATACTGGGGTTATGTACTGTGTTATATACTGGGGTTATATACTGGGGTTATGTACTGTGTTATATACTGGGGTTATGTACTGTGTTTATGTACTGTGTTATATACTGGGGTTATGTACTGTGTTATATACTGGGGATATGTACTGGGGTTATGTACTGTGTTATATACTGGGGTTATGTACTGTGTTTATGTACTGTGTTATATACTGGGGTTATGTACTGTGTTTATGTACTGTGTTATATACTGGGGTTATATACTGGGGTTATGTACTGTGTTTATGTACTGTGTTATATACTGGGGTTATGTACTGCGGTTATATACTGGGGTTATGTACTGTGTTATATACTGGGGTTATGTAGTGTGTTTATGTACTGTGTTATATACTGGGGTTATGTACTGTGTTATATACTGGGGTTATGTACTGTGTTATATACTGGGGTTATGTACTGTGTTATATACTGGGGTTATATACTGGGGTTATGTACTGTGTTATATACTGGGGTTATGTACTGTGTTATATACTGGGGTTATGTACTGTGTTTATGTACTGAGTTATATACTGGGGTTATGTACTGTGTTATATACTGGGTTTATGTACTGTGTTATATACTGGGGTTATGTACTGTGTCCCCCCCGCCCCGGACAGTGAAGTGAACACACGTACTTTTGTTGCTCTCCGGAAAATAATTCAATACTAGTGTCATTACATCAATCTTGCATTCTTGTTATATACCAAAAGAACCTACTTGAAACAGTGACTATTTTGGAGCAAAAATTGTGAACAATAATCAGTTTGTAATAGTGATTCTAAAGTGAAATATACTCGGGTTTTGACGGTCTCTTAACAAAAATTGTCTAACGACCGTCGACCCGTCTTCGAGTACACAAAAGAATGACCTTTGTACCTAATTAAGACAAAACGGTAGTTTTTGCAACTGCACAACCGTTTCGCCACTCGAGTTATCGAGAGCTTGGCTCAGGTGCCAAAGCGTCAGCTTCGCCCTACGCCCGGAAGTCCAAGGTTCAAACCCTAGCACCTGTTGACTTTTTTGTTTTCTTTTTGTTTTTGGTGGAATCTTTTATTTTATTAACATGTCATTAAGACGCACTCCTCCCAAGTCATCCAATACAAAGGCTCAAAAAGAAAATGTTATTTTACAAGATTCGGATACTGCTCCGGAACAAGTTTACTCCGACTCGGATTTAGTAAACTCTCAACACGTTTCGAGGAGAATCAAGCGTAAACATGGAGATGAGACTATTACTGAATTTAAACAGCTTCTTTGTGAAATGCAGAGAAAACAAGATGCTGAATTTGCTTCATTGAAGGAGGATACTGGAACAATTAAAAAACACAATGAAGAATTTCAAAAATCCTTGGAATTTCTGTCAGAAAAGTATGATAGTTTGCTAGTGAAGCTTGATAGAGTTGAAAAAGAGAATGCTGGCTTTAAAGATCGAATCCAGGACCTTGAAAATAAAATTGATCAATTAGAGCGAGGCACCAAATCATCATCAGCTGAAATTCGCAATATTCCTTTGATCCAGTCTGAAACAAAGGCAACTTTATGCACGTACATGCAGCAGTTAGCAGCGGTGGTTACACAACCAATGCAAAACAATGAGATACGAGATATATACCGTATCAAAACCAAATCCGAACCAGGCCCAATCATCGTTGAATTTACTTCAGCATCAACAAAGGAGAACCTCATTAAATCGGTGATCAACTTCAACAAAGGGAAGAGTCCAGATCATAAGATTAACACCTCGCACCTGCAGATGAATGGCAAACCGAAACCAATATATATATCTGATAATCTAACAGCGAAAACAAGACGACTTTTTTACATAACCAGGGAATTTGCCAAGATAAATAACTACAACAAGTGCTGGACGGCATATGGGAAGGTCTATCTACGCCAGAGAGAAGGTCAACCCATCATTCGAATTGACAACGAAAACAATTTGTCTAACCTTAACGTGAAAAAATGACTAACATTTGTCTTCATAATTTTCCAGAATTTAATTAGAATTAAAACATTTAGAATAATATTTTTCCGCACACTTACATTTTACTTTACAACTTTTTCATATTCCACGCGCATATACCTCCGGCCAACTTGTAATATACACAAGCTATACAATAGAAATCTTAATATTTATATAATTATTCTGCAACCAGCGATAAATACAGGGAGCCTTTCTAGCATCGACCATTACTCCCACAGCTCCAAAGTCGTAATTAATTATTATTTTATAATTCGATACTATCCAAAATGATAATTTTAACTCTGACCTAGATAATTTGGCTTTGGCTGACTGCATGACTTGCGACATTGAAGATTGCTCCTCATTACTTATTAATAACTTTCCGTCTCTAAAATTAATAACACAGAACATTAGAAGCCTCAAATGTAATATAAATAATTTCCAAACCTTGCTTCATCGAGCCAATATAAACTGGGACCTCCTTATTCTAACCGAATGCTGGATACACAATAATCAATTTATTCCAATTATTCATGACTACAACTATTCTTTCACAACAAATAATAAAACGCAAAATGAAGGTGTAGTGGTCTACTCCAAATCTACACATAAGTATATTATAACTGAACCACTTATAAACGATGCTAATTGTCTAATGATAAAAGTTAATAAAAATCTGGTCATACTAGCTATCTACAGACCGCCCAAAGAAAGAAATACTTTAAAATTTCTCGAGTCTTTAGACTGAATTCTTAGTAGCTTAGCATCCTACCAAAACATTATCCTAACCGGTGATATAAATATAGATATTTCCAATTCTTCCACTGATTCCAGAGCTCATAGCTACCTCAACTTATTAGCCTCTCATAGTCTGCTTCCTGCTCATAATATTCCAACCCATACGTTTACATGCCTTGATCATATCATCCTGAAAACTAAAGCAGCAGCCCGATGTCTCGTAGCCCATACTACAATAACTGATCATTATAGCGTTATTTTAAGTCTACAGTTTAATAGTAACACTAGACATCGCGCAAGGACAATCAAATGCATTGACTACGAAGCTCTCGACCTGGCTATAACCAAACAAGATCTAACACCGATATACAATATGACTAACGTGAACGAGGCGGCAAACTTTCTAATTTCCACTTTAAATGTACTTGTAAAAAAAATTACAATTACTAAATCTATTTCCTCCCGAAAACGAGTAATAAAGCCCTGGATCACCAAAGGTCTAATAAAATGTATGAGGAATCGAGACAAACTTCACATCAAGTCCAAGAAACAACCAGATAATGAGGTCCTAAGACAAACCTACACACGCTACAGAAATTTTTGCAATGCAATAATTAAAAAAGTCAAACGAGATTATGAAAAGGCTGAAATCAGGAAAGTACAACATAATAATAAAAAACTCTGGGAAACGATAAAGAAAATAACGTATACAAGCAAAACTAAAAGCCCGGCCTTTGAACTTATAGCTAATAACAACCCCCTAGACTCGGCTAACACAGTAAACAAGTACTTTGTGGACATAGGTGGTAAACTGGCGGAAAATATTAAGTCTACTAAACCAGCATTCCTTACCGAGATCCAACAAAAAGCTCAATCCCACTCATTTGTACTACTCCCCACAGATGTGGAAGAGGTTAACACAATAATATGTAATCTCAAAAACGACTGCGCCATTGGTTTAGACAATATATCCGGCAACTTTATTAAGAGATATAATAATATTCTAACTGCACCATTAACATTCATCTGCAATATGGCTCTGGAATCTGGAGAATTTCCTCGAGCCTTCAAACGAGCCCTAATACACCCTATTCACAAGAGTGGCAACAGAGACTGTATCAGCAACTATAGACCAATATCTATTCTCTCAGGATTTTCTAAAATATTAGAAAAAATTATAAATAAACGACTGATAAACTACATTGAGTCAAACAATATTTTATCTAACTCCCAGTTTGGGTTCCGCGTAGGCAAATCCACAGACCACGCCGTACATGAACTCACTAACAGTATTGCTAATGATATTGATGATAAGAAAAAAACATTGGCTATATTTTTAGACCTAGCGAAGGCATTCGATACAGTCTCTGTTCCGCTACTGTTGAATAAGCTCCAATACCTCGGAGTGCGTGGATCCCAGCTGAAGTTATTCGAGAGCTATCTTTCAGATCGCACACAGTGTGTAAAGATCGACACGGTGATGAGTGGTGACCTCCCCATTTCCTGCGGCGTTCCTCAGGGAAGCATATTACGATCTCTGTCAACTACGACTGGCAAGTGGTAGGATCATAACTTTCGCTGATGATACAGTTCTTCTTTTTAGCGGTACCAGCTGGGAAGATACTTATCAACTTGCACAAAATGGGTTTAATGTCGTCACTGAATGGCTAACCAATAACCTTCTCACACTAAATATTGCCAAAACAAAATATATGACTTTTACCCCTAAGAACAACCCTTTTCCACCTATATTAACCCATACCATAATTGCACGAATCTGTCCAAATAAACAAAATTCCATCTGCTCCTGTTCCCACCTCGAAAAAGTCGATACATTAAAATATCTAGGAATAATTATTGACAAGAACCTCAACTTCCACGCTCACATAGACCTACTTAGCACAAGAATACGAAAACTAATATATGTGTTCAAAAATCTTTGGCATGTTGCTGATGATGAAATTATTAAACGGACGTACCTTGCGTTATGTCAATCCATTCTATCTTATTGCATCACTTCATGGGGTGGAGCATCAAAAACCCACATTTTAAAACTAGAGCGCGCTCAGCGAGCAGTCCTTAAAGTTTCCTACTTTCTACCTTTTTTTTACCCTACAACGAAATTATATGAGAAATGTAAAGTTCATACGGTTCGCCAGCTCTTTATCTTACAAATTATCATGAAACTGCACACCCTCTTAGACTACGATCCCCTATTAAACAAAAATAAACGCCGTAAAAATATAGTCTGCCCAGTCACAAATTACAAAACCAGTTTTGCACGTAAATTTTTCTGTTTTCTTGGCCCATACCTATATAACAAAATCAACTCAACTATACCCATTTACCCATATTCCAGGTTTCAATGTAAAAAGAGCGTATCGTTATGGTTGCAAAAACTAAATTATTCAGAAACCGAGAACCTACTTATTACCCTTTCCTAAATTTTTATAAATTTTGTTTGTATAGTCTTGCCGGTATTAAATATATGTATAAATTCACTTACACCATAATGCCTCCCCCCCCCCACTACACACCCACACCCACATACACACACGCACACACACACAAACATACATGTTAACACATACACTCGCAAACTCTCACTTCCACAGCCACACCCACATACCTACAAATACACTTTTGCTTTGCCTACCTTATTAACTAAATGTTATTTAATTAATTCACTTTATTTTATTTTATCTTTGCCAAATTTATGTTTTGCTCGTAGTTTGTAAGTAACTATTTAATAATCAGTATTTATGTCCGCGGCGTGAGGTCCTGGTGACCTGTAAAACAGGGTATCCTAGTACAGGCACCAGTCTCTCGCAAAGGAGTAGCATTATGAACTGTCGAATGTTATTTTTAACTACATACTTAGATTTTAAGAACCTTTGTTTAGAGAGAAATAAATAAATATTATTATTATTTATTTTTTTTTTTTTCTTTTTTTTTTCTCGAATTCTTAAGGATTTCGGTATTCTCCGATAAATCACGGGTCTAGACCAAGTGATTTTCGGTGTGAGGTAGAGATATACTTGGAGGAGTTTCTTGAAGAAATTTACGGACTATACGACACGTATTAAGAATAGCTGCTTTTTGCATGGTAATGAGCGAGCTTTCAGGGAGATCTAGTTGTTGGAGATACTGCTTTAAATGTTTAGATATTACACCTGTGCTGGATATTATTAACGGTACTATAAAAACTCTGTCTAACTTCCATATTCTCATAATTTCGTCCTTCAGATCAGTGTATTTATGAATTTTATCTGCTATTGTTTTTTGTATATTATGTGTGTTAGGGACTGCAATGTCGATAAGAAATGCTGTATTATCATGCTTGTTTAATAAAGTTATATCGGGTCTATTAAAATGTATAGTTTTGTCTGTCAGTATGGCTCGATCGAAGTATATTTTATGGTTTATATTTTCTAGTACCGGTTTAGGAGAGTATACATAATAGGGTAAGGGTTTTCCTGAGATTAAATTAAATTTGAAGGCTAATTTCTGATGGATGTAATTTGCTATTTGATTATGGCGATGAGTATAGTCATTCTGTGCTAAATTTGGACATGCGCCGGTTATGTGTTGGATCGTTTCTGATTGACTATTACACTTTCTGCACCTATCGGTCTGTATATTTGGGTCTTTTAATATGAACTTTTTATAATTTCTAGTATTTACGACTTATTATTATAGCACGGAAGGAAGTATTTTCTTTGTATTTTCCGAAGCTTCTGTGCGACTTTCCTTCTTGAAAGAAGTAGTTTGCTATTTAATGGTGAACAAAACAAAATAGGTAGGTACCTAAGTAGTTTAAAAGGTTTCTAATTCATTTAAATATAAGTTAGATCATTACACCCATTTAATATTTACCAAACGTTTAGAGAAATTCTGACATAAAAACTTAAGGATGATTTTTTTATTTTTTGCTTTTAAAGCTATGAGATAGTAAAAAAAAACGAATATATATGTATATAAGTAACAGTAGGTAATTATTTATATGTACTAGTGGCGACGTAGGTATATGAGCAAAGAAATGGTATAGGTACACATCTCTAAATGTTATTATAACAATGATATCACTAGAACTCATGAAAGTGTTGGTAATAATTCAGAAATCATAGAATATATCATTGTTCATACATCATTATTGTAATATTCATACGACCTTTAATGTATAAAATACGACAGCATATTATTCCAATATAGGCATAAACGTTTTGCTAAGACTAAAAAATTCAGAATAGAATCTTTTTCACGAATGTTTTCTCACATAACAGAAAATGTTTTGTAAGAATTCCTGGAAAAAAAATAAGAGAGATTTTTTAGATTGTGACGCTTTTATCTGATATAAAAAGTCTTGTACATGTGTAAAAGAGTTTAAATAATAAATGTTTGGTAATTTTGTTAGAGTACGTTGATTGAAAACCTCTCCAAAGTTTCTAGGTAGACTGTCATTAAATACTTTACGTACAAAATATATTCCACTTAGTTATAAATTAAAGTTAGTAGCAGAAAAAACCTTCTAGACATCTGGCTTACTTAGGCAAGTAAAATTGTTTGTGACTAAGATAGATCGTACCCGGGCTGGATTTCGAGTTCTCAATCATTTAGAACTGTACAAGCAAATTTTATCACAATCAAATGTGCAAACAAATGTGCGCGACAATTTTTTTTATGTTTTTAATACTTAAGGCCGTTACATTAGTCTGGGTTTACATAAAATTTGGTACATAATATATGTATAGGTACCTACTTGCGGTGAAATTCTCGGGAATGTTTATATTTTGTTTGACACGGTATTATAATTATGCTCGATTTCTAGAATCAAATGATTTCAGGTATAAATTTTATATTTATTAGGCACTCTACTAGTAAGTATAAATAGTTTATTACTAATAACCGTCAAATATATATGTATGTATATGATTATATCCTTTATCACAGCAGTAACACAATATTATAATAAGACTGATTGAATGAAAAACAAACGTAGGTAGAAAATTATAACTAGGATACCTACATAATGAAAAGTATTTTTGTAAGTACTTACGCTTCCGATATGAGGGCCCTCAATTTGCAGAAGACGATGCCCAAACTGTAGGGGTACTGGTGCCAGTATACCGAGAGATCATTAGGTAAACCTGCAACAAAATATGGACCCTGTAGTACGATAATAGAGTTTAAAACATTTTACATAAGCTTGTTCTAAGTCCAAATAATCGTTTAGGATCGGTGCGTAGGGGCATCAACAATGAATATTTTGCAATGAATACCTAGTAGGTACTTTTACCTATGTATGTACCATAAAATTGTTAGGAGTTATCAATCTCGCGAGTTTGCAAACTGTCAAAAGAATGCGAAGCATAAACACTACGTCATAATGTTTACAATTTAGCTTATTATTTTTCGGTAAATTTAATAATCTTTAGATGAAATAACATAACTTAAAAAAAAAAAAGCCCTAGGCCGCAGTTCACAATCATTTGACAACTTGTAATATCGCGAAAAAACAAACTTTTACATTGTTAAACGTATATAAACCGTAAGTCCACCAATGGTAAGCAAAACATAATATCAACATAGTGAGGTGCATAACTTTGTGGTAATGGTACGTTATTAAATTAACTATGGCTAGCCCATACATTTACTAGTCTAATAGCTTTCTCATATTCTAAGTGTTCATCATTATAAGGACATGTCCATTAGGGTTGCTGTATGTACTATGTACTGAAAGTTTAATGTGTAAAGTTGTTGAAATTTAAGAGACTTGTTTTAGAAAGTGGGTGTCTTTTCAACGCATTATGTGTGGTACATTTTTAACTAAATTTGCTTGGCTTTCTATGTAAATATGTGCTGTCAAAACTAGGGCAGAGATAGATTAGATTCCGACTACTTTACTACTACTATCAAGGAACAAAATGTAAACTGCACTGCTGACACAAAACGTATTTCTCCGTAGTAACATTTCAGCTGTCGAAATATTTGATACAGTCGAGTTAGTTCGTTAACTTACCTATACTCAGCTTATAATTCTCAGTTTGAAATCGCAAACTGTATCTCAAGTAAAGTGACTGTTGCAGACATGCCGATAGACATGACGAAGGTAGTTAGTTAAGATTTGTGTGTCAATCACTTAAATAGTTTAATGTTTGTTACTGATGGGATTTAGATTAAACGATACAGAAATAGATTTTGAATAGACGCATCCGATATCTACCATTTACAACTTAAAAAAAAACGTGAGGCAGTTACTAAGCTATATATCAGGTTTCTTTGTTTGATTTTAAAATAAAAAAAAATTATCATTATTTTTATACCTAAAATAAGCAGAGACAGATTCGATCTATGATAAAAGGTAATAAAAAATAATGGTAAATTTTGTGTTATTAAAAGGTTCGTTATTGTTTATGTCTTCACGAAGTTTGTTTATTTTTTCCATAATTTTCTGATTTCTATTATGTAAGAATTACAAAAATATTATTTATCAGTCACAGATCATTTGAAAAAGAAACAGAGTTGAAAAAAATTATACTGGAAGTAGTTTCAGCAGCTTCGCCTTAAATTTACAACCCTATTACGACATAAACTGACAATTATTATAGGGGTTTGCAAGTATCCTGACACACAATATACTATGAGTACCCACTTAGACCCTTGCTTAGTCATGCCCTCAAGGCGGCTGAGCCCCACACCATTGTCTGAAATTCTCACTATTTATATTCCTCCTACTCATTACTAAGAAACCATATGTATTTTTATAATTTAAAGGAGAGGCAATAATCAGGGAAGAACAAAGTGAAGGGGTGGGAGGCCTTCGCCCTGCAGTGAGACGATCTAAGGCTAAAAATAACTAATTTAAAAAATACATTTGGCATTACTATACAGATATTGGCTCTGAATTGTTTTTCCCAGTTGAGATTTCCAATAACAGAGGAGATGAGATGTAAATCTCGGAACCCTTACTACGCTAAAGTTATAGAATACTTATTAAAACTTTGCCAGTGACCAAGCTGTTATTGCTTCGGCGCAGAGTTTACACGGTTCGAAGATTAAGTATGAACAAATCCTCTTGTATTTATCTAATCTAGTAGGTTTATAATTGAATAAATGAAAGTTTTGCAATGCCTTTTATTTCAGTTCCATATACCTATATTACAAAATTATATGAATACAATTTAATTACAATTTATTTGCATTTTTTTCGTCTTCCTCCACATATCTTGCCTAAGTTCCATTCCTGTGTTATCAGCCGTCATCCTTTTTAACTAACAACAGCATATACATAACTTTTTTAACTACTTTCATGTCGAACCTGCGTTCGACTAAAGGCTTCCATTACTTAATTTCCAAAGCCCCCATGTTTTTTTCCAAGTCCAATAAGTACCGGTAACGACGCGGATGTCATCAGGCCAGCGTCAGCGGGCGGTCCGGAAGAAGTTTGCCTCGATTTTTACTTTTTATTAATTCAGCTGAGCAGACTAACCAGAGTAAGTAGTTACCTTAGTTATTAACAGTAGGTAATATAATAGAAGGTCTTCATGTTTTATCACAACGCATAAATGGCTTTTGAGTTTTTGTATATAATAATGCCTACACATAATAATAACCAGAAAGATGGTGGAGATTTATAAATGGCAGTTGTCAATATGCATGTTTAACCTATGGCTACTATTATGCTGTGAATCTTCCTAAAAGCTAATAAATAAATAAAATAAAAATAAAATAAAGGTTCTCTATAACACAACAATAAAAAAAAATATATTAAATTTAATGACTTGGGTCTGTCGAAATGCGCTATTCGCAAAAAATCTCGGTCGCAAAATTATTCATGTCCGGTTGTTTTATATCTATTTACTCTGAATAAATATCAGTGACAAAGCATAGATTTCAGCATTTTGCTATCAATCTGAAGGTATTTCATGAACTACGCTTTAGTTAAGCAACGTATATATTCAAATTAGGGTTAGAAAGGTAACTTAGCAGGATACTCAAGTCAAAACTATTAAAGATAAATGGCCGTTGTTGTAGAACTGACTACGGTAAGTTATATCATAAATTATTATATAACATTTAAGTATTAGTATTTTATGTTACATAAATTTCGTTTAATCATATGGATAACTTCAAGAACCCCGAGATATATATGTATAATTATAATATTTATACATAAGGATGTATCAACATTATTGGGACAACCATATCGTCTAAACTCTAGTCTAGACTATATATGTATGTATAACCAATCATTTCCAAACAATGAGGTGTTAATTGTAACTTGTCTGGGAATCAAAAGGAGCTCTAGACCCGAGATGTATATCACTCAACCGCCCACTGAGGGAATAGAATAGTATTTAATTAGTTGTCGGTATTAATTAAACATAGTTACATAATAATTTCCTAAATGAAAAACCTTTAAATATTACGTTCTATATCTAATACAAGTGACGGTAATAAAAGCGTTTTAAAAAGCTTAGCATGCTTACCAAACAAAAGCAACAGCAAGTCGCTAACAGCCAAACTGAAGAGGTAATAGTTCGTCGCAGTATGAAGTCCGGGATGTTTAACAATCACAACGCAAACGCACACGTTACCCACGAAACCAGTCAGGAATATCACCACAAGTACAATACTCAATGGTACAATTTCCGTCAAAGGCAGTCTCCTGGAACCCATCATCCACCATAACATTTCGTCCTCACTACAATCGAATATCGACAAATTGTTGCATCGATTATAAAAGTCATCGTACGTTTCATTTTCCCGGAGGAATGATTTAGACATCATTTTAAAGGAATTTAAACACTATTGCATTAATTATTAAATATAGATGCAGGTTGAATTACATGTTCTACGTTTAATATGAAAACGATTATTTATTAGCTTGTTTTTGAAATCCGCTGAATTATTATGGCTTAAGTTTAAAAGTTAAAACTAACGTTAGTATTGTTACTTTTTTATGTAATATTCAAGTTAAAATCTAGATTATAAAATTGTTTTTCATTCACTTCGTCACCCGACGCGTCTCACGAAGTGATTCTTCGCTGACAACATAAAATGTGTCCTCTCCGAGCCGTTTCGCGCGCGAACTGAACGGCGTCGTTCTGACTGAAAGCTCAAATCAAAGCCTTCTATCGGACGGAGGTTGTATGTTCAAATAATATGATTGCACCATTTGAAATTCATGTGTGGGTTTATTACATTATGCATTTTTTTTAAATACTCACGTTATCAAAGGTAGGTTTAGGTACCTTTAATGATTGCTCTGGGCTTATAATATTGGACAGGGGATACTCATACTGTAGATTAGCTCAACTTGTTATCCTGAATTTTTTTTTGTTAAATTTTCATTGATTAATTGACATGCTAGGTAAATTATTTTTATTAATTTTTAGGTGTGTGTATGTTTGTAATTAATAAACTCAAAAACGACTGTGCCGATAAAAAATTTCACCATTGGAAAGCTACATTATCCCATATATTTTATCGCAGTCCCACAGGAACGGGAGCTACGTAGTTGAAATCGCGCGGAGGCAGTTAGTAGTGTAATAATAATTTTCATTATAGAAACACAAGTAAGTATTAGGTCTAATGCTATTAAATAAATAAATTGCCATTAAATTAATAAATGCGTGTTATTGCTCCGTTGTATTTATTATATATATACTATTCACAAATTTACGAGCATTAGGTACTACCTATACACAATGATTTTATTTAAACTATGTTGTCGCTTTTGTGTTCGTATCCTGAAAGTGTAAGATGATTAATCGAATCGAGCTCTCTGATGAATATAAGAACGAACAGGGATTTACTTTGTCACATTTTGATCCATAAAAATAAATAATGACTACTTTTACAGCGACCCATTGATTGATTTTTTGACATCGCGTTCATGGATGAATGACGAAATATTGTTAGAATAACCTCGTAGAACTAACCTCCTTTTTTAAACTCTGATATTCGTAGACAGGGACCCGTTTATTTATTCAATCGAGATAATTATAAAGAAATAAGGTTTTTAATTAAATTCTACGCTACAATAAATGCCTATCCTGTGACATTTTACTTTTTACGCACTGAATCTAAATTAAGCAGAATTTGTTCTATACCAAATAGATGAAATGGCTACACTTTTAAATACACTCTTATATTTCTTGTACAAATATTTCCATCCAGACACAGAGCAAACAGACATGTTTATGTAGGTACACATGTGTTTGTCCTAAATGGAAATCGAACTCATAGATACCTAACGATAATTACCTAACGGTTAGTAGAAACGACTACTTCGCCAAGATCTTTAACATGCTTCTGGGCAGTTTCTTAAGCAGCAGCTTCTTGCATCTGGGCTTTATTTTATTTTTTTCAAGACTAAAAATAACGTAAAAAAATCATTGTTCATATAGATCAATCCAATTATTTTAGGTAGATAAATGTAAATTGTATCAGTCTGCAATGCTTCGTTACGCTCCATCTCATGTAGTAAGGATAAGTGAAAGCCTTTTTCAGTGAACTTATAAAGATTTTTTTATGTGAAAACTGAACGGCACAACGACTGACTTTTAATAGAAAATCTTTTAGGTTCGCGTCACCAATATATTATATGCTAGAGTTATCATAAACCGCTGTCCTTTCGTAGTTTTATGTTGTTGTATCTATTTAAATGACTGATTAAGTATTTTAAATTTTGTTATTGCCACGTAAGATTATCAAATTCAATTACCAACATTGAGAAAAACAACAATATTTACACTTTTTCCACCCTCGACAACAACGGATCTCATTTTACCCAGCAAATGCTGCCCTTTAAACGGCTGAGAGACACCCAATCTATTTGTAATTTTCCACGGACAAACACATTATTGGATTTCGTATTGTTTTAAATATATACAACATTATTTGGAATTTCAGCTGCTCCAATACATATTGACCTACCTAATGACCTTTTTTATGAAAAAGTTATCAACTCTATTGAGTTGATCCAAGAGATTTTCTCAGATGAAGTAAACATTCATTGGCAGAGATATGACAAACGAATTACAAATAACCCTGAATAAATAAGATGTGAATATATTCAGAATATAAAATCAATATTTAGATAATATCTTATTTAAAAGCATAACACGTGTTGAATGTTCGCGCATAAACTGGGGAAGTTTTCAATTCGCTGACTGGCAGACCTGGGTGGGTGGATAATATTAAAGGAATGAAAAGGTCATCTAACCTTCAAGAGGTAGTTTGAGGTCAACCAGCATTAACTAACATGCAATAAATTAAAATAGTGTTATTTTTCTAGTTTTATCGTTAAAATAACACCATAAAATAAACCTAACTACTTATATAATAGAATGATACTTCAGATCTGCGTATTGTATATAATATGTAATAATTGTTTTCCATAATTGAATAACATTATACAACAAATAGGTATAATACATATTTAGCGTATAGATAAAATAAATAAAGTAATTATAACTTTGCTTGGAGCTTTTCACATGAGTGATCTTTCGGTATCGCAATTAAAAATGCTTTTATTTTCCTTTCATCAAAATTCCTGAACCGTTCCCGGAAGTTTGTTAATTCATTAAATAATTTATTACGAATTATGAATACATATTAGAATATATTTATTTTATACCTTGAAAATATATCTCAGATTTTCATTAAAATGCTACAGTTTGTTATTAAGATCCATCTTCATTCCTCTGATAGTAATTTGAATAAGATTAGGTACCTTTAATAAGATGAAGGTAGCACAAAAAATATATTAAGATAGTTTATCATTTTTGCTTCCTTCGGGAAAATGGTAGTCTATACCTTTATCTGCATAGAGTAAAGCTAAAACAACGCCTAAAACAAACATTTATAACAATATCTCGGGGATAATAAAAGCGTATTACAGTACGAAACGAGCTACTTATCAATATTATAAGATACACAGTGGATTGAAAGAAAAGCTCCAGACAGCTGATATACTGTATATACTACTTTTACAGGTAGATATTTACATCCAGACACAGAACAAACAGACATATTCATGGATTCAAATGTTTGTCCTGGGTGGGATTAGAATCCACGACCGGCGCGTCGGCGGCTTGAAAGTAAGCGTCACTAACCACAAAGCCATCTGGCTGTCAAAGTAGGTGAATCCAGGGCCGGATCTAGGGGGGGGCAAGCCGGGGCCCACGCCCCGGGCGGCACATTCAGGGGGGCGGCAAATTCACACTTTACAGACGAATGGACAACTTTAACCATTTTTTTTTAATGGACTAGAAGGTGTTAGCCTCAGATGGCTTTAACACCGTTACGCGGACTTTTTCGGTAAGCGCAGAGGGCTCTCAAACTTTAACCATAGAATAAATAATAGTACAAGTACAGAAATTTCATTCTCATATTGCTGTGGCCACACAGACCATGTGACCGGGGCGGCAAGAGCGACGAGTGAGACTTGCTATACGAACATTTTATTATTCGCGTAGGCATGGTTTAAACCTCCCGCGAGGAAACGGACGCTCTTCTCCCCGTGAACCCTGAGGAGGTCGAATCTATAGTCAGGAAATTGCAACCGAGGAAAGCCCTGGGTTCCGATAAAATCACCAAGGGGGTCAAGACTCCTCGCACCGCCTTGTCCGCGACGGTCGGCGCAGACCTGGGAGGCGGCCGCAACCTTCTGCGGCCAAGTCATGTCGCAGAAGGAGGCGGCGGAGTAAGTGAGAGAGGACGACGTCAACTCTCTCCCGCTTCGCCGCCGCAGGCGCGGTAGGCGCCTACGGCTACGGCCCCAGGTGAAGATGAGAGGGGACGGGACTGGCATGCGTTTTCTCATCGTGAGTCACGCCCCCCCGAGACGGGCTCGGCCTCCGTTGGTTTTGGGAGGCAAGACAGTGCCGGCGGGGCAGGCGGTTACAAGGCTTACGCGTGTCCCGCAGCCCCGCCACACGGCGCCCAGGCGTCTTTGGAACAACCAGGGGTTTAGGGGGTAGGTGAGTCACCATATAACCCGGCGGCTCCCCCCGGAGCTGCCGGGTATCCTATGAGGATTCCCCTGGGAGATAAAATAAAAAGGTACTCTCCCTCTGCTATTTCCGATGTTCACCAGCGACATACCCATAGTGGGAGGACTCATTTACTCACTCATTTAGCCATCTATCCAAAATATCATTAGATTGGACTTCCGGCCACATATTGCTCGCGTGTCAACAATTTTAACATTTTTGCTTTATGCTCCGCTCCAATTCGTCGTAGCGCGATAATATATGTATAGCTTATAGCCTTTCTTGATAAATGGGCTATCTAACACTGCAATAATTTTCCAAATCGTACCAGTAGATCCTGAGATTAACTAGTTCAAGCAAACAAACAAACTCTTCAGCATTATACTCTAAACACAAAAAATTTGGGATACAAATAAAATTTGAAATTTTTGGGTGATTTTCAACGAGTTATAACTCCGAAGAAAATAATCGTACAGAAAAAAAAGAATACCAAATTGTTGCTTCAAGGGTTTAGTTTTCAGATACGATCATGTCAACCATGAATTTTTTGTATCATCTTTGGGTCTGGAGAAATTCTAAGGAAACTACCAAGGAAAAAAATGCAATTTTTGCATTGCAAGGGCATTAAATTTCCTAAAAGAGCATTTGACAAAAACAACAGAAAAAAAAAATTTAAAAAGCCTTTTGAATGGATATTTTTTTAGACGACAAAAATGTTGCATTTTTTTTCCTTAGTAGTTTCCTTACAATTTCTCCAGACCCAAACATGATACAAAAAATTCATAGTCGTATCTAAAGACTAGACACTTGAAGCTATAATTTGGTTCTCTTTTTTTTGCTGTACGATTATTTTCCTCGGAGTCATAGCTCGTTGAAAATCACCCAAAAATTTCGATTTTTTTATATCCCCAACATTTTGTGTCTAGTGTGTATTAGTTTTAATAGATATATCCACAAGTGCATGCCTATATATCTGTAACATTTGTGGACATCTGAAATTACAAAGATGATAAAGCTGAAATATAAGTGGCCACAGGGGGGGCGGCATTATTCAGTTTTTGCCCCGCCTAAAAAAAATTGAAGATCCGGGGCTGGGTGAATCGATAGGGTCAAGCAAATATAAACTTTATCTGAACGCGAAACGGATCCAATAAATCAATACACTAAACAGCTAAGTTAAGATAACTTAATTTAAGCCCGCGCTCCAAGTTTTCTTATTTTCTTCGCCGCTGTTTTTACAAGACTTTGAATATCGAAGAAGTTTTCCGCCGTCTTGAAAAAATAAGGAAATATTATTGCTCCTCGAACGAAGTAGGTATATGATTGGAAAATAATGTTACGTTACGAAATATGAAGCAGTCGACGAATTGTTGGTTTCCTGACCTTTTTATATTTGTATTATCTATTCACATTATTATTGTATTCCTTGGAATTCGCACGGAGATTTCAGAACGAAATCACGTACCGTACCGAAGCAATAAAATAGCTGTTTTTAAAAATACTACGTATGTAATACAATTGGGGAAGGTTTTCCCAAGATAGATTCTCTTGTAAATAAATGCCCTTCTGAGTTGAAAACATGGTTCCCGAGTCCCGACGTTAGGTACCATAAATTATCAGATTTATGGTTTTGACTTCAAATGGTTTCGAATTACGGAAGAAGGGGTTCGTGGAATACGATACGATGTCGGTGACTGCGTCCTATATAAATATATTTTTTTAGGTCGGCTTTTTTTTAGGTATAAGAATTGTAGGCAAACGTAGGTAACTTTGATTTATGTTTTAAAAATAAATTAAACCTAAAATATGTAACAGTACTCCTCTGGTAATGCCTTTGCATTGCCAGAATGGTGCAGTTATTTTAAGTATCTATATTAATTGATTATTTTAAGACTAGCTTCTGCCCGCGACTCCGTCCGCGTGGAATAGTTTCTTTGGGCTAACGCTAACTTTCAACTCCCTTCGTTTACGTAGAAGGATGGTCTCGCATAGCTAACTGATGACTGCACGCGCCGGCCCGGCACATAAGGCGCGCGCAGTACTTAATATAATTATTTTGCTGCAATGTTATTTTAAATTTGCGATATCTCCTACATAAGATATTCATTGAAATCGAATGATGTAAAAGACAATTTTGTTTTAAATTAAATACTTGTGATGAATAAGGTATTTATTTGGATAAGGATTAATATCATCTTTATAAAAACACCTTCACAAATAATGCTTAATTTTCGAACAAATTTGGTGAGTATGAAAATGGTTATAGTGAGCCAACCTTAACAGATAGATATATGCTATCGCGGACTTTTTTTTTGAACTTTTGAAGGGGAACAATTCTGTTGTACATCATTTTAGCGTAACTTTAACCGTTTACGCAGCGTACGCAGCGGAAGCTCTCTACTGGAAAAGAAATCTCCCGATTTTGAAACATTCTTCATTGGTGCTCCGCTCCTATTGGTCATAGCGTGATGATATATAGCCTATAGCCTTCCTCGATAAATGGACTATCTAATGGCGAAAGAATTATTCAAATCGGACCAGTACTTTCTGAGATTAGCGCGTATATACTCCTTTATAATATTAGTATAGATGTCCCTGTAATATAGAGTGAAATGTATCTAGATATACTGATATACACAAACATAACTCTATCTTAGGTTTAACCCATCCTTAATCCATATTTGTGTTTCAATTATCACACAGCCCGGTTGGCTTTGTGGTTAGTTAACCTGACTTTCAAGCCGCGGGTCGTGGGTTCGAATCCCACCCAGGACAAACATTTGTATGCATGAATATGTCTGTTTGTTCTGTGTCTGGATGTAAATATCTATAATATGTATGTATTTAAAAGTATTATACATATAGTATATCAGCTATCTGGTAACCATAACACAAGCTCACTTTGAAGCTTACTTTGGAATCAGATTGGCCGCGTGTCAAAAACGTCCCAGGATATTTATTATTATTAATATTTTATTATAATAGCCTAAAGAGGTAGACAAGACAAAAGTAAGAAAACGTGTTATTTGCCCCAGTCTGTAGTCCTAATGTGTACTGTTTACCTACTTTTAATTAATAATAAGGTCATAGTAAAGCACTTAAAACGTGTCTAAGTACCGTACTTAAATTATGTTGAGGGTTGAAAAGCTAACGTTAATATATAGACTTTTTTTAAACGAATAGTCTGATTTATGCATAGGTATTCAGTAAACGAGTAAAACTAGATAAGTAGGTATCTCATCGAATGTAGTACCTACCTAGGATAATATTAAAAATCACAACATTTAAAAAAATGCTGAAAACATATTATCATATATTTTTGTATTCAATTATTTTAAAAGCACTTAAGTAATTAAGAATAGTCAGACTCTAACGCCCGATTCGGAAGTTCGGATGTTTGGTTTTGCTGAGAAGAGCTGGTAATAAACTCATTGTAGATATTCCTTAGACATACGGATTGAATTAGATATATCTAGGGCATGTTACTTTATATTATGAAATTTTAATACATGATATAACTTACCCACCGTGGCCTTACAGTTGTGATACTGTGGATTTTCCATAAATCAATAAATATAATTGTCCAAAACATTTTAAATCAAGCGACAACCCTGACTATTAACCTACTTTGCTACTAAAAGACAAGAATGTGCCTGCTAAAACGGTTCTAAGCTGGCTCATCTCATCTTGAATAATGGATTATAGGATCGACCTAATGAAACTATTTAGAACTCGGTGTCAGAATGAAAACTTAGGTACTTACCTAGCGTGGATAATTTAAACACCATTAGAAGCTACTGGGTAACTACGGTAGCTACGGAAATTGAGCTTATCAAAATTTAAATCAAACGCGCGGTTTGAATTCCTTTTTTAATTTTTTAAAGTTGGTAATGCCAAAGCCCATAGAGATTAGAGATTGTCTGTAGTATTTAATGTAACATCTAAGTTATTTTTAAATTTTGAATAAAAATATTTTTATTTGCTTTACTATTAAAATATTTATGTGGTTGCATCGATTTTCCAAAAAACTTGATATCATATTAGGACGATATTCCATCCATTCACAAGAGGTTCCATCGAAATGTTACTAAGTTAAATATTATTACATTGTGCATTTTAAACAACTAGAATTAAAATCGACTAGCTTGCAAATCTGTTGTTCGTATTTCAATTTCATTCATATTTGTTAACTGTGCACGCTTTATGCTTGATTTTTTTATGTCAATATAATTGTCAAGCAAGCAAAATTGTCAAGCGCGTAAAACATCGCATTCGCTTTAGTTTTGTCTAAAATAGTTCTAAATTCAATCGGAAATGTTATTATAATGCTTTTGAATGTGCAGTAATATAGCAAATATATAAACACAGTGGAAGCGAAAAATAAGTATTAAATATGTCGTCTCAAATCCCAGACGAAATTGGGGACATACCGATGACAGGTACGGAGGCGGATTCTTCGCAAACACACGGAAACGAAGGTAAACAAACAAATACATTAGTTGCAAAAACAAAATTAAGTCTGTAATTATGCTATTTGATTCATGAATTATCTACGGATTGAACTAAACCCTCTGGCCCTCATTTATAACCAAAAGTGTAGTTTAAAAAGCTAAATAAACGAATATTAAAGTCACCACAGAAATGATAACTATTTTGTTGTTGTACCAACACTAAACTGTTGTAAACTAACCTGTTAAAATTGCACCTGTATTGTTCTTCAGCTAATATTTATTATTCACACAGCATCTTCAAGTGGCAATAACGATGATACATCATCAAGTAATGTTGCTACACCTGCTGGAAGCGAAGGGCAGGCATCCCGTCAGTCAAACCTTCAGAGAATACAGCAACGCAAACAACAAGTCTATAACTGGGCACATAACAAGAAACTTCTTAAATTAGCCATATATTCTGCTTGCCAGGTGAGATTATTATGATGATGCATGGCCGTAGCTAGGAGGGGCATTGCGGGCCAATTCCCTACCTTAAAATCACAATGCCCTACTTTAAAAATACCAAAAACTGAAATGAATTGTTTGTCTATAGAATTAATTCATTGTATCACACATGGTAATTGATTTAATTCCGCCCTGCCAGTAACCAATGCTGCCCTACCTCAAATTCGACTATAGCTACAGCCCTGTGATGATGGTTACTTAGTTTCCCATATCAATAATTAAATAGATTATGTGCTATTATACATTAACATATTTACACATATTTTCACAGTGACCAACAGGGTCTAAAGTCCTAGAACAAATAGGCTAGGAAAAATTGATTGAATAAGTTCACTGTCCAAAGTAAACTAAAAAAAATAGTCTTATAATTGACCCAGCTCACCACAAGTAATGTTCAACCATGTTTAACAACAAATGTATCTTATTGTATATTTCAATGGGTTTTTAAAATATAATTTGACCTTGTAGGTGGCCCTGGACAATGTCTACCAGTCATGCTTGTATATCTAATATATAAAATTCTTGTGTCACAATGTTAATTACCATACTCCTCCGAAATGGCTTGACCGATTTTTATGAAATTTAATATGCATATTCAGTAGTTCTGAGAATCTGCTACTATCTATTTTTCATACCTCTAAGTGATCACGGGAACGGGAACCACGCGGATGAAACTGCGGGGCGGCAATTAGTATAAATATAAAGGGTTGTTGTATAAACACTTAGCGAGGAGACAATGTTATTCAGTTTTATCTGATTTATTTTTTGTTCCATTCAGACACCAGAGTGTAACTGCAATGGATGGAAGACTCCACTACCCCAGCCGACTGCTAAAGGCAACCCACGGGCTGATAACCAGCCACTAGCCAGCTTCAATGATCCGTGTCGGAACTGCAATCACGTATTAGGTTTGTTTTATGATATTTACTATACTCTATATCACATCTCACAATGACGAAAATAAGACTGCTAATTGTCATTTGGTTCTAACAATAAGATCATTTGATTTTTAAAGCAAAGTAGAAATAGATAGACAAATATTTTTTATAACTTATGTGCTTATTCTATCGATTATAATGTTAAACGTCTTTCTGTTTATATTTAACTAGCTGCCTCCCCGCGGTTTTACCCGCGTAGTTCCCGTTCCCGTGGGAATACAGGGATAAAATATAGCCTATGTTACTCGGGGATAATGTAGCTTTCTAAAGGTGAAAGAATTTTTGAAATCGGTCCAGTAGTTTCGGAGCCTATTCGTTACAAACAAACAAACACATCTTTCCTCTTTATAATATTAGTATAGATGTAACATTGGTTGTATTAATGCCTTCATACTCCTTAATGTACTAAATAAATGATTGATTACAGTAGAAAGACAATTTTAAACATTGCATAAAATTGTCAATTTTAGAAAAGCATGTAACACAGTTGCAAGGGCTGGCGGTGACTGAGGTGAACCGTCTCCTCGGTGCTGTTGTGGATGTGGAGAACATCTTCATGTCCATGCACAGGGAAGATGATCAGGACACCAAACGGGTTTACTATTACTTATTTAAGGTAATTCTATTTTATTGCAATATTCTCCAATTATAATGAACAAGTAACATATCTACATAAATTACCAGAAAAATATCAGCTAGTCTTTGTAAACGTATGAAATAATTGGTGGAAATTTATTTTTGTTTTGGTAGTATCAATTTTAAACTCTCAGTAAATACTCTTTCTTAAAATAATAAGCAACATTATAAATGTTTTAAAACTACTATCTCAGTAAAATTATTTCTATTCTGTAATGACAAAAAGGCTAAAATTACCCTGGGAACATGGGAGAAACCGCAGGGTGGAAGCTAGTCGGTTATATAAACGAGCCTAAAGAGAAAAGAGTCCTGACTGACACAATAATTTAAAGCATTTAAATAATTACTGAGTTTATTGCTTGCTCTTCTTAGTAAAAACAACTTTCAGAACCGAGCATTAATAGTGACTATTCATAAGTGCTTGTATAGGCCTATTTTAAATAAAAAATGGGCCTGATTTAAATTGAATTTAATTGAATATTTTTCTCATATACCAGATCCTTCGCAAATGCATCCTCACCCGGTCTCACCCTCGCATCGAAGGCCCCCTCGGCCAGCCTCCCTTCGAGAGGCCCTCCATAGCAAAGGCCATCACCAACTTTGTCCTGTACAAGTTCAACTCGCTACCACAGAGGGAATGGCAGACCATGTATGATCTCGCTAAAATGTTCCTACATTGCTTCAACCATTGGAATTTTGAAACGCCTAGTGTTAGAAAACTGGTAAGTGATTGCTTCTATTTGTTTGCTCAATAATTTTATTAATGTTTTGGTATTATTTGAGAATACAAAATGACTTATATAGTAGGTATATGGAAATTTGTTTCATAAAATATCAGTCCGCATACAAAATATTTTGTAAATAAATACTACAATAATATGTATCTTTTTTTAAGGTACAAATAAAATATACATTATTAGATAATTTATTGTTAAATTTTATTTCAGCAAGTCTCAAATCCTGAAGATATATCAGCGTATCAAATAAATTACACAAGGTAAAGGCTTTATTTTGCATCTGCGTCTTCCTTATATTTGAAATATTTACTGTTCATTAGTTTTCAAACAAACCTTTTCCTGGCAATACATAAATACGGGAGCTCACACTCCTGAACCGAATTGGTCTCGAACCCTGCGCTTTCCTACCATCGTGGCTGCCTAGTGCGCGGGCTCCCATACAACGTCATACGTTTTACTGGCTGCTGCAGCCTGGCTGCCTAGTGCGCGAGGGGCCTAAGACTCCTTGATGCCCTAAGCAATCCACGAACATGGGGCCCCCTATCCTTATGTCAACTAGAATCGGTCTTTAAACCATTTTTGGGTTTTTGGTGACGAGAGAGTGAGACATGATGCCCTAAAGATGGATTTTTTTTGTACTTCTTCTGGTGCCCCCTCAGACGTAACGCCCTACGCAATTGCTTAATTTGTTTAAGGGTTAATCCGTCACTGGTTGCAAGCGTCCATAGGCTAAGGTAACCGCTTCCCATCAGGTGGGACCGTATGCCTGTTTGCCACAAAAATATATAGGTATAATGTTGTATAGATGGTTGGTGTTCTGCCACGTGCCCGCGTTCTGCGACTCGCTGCCGCACTACGACACGTCGCTGGTGTTCGGGCGCACGCTGCTGCGCGCCGTGTTCAAGTCCGTGTGCCGCCAGCTCATGGACAAGTGCCACTCCGAGCGGGACCGCATGCCGCCGGAGAAACGGGTATGTACCGCTCATATATCTATACTAATCTATACTAATATTATAAAGAGGAAAGATTTGTTTGTTTGTTTGTTTGTTTGTAACGAATAGGCTCCGAAACTACTGGACCGATTTCAAAAATTCTTTCACCTTTGGAAAGCTAAATTATCCCCGAGTAACATAGGCTATATTTTATCCCTGTATTCCCACGGGAACGGGAACTACGCGGGTAAAACCGCGGGGAGGCAGCTAGTATATTATAAATGCCAAAGTAACTCTGTCTATCTGTCTCACTAAAACTACAGAACCGATTTAAATGATTCGGTACACAGATAGTCTAGAGCCTGAGAAAGGACATGATGACAACAACCGCGGGGAGCCACTAGTATGTCATATTTGAATGTTACTTTAAGTATGTACAGTTGCAATGTCAGGGAATAGTTCACCATGTATATCATTGCAGAGAACAAAACATTTCAATTTAGATCATTTGATTGCATTTATAATTTTAGTTAGGATGCTTGTTTATCATCTTATTCATTTCTCCTAAGTTAGACGTTCATTAAACAATTACTCATTTACCCAGGTACTAGTACTGACACACTTCCCCCGCTTCCTGGCTTTGCTCGAAGAGGAAATATTCAGTGCCAGCTCACCAATATGGGACCCGGAGTACAAGCAAGTCCCACCTAACCACCTGCAAGCAATATTGGACAATAAGACAAGTCAGTTATTATTTTACATGTTGTAGATGTAATGCAAGATACATTGTTACCCCGTTTTAGTTTTATCATTTCATTATTGTTGATGTTCTGCTTTTTTCATCAATTTCATAGAATAACAGCTAGATTACATGTATCATTCATATTCAGCTTCATTTTTTATTTTATTTTTTTCATAGATTATAATAATATAGAATCAAATTTAAGTACACAGACAATGCAACACATACACTAATTTCATCTTGCACAAACTAGAATAAGTGAATGAAGGGTATTTTTCTTACTTTTCGAGCGGTCAAATTAATGGTAGAAGTTTAAGTTGACCTAGTTGTCGTCGCTGCATAGACCCTTACACGTTGTTAAATAAATTTTGGTAGATATAATTTTCACTTTTAAATCTAATCCTAAACGGTGAAGAATCTATTACTACCCACATAGTATTATATTATCACACACACAAAACAGACATCAATTAAATTTCTTGAGCTGGGGTTTGAACCCTTGGCCTTCACCACGTCAGGCGAAGGTTTACCAACCACGCCAACCGGCCATCATGGTGGTCGGCGAAATCTAGTAATATATTGTTCCCGACAGCGGGTCGCCGCGGCGCGGGCGAGTTCGAGCGAGTGACCGCGACGGGGGACAGCAAGGACGGCTTTACAACCGTCTCGCTATCATCAGGTACCCGCACACACTCATACCACACGCTCTGTTCATACACCATCATTTCATTATAGGTTTCTATAGGGCATTGATTTTGCATCTGCTCTAGAAATTGACAATATTTTGCTTTTTCTAACGCAGATGTACTGATTTTAATTAAATATAGGAATTAGTAGGATCAATGTGTAGATTTTTTTATCCTGCATGTTGCTTGTTGTAAATTTTGGTGTAAGGATGGGTTTGCATGTGAATTAGATTTATTTGTTGAATCTGTATATTACCTATCCATCCATCTGATAAATATCCATCTAACTAATAAAAATACATACGTAAAAATATTTTTTAATTTGTTTTCTATGGATATGGCCAAAATCATTGATAGCCAAGTAGGTAATTTTTTCTATTACACTTTTAAATGGCTCACACATCTACTGTTCTTGTATCTTTACTATAGTGATCAGCTGTTGGAATTCCTCGTAAAATAAAATAAATGAAAAATATCACTGTGAAAAAATTTGATGTACCCTACACTACAGGTTCAGTGAAAACGGAGAGTCTCAAGCGTAGCGCGGACAGTCGCTCGGGGTCGGACGGGGGCGGGACTGGGGCCGGGGCTGGGGTCGCGGGGGCGTTGACCCCGACCCCGGGGGGGCCCGGGGCGGGCAAGCGGCGCCGGGGTCAGGACGACCCGCCCCCCGACGGTGATGACGTCAGCGATCGTACTGTAGCTGATATAGTTGCCACCATCACCGACCCCAACTATATGTGTGGCCCTGATGTTAGTATATTATTATTAAAGTATTATTTATCTCATTAATTGATAAGCCGGTTGGCTTCGTGGTTAGTGACCCTGACCTTCAAGCGGCTGGTCGTGGGTTCGAATCCCACCCAGGACAAACATTTGTACGCATGAATATGTCTGTTTGTTCTGTGTCTGGATATAATTATCTCTATAAGTATGCATTTAATAGTAGTATATGTAGTATTTCAGCTATCTGGTTACCATATCACAAGCTCTACTTATGTTGGAATCAGATTGGCCATGTGTGAAAAATGTTCCAGGATATTTATTAACTATGAGTGCACCATTGGTACCCATAATAGTTACAAATGCTAAACTTACATCTAAGTGTCACATTCAACATCATCAGCCATTAGATACCATTTCATATCAAAAGTCCTGTAACTAGACTTACTAAAGTCAAAAATTCATTTAAGGGGCAATGTATACGTTTCTTCAATAAACTACCTAAATATATTCAGGATTTACCAATTTATAAATTTAAGCAGGTAGTGAAGAAAACTTTATATCAAAAGGGCTTTTATAGTGTATCAGATTACTTGTTAGAAAAAGACCCTTGGCAGTGAAATGCTCGCTACAGGCTATTTCACACATTTTGTAAAAATCACTATTGTATTAGATCTAAGCTGGTTTTTCTGAAAAGAGTAATTACTGAGTTTATTGCCGGCTCTTCTCAGTAAAAAACAACTTTCAGAACCGAGCATTAATAGTGACTATTCATAAGTGCTTTATTGAGGCCTATTTGAATAAAAAATATTTGATTTTGATTTGATTTTGATTTTTTGATTTAAAAATATGTAGGTCACTCGCATCTTAATGTATCAAATGTCAAATCTGTGTGAGATAAGTATTTTTATAGATATACCAACGTGATAAAAATCATTTTGACCAAGATAACAGCAGTAGCTTCTACACACCATATCCGAACATAGAATTTAGAAACCGTTTCACTAAATCTACAAAAAATTTAATCTATTAATTAATTTCCAGGCTTTATTTCAAATGCAAGCACCTCGCGATGAAGCGGCCAAATTGGAAGAACAACGTAAACTTATAGAATTCCATGTGATTGGCAACTCTCTCACCGGGCCGGTTAATAAGCAAACTATGTTATGGCTTATAGGTAAGACCTATTTAAATATATTTGATATACTATTAGGTCAAGTGGCATAGTGGAACATACCGTATCAGTATGATGAGGGTCCAGGTTCAAACCACAGGAAAAACTCGTGAGTGCACACTTTTTGCTACATAAATATATTGTAAAGAAAACATAATTGTAATGTTTAGCAATTCGCATTTAAATTTACTATTATTATATTAATCCGCTTTAAAATTATTTAGGTGTCTGTTCATGTTTATAGCACTATAATTTTCTCTAATGGAATAAGGATATATGAGTGGTTAAAATAAACTTTAAAAGTATATAAATAATACTAATATATAAATTTTCAGTTTAAATGATGTTGATTATGAATGTTCAATTAGTTTATTTATTCCCAACAGGCCTTCACAATGTGTTCTCTCACCAATTACCTGAAATGACTAAGGAGTACATATCGCAACTTGTTTTTGATCCGTAAGTAGTCTTTTTAAAATATACATCTATTTATTACCTCGTTTCAAATCGTAAAAAATGCAGTGTTTAATTAAGTAATATAAATAAATCAATAAATATATAATCTCAAAATCAATTAATCAGTCATTCTCTAACGCCCGATGTTAATAATTAATCTATCTCCAATCCGTAATTAAAACCAACGAGTTGTCAAAATGGACGGATAGCTTATTGGCAAGCAAAAACTATCATTTTCGAACAGATTCGATCGATCGTAGATCGAAGATAGATTGATTTTAAAGCTTCACGATTGATATATCAATCTTAGTTAGCAAAAAATGGATCAGAGGGCTTACTCCCGAAAACGATTCGAATTTGATTTTGTTTTGATTTCAATTTGAACTCCTATTGGTTAATCCTGAACCAAAAAATATCATCTTGAACTCCTATTGGTTAATCCCGAACCAATACGAAAAAAAATCAAGATGGCCATGGCTAAGATTGACATGTTTTCGATCGGTTACGGTGTTTGACGTTTCAGAATTATAAAATAAGTTGTGTGTTTATGGTTAGTCTCTTCAGAAATAAATAAATATTCAATTATTTATTTATTTTTAAAACGAAATCTTGTACATTAGATGTATTTTTTTAGATTAGGTAGATTTCGTATAAATTTATCCTAGATGTGATAACTCGATCCTGAAAAAGTACCTTTTTACTGATTTTGACGTTTAAAGTCGTTCCCGCCATTTTATTCACAAATGTCAAATAGTGCCAGGAGTACGGATTTTTCGATTCGGTTTTGATTGTAACGAAATTCTTGATCAAAGTTAGTTCCAAAAACTGTCACCGCACGATCTAGCGCTAGAATCGCTATCAAAAATGTATGAAATAACATTTATTCGATTAGAACTCGTTTCTCGAAAGCGTCGGGAGTAAGCCCTCAGGATTGATTATCGACATCGGGCGTAAAGCTATTTATTTTATAGTTATACGTTTCTTTTTTTTAGTAAACACAAAACCTTGGCTCTCATCAAAGAAGGAAGACCAATCGGTGGTATCTGCTTTAGAACTTTCCATTCACAGGTATTGTAAAATACGAAATACAGTTTCATATTTTTTGTGACATTTCATTCTAAGGAAGGCTTTAACTTTGCATTGGGTCATAGATTGACATATAAATAAATACATTTTAGAATTAGTCTATACTTTTTCAAATTCGTAACATTCATTTTAGACCAAACATCCAATTATAATATTGTTAGTAAACTTATGCTGGTATTAAAACAATAATTAAATAATGATTTTTTCACCAAAAATCTTCATGCATTTCCCCTATGACAGTTGACAGTCTAGTATGGAATTAAAAAGGTATTTTTTTATGATAGGGTTTCAGCGAGATAGTGTTCTGCGCGGTCACCTCCAACGAGCAGGTGAAGGGCTACGGGACGCACCTCATGAACCATCTCAAGGACTACCACATAAGGAACAATATACTGCACTTTCTAACCTTTGCTGATGAGTTTGCTATCGGTGAGTGTATTGCTGGCTCTTCTCAGTAAAAGCAACTTTCAGAACCGAGCATTAAGAATGATGAAAAGTGCTTGTAAAGGCCTATTTGAATTTGGCTTTTTTTTAAATATTATTTTGATTTTATTAAAAAAATATGTAATTTTATTTTAGCAGGTATTTTAATTTATGTCACATTATAAATATTTTGGAATGGGTGTCCTAAAATATTTTTTTTATTTTGTGTAGATGTAGTTTATATAATATATTGAAAATAATTCTAATTAACACCTAAATTACCAACTTATTTCTAAATATGTTGCTTTCAACAGAACATAAGGACAGTAAGGAACAAGAACATCAGCTACACAGTATTTACATTTCGTTTTCTTAATATATCGACTTGTTGGTTACCATAAATAAAAAAAAACCAAACGAATTTATATAATAATATAAAGATGTTTTATTCTAAGAAAGTATTTTAATCCTAGAAAATTTTGAGTTTTCTTCTCCTAGCAACTAGCTCATCTTATGCACCAGTAGCTATAGAAAATCATCAATTTCTTTTATATATTTTCCAGGGTATTTCAAGAAGCAAGGCTTCAGCAAGGACATCAAGCTGCCGCGCGCCATGTACCAGGGCTACATCAAAGACTACGAGGGCGCGACGCTCATGCATTGTGAACTCAATCCTAGAATCGTTTACACGCAGTTTACCCTTGTTATACGCAGGCAGAAGGAAGTGAGTGCGATATTTATTTATGATAATATTATATTAATTCCCTAAACCATATTGGAAAGCATTCTTTATTATTATTATATTTTTTTTATTATTGTTATCTGTCTTGTTTCATAATTATAATAGTTGTCAGTAAAGATAAAAGTAAGCTTAGAGCATGGTTTAATATATGTAATATATGTTTTATTGTTGTAGATTGTTAAGAAGTTAATAGATATGCGACAAAAGGAAATCAGGAAAGTTCACCCCGGATTAACGTGCTTTAAGGAAGGGGTAAGTTTTATTATAACCTTTACCCCACTGCTCCAGAAGGAGGGCTATGTATTATTTTTTTATAATCTGATTTTACGGCTGGCCGTCAAAAGTCAGTATCGCGATTCTGACTTTCAAACCGCCTGTCGTGAATTCTTTTGTGAAGTGCGTGCGTAATTTGACTCTAGTTACAGCCTATGGCCTAGACTCTCTCATTGTTCGGCTCGGCTCGAGCTTCTCGGTGGAGACGTATATGAGCTGTTGATGATATAGTGATGCTAAGTCAACCTCATTTCTTTGGAAACCGACCTTTTCTGCTGTGGTCTGAGTGAATTCACAAATATTGTTTTTGTTTGTTATATGTTATAATTAAATATCCTGGTATATTTTTCACACACGGCCAACCTGATTCCAAAGTAAGCTTGAAATGAAGCTTGTGTTATGGTAACCAGATAGCTGTATTACTTTTAAATACATACATATTATAGATATTTACATCCAGACACAGGACAAACAGACATATTGGTGCATACAAATGTTTGTCCTGGGTGGGATTCGAACCCACGACCCGCGGCTTGAGAGTCAGGGTCACTAATCACAAAGCCAACCGGGCTGTCATTATAATCACTACCCAACTGCTCCAGAAGGAGAGTTTTGTATTATTTTGTTATAATCTGATCGGAAGGCTGGCCCTGTGGTTAGCAAAACTGATTTTTAATTGGCTGGTCGTGAATTCTGATTTTATTAATGATAGAAATTACATTAAAGTAGAATATTAGCCATAGCACAAACTCTCATTGGTTTAAAATCAGATTGTCCGTGTTTTAAAAATGTCCCAGTATATATTTTTTATATTATTCTTATCTTTGTTTACTTTGCGATCATGAAATGAAAAAAATCATTACATTTAGGCTTTTAAAGGCACTTATGAATATGTTGATTCTAATGTTTATTCCAATTTCTGTTACTAATACAATCTTGGGTTCCCGAGATTCTGGGATTAGAAGAATCTACCGGGATCGAATCCTTTAGTCACTAACCACAAACACAACCGGGCTGTCAAAATGCTCGTTATAAGCTATTTCACACGTTATGTAAAAATCATTGTATTAAATCTAAGTTGGTTTGAAAAGAGTAATTACTAAGTTTATTTCTGACTCTTCTCAGTAAGAACAATTTTTAAAATCGAGCATTTTTATAAATAATGAATTATATGAGCTGGTAAAGGTTTATTTGAATAAAAAATATTTTGATGTTGATTTTGAAGGTTGCTTTTGTCGAGAAGACTCGGATCCATTTCTAAACACGTTTCAATCATTTCTTGGGTGAAAAAAAATTGGTTGCCTGTAAAGTCGGTATACGGGCGAAAGTTTTACGTGACAACGACTTTGAGTGGTAATAGTATATTTCGTTACAAGTGCGGAAAGGCTGTCATTGCAAAGAGTTCCGACGAATGTCTACCCGAGCCGCGGCGCAGCCGAAGGCGAGGGTTGGCAGTCGGAACAAGTTGCAATGACGGTTCCGCAAGTGTACTGAACGACTATTTTTAATACAGTTGCGAAAAAATAAAGCAATTTAATAAAATAATAAGAGCACAATAAACTAAACATGCAATGAAAATTTCTGGAAAATGGCGCCTACGGTTGGCGCCATTTTATAAGCAGAGTTTTTTTTTCTTCGCCCATTTTGGTAGGCAAAGGGAACTATCTATACAGCTTAGTCTTCAGTATATTTTTTTTATTGATATGAAATGAAAATGAAATTTAATGAGATGAAATGAAACCTAACCTAAATCATGAAATCTGATATTGAGATAAATTACAAGCTTCTTTTTAAAAATATACGTATTTGTATTAATCATAAAAACTCTTTAGTAAAACCTTCATGGTTGGTTTTTTTTTTAATAGACATTATTTTGACAGTTGGGAAAGATGCACGCACGAGTGCGGGAAAGGTAAAAAAAAAGCACTAGTGTGTAATAGCCCACTTTCCGAACGCTATACGTCCCTGCAATACACCACTTTTTGAGCAACTGTATTAAAAAATAATTTTAATGTGAATATTCATTCGTATAGTAGGAAGAAGGATGGACATGAACCGGTGTGTATGCCTATCTCTCTCACTCTCTCTCTCTCGCTCTGTCTCTCTCGCTCTTAGGCGGGCTAACTGTGCTCGAGTGGAAGGGACGCGTGCCTTTCACTTTTTATGTCTGTCTCTCTCGCTCTTAGGCGGGCTAACCATGCCCGAGTGGAAGGGACGCGTGCCTCTCACTCGCTCTCATTGTGAGCGCATA
Organism: Thyatira batis; assembly: GCA_905147785.2. Classification (NCBI taxonomy): domain Eukaryota; kingdom Metazoa; phylum Arthropoda; class Insecta; order Lepidoptera; family Drepanidae; genus Thyatira; species Thyatira batis. Next base: position 5,782,567 of record LR990504.1, on the reverse strand, counting down.
ACGTGAGCGGAGCGTAACGCAGTTTCTTGAAGTGTCACCCGGCAAACCAATTTATAAGACGTTGTCACGTCAAAATTACCTAGGATTTTTTTCCAACATTTTTCAGTAGTATAACGTAAGTTGTAATGTCCAGGTGCGCAGTATCCCGGCGGAGTGCATCCCCGGGGTGCGCGAGGCGGCGTGGCGCGAGGCGGCGCGCGAGGCGGCCGGCCGCGACCCGCCTCCGCCGCCCCCCACCTCGCCCGCCGTGTGGCGCCGGCCCCTCGTGCCCCACGATAAAGACTCCGATGCCGACCCTGCTCAGCTGAGGAACGTGTTACTAGCGGTATGTTCATGTTGTTATAGCTTATGTAGTTCGGACCAAATGACTTTGTGATTAATGGGCTTAAATCCCACCCACGACAAACATTTGTATGCATGAATATGTCTTTTTGTTCTGTGTCTGAATGTCAATATCTATAGAAGTACGTGTTTAAAACTTAGTATATAAACTGTCTGATTACCATAACACAAACTCACTGAAGCTTACTTTGAAATCCGATTGGCCGCATGTGAAAAATAAATAATATATAAATAATAAATATCCTGGGACATTTTTCACACACGGCCAATCTGATTCCAAATTAAGCATCAAAGTGAGCTTGTGTTATGGTAACCAGATAGCTGATATACTACATATACTACTTTTAAATACATACTTATATAGATATTTACATCCAGACACAGGACAAACAGACATATTCATGCATACAAATGTTTGTCCTGGGTGGGATTCGAACCCACGACCCGCGGCTTGAAAGTCAGGGTCACTAACCACAAAGCCAACCGGGCTGTCGAATGTCTCCATATATTTATTATTATTAAAGTAAAGGTAGTATTATCTTTCCGGGCGCTAACCTCCCGCCTTGTCGGCGCAGCGGCAGCCCTGTCGAGACTCCTCCACAACTTGAATGGCCCAGACACGCCATGCAGGCGGCCATAAATAAAATAATAACAAAAAATTATACCATTAATATTAATTTCAGGTCAAAAACCACGCTTCTGCCTGGCCGTTCCTCAAGCCGGTCGACAAGTCTGATGTGCCGGACTACTATGATCACATCAAATATCCCATGGGTATGTTAAGATTCGCTAATAACACATAAAACACCACTTTTTAAGATATGTATACATAATTTATAATTTTTTATTGATTCATTAAAATTTTTACATACTTTTATTTGTACAAGAAGTGTGGAATATATAAACTTTTAAAAACATTATGCTGGTTAATGAATAAATGTTTTTCTTTTTATAATTTATAATAAAATATTTGCTTAGAATATTTTGAAACAGCAGTCCTTGATTACGTTTTCAGATCTCCGCACGATCGCCGAGCGCGTCAAGTCGCGGTACTACGTGGCCAAGCGGCTGTTCATCGCCGACATGACTAGAATATTCACCAACTGCCGACTCTACAACTCGCCTGACACTGATTATTATAGGTACTTACTTTTACCTTATACCTTTAAATTGTTACCACACTAATATTATAAAGGCGAAAGTCTGTGAGTGTGAACGTTTGTTTCTTCTTCACGCCTTAGCGATTTTAATAAAATTTGGTGTGGAGTTATCTGACAACCTGGAACACATAGGCTAATTCCCCAGAAGCGAAACCGCTAGTATAAAATATAGCTACCTCTGCTTTTCATAGTGTTTATTCAAATATAATTTATGTATGTTTCCTTCCAGTTGACCTAAATCTCGATATAGAATCGCTATCATTATCATATCTATATTAAAATAATTCCATATGTAAAGTACATAGCTTTATAACCTTTTAAATGTCAATAAAATATTTATCCGATTGAAATATTTTAGAGACTTATATAAAATATTATTTATGTCCTGATTCAAATTACCAATTTTCATATATTTCAGATGCGCAAACACACTAGAAAAATACTTCCACACGAAGATGAAAGAGGTGGGACTGTGGGACAAGTGATTTGAGTTCAATTTCGATGTGTATTTTGTGAGACAATTAGTTGCTTGCGTTATCAACATGCCGAAACAGTTCTAAGAAATTTAGGTACCTATTTACTGAAGTTATTTCTGTTAAGTGCCACGAAAAACAGAGGGTCCCCTGATGGTAAGTGGTCACCACCTAAAATAGCAAGGCCTGGGGCATGCAGTACTGCTTCAGGGTGGAAATAACCATGGTGGTATTTCCCCAAACGAATTCAGCTCAAAACCAACCTATCTTTGTGTATCTCATGATCCGTATTAATAAATTATGAAAGAAAAATCAATTAAGTACCTAAACGTAACTTATAAATATAATTTGTTTACTTATATCATGGCACAGTAAGGCTAATAATACATATTAAGTACATAGCATAGTAAAAAAACCTTGTTTTGATTTTATTGTTATATCGACATTAATTAAGACTGAAAACTCATAATGTAACTCCGAGAAAAATGAATTAGGGAAACAAGGGAACGAAAATTTAAACGTATTATATAGAAATCAATGTTATTTGAGACTCCACCCACCCAAAATATGAACGTTTATTCTTATATTTTTTGTAAATAACCTTATTTTATTGTAGTAGTAAATTAATACATTGTATATTCAATAAACTTAATTCATAATTTTTTTATTGTTATGTTGTAGAATATGAATATAACATTTATTGGTTAGATTTATTAGTAAAATACTTTAATTTTACTTTACTAAAGGTGCATATATTTGTTTGTGTAAATTATAAAAATCACTTATTTCCCTGAAAGCATCATTGTTTGAAATGGAAAATTATATTTTTTATGATGATGTATTTTTGCATTTGCTATGAATTAATACATATTCTTAACATAGTTGAGAGTAGATAAATAAAAATCTTGCTTCTTGTGAGATCGATTTAGCTACTATATGTATCATGTTTTTTAATGAACCTGGGATATAAAATTTGGTGTTTAGTTTGAGTATAATTAAATATACCACTTTGTTACTCTGCATCGAACGTATTTTTAAGATTGTGATTTAGCATTAAGATTCATTCAAAGATCTTAATTTTTTTTATATCTTTGTAAATAATTTCATTGCATCTCATTATCATATTATTTCAATAAAATGAATTTCCCATAAATTGTTTTGTTTTATCCGGTATGCTATGATATTATCCCTACTATCCCTAATAACATAAAAAATGTGTACGTCTGTTACACTGAACCACTTAACTGACTTAGATGAAATTCGGTCCAGAGGTATATTCCGAAAAAGTAGAAGCTCAGCTTTTTATAAAAGAAAATTTAAAAATAATTCTACAACTTCAACAATGAAAAATGTTCCAAAAACGTTTCGCGGGTCAGCTAGTTATTACATTTATTATCTTTTTTAATATAGTTAACTCCGCGTTCCCGTTTTCAATGGTCATCATATTTTCTAGGTGGGAGGTAACACGAAGAAAAAACATAATAGAATACTGTATTGGTTTTTATTACAACTCTTCATGTACACACATGAGTAAAGAACACTTCAAGTAGGGAATGTAAAACATTTTTACACAATTAACTTTACTGCAGTTATTATAAAGTACATACCAGTCTCCTTGTTTAATAAAATCCAATGGATTTAAGTACCTTTACAGGGGTATTGCATAAGAAATAACTTAAATGCTCACTTATATAATACTTAAACGTAAAATATTTTCATAAAATAAAGTTGAACGAATCAAATCACTTTTAAATCCAATATTTCAAATCATAGAAAATAATAGCCGCAGCTGAAAAATCATTTTAGCGCCTATTTGCTTTCATAAACAAGCCTCCTTGATATAGCTTTTCATGAATCAATTGGATTTAAAATCGATATAATTTCGGACTAGATTTTATTAACTACCGTATTCTCAAAGTCACGAAATAAGTGTTATATACCTATAAAATAATCAAATAAAATTCCAGCAATTGTAGAATTTTATAAGTTTCAGTACAACCGCTATACCTAGCCTAAATCAAAGATATACTTGAATTCGGTTGCGATATGGCCCCAATTATCAATATAAGTATTTTAATTTATTAATAATTATTTGAAAAATGTTGATGGGTAATCATTTAAATACATCAATCAACTACTTTTATCCCACTCTAGACAATGTAAATATATGCGTGGGAATGATATATCATATCTGGATGGTACGACTTTCCATCAATGGATTTCTTCTACATATATCAGAACATGACATATTTTTTCTAAATAATTGTAAATAATTGTAAATAAATGTATTATGAAGTGATACGGTAAAAATTCTTTTAAATTTAAGATCTCTAAGCCATTGAAAATATGAGATAAATGCATACATAACATTTAGTAAAGGTGTAACAAAGCTATGACAATTATCATATGGACGGATACCCTTACACACCAACTAATATATGAAAAAGTAACAACAGAAGGGCCATCACAACATTGTATGCTACAATTATGACACAAATTGTATGAAACAGATGATTTAAATACACTCGAAAAATAAAGGTAAGGTACAAATTAAACTTATGAGATCAAATGCCAATGCAATATTACGTTTTAAGTACAATGTCGTGTCGTTATTAATGTGACAATCAGAACACTATTTCGTTGACTAGGCGGAGCTGCGGTATTAAACAATAATAAGTCCTTACGTTATGTATTACTAAAAATATCACTTGTCATCCGAATCGAAGTACGATCACTGGAAGTTCTGAAACGTTTATGATTTTATTTTTTTGAGTATTTTTGCTTATTTTTATGAACACATCACTCTGTCACTGCACTATATGTGGCGTCGCATACTCTGTGGAGTTAGTTTGGCACGGGGGGCGGGGCCGAGGGACCTCACTCGCGAGGGCCACCCGAGCTGATGGAGGCGATGTCCTGGCGCGAGCCCTGAGCCCTCGGGGACTCCGACGGCGACGAGGTGCAAGATCTGCAACATTACGATGTTCTACGATGAATAAATATGGCCCTTCCGGATGGAATAGCAATGAGTTTTCTATATTAAAAAAATATATTTATAATCATGTGGTGTATGTTGGATTGAGCATTTCTTTATATATTTTATATTAATGTTTTACCATAAATAATTTCGAGTTATTATTGAAATCGTTATTTCATTCTGTTATAAATATATAGGAGACTCCGCGCGGTTTTACCCGCGTAGTTCCCGTTCCCGTGGGAATACAGGGATAAAATATAGCCTATGTTACTCGGGGATAATGTAGCTTTCCAAAGGTGAAAGAATTTTTGAAATCGGTCCAGTAGTTTCGGATCCTATTCGTTACAAACAAACAAATCTTTCCTCTTTATAATATTAGTATAGATATGAAACTGACAAAACATATGATTAAATAGTAAGTTATTGTGACAGTAAACATGCACTATTGATATAGCAGCGGTATCTATGAAATTATTTTTTTGATTACACTTGTTTATTTTATTTTAATAAAGTTAGTTTTCTGAATCAACAGAACAACAACCAATACTAGTTATTTGTTATACAAGAGTGCAAAGTTGCTTTTTAACCGCGTGTTCAATTTTGATGACCGAGCAAGCGAAGGATTCTAAAATTGAATCACGAGCGCAGCGAGTGATTCAAAATTAGAATCCTGAGCGTTAGCGAGGGAATCAAAAGAGCACGAGGTGAAAAATCTTTGCACTCGAGTGCAACACGTAACTTTTCATTCCACCTCAGCGAGGAAATGACTAAATGCAAAAAAAAAAAGTTGTATGATATATTCGGCACCATAGAGGTAGCAGTAAATAGGTTTAATGTTTTTTTTTAATTCACAAACTTAGTGCACACGATGTTCCAAATTCAATTTACTTTATCCTCTAGAGAATAAAAACGGCTTTTCCACTCAGATATTGAAGATTAAAAATACTCTTTCCGAGATGGTGGGATGAAAAATAAATATATCATGCAAATAGGTTTTGTCGAGTTTAATGTTCGCTTTTTCAACTGATTACTTTAGCTGTGTATTTTATTTTCTTATTAAATGCTGTTAGTTCACTCTGTAAATGAAATGAAATGAAATAAATTTATTCATTCAAATAGGCCTTCACAGGCACTTATGAAACGTCGACTCTAATGCTCGGTTCGGAAGGTTGCTTTTGCTGAGAAGAGCCGGCAATAAACTCAGCAATTACTCTTTTTAAAACAAGTTTTAACAATTTATTTAACAACAATCATATTAGTCCTGATAGAACGAGCGCTATACCCATGCCTCGCCATCATTAATATAATCGTTTATACTATAATAAGCCTTCTGTACCAAAGCTGACTTAACTCGTTCCTTAAATTTATTCATAGGCAAATCTAAAATTGAATCTAAGAGTGAATATTACCTGTTGGCGTTCGTCCTGTGTCCGTGGTGCTGGTGATGCTGGTGGGGCAGCGTGGACAGCGCGGACAGCGCGGGCCGCAGGGAGGGCACGAGCTCGTCGGGCGAGGAGGCGCGGGAGCTGCGCGAGCTGCCCGACCCCGACCCCGACCCCGACCCGGCCTCGGAGTACGAGTTGTCGCTCGTCAACTGTACCACCGACAAATATAAACATTAGATCCTTCTACCTGGCGTTAGTCATTATTGTCAGGGTCCGACTGAGCTTCCTCCACTTTGCCCGGTTTTTAACAAATATAATTATTAGATTGGTGTAAATAAATAGGTATTCTAGGACACGCGGTGATAAATTATAACTACGAAATAATAGTCTTTTTTATAGCACAAAGGTAGCACACTGGCATACGGACCCATCCAATGGGAAGTGGTTACCGTAGCCTATGATCCCTTGCAACACCAGGGGCGTCACTCGGTGACGGGAAGCCATGAGATTCTCCTACAATAAGGCACTTTAAGCCTTAAAATAAGTATTTATAAATGAAGGTTATTTTGTGTTCTTCGTGGGCGAAATGGCTACCAAATAAATACAGTTGAAAAGATTATTCAATACTTGTTTTATATGATTAAGTTACATAGAATATTTATAATTAACATTTTATTATTAATATTATGTTCCTTATATTAAGTTCATTTTACATAAGCAATAGGTACCTATAATTTCGAATATTTAATTTTACCTTAATATTTTTCGAAAAGAGCTTCAATATCAATGCTTCTACAAAAAATACATTATAATATTAAAGCTATATATATAAATATGTGTGTTATTAAGTACCAGTACCAGTGTGCGGGGATGGCGGGGGCGCGCCGGGCTGCGCGCGCGGCTCCGCGCCTCGTCCACCTCCAGCTGCAGGATGCTCTCCTGGCTGCCCGTGAACTGAACACAACCACACATATAATCAATAAACTCAGTAAAATAATCCAAGATTTAAATAAAAATATAAGAAACTAGCTGCCTCCCCGCGGTTTTACCCGCGTAGTTCCCGTTCCCGTGGGAATACAGGGATAAAATAGAGCCTATGTTACTCGGGGATAATGTAGCTTTCCAAAGGTGAAAGAATTTTTGAAATCGGTCCAGTAGTTTCGGAGCCTATTCATTACAAACAAACAAACAAATCTTTCCTCTTTATAATATTAGTATAGATAAACTCAGTAAAACAATCCAAGATTTAAATAAAAATATAAGAAATAACGAGACAATATATAAAACCCACTAAAATTCATGATATTTTTTCCAGGTTCAAACAAGTAGGTACTAGATAAATATTTCTTTAGGAAGCGGCGAAAGAATATGAGAAGCACTGCCTATATTATTTACCGATGAAATTAATACTATATAATATTAATCTATACTATAATATTATAAAGAGGAAAGATTTGTTTGTTTGTTTATTTGTTTGTAATGAATAGGCTCCGAAACTACTGGACCGATTTCAAAAATTCTTTCACCTTTGGAAAGCTACATTATCCCCGAGTAACATAGGCTATATTTTATCCCTGTATTCCCACGGGAACGGGAACTACGCGGGTAAAACCGCGCGGAGGCAGCTAGTACTATATAAGAATATTTTGTGAAACAATCCAGGTTTTTTTTTTGAAAACATCATTATTATTTATTTATATAAATAAGTACTCACCACAAAACCGTAATATTTGAGTATGTCCATCTTGCACATAGGACACGTGCGATGCTCGAGCAACCACGGATCTATGCAGTTCTTGTGGAAGTCGTGTCTGAAATGACAAATGAACAAACATTAATGAATATTCATCATATTCATTTTACATTATTTAAACTTATAGTGACAAGAATCAAATTATATAAGTACTTATAATAGGTACGTACGTAAGCACTTATCGGTATTTTTGAAATCAAAAACAAAAATAAGATAAAGACTGACTTCAGTACCGGTAGTAGCTGAGCTGATTAAATGGTGTTTGAATTTACAATTTTGATTATAGTAATTGCTGAGTTTATTGCCGGATCTTAAGTAAAAACAACTCTTATAAAGGTCCATTTGAAAAAAAATATTTTGTTTTTTTTTAGTAAATATATAAATCATTATACATCGTTACCACACAAAAAATGGCAGTCTGCACTAATAAATCATTTGATTAACTCGTTAAGGCCGTTGATCTGAGACAGTCAATCATCAAGCCAAGACAATGCATGATGTCTCTTACGCACAAAGGTAACAAAAGATGAGGCAATATGATGAAACAAATCTATATAATGAAACTCTTTTCAGGTAAATGACTAATTGCCAAGACAATAGAACGAATACCAAATAATTCTTTACTCTGTGACACACGACTATGACTATGACTACGTAAAAGTTAGTTATACCGTCATAAAAAATTAATACCTCCAAGATAACAATGATATTTCGTGTGTTCCGAAGATATATTACACATAATGTATGTAGTTGGAAAACTAAAAAAACATACTCTTGTCATAAAAAACAATACAAAATAAATCCTTGATAAATTCTCGAATGGACCAGAATATATTTATTGTTATACGAGAAGATATATCAAATGTGTATCAATTTTTATTTACATTCAGCCACAATGAAGAAAAAATATTTTTATTTTGTTATCTATACTAATATTATAAAGAGGAAAGATTTGTTTGTTTGTTTGTAATGAATAGGCTCCGAAACTACTGGACCGATTTCAAAAATTCTTTCACCTTTGGAAAGCTACATTATCCCCGGGTAACATAGGCTATATTTTATCCCTGTATTCCCACGGGAACGGGAACTACGCGGGTAAAACCGCGCGGAGGCAGCTAGTATCTAATATAAGTTTAATTAAAACATTTCGTTTTATTTAAAAGTAACATGTCTAACGAATGAATATTTTCGTTTACAATCTGTGGTTACCGTTTAAGTTGGATCCTATGTTTATTTGTTACCTTAGTAGTTTAAAAAGTATTGTAATGGCACGACTTACCTACAAGGAAGAGATCTAAGCGTTTCCGATACTTTGTACGGCTCTATACATATAGCGCAGCATTCGCCGTCACCTTGGACCTCCTGAAGAAAAACATATATAATTATATAAATAAAATGTTAAGCAAAAGTTATACTAGGTACTCTCACATTACACAGATTCGTACATAAATATGTACGTATTTTACATGGCCCACTAATTCCAGAAAATCTAGAATTTTTCGAACCACATACACAAAAAAGAGACGGGGTTTTATTTAGCACTAGTGGCTCTCCACGGTTTCACCCGCGTTTCTGGGGGATCTTAAATTTTCCCGGGCTAAAAAGTAGCCTAGTTAAAGTAGCTAAGTAGTAGTAGTAATATATAAAATGATATTAATCCAGGTTATAAACTATCTGTGTTCCAAATTTCATCCAAATCCGTTCGGTAGTTTTTGCGTGAAAGAGTAACAAACATCCATCCATCCATCCATCCATCCACCCACAAATTTTCGCATTTTTAATATTAGTAGGATGTTTTTTTATCACGTAATACCGGGGAGCGGCCACCACTATCGGTCACAGCATCACATCACTTATCGTTAAAACATATTTAAATTACTGATCCCCATGTCAGACAATGTTTGTAACTCATTAATATGAATGTTTGAATGAATCATGAAACTCAAGTATGAGGTAAAAGGATTTATGGCAAAAAATCATGTACTGTGTGACTAAATATTAGATTCTGCGAAAATAATTTAGATATTCTAGCATCCGTCCGTCCGGGTGTTAGCGGAAAATCACGGCTTGTAAGACCATGCACACAACCACACAAACTTTTGAAATAATATAAAATATTATGATTAATTAAATAAATAACATTACTCACTCGATCTTCAGTCTTTAAACTCTTAACGGGTATCTTAGACAACGCTTTCTTTGCGGCGCAGCATAGCCTTTTCTGTAAAAATATAATAGAGAAACAAATGAAATTAAGGCACATGAAATTTAAACAAGTCGAATTATTATAATTTAAATACCTAAAATTAAAATTACTCATTCAAAACATTTTTTTAATTTTAAACAGTGTAGATAGCAATATGAAATATTAAATATATTAACTAGTATATTTCCAGTAACTAGTACCTACATAGTCCGAGCTAAGAAGTTAAGAAGGGACACTCTTATTACTGTTTTGATTTCTTCAACCGCTTCATACATAACTTCGTCACTCGTGAAAATCCATAGTTAGAGTGTCCATCCGCATCCCAATTATCAAAATTTTACTAGCACTAATACGGAGGGATGTATGTAAAAATAATAAAGCGAGTGAATACTCACAGATAGTCTATCCTTGGCGTGTATATATCTGAATCGCTGTATGTAGTAGAAGACGAGCCAAGCGAGGGATATCACCATCAACACTATGAATGATATCGAAACGAAAAGCACTGATGTCCTGTAACAATAAGTACGAACATATCTTAAGAGGATCATTTTCATTTGTCACCATTTTCACCATGTTCTTGCAAATAAAATATTTTATTTGTATCTTTCCTAATGGATTGCACGGCTCGATTCCGGTCCTTTTGGAAGGCGTGCATGGGGATACAGATCCAACACGTAGAGGCCCCTTGAAGATACGTTAATATTTTGGCATATGTACACCGCAATATTGCATGTTTTATTATAATTATTTATTATACATGGGATAAATGTAACTCTAAATACTGTAATAGTCTTTTAAGAAAAAATATGTTTAGTTAACAACTTTTTTAGGTTGATAGTATGTACTCACTTGTTAATATTATTGGTGACGTGCGCGAATGTCCGACCCTTGATGATGCCGATCATGACTCTCGTGCCGTTGTCGATCAGCCGCGTGATCTCCTCACCCTTCCATTTGTAAGTGAACACCGCACTTATGTTGCCTGTAACAAGGTATATAATCCTTTATACAATAAATGTTACCAGAATTTCAAGTTGCAGGACGATTTATTAAATACGAAGTTCTGCACCGCGGTTCCACCCTCGTTCCCGAGGGATCTTCAATTTTCCCGGGATAAAAAGTAGCCTATGTGTAAATCCAGAGTGTCAGCTAACCCCATGCCAAATTTTATTACAATCGCTCCAGCGGTTTAGACGTGAAAAGTAACAATACAAACAAACTTTCGCCTTTAAAATATTAGTGTGATCAATGATTTTTTTATATTTTTTTTTTAAGGAATACATTTATTTATAGCAAACTCTTTCGGCCCAGTTTTACAGAATGTCATTCTAGGCCACAGACCCACTATTTTCACATACTGTATACCAAACAATACATGTAAGTGTCACAATTGAATTGAGACAAGACCGTTAAGGTAATCCCAGTTTATTGTTGACGTTGTGAAGATAGACAATGTGTTATAACTTTGTACGACTTCGCAATGCTCTGTTGTGTAGGTCATCTTGAATATTATTCAAACAGACTTGAATATATTGACCTATTTATAATGATGAGGCTCCGTTTAAGAGCCAAGCTGGAAATACTTTCCTGATTTATATATTAAAATTCGCTTATGTTATTAACGATAATAACGATGTATATTTTTAAATACATGTAACTTTAATGTTCATTGTTTTAAACTGTATGGGTTTTGGCTCAATTATAATCTTATTCAAAATAAGAATCTAAATAATACATACTTACAAACGAGTCAAAAAAACTATCGGCAGCACTTTATCAATATAAAACAAAGTCCTCGCCGCCTCTGCCTGTCTGTCTGAACGCGATGAACAAAAAACTACTCAACAGATTTTTATGCGGTTTTCTCCAAATTACCGAGTATTTCATGGGGAAGGTTTTTATGTATAATACATCAATTTGGACCGGTAGGTGGCGCTGGTGGGTAGAACGAAGTCTGCCGGGTCCGCTAGTACTCATTAAAAGTGTTTCACGAACTCATATTGAAAATTGAAATTTAGTAAAACAAAAAACTTTAATCATAAGACAGTATGCTAACATTACAACTACATTGCGATAAATAAATAAAAACGGATTCCAAACTCAGCATAGCTCGGCATAACTGATATACATACTTATAAATCCATACATACTTAACTATATAGATACATATTTAAATCCATTCAATGCCTCAATTTAAAATGCCATTTTCTACTAGAGTCTTACGTACCAACTGCATGTGTGTTACTGACAATTATAACTTGGACAGAACCAAGATTTTCCTTTTATATGCTGAAAATTATATGTTTGTGAAAGCGGACGAAACCGGTACAGATGCTAGTACCTGTTTTAAAGTGGTTATCACAAGCGTGTTCATTGTTTATTTGGTGATAAAATGATGCGGCACGCATTTAATTAAGCTTTTACAAAGTCTTATTTGATAAGTAATAATAATAAAGAGAGAGACACAGACTTAGTCATTACTATTATCATGTCATACCTAGGTACCTACTACTATTTATTCTATGAAATTAGTTGTGTGTGCATAGAGACTGTAGGTAGGTACTTAGATAGCGCCGAGAAACATCTACATGAGCATAAAATTTGCTACTTAATATTCTAAGACCACGAGTGACTCTCAAAAACCTACATAATAATCTCTGCGGCCTCTGCGGGTGACACTCCGAGGCGTAAGCTTGTTTTAAAGCAGAAATATATAATGTAAGGGCATAATTCATTTCTCAAAGGCAAAAGCGTACCCTTACGTACGAGGGGTTGAATTAAGGCCATTTGGATAAGCAGGGCGGAAAGCCTTTTACATGACATGCCTACATGTTAAGTCGCATTATAGTTCAAATAAACCGGAAAATTCCGAAAAGTCGACGGATTAAAAAATAAATACATCGGTATTTGTGGCCATTATCTGCCAGTGTAAAAAAAACAATTCATGTGCCAAGTGCCAAAGAATCCACGTTGTAAATTGTGTGCTGTTCGATGAGTTTGATCGTGGTTCGTTCGGATTTTAAATTTGGAAGAACTTATTTTTTCATGATGATAATTTTTAGGCACAGAGGGCTTACTCCCGAAAACGATTCGAATTTGATTTTGTTTTGATTTCAATTTGAACTCCTATTGGTTAATCCCGAACCAAAAAATTTCAAAATGAACTCCTATTGGTTAAAAAAAATTAAGATGGCCGCTAAGATTGACATGTATTCGATCGGTAACGGTATTTGACGTTTCAGAATTTTCTATTAAGACACAACTTAATAGAAAATTGTTCGTTTCTACAGAAATAAATAAATATTGAATTCCTTATTTTTTTCCAAAACGAAATCTTGTACATTAGATGTAATTTTTTTGATTAGATAAATTTATCCTAGATGTGATAACTCGATCCTGAAAAAGTACCTTTTTACTGATCGTGTATTTTGACGTTTAAAGTCGTTCCCGCCATTCGATTCACAAATGTCTTTAATGGCAGGAGTACGGACTTTTCGATTCGGTTTCGATTGTAACGAAATTCTTGATCGAAGTTAGTTCCAAAAAGTGTCACCGCACGATTGTGCGCTAGAATCGCTATCAAAAATGTATGAACTGACATTTATTCGATTAGAACTCGTTTCTCGAAAGCGTCGGGAGTAAGCCCTCAGAATATTAATAGTGAACAAGCATTGATTCGAATGACGAATGAATGACATGAAAGGATGAACCTGTTATATTATTGGCTTTTTGACATTGACAGCTATTTTTTTTTATACAGCTTATAAATTATTGCAATCTCTTGTATGGATTTGACTTTTTAAAACAAAACTAGCTTTAATTTAGAATGGCCACGATTATCCAACCTTCGGGGATAGAGTTGTTCTATTCGTCACGTGTATAAGTTAAAGCCTAGCCGGACCTATTGTAGGCTATAATGCGATCGTACCGGTCGGGTTTCATTGTCAAGGTGATTTAAACCTAATCCAGTAGGGGGATGGCACACGTGCGGTAATAATCGCTTTGTATTGATACACGTGTTGTTTACTGTAATTAAGCCTTTAGAACTTAGTTGATATTCCTTTGATTGATATAGAACCCTAATAATGAGTAGGCACTACTATACTACCTAAGCTTAGTAATGAAAGAAATGCTAAAATAAGGATGGATTTTTATTACTCAATCTAAACAGCAGTATGTCACAGATTTTATAATTCGGAATAGCACATTCTATCCATGACGGGAAACTAGAAGACCCCAGGGACGCGGGTGAAACCGCGGGGTATTTACTAGTGTATTTTTTACGTCTGATGCATATCCAGACGCTCGACTCTGGAGTTTCTTATTGTTCAATCCCTATCCCATAATACGATAAAATAAGAGCTGTTCTCAGGTCGATGTTCTGTCAAAGCTATTGTTGTAATGCACCAAATTATGAAGAACGCAGAGCAGTCAGGTATCTAAGGCCTTTTTAATGTCAGAATCTGATAATGATAGATAACACTACAGACCACATTGTAAAACATGTGTGTACATTTCAATAACATTCTAGCTCCGTTCGTACACAAAACAGATTATTTTTTCTCTAATATCTACCTACACTATAATAAACATCCATATTTTACGACGGAGAATATGTTAGAACTCGCCCCTCGGGGCATTACAAAATCATAATATTTTTACATTGGAATTAAAGCATGTTTTCAGTTTTCTTATATAAGTAAAGGGTAACAAAAGAATATTATGTAGGTATCAGCGTTGCCAGACGTCCCGCTTTTGGCGGGACCGTCCCGATTTTTATACCAAATTGTAATGTCCCGCGCGGGACAGCCTCTGTCCCGCTTTTCTCGACCGTGCGTGCAGCGTACTGAGAAAGCGTGCATTGACTCGAGAAAAAAAAAAAAAAAAAAAAAAAGTCAATATTTTTGTGACGTCTACAAGGGCACCAAATTGAGAGACACGCAAAAAAAAAAAAAAAAAAAAAAACAACGTCAATATTTTTGTGACGTCTACAAGGGCACCAAATTGAGAGACACGACTAAAAAAAAAAAAAACGACGTCAATATTTTACTATGTCCCGCTTTCGACAAAAGAATCCCGCTTTTGTCACTGGTATAATGAATTAAATTATGTTTTTAAAATATAATATTGGTAAAGTTATATAGCAGTTTTGTATTATTGTATGACTTTTACGATTTGAAGGTAAACCCTCCTGTTGGTCCCATAAAAACATCTGAAATTAAATAAAAAAATAATCTCACAAAAAAAACCTTTAGATTAATTAAGATATAATTACTGAAATATTTAATATAATATAATTATTAGACATTCCGGCAACGATTGAGCCTAGGTTTCACTTTATCAATAATCAAGGTTGATTACATAAATCTCATAATTGATTACCTATGCACTCTCCGCTTCGCAATCAGCGACGCAAATTGATTATTTTATAATAATAAAATATTATATTTTCAATGTCTTCGGTACTACCTAACTTAATGTTAATAAAAGTATGCGTCGAATATACGTAAAAGTACAAATAGCATCCATTCGCGCATATTTCTTAAACTAAACTTCTTTAAAGTTTGGTATTATTAAATCTTTTCACCAAATTAGCGTAGAGTATTAATTGCACACCCATCCTATGATCAAATCACCATCTAATACTACTTTTAAAATCTAACATTGTCTACATTACTTTATTTTTATACAAAGTTACATCCAAATCCGTTGGACCCTTAGTGCGTGATCGAGCCAAACACATAAATATTATAATAAACTTTACATAAATGACTGTGGTCTTTAAACCACAGATAACATATATGTATAGATACATAAAGGTAATGTATTGCCTATAAAGAACTGCCATTCCTTTAACAATGCGTAGGTACCCACTAAGTGGGTACTGACCGGTTGGCCTTGCTTCACCGACGCACATTTTATAAGAGAATTCAAAGTTTACAAGTACTACTAGCATATATATACATATATACTAGCTGCCGCCTCGCGGTTTCACCCGTGTAGTTCCCGTTCCCGTGATCACAGGGGTATCAAAATAGATAGTACCCGATTCTCAGACCTACTGAATATGCATATTAAATTTCATAAAAATCGGTAAAGATGTTTCGGTGGAGTATGGTTTAAACTAACATTGTGACACGAGAATTTTATATATTAGATAAGATATAGTATAGTCTTATTGTACCTAACATGTCCAAAACAATAATTCATTGGGTCATTATCGCTTAAAGTACCAATGATATATAAATAAGTATTTCAATATAGGTATATCATTTGTAGGTACTTGTTATTAAGAGCGGAAACCGTGCTAACAAAAAATGCTATTAATTAAAATAACTCTAAATTAAAGAATAAATAAATTGCTAGTATAATATAAGCATAAGTTAGGTTATTTTGTTATTTATTAATTTAACTCTTAAGAGAGGGTAAAGATGGCTATGCCAAAAAGAGTTTTATATACCTAGACAATAATGATACAATAACGATTATAATGTTTCTCTAACGTTATTGTAGAATTATATAATAAATACAGACATACTATATATCCTTATGCCTTCAAACCACGTAACAAAAGTACCTACACTACAGGTAAGTATTTAAATTGGAACGATAATTAAGAAAACGTTCATGCTGAAAGGGCGTTGCGAAACATTAATATCGATTAATCATGACTTTAGTGTTTCCATTAAAATTAAATACCAACCGATAAAACTACCGAAGTTACCGTAAGTAACACTGTTTAACTTTGTAATCATTACTTTTAGGAACAAAATATCTGCATATTTTTCAATCATGCGTTTAATCAGCCGAATTTCCCAGGCGTCATGGACTAGATGTCCCGCGCACTTCCCCGTTTTTGCAACATTTTTCATTGATACTCTGCTCCTTTTGCCTGTAGCGTAATGATTTAAGCGTATGACCTTCCTCGATAAATGGGCTATCTAACACTGATTTTTTTTTTAATCGGACCAGTAGTTCCTGAGATTATCGCGTTTAAGTAAATAAACTCTTCAGCTGTAGATATTAGTATCGATTAAACATGTTTTTTTTATTGTAATACCATTGTAACATTGTGTTTGTGTCTCAAAATCGCTGGTTTAGATATCATTATCATCATCAGCTCATATATACGTCTCCAAAGAAGAGCACGAGCCTCCCCTAACAACGAGGGGGATTAGGCCATAGTCCACCACGGGCCTAGTGCGGATTGGCGGACTTCACATGCCTTTGATTGTGACATCTCGGACATGCAGATTTCCTCACGATGTTTTCCTTCACCGAAAGCCAGTGGTCGTTTAGATATACTGACGTAAAAAGTAGGTATTTATATACTGTTTTCAGTCTACCTACACGAACGTTTGCGATAACATTATTTCGCGATGAAAAATCACCGGGTGAGGCCTAGATGAATTATTTAGGTTTACTGTTCAATGTTCTTGTTTACCTCGAGCGATAAATTGAGCAAACGTCTCGTATAATTAATATAAACGTACGTAAAATACGATAAAATACACAGACTTTATCTCGGGAACAAAATACAAATATATATATATATATTTGGTTTTAAAAAAAACTGCTTAATATATATAGTGAATGAAGCAGGAAGGAGTGCGTCACACAATCAGAATTTTAAATTCAACGAAATCAATTGCTTTTCAATTAAAAATTAAATTACCTTTTAACTTTTGATACCATAGTAAATGAATGGGAAAATTTATTCACGTAAAACTATTTTATTTACATAAATAAAAATATATAAATGTAACAATTTATTTACATACCTTTAGTAAGAAATTAAGGGTGAATTATCAAATACCTCCAGTTTCATTATGTGTATAAAAAATTGAAGTTATATAGTGTTATGATATTAATATGCTTTCTATTTCTAATAAGTAATGCAATTAATATGAGTCCTAAAATGTCTTTAAGCACAAACAAATATACCTTTTTAATATTTCTAAGTTCTCCCCCAAAAAATATAGGTAGTAAATGTACTTACGTCCATTATCGGTGGACAGTTTCATCTTTTCAAGAAGTGTGGTGTCCCTATCGTTGTAAATGAGGACAGCAGTCGCGTTCGAGCGCCAAGCATTCTCCACCTGAAATTAAATAACAATCTATACTACATAATAGATATATCTAATATATAAAATACTCGCGTCGCGGTGTTTGTGATTAAACTCCTCCGATACGGCTTTACCGATTCTCATGAAATTTTGTGTGCATATTGGATAGGTCTGAGAATCGGCCACTATCTATTTTTGATACCCCTGTGATCACGGGAACGGGAACTACGCGGGTGAAACCGCGGGGCGGCAGCTAGTTATTATATAAAGCTGAAGAGTTTGTTTGTTTGTATGTACACGCTAATCTCAGGAACTACTGGTCCCAGTTGAAAAGTTATTTTAGTATTAGATTGCCCATTTATCGAGGAAGGTACCATAAGATACCATTAAGGAGTATGATATCATCACGCTAAGATGAACAGGAGCGGAGCATCAATAAAAAAAAAATCAAAACGGGCAAGTGACGCTAACAAAGTTGCGCGGGATGCTAGTTACTCAATATATTTAAAAGAGATGCATTCTGGGTTCGAAATACGAATAATAATTATGCTTTCAATAATATCCAATTACAAAAAATGCTGCTTAATAATACATATTTACGGTTGTTATCACTTCGTCAAACAATTAATCTTTGATATAAAAAACTAATGAGATTGCTGAACACAATGAGGATCAAGCATTTTTATAATATTTATTTCTTTGTTATAGAATAAATAATATTATAAACAGTAAATCCCCAAATTTCATAACAACAATTACATCATTTTATATACTTACAGCTGTACCTACACTCCCAAAAATATTTACATGAAAATGGTTTATAAGTAGCGTTTACTATCTATATAATCAGCTGTTATCACAATATAGGGGCATCACAATATGTTGATCATGACACACAAGACCGGCTTAGATTATCTATAATCTATTTGCAAAGTAACCTTTTTTATCTACTAGAAATTTAGATTTGCAATGATTCGCTATGAGATTAATGAACACGCTACATTATTGTTCTTACGTTATAATTAAACTAACCTAATTTATTTCACTTGATGTGTATAGGCCTTAAAAGAGCATTTAATCCTACTAATATTATAAAGGCGAAAGTTTGTAAGTATGGATGTATGGATGTTTGTTACTCTTTCACGTAAAAACTACTGAATGGATTTGAATGAAATTGGAATAAAGATAGCTTATAACCTGGATTAACATATAGGCTACTTTTTATCCCGGGAAAATGGAAGACCTCCCGGGTACGCGGGTGAAACCGCGGGGAGCCACTAGTTTCATAATAAAGTTAAACAAATTAAAATATGCATCGAAGGCAGAAGAAGGCATCTAAAAACACTTTCGTCATTAAACCACTAACATATTTTTGGCTTACATCCTGCAGTATTAAATAAGACCTTACAAAAAATTACACAAGTGCATACATTCTATTAAATTTAAAAAGGCAGTCTAAAGCATTGAAATACCTGTGAAGATGAACTTTAATTAATAAATAAGACAAGCAAATTTTACTACTGATATCTATATCAGTAAAAATAAAACTTGGAAACTTGGTTGGAAAATAGGAAAACGTAAAGATACCATAGACACAAATTAATATGGGATTATTATCTTTTTTTTTTTTAAATGGCCTAGCAGGTGTCAGCCTCAGATGGCTTTTACACCGTTACGCGGACTGTTTCGGTGAGCGCAGAGGGGTCTCAACCGAGAACAAAATTTAAGCGACAGCGCTGAGGGTGTCCCCTGCGGGACCGAGGAATATTATCCTAGGTGATATTAATAATAGATAAATCGACCTAAAATTATTATCTAACGCTAATGCATGCCACTCCAAAAACACAATTAAATACACCACTACATCATCGTATTGGGGTTACGTGTTATCTGATAACGATTCTAGAAGCCTTACTAGTTTTTGCTCAGGACTTCCACGTACATTAGAAATATATAGAACTAGCTTCTGCCCCGCGTTTTCACGCACGTTCCCGGTGATCTTAAATTTTCCCGGGATAAAAAGTACCCTATGTACCCTATAACTCCATACCAAATTTTATAAAATCGCTCCAGCCGTTAAGACGTAAAGAAGTAACAAACATACACACTCACAAACTTTCGCCTTTTAATATTAGTGTGAAATATATTTATCTGGGATTTTTTAAACACAGCCAGTCTCATTTCGAACTATGGTAAATATGGTAAGGGATTTTTAAACACAGCCAGATTTCGAACTATGGTAATCAGATAACTTATACATAAACTTAACACACAAACTAAGAATGTAAACAATAATTTTTACATTGATTTAGAATTTAGCTAAAACGAGGTATGTTATGTGCTTTGCCATGATGTGTAAACAATAAAATATTCTATATTTATTATTATTTTTTCAACTTCATTTAATTTGTATTAGGTATGCATTATTTATTTGCATAACTTGAATTGATAGTTGCAGTTTTGCTGTCATCATTCATATCCCTAATTGGGGTCTTCATAATCTAATATAGGTAGAGTATAATGCGCCACAGTCCATATTGATAAGGTATGCAGTGACAATGAACTGTCGATTGCAATATTGTAACATGTAACCATTACTTGTGAAGGATATGACTCAATACGTTACCAACTGTTGTGACCGTAATGTCAAAGCTACTAATAAGCTCGTCGGACGAACATACAATATGACTCATTTGTTGTACATTTGGGATTCCGGTCCCTGAGTGGCCCACTTTGCCCGATGAAAGATTTATCAGCAAGGCATATCATGTAAATTAACTATTTCATTAGTAGCATTAATTAATATAGGTAAATAAAATAAAAACTTTTCCTTATTCAGTAATATTTTGGAAGGCTAATTTAAAGTAGTGCCTATCTAGAGTATCTAGCCACAAACAAGTTTATCGTAGGATTTAGATGTCTGGGACTTACACTGACCGATTGGTTTTTTAGATGTTTACCTGCGTAGTAAAATAGAACACCTAATTATGAATCTAAAATTCGTATAAAATTGCTGTTTTAAGGATAAAAATTGCGTTATTTCGATTTAAAGATTTGATTTCCAAGCTTACTGTAACGCCCTCTAAGCATGCTCCTCTACATAGCAACCTTCCGATAGTATCAGAGTGGACGACTCATAAATGCCTGAATGACGATTTAAATCTTTATGCCACAGGAAACTGTACCTTAATCTCAAAGTTGCAGCTGCCTCTTTTGATGACAGCTATCCATGGTTCCTCGGGCAGAGGGTCGTTGGGCGCCGACACGGAGACCAGCGGCCACGTGCAGCCGGTGTGGTCCTTCTCGCCGCCGGCGCCCTTCGCCCTTATATGGACGGCCATCCCGCGGGACGAGCCGATGTACCCCTCGCCGTACTTGCCGGACTATGGACAAATAATTAAATAAATTATTTACAATCAAATAGCCTTCGTAGGCACTTGCGCCGATGCAGTGAAGGGGCATTATAAACTGTATTGGTCTCATGCGTTAGAATTTATGCGTAATGAAAACATAATGTGGGTAGCCTCTTAAGTGACCTAAATAGGAATAAGTATATACCTATTATTTTATTTTTATTATACAAAACATCATTGACGTAAATTGTTGTCACGATAAGCCCTCGGTGGGCACATTCCAAAATGACTTAATCAGATAGGTACGTATGTACTTATGACAAACATTATTGATAAAATAATCGTAACGTACCTAAAGTAGCTAATACTTACTTACTACCTACAAATAAGTTCACCACAATGGTAGCATAGTGTGCTTAGTGTGCATAGGCAGTTGGCACCTCTTGGCAGAATCTTAAGTTTTTCCGGGATAAAATGAAGCGTACCTATGTGTTATTCCCGAACATATTCCAAATCTGTGCCAAATTTTATCAGGACCCTTCAGTCGCTCTGGCAAACTTTCATTTATTATCTTAGCAGGATTAAAGGACATTGAATTAAATACAATATTAATTTATTACAATCCATTATAGACCAGCGATGCTGATGACATCCTGATAGTACTTCAAACTACACTTATGATTCAATATAATTAATTGCAATGGAATGTGAATAAAGTTAATCTATTATATTTATAACACTAACTTCCGCCCTGCGGATTCACCTGCATAGTTCCCGTTCCCATAGGAATACGATAATAAAATATAGCCTATGTTACTCACAAATAATGTAGCTTTCCATTGGTGAAAGAATTTTTTAAATCGGTTCAGTGGTTTAGTCGTAAAAGCGTAACAAACCAAGTCACATTCGCATTTATGATATTACCTAGTTAAGATTAATATTTACATTCATAACAAATAAGGAACATATTACGCAATTATATACCTATAATATTGTTTATCATAACAATTATAGTAATTAACGTTGATACCATAATATTGTTTAAACTGAATTATCTAAAATACCTATTCTGTACGACAAATACTTATATTATATAATTTTTTTTTATGGAAAACTGACCTATTGACATGGGTATATAGTTTCCTATATAGGCAGAACGAAATCGCGAGGTTAATAATATAATGAAACTTACGCCCGATGTCAATAATCAATCCTGATCCATTTTTTGCTATCTAAGATTGATATATCAATCCATTTTCTGGGTGAAGCTTTAAAATCAATCTATCTTCGATCTACGATCGATCGAATCTGTTCGAAAATGATAGTTTTTGCTTGCCAATAAGCTATCCGTCCATTTTGACAACTCGTTGGTTTTAATTACGGATTGGAGATAGATTATTAACATCGGGCGTTAATCTACACTAATATTACAAGAGGAAAGATTTGTATTTTTGTATGTAACGAATAAACTCAAAAAGTACTGGACCGATTTTAATAATTATTTTTTCATTAGAAAGCTACGTTATCACTGAGTAACATAGGCTATATTTTATCCCTATTCCCACGGGAACGGGAACTACGCGGGTAAAACCGCGCGGAGGCAGCTAGTAAAATATATTTGGAAATGCGTACTCACTGAACTTTCGTTGAAAATTCCGAATGGAGTGTTTTTTACAACCGAGTCAGTAGTACTTGGAATCTTCAATGCGTATCCCACTCCATAAATTAAATTGTAAATTATACAAGCTCATAACTCCGAAGCATGATCTTTTACGATCGTACGTACTTATGCAAATTGCTTTCCACGAATTCATTCATAACATAAATAAACGCGTATTTAAGCAATCAAATAAAATAGTGATTGAAGTGAAAATGTTGGTGAAAATTTAAATGTTAACATAAATACACAGAACGATTGTTCGCAGTATTGTTTATGTATATCAGATGGTTATTTTATATATTTAAACTTAATTGATAGTCTGGCAAAGCGTTGGTACACCCACGTTTATTTCACGTATAATTTTACTCGAATAAATGGTTCACATTCATAGGATTCGCCGTGAACTTCAAATGAATCACCTACACAGTTCAGTGTCCTACATATTTCCTAACACCTCGAAATTCCTATCTATTTGGCACCATAAATCAGAATTGAAACGAAAACATTTACAGTTTTTATGTAAACAATAACATTTACATGTTTACAAGTGGTGACCGAAATCATTTTGTATTCGATATCGTTTAGACAGATGTAGATTATTTCGGAATAAATGGGAGTTTTTATATGATGAATATTTATTTTGGTTATATTTTTCATCAGTGCTGATCAAAACTCTCATGACCATTATAAACATGCATTACAAACTGCTGAAGCGCGCAGTTCTGAGAAGATTTTTAAACAGGCATTTGAATTCTGTCATACTTCAAGTACAAGATAACTAAATATGCTATATTTTTTATGTTAAACACCCCGACATAATGAAATCCATTCATTCAAATCCCTCCGACTATTTATGCGGATTTAAATCCCGAATATCGATCGGTGCTTAATATTAGTCTCACCCTTTTTTGTTGAATACTAATAGTATTCCATCTTTATACAGTCACAGGTCCCATTTGCATGATCAAAATTCATGGCAATTGGAAATCCTTAACACTGTGGGTAGACGGTTGATAATTCTTTACACTGTATGAACACATTGAACACTGCATAAGTTAACTCCTTTGTTTCAGACAGTTGATGACGGCCGCGGTGGCGTATTGGAATAATCACAAACCGAACCAGGCGAGGCCTCGCTGCCTCGTCTAATGCTAGACCTTGGCCACTGATGTTTATTCAATACTAGCTGCCTCCCCGCGGTTTTACCCGCTTAGTTCCCGTTCCCGTGGGAATACAGGGATAAAATATAGCCTATGTTACTCGGGGATAATGTAGCTTTCCAAAGGTGAAAGAATTTTTTAAATCGGTCCAGTAGTTTCGGAGCCTATTCATTACTAACAAACAAACAAATCTTTCCTCTTTATAATATTAGTATAGATACGACGGATCGGATCAATCACGTCCGCAGGGCTGTCGTATGAAAATTAATTTTGACTCGCTAAATCCCAATGTTATTGTAAAGAACTGAAAAATGTTTTAAATCTTCATGAATCTTTCATGGATATGACTTGTTGAATTTACCTTTTAGTGCTGATACATATTTATTATCTTTTTGAGTGAATCTGACGGACAAAGGGTTTACCGCACTCCGGTGTAAACATGAATATCGATAATCTATTTTATGAAATGTGTTTATCATTTCATAACATTTGGAAACATATTATCTAGCAGTGATTTAGTTTAGTTTTATTGCAAATGCACGTCCCAATGTAGGTGTGTCATTTAATAATACCTAGTAGGTGTATCAGTCATAAAACGTTTAGGTATTATTACTTATATCTACAGGGAAAGATAAGGTTTGTCCTGGTTAAATATAATAATAGTTCCGATAATAGAATATTGACTAAGGGTCGATAAGAAAGTAAGTATTATTATCCCATAAAAGTTAATCAAAGATAACATAATATTGGCGATAAAAGCACAAACCATAAAGCATCGTCTATCGCAGGTAGGTGTTTTTGCGTGGAAAAATATTGTAGGTAGATCGGGTGGTAGTGGATTATGCATCCAAGTGGGAAAAAATACATGATTTAGGTTACCAAATGTGTTTACTGGACTGGACATGACATGACAGTACCTACACATTAAAATGGAAAAAATATAGTTGACCTGAAGGTACAGTAAAAACATGAAATTATTGTTTCAGACTAAAGTCCCGTTTTAGCAATATATTTAGTATATTTGTACCGTAATGCCGTTTCCAAATTCAGAGTATAAAGTGGGAGGTAACGACGTGGAACAGCATCGGCAATTCGCCAGTTTTTTATAGCTGTAAAGGTTCAATCCTTTTAGAGACTGGATGACTTTGCCTTATTTATTTATACCTAATGCGACCATCTACGTTATACTATATGTATTTAAATTATATACATACTAACATATCATTTTGTGACGTACGATCGTCAGGAATTATCGGTGTATAAGTATGTAGATGAAAATTATGTCATTATCAGATTTAAACGTACACATTCATTTCCTCCTTAGGGATAGAAGATCGAGCTGTTTTTATAAATTTAAATTGATTTTGTATATAAATATATGAATTTAGAAAACTAAGTTTTCGCTTATATTAAAATTAACAATCGTTAATCATAAATATAGTACGGCTTAACGGGGAGAGTTTTTCCTGCTGGTAAGGGCAACTGCTACTTATAGACAACAATATCGAAGAACGTCAATTTGCCGATCATTTTTCCGATAGTATGGCATATTATACCGTCGAAACCTTTATTTTAGTAACAATTGAAGTGAACCGTTGGTAATTCCAAGTTAGTATGGCGGTCTCGTACGTCAACCGTGATCGTAATGTTGATGCCGATGGCGATCAACGCGCGCCTTCCGCTTCCTTCTTTGGGAGGCAAAAAAAAAAACAAAACAAAGCAAATAATATTATGTAAGCAAATTACATCAGCGATAAGAGCTAAGAATCAATAAATTAGCATATTTTTTTTGTGTGGGATAAATTATTCAGTCGGTACCTACCATTTATGAGATTAAATTAAATAAACACGAGATACGTTAATTGTGAGAATCTGTACGGAGAAGTACCGTACAGTACAGCCCTGTCGGAATGGTGTAACATACTTTACATACTAATTATTTAATGAGGGACTCACTTAGATTAATCCAAGGACAGCCCAAAAGTCCTACATCATACAATTTTCAATAACTTATAAAACATGCAGCTAACCCAATAACTTAAAATTATTTTTTTAAAGAATCATATTTATTTAGTGATAAAATATATCTGTGATCAAAAAATCCTTGTTTGTGTCATTAAATTATTGAAATTCGAGCAATGAATACATAAGTGAATAACGCTAATTTCACATTAAAATTCAATGAAACGCTATTGATGCATTGATGCAACACATATTTACAATGAATAGTTCGAAACAATGAGTATACCGAACTGAGACTGGTAGGGTTAATCACGCTCTGACTCATGTTATATTCTCAATATATAGACATTTCGTACAATCAACCATGTTGTACAACTAAAAATAGTGCAAACGATTGTAGACTTTAAATAAACGACATAAGATTTACTAATACTTAACGGGTTGTTTATGTCAGGCTGCGGTCTGCGCGGTACGGCGCGGACGCGTTTTTATTGTTATCGAAAACAATACACATTAAAACAGTGGCACGTTAATTTGAAGCTTCTGTTGGATTGTAAGTAGGACTTCTACAAATAGATGTTGTCGTTAAATGTACTATTGATGGTTTTATTTAGTATACATAATACGGCGTGTTTTATTTCAAATCAGTTGGTGTATAACCTTAACTCTTTAAATATAAATCATCTCATGAATGCTAGTTAAAATAACAATATTTAACATCGAAATTTTATTCCTTAGTTACACATGAAAGACTACTATTATAAAATATATAACCAATAACTAAATCATAAAATAAATATCGATAAGTTAGCTATCAACACTAAGACATCCTTTCGCATCGTAAGGTGATTCAACATTATTTTGATACTGTCCATATCGGACTACGGACTGTGAACTGCAAGTAGACTTTATAAACAAATCTGTTATACCTATACATCACATTATTTATTACATCATGGCGGTTGCCAGGCGCCTAGATTACAACTCACACCTACTCGTTTTACGATGCAATTCGTGCACCTATTTGAACTGGCTCCATACTGTATGTAGACACTAGTGGCTCGCCGCGGTTTCACCTGCGTTCCTGGGGTTAAAAGTTGCCTATGTGTTAATCCAGGGTGTCAGCTAACTCCATACTAAATTGTTTTAAAATCGCTCCAGCGGTTTAGACGTAAAGAAGTAACAAACATACACTAAAAAACTTTTGCCTTTATAGGATACGAGTATATCATAAATTTATAAGATCCCGAAGAATTGAAATCTAGCAACATTACTTTCGTGACTATAACAACTGGTTACAGCACATATTATGACGTCATCGCTACTGCATCTCGGAACTAACTGTCTATGTTACGGTAAGGGAGAAGTGCAAGTTGCTAACTGGCACAGCTGGTACACCTACTTAATACTTATCTGAGGAAACGTTCATTTAGAATGCTAACAGTAAACTTTGCTTGGGAACTTTCATTAGCAGCGAGAGACGTTTGCTTTACTATCGATCGATGTTTCATAAAACATTCATAGAACGCGGGTGAGACCGTGAGGCAGAAGCTAATTTATTATAATTGACATAGTTTTTTAAACCCTAACTGCAGAATAGCGAGTAGTTAATAATATCCTAAAATCTTTCAGCGAGTTCATTCCTGCTTATTATTCGTTGTGTAAATATCTGGAGGCAGTCAATTGAGAATTTAATGCTAGTTTAAATAAATATAATCGAGAAATTGATGACTTTCCATTGGAACGCGGAAAATACGCGTGGGAGAGTTTCTACAAATGGCTTGTGCCAGAGGATATTATTATCGTGGCTAGGAATATTTAAACAAAATAAGAAAAATATACGTAAAGTAAAAAACGTTTAATAATGAAGCACAAAACGTTATTTGTTACTTACATCGAAAAGCTATTTGCTAACTAAATTATCTCATTTTTTTGGATCATTGGATAGCTAAGGAATTTATAATATTTTACAGTAATACTCAGCATATTATAATTTCCCAATAATATATTAATGATTAATTTCAATAATACGTGAAAATGAAGAAGGGAGTGTTGACTGAAATGACAGCTGATAAAAAATAATTAAAGAATACACATGATGGGAGAACGAATATATAATTACTTATCTATATTATATGACCACGTTTGTACATAGTAAGCAACTTCTAAAACTGCGTATGCGAATGAACATATATAAATTAAAATATTATGCATGGGTAGTTTGAACTGGATTTTTTAATAAGTACATTAGGTCATAGGTACTTAGTAGATACCTCGCTAACGGATATAAGAATACATATTTATATGTCCAATTAGTTTTTCATTCAGGTGTTTCAGCTAGTGATGTGCAAAGCTGAGAATCATAATTTTTAATCAAAAGCCTTCATTGATTTCTTTATCTTATTTCTAGCATAACTTTATTTAGTTCAAGGCTTATCTACAGCTTTGAAGTGAATGGCACACATTCTGATCTAATTTAGTACATAGGACAACGCACTATAAACAAAATCTTTTTTTTATCACGAAAAAATAAAACGCTAATCATTGTGCGTTAAAAGTGTTTATTCATCACTATTTTGCATTCCAAATTAGCATTAACACGTTAGTCAATTTAGTTTAGTGGCAATCGAATTAGCAAATCATGGCAACATCGGCGTTCGACGTTAAATTAGAAACAATCGCGTAATCAAATTAAGGTTGATCATCATGGTGTAATTTATTAATTGAATTGAGCGTAGTTTCATTAAGTATCTATAATGGACGAGTTTAATATAACCAGAATTCTAACCCATTTTCTTAGCAGGACTTGGATACATTTGTCCGGAGAAATTAAGTAACAAAAAACCGTTTTCTTCACTTGTCGGTTGTCTTAAAATTTATAAGTACTTTAAAAATTCATAGATCACCTATATTCAGACAAACCAATAAATAAATACGTAATGGATATATAATATCAGTAACGATATATAAAATATACAAAATCCAAATTGAGTTGGCAGGAAACTAGGCATTGTCTTATTCATATATTGAAACAATAGTAAAGTTTCTGTGATATACAATGACTTGCGACATGTTGGCCTACACGCATGCATAATTACTGGTCCAAACAACAGTCTTACGATAACGTAAATAACTGTAGCAAAAAAAAATTACTTCGTGTTGCTGTGCGCAAATTTCGTTGACAGCTGTCATGAGTTGCCATTTCAAAAAATTACAATGTGGATATATGTAGGAAACATTTTTTGTTTTATTTTTTTGCGTATCATTGTCACTATTTTAATGGATAATGGTCGGACTTAAGAGACTTTAAATCTTGAAATAACAAAAGTAGTTTAGGAATCTGTCCACTAGAATTGAGACATCTTCCATCTTGCTCACTCAATTGTGTTTTCAATCCATTATATTCGGAACCCTCTTTCAATAAGTTTAGGGCGCACTCAACTAAACACCTTTCACTAAAGGACGATTTTGTAATGAACAGTGACCTAGTTCGGAGCCAGTTTTGATGTAGTACCCTTTTATGCAGTACGTAAGTATCTAAGTACCTACCTTACAATGCATTTATAGCATGTAAAAATAAGCAGATCCAAATATAAACACGATTTATCTTCTTTTAAGAACTATATAGAACCAGTTTTAAAACCTACCCGGGTTTAAATTTGACATGAGTTTCAATATATTTCAATCTTAAAATATATTGACTTAGTATCTACTAAGTATGAGACTATTTAAATGAAAATAAAATAACCAAAATAATAGGTTAAATTAAGCCCAATATTATAATTAGGTATCTGTTGTTGACTTAAAACGCAAGAAATTTAAATTATTGCAATTTGATTGGTATTTTGTCACAGATTATATCAAACCGCTATATTTTACATCATCTTTACCCTTACCTAATATTTGTGGGCTATGACGACTCAAAGTGACCTCCAATCCAATAAAAAATAAATGTAAGTAGCTTTAATTGCCACAAAGTGGAACTATGAATATCATATTTTATTTATAATATAACAAAATATGATACCTATAGTTTTAAATACAACAACAAAAATATAGTTATTGTGACTGCGCGTTAAAACATAACACATTTTTTATAGTCTACCCGATCTTGATAAAGGCATACCTACTAAAATTCAAACATTCAACAAATATGGCAATATTGTTTACTTGGTTTATGCCTATTAATTATGTATTTATATTTTAGTACTAGTGATGTCCTTGAAAAATAACTTTCGATTCAATAACCACGAGACGGCAAACAATACCTTTTATCGTAAACAAAATACGTAGGTTACCTAAGGCCCTTACCTGATTTGGCGGTACCACCACAGAATATATAATTATTCCTACGGCATCGTCAAAAATCATACACTAGTAGTCCTCCTAAGATTTACGCCCGATGGCAATAATCAATCCTGATCCATTTTTGCTATCTAAGATTGATATATCAATCCATTTTCTGGGTGAAGCTTTAAAATCAATCTATCTTCGATCTACGATCGATCGAATCTGTTCGAAAATGATAGTTTTTGCTTGCCAATAAGCTATCCGTCCATTTTGACAACTCGTTGGTTTTAATTACGGATTGGAGATAGATTATTAACATCGGGCGTTAATCGATAAGGCATAGGTAGTTAAGCTAGCACGAAGTGAGTGCCATCGATAGAAGATTAATCTGAGGTAGTAAGCATCTATACAACGAGTATTTACTGTGTCTGGGTTAGGATATGCCCAATGCCTTTCAAACAAATATCAACGTCATGCCAGTCGCATCAGGATAGGGCCTAAATATAAATCAAGCAAGTATTTATTTACAATAAAATGTCGTCGATAGGAAAAGACGTTAATTATTAATGCAGTCCTTTTGTTTACCCTTTATCTTGAAAGTAATTGGCTGAAGCGACAATAAAGAGCCATCAATAATTTATTTATAATGTTTGTAGCGCGTAAATATATTTTTGCACAAACAAGAGAAACCTGTATTTTTATGACAGATTGGAAGTAGGATGTGACAAAAATTTTAAATCAGAAACAGTGTTGTCAACCAGCAACCTACGATAATTGTTCAGAACCTGTTTCAAAAGCCAGTCCATGATTGAGACCTCCCTGAGCGGCTGACTTATCCGTATATAGGCACAGATGAATTTCTACTATGATATAGGCAAGTACAACAAAAGCATATACTAAATAAAATCTGTTTATTATAGTTTGTCACAAAATCGTCTATTTATATTTTGCAAAAAAGTCATTAAATCACTTTTTATATAATACAATGATAAATGAAATAAGCAATAATTCTTTGTAAATAATGTTGACTCACCTCAGAAGTCTCCGTGTACAACTCCCCGTGTTCGTCTCGGTACGTAATGTTGATGTTCGCGACTGTGTAAGTGTCGGCCACGAACCTCTCGTCCGTCGCCGTAGGTCCATACCGAACAGACTCCAGCTCGCTGCCGGGGGCATGGCATCGCACCACACTCACGAACCACCCCAATGTCACAATACTCGACCACAACTCTTTCACACGCATTTTTAAAAAACTAAACACATTCGATTAACAAACAAAAAAAAAAGTAACACTACACAATGTAGCCCCGCACAGTTCTCTCTCCGAATACGTACACACTCGCTTAACGGGCGTAATGTTTTTAAACATTGGCGAACGAAACGATATCAGTCGTTCGCTAGCACAAACTACAAAACGTCTCGGTGGATGCGCGTGCCTTCGCCGAGTGACGTTAAATGAAAAATCGTCACAACTTTATCAACTCCACTATCGGTTAAAGAAGCCAGACGAAACGGGCTTAGTTAAAAACGCGATAACTAATCGTTATCATTCGCGAGTTATTCAGTTATTTGCACAACACTAGCTTCCTTAAGGAACTCTTTGGTGCTACGCTTGATTATTTGAATATGGCGTTCTACATTCAAAATTTGGAGTCGTCAAGTATTTTCTTAATGTGGCGGGGTTATGGTCATGATACTTCGGATACAGTCTCTATCATTGTATGTTGTATAACATTCGTCTCGTAGTCAACTGCTGCCCCATAACCGTCGAGGAACTTCACAGCAGCGGGCAACTGAAACAATAGAAGGCTGACGTCAGAATTGTTTGTACTTTACTATATAGTCACGTAGGCAGTAACTTTAGTTAAACATTGGTTATAGATTCTACTATAATAAACGAAGTGAGATATGGTAGTGTTAAGAGTAAACACGCACTATATGGTATTTATATATTTATGCTCGTGAGAATTTCGATCAGAAATGGTGTCATTAGAAAACCAAACTTGTAAGAACTAAATTTTCTTACTATCTCATTCCGATATCAATGTGCTAATAAGAGGTTGATAACGAGTCCAAACTCAAGTCTAGAATAAACTAAAGTTGTTTACAAAGACATTATGAATGATGAGTTTTACAACCTGATATGATCATCGTGCTAATAGCCTATTAAAACTATTTAATGTTCGTTAGGTACAGAATTATTTGGACACAATAATATATTTTATTTATGTTAAGAAGTAATTTTATAGTCGTTATCGTTTATACAGAAAAATGGGTCAATCTCTAATGTGTTGGTACCTACCTACTCACGATATTTCGTCATATAATATGTAGAGTGGAATAAAGTAAACAAAAACAGATAAAACATTAATCGGAGACCAAATTAAATGGGCTAACGAAAATATTTTAGTGATTTATTTTGGATGAATTTAATATTCAGAATAAGTTATTATTGTAGCAAAAAAAGATAAAAACCTTTTCGGATCAACCTGTTGTTGGACAACGGGAAAACCTAATCGTAGATAGTTTTTAGTGCTCCTAAAAAAAATATTGAAAGCCCCCACGATGACGCACGGATTGAGTGATAAGAAAAACCTTTGATAATACAGACTCAAATCACAAATAGACTTGTTTACTTAGATATAGTGTAGAATACCTAAAAATAAGTAGTCCACACAGGTCGATGACACGCGGTCATTCACCACACATAATTTATTTAGAAAAGTAGCATTCGCCACCGATAAATCACGTTTCTGAATCACGGGAAAATCTGTAATTGCTGCTGCTTATTCCAATTGTGACTGACCCAATAATGTCGGAAAATCTCTGTCGGATATGTTGTACATACTTTGCAGACTACGTTTTTGTTTAATTCTTAAGTTTATTACGAGTGTATTAAGTATTAAATTGAAAACGAAAATACCCTATTGGGAGTCTATCTGTATCTGTCGGGAATGTATCTTATGAAAAGTACTTTAAATAATAAAATTATTTTATACATGAGCTACCTGTATAACGATATGGCGT
This sequence comes from Thyatira batis, assembly GCA_905147785.2. Taxonomy (NCBI): domain Eukaryota; kingdom Metazoa; phylum Arthropoda; class Insecta; order Lepidoptera; family Drepanidae; genus Thyatira; species Thyatira batis. The sequence goes on along the minus strand of LR990504.1, from coordinate 5,748,750 downwards.
ACACATAAGTGTACTCAAACAAAACATAATAAAACCTTATCGTTTCTTTTATATAAAACTGTAACGAATAAATGAGAAAACTTTTAAGGAAATCGCCCATGAAACAGCTATAAAACACCCGTTTGTAATATAACGAGATGGCCGGAAATTGGGGCGCACATATGTAATGTTCCTAACATTAATATCTTAACGCCCATTATACACAAGGAGGTGAGCAGAAACCTCGCTAGGTACTATGACCTGTACCAATATGACATTATCACCGCCACTTGATCATCTGTATCCAGCCACTTGATCATCACTTATTATCAATCCTGAAATATTTTTCCATAGACATTTCTAGAATGCTATCTGTGTTTATTTACCAGTCATATTATTTGCAGCAACTATGCAACCAATATAGCTATGCTATTTTGAAGTTTTTCAAAATAAGTACCTATGTCGGTATTTCGGCGATCGATCGAGTTTTGTGGTCATTGATTCTAATCAAAAAGGTCATGTCGTTGTCCCGATTAGTCATAGGCATTTTGACCTTTAAATACCTACCTGCCTTTGTTTAAAATGGCCAACACATTTTTCAGTGACGTGACAAATTAAAAAAGAAACTGAAAGACACGCTTTTGTGGATAACCAAACTAAAAAGTAGAAAAAACTATTTAGATAAAAGCATTGTCATCCGTCCTTGAGTGTACAAAGTTTCAAATTAATCCGACGTTTTGACGGGGGTGACGTTTCAAGGATTCCGTTAAACATACATACAGACGAAGCTAATAAAGGCGTGTTAAAATAGCGCATTTGTTATTTATGTAAACAAGGTAAATAAATAGAAAAACCTTATTGACAGGTGTGATAACAAACTTACGTCGATAAACCATTGCGTAAGCCTGAACATTTCCCACAGCTCAGCGACAGAATCTTCGTAAAATTATCTCTTAGGGTTACATTTCAATGCATATATTTACAAATTTAGAGACGTAACTATTACGGAAACATTTCACGTGATAAAGTACCTTAATACATGCGGCAGAAATGCCATTTCTGGTTATTTATCATCAATGCCGTGTATATTAAAACTTCCGTATTAAAATTACGAAAATCTGATGTAAGCGATATAAAATTTTATCAATTTTATCATAGTCTTATTTACTCTGGATTCATGTGGGAAGGAGTACATACTAGAAGACTTAAATAGGCTAGATATTTGAGATAAACGAATAACTTGTCGTGACATAATTTGCAGTGCTTAAGTACCTACATTATTTAATTAAATAAACAAACGTTATCATATTTTACAACCACGCACTACGACAATTATAATCATAAGTCTTTAAATACTTTTCAACGAAAAATACGTGTAAAAAAATAACAAGCTTTTTCTCTCTCTGTATTTAATAAAAGTGACCGCAAACATTACTGACGATTACCTATACTTGTTAATTATTAGATTTACGAAAAAAAATCTACTGTTTGCGGTTCGAATTTAGAATCTGTGTCATTAAATATTTATAAATAAATAGTTTAACGACTTGTTTGTCAGTAGGTGAACGACATGACCAGCCACCGTGTGAATGACCTTTATCTCCATTTGGTTAGGTGATCAATTTTACTATTTTACCGTAAACTTGTAATACTTGTCTGCATTTACGGTACATATTAATATTATTATAATATATGCATCATAATATTTTTTTGGAGATAATTTGACCATAGATTTCACCGCCTTAAAAGTAAAAGATTTCTTACACAGGAACTTACTGCTATTAGGGGCCTGCGACATTGTCAAAGTATCGGGAACTAAGAATTCTTAGGCCAAAAAATGTTTGAGAACCCATATAAAAAGTATTTACAAGAAAAATACTCTCAATTTCCTTTTCAGTTAATACCCCTTATATTATGTTTACCATGTTCCGTGCAAGGTCGGTTAGGCCGTGACTGAGCAAAGTTTGTCCTCCAACTCTACTTCGACCCTGGTGTTATTTGAGACTAGAGTTGGGATACTAAAAAATGTTGTGTCGATATATGTCGATAAAAATATTTAGGTAATCGATTATCGTCGACAATAAAATCGCTTATTTATAGATGACAGTGGTTTCATGTCCGCTACCAACTTTATTGACATACAAACAATGCTAATTGACTTTCTGAAGTGCAGACAATCCTGTTTTGCTGTTATAGTCGAGGAAACATGTTTAAAACCATCATATACATTGACAATTAAATTTAAATTACGTAAAACCTAATACCTACCTAAATAGATACCAACTAAGATACTTCTACCGAAATTATAATATCGCACATTATCAGTAATTGTTCACAAAATTATGCATATCAATCAACCATTTTTGTTCTAAATGCCACATCGATATCGATTATAAGCGGGGTAGGGTGCATCATTAATTCAATGGGGGAACCACACCATCGCGTGACTCGGCCGATAGTCGTCACATGAACTTCAGAACAGGCAGGGGTATAAAATAAAACGAATTTACCCGAACAAGGCTATAGGGTGAACTTGGACCTTAATGATGGCTGCCACTCGACATTGCCAAGGTAGGATACCATGGAACGTCACGAGGTCAACTATTTCCGTAAAATTGTAGCTATAAGTGTTATAAATGGAGAAAGAATCGCTTTGTAGCACCTTGATCTTTATGTCCTATTGTTTATAAAACCTTCCCTCTTAAGAATACTTTAGATAGGTATTTAATAGCAATCGGTTTTCCAAACAAAGACATTTTGGTATTTGAGGTTGTACTTCATAAATTGCTGATAAAGTTACTTATTGGCTTATCAAAAAGATATGTTATTGATGACGTCTCTTTTCTTTTATTGCATACAGATAGTGGAGGCCTGTATGAACAGATTACTACTTGAAAATACCTGTGAGAAATTCATTCTTACTGTTTATGTATATTCTAATTCCCTCTTCTACGTATTTTTGTCTCTTGGTATCCGCGGATGAAAAAAACAAAATAATGAGTTCATTTCTTTATAGCAGGTATCCGTTAAATAACAAGATAACTCTTCAATTTTCTCATCAATATCCATTATGCCGCCATCAATTTTCCCATAATTTCCTCCATCAGTCACTCAGAACGAGACTTCCTGATGAGAGAGTTTTTGTTCTGTTGTGTTCAATCAACGTGCGAAATGGAGCGCACCACCGCTAATTGACCACTTTTTTTACAACAAGACATTTGAACCACAGACTCAATAATAGCTTTCGATGGGTATTCGTTCCTATACCAATTTAGGTTCCTCTGCCTAATTTGTGATGAAAAGCTTTCTTACTCCCGGCGATCTAAGCACCTTTTTACCTTTGGGTAAAAAATGGTACTCACCTATTTAATTATTTTGCGATTTATTTCATTATTTGTACGTGTATTATACACAATCCAAGTAACTACATAATATGATACAAATACCATATATTCTCGGTAGTAACGGTTGAATGATACTTTAACACTTCGCTTTCCACGCAGCGCAGCGTTCTGCCACAGTAGAAAAGGAATTTTGTAACATTAACAGAACCGCTTTTTGATGTATTCTACATTAATTTTTTTTAATGTCATTGGCGGTTATTTTTGTATAACTAAAAGCCTGTTGGGAGTTCAATATATTTTTTGTCAATAGAGTGAATAAATTAATAAACATCTGTTAAATGCTTATTAACACTTGTTAATTTATTCAAAGTATTATGTCATTCATTATTCTTCAATACAGACTATTAGGTAATATTTTATTATTGGTTTCATGTTCTCATGTCCGACAATTCATCAATTGTTTACTAGAAAAATAGTATAGCTAATTACGTAATAATTAAAAATATAATGACAAAGTCTTTTCCTCATCAATTGAAGACTTTATTTACTTCATTGTACGGAGAAGTCGCCATGTTTTTATTATTATTAAATGGTTCCGTACGTATTTCATACCATTAGGTAATGGATTACCAGAAAACTTTTGTTGCAAATCCAATGAATAGTGTGTAAAATCAATGAGTCTAGTCCACTCAGCGTTGCCAGACGTCCCGCTTTTGGCGGGACCGTCCCGATTTTTATACCAAATTGTAATGTCCCGCGCGGGACAGGCTCTGTCCCGCTTTTCGGGAATAACTCGACCGTGTGTGCAGCGTCCTGAGAAAGCGTGCAATGACTCGAAAAAAAAAAAAAAAAAAAAACGACGTCAATATTTTTGTGACGTCTACAAGGGCACCAAATAGAGAGACACACGACTAAAAAAAAAAAAAAAACGACGTCAATATTATTGTGACGTCTACAAGGGCACCAAATAGAGACACACACGACTAAAAAAAAAAAAAAACGACGTCAATATTTTACTATGTCCCGCTTTCGACAAAGGAATCCCGCTTTTGTCACTCAAAAAGTTCCAAAATCCCGACTTGGCAAAAAATAAATCTGGCAACGCTGAGTCCACTAGACCTACCGGTCTCTGTGGACTGTCTTTCAAGACACGATTTTAGGTTATTGACCAAGCAATTGAACGCTATGCAAACTTTCTTGAACACAATATACCTACTTACGTCTTTACTATATTTTCAGCAGCTAGGTTGAACTACTTTTATGTATAAATATAGGTCCTCTCTGGGATGGTTTATAAGTATACACACCAATCCTTTCTTATGCGTACCCTTCAATTCAAGTTCAAGATGATGTAGATACAGTACCTACCTATTGCTTCAGCAACTGAAGAGTCTGCCGATGATGGATGTTTGCGGGAAATACATTGTAATCAAGAAAAATAAACTACCTATATTTTAACCTAAACATACACGCATTGAAAAGGTAACTCTATCAAACTCAATTATGGATCAGAAATAATAAACTTAGATATTAAAAATATGTATGTAAAATAAGTCAATCAATACAATCCGTTTGCACAAAGAGTATGTATGTTTTTACAATTTCGTACAAGGTCAGAAACATGACATATTCAAGAATAACTAAGGACATACATACTCTAATACCTATGTTATATTTATTTTTTCTAAAAGTAGATACGATTTTTCTAATTGTTCCTAAGTGTATTGAAAATATAAAAGAATATTGTATACCTACTGACTGCTTTCGAACAATGTATGGGATACACAAAGAAAATGTAGACCGTAATAACATTGAATAGAATTTCTTAAAATATCTCGCTTATCGAAGCAACAAAGCTACAATCTTTTAAAATGTATACTAATCTAATCGTGAACACTGGATACCTACCTGTAATAACTTAAAATAATCTCATATCTTACGTTTTATTTAGATACGTATAGGTAAGAGAAAACATTATATAGAATATTTTGCTGAAACACAAAGAATCTAGTGGTTTTTGGATGTTCGTGTGGTTAGTTTTTACCCGTCTATATGGCAAAGTATTAATGCTATGGCTATCTCACCATGCTTTCCTGTCCACCTCCACAATACCTATTCGGAAAGACTAAGGTAAGTTTTCATGACATTGAAATATAGATTGAGATTTCAAAAGCCGTACAGATTTTAATTAAATAACTAAAATAGACATAAGTGATATAGAGTTACACAAGAATTAATTAATTGAAAACAAACCGTATGTATTTCAGATAATGTTTAGCATGGCGGTACAGTTAACGAGATTTACAAGGTTCATTGTGGTTCAGTGACGAGTAACCACTGTAATACAAGATATTGTGACGATACCTACTTGTGTATAATTAATAAATTAACCGCATGCCAGGTATTTAACTTCAACTCAGTCACGGAGTTAACAATTAATGATTGAAAGATCTAGACACGAAGATGAGTATACAACAGCTTAGCGATATTGTTATGCTAAACTGAAAATTAGTAACTGGCCGTAACAGGAAAGTATAAATGAGTTTTTGTAAATTGTATTTTAATATAATTCGTTTTAAGTGGATATTAATATAACAGGAAACGGGTAAGTTGATTCACAACATGCTAATCATTCACACGGCTAAGTATCGACATCAAAGGAGAATTTCTGTGTGGTTTTGACCTTCTTTGATGATTTTTAAAGCATAATAAACAACAGGTGTGTTTAGACAGCAAAACCTTCAGGAGATGAAGTATTGAGACTCCCTGCCACGTTTACCTACATCTATTATGTTACCAAAAGAGTATTTATGAAGCGACTGAATTCGTGTCGCCTTGCTACCTTGCGATCACTAAAAGTATAATTTGTATAGTAACACGGCTTGAAGGTGACGCCAAATTACCATTGACTGAAAGAATATATTCAACATATGTACTTGAGTATAAGTATAATATACTACTTATTGGGTAATCGTTGACAATAATTATTAACAGCTGTAGCTTAAGTACTAACTCGTGAATACTTTTTTTATTTAATGTTTTCTAAACTGTTGTAATAAAACGGTTGAAAAGCAATTGATAGTTCAGTGGCAGTGGCTTTGAATGCCGTGACGTAGCGAAGGTCGTGGGTTTGAATACAATATGGTTCAGTTTTCGGTGAAAGAAAATTTAATGAGGAAATCATAGCGCGGAGACAGGGTACTTTATTACCTGAGACATATATATATAAGCTAATCCTTGTGTATCTGATGGTAAGTGGTCAGCACTGCCTGCACACATTTTCAATCGCAAGGTTGCCTATAGTTCGTTGCGGCAGATTCACTTAATAGCCTAATCTAGGCTTTGTAAATATCTGAAACACTCACCTATACCAGAGATAACTTCAATATCAAAGCAACGGAATATCAAAGACGTCGAATCAGCTGGACTGTTTGTACAGCATAAAAACAATGCCAAGAAACTGGTAACATCTATTTATATGTGTAATTGGTTTATAACATGCGAATGCATGATAACACCTATACAGGAAATGCCACAATCAAGGGCCATGTTTCGTAATAGAACCTAGTTGTGAACGTCACGCGATGACCAACAATAAAACGTCATCGATAAATCCTTTAATTCATTACTACGGTTGAGAGCCCTCGGCGCTCACCGATTGCCCGCGTAAAGGTGTAACAGCCATCAGAGGCTAACACCTTCAAGTCCCTAACAAAAAAATAACCTTTTATTCATCTCCACGTGGATTACGTACGTAGCTTTGTAATGACTATTTAAATCGATGAAAATTAATTTTAGAAATAGTTTAATTTTCAAAGAGCGCCATTTTCAACTGCAGCTTTTGTTAATAAAGTCAGAATGCCAAGAGAGACATTGTATACCTATAATGTTTGATAGGCTTCAAACGTTAAACACATGCATTCAATTTCCTTTCCTAGCATTCGGGTGAAAAACCAGAGCAAAAGCATTTTTATTTGGGTACAAGAATGCACCTACTAAGCTACTAGCTAAACTACTTATGGAACACAAAAACAGATAGTAAGGTAAACTTTTCTTATAGATATCGAACGATTCATAGTTGCATAATAGATCCGATGTTGTGATGAGCTGAGACAATGGTGGGATTAATAATCATTTTAAAACCGGTTTGTGTACGCGACACGCGTGAAACACCGTTAGTTACGTAAGGAGATAATAAGGGAAACGATAAACTTATATGCATAAGATTAATTAAATAACTAACTTCCGCCCAGCGGTTTCACCCAAGTATCTCCTGTTGTTGTAGGAATACAGGGATAAAATATAGCCTATGACACTCATAAATAACGTAGCTTTCTATTGATAAAAGAGTTCAGATCTGTCAATTAGTTTTGGAGCCTATTCATAAGAAACAAAAAATCTAATCTTTCTTTTTTATCTACACTAAGTAATATTATAAACAAACAAAAATTTATTTATTTTTGTTTGTTTGTTTGCAATGAATAGGCGCCGAACAACTTGACCGATTTGAAAAATATTTCACTGTTGGGAAGTTACACTATCTCCGGTGAACATAGGCTACATTTTATCCCCGTATTCCCACGGGAACGGGAACTACGCGAGTGTAACCGCGCGGAGGCAGCTCGTAATACTAAATTATGGAGTTAAAAATCTATCAACATGAAGAGAACCGACAAACTGAAAACATACACGTCTGAGTGGTAATTTAAAGCAACAACGATTTAAACAATTATTCAATGAAGTTTTAAAATTTGCATCAGAACTGCACCATTGTGTTCCAACATTTGTTATGATGATCGCTGCACCTACTTAACCACAAAAAGTCTTTCGAGACCATTCATCTGGTCATTTAAAAAAATATTCATAACACACCACAGTTATTATCTTATATTAGCTACCAAACCAAGAGAATCCATTAAATCAAATGCATGACAATCATATTGAAAACATGCCCCTATACAGAAAATACTTCAATAGAAATCTATTAAGTATGTATTGCAAGAGTAACAGACATCAATTTACATTAATATCAAACAATCAGTTGGTAAAAAAAAATATCAAGAAATTATTTACAGGGACTGTTTACCTCTAAGTATATAATCATAAGGATAAATTACTTAATCAACGCGTACCTGGTACGCAATAAATTATAAATAAATATCCTGAGACATTTTTCAAACACGGCCAATCTGATTCCAAAGTAAGCAGAGCTTGTGTTATGGTAACCAGATAGCTGATATACTATACTACATATACTAGTTTAAAATACATACATATTATAGATATTTACATCCAGACACAGAACAAACAGACAAATTCATGCATACAAATGCTTGTCCTGGGATGGGATTTGACACTAACCACAAAGCCAACCGACCTGTCAAATGGGTGATTTTGATAGTATTTGAAGCACATATAAGTGTATAGCTACAATAACGCCACACTTTAATATCACACTTTTACTAAGATAACGCGAAACGACCGTAAAACAACAGGTTCCGTTCCACTGGCACAGATACTATGTTGCGTGTGAGATAACTTTCCTCTAACAGTACACAAGCCTACAAAATACAATTCACGACGAAAAACAAATAATGAACACCGCAGTACTGTATTATTTATCTTTGCATTAGCATGCTGTGGCAACATGGAAAAGTATAAAATACAGTTATAGAAAATGTATATAAATAACGAAATTTACAGAAAGTAAAGTCGGACAAAAAACATACGTTTCGAAAAAGGCTCATCAGCAAATCAAAATTATTCAACTAAATAAATATTTACTGTGCTCTCGTTCGGAAGGCCTTCAGGTTTCAGTCAACTGGACAAACAAAGGTAAATTATGAGCTGAAATGCCGATGCCCGAATAACAATCGAGGCTAAGACGTCCATAACGCTGGTTGAGGGATCAAAGGTCTCATGAATGTACGTAGGTAAAACACGCATTCATTTAAAAATAAAACCCTCATACATATCTATACTAATATTATAAATGCGAAAGTATTGTTTAGTAATGCGACTGTTTTGCTTTCACGCAAAAACTGCTGAAACCAATTTAAATGAAATTTAATACACCGATAGTCTAGAGCCTGAGGAGGTACGTAGGCTACATTTTATCCCGGGAAAATATCTCTCGGGTACGCGGGTGAAACCGTCGAGTCACTAGAGAGTTAATAAAACCTGCATTGTACTTGTACAATAAAGAGACTTAGTGGTATCTGCAAGATAGGTCTAATCAGGTTATTCACCTTACCCCTATAGTACGCCTTTACCTACCGCAAGGTCGGTTCATCATCATCATCATCATTGCTCTCTCCGCAAAACATTGTGATGTGAACAGTAATATAATATGAAGATAGCATTTTACCGGTGTCATTGTAGTTCACGGTGGGGCAAAGGCCCCTCGGTATCGCTTTCAATGCCGACATGTTTTATCTCGCATTGCATTAAGGATATTGCTTCTCCTTTTATCAACCAATAAATATATTTCACTTACAGTAGCTGGATATTATTTACTTTCTTATCTACAATATGAAGTCGCTAATAGTGTTTTACGGTGAGGAAGAAATCTATACTAATATATAAAGCTGAAGAGATTGTTTGCTTCAACGGGCTAATGCAGGAACTACTGGTCCGATTTGAAAAATTACTTCAGTGTTAGATAGCACATTTATCGAGGAAGACTCTATATCATTACGCCTAATATATAAGACTAATAGGAGCGGAGCACCTATGAAGATGTTGCAGGGGTCAGCAATGTGGAAGATATATCGCATTCCGATTTGAAAACTAGTGATAAAATACAGGCAAAGTAGATGAGATATAGACTGTAGGATATTTACGGAATTACGGTACCATTTTAAGCGAGTTGTAGTTTAATTATATTAAACTAACTATGAACCTAAATGAAAGCAACCAAACGTGTAACAGGTGGTATTATTGTTTACCTTTGTTGCGAGAAATAACCACAGCCGCCGAGCAACCGCGCAATTAGCGTAGGTTAACTAATGTTAAATGTTTAGCATCGATTAACATGGTATTAGCATTTGTTTTTATCGAATCATATGAGTCACGGTGGTCAATGCCAATCAAGAAAATAATAAAAAAACTTATTTACGTGTGTTTGAATTTTTTTTGTGTCAGAAAGGTATTTAATTGTACATTAGAAATAAAAAGTTTAATAAACATAACATGTGAACGAGCAAATTATAGATTTTTAGTAGTTGGAAAAATATAATTAGTGTAAAAACAAATATGCGACGAATATTACGATTTAACGTATACAGCGGTAATATAACGATCTATCAACTCTCACTTAATCGATGTTGTAAATGATATCGAATCAATTTCATCGGTTAATCGATTTTTGTGTTATCGATAGTCCATCTGCCAACATCGCAAACGTAATTCTCAACCGTATAGACAGAACAAAGAACATTGTTTGTATGTTTGTTACTGTAATACGGAACTCGATGATAAATTAAAATCCATAAATATAATATTAACACCCATGTTTCTTTATGGTGTGTAATTGCACCGACATCCAGGAAGATCCTTGAGGTCACGACATGAGGAAGTGACTGAGAAAATACGTTTACAGGTTTTGAAATAAAACAGGTACTTTGTAATCGTAGAACCTCATTATATGTAGGGTAGGGCGGGGCTTAAAGGTCCAATTTGACTATTTCGAATAATACTGTGAAAACTGACTGTACTATATCGAAATAAATAACACTAATCTAACAAACAGTTATCTGAGTATGTTTGACTCAATTTTCAGGTGAATTATTATAATAGAAATATGTGTTTCTACAACTTTTTTAAACCTTGTCGTCTGTCCCTTTTTGCCCCATAGTAGGGGTAAAAAGGTCCAGTATTTAATTTTTATTTAAAATCGATTTTATGAAACTAAAACAATATTTGGTTCAATAAAATTCAGTCGTTTATTTATATTCCAAAAACAAAAAGTTAAAAATATTTAAATTTTTAAACAAACCAAAAACTTTATTATAATTCCAAGATACATATTATTTCTATATGTATTACAACAGTAACAGTCGAACTAATAATTTCTAACTTGCCCGTTGCATCTACTCAACAGATTTAGTACCACGATCCGATTTTCTTTTGTAGTTGCGCATACTGAAACAAAAAAGTCTTAATGAGGGGCCACGTTGGACCTTTTTGCCCCAACCACGTGTAAATATTTTTAGAAGTTATAACGAAATAACCGTTAAACCGAGCCTAAAACTAATAATAAATCGTGAAAAACAAATAAATCACTTATACTAATAAATTATGTTTAGGTATGATAAACGAAAAACCACTGCTCGAAACTAAAAAGTAAAATGATGAAAAAATTTACTTACGTTACAATTTTTAGATGTAGTCGTATATCTCCGGCTAGTGACGCTGCTCGACTGCCGGGGATGCCCCGTTACGCATCTCGGGCTGTCTTCATTCCGCGTACATAGTTAGAACGCACGATATACCGCTAGTTTTTTAGATACTTATGGTGGACCTTTATACCCGCGGACCTTTAAGCCCCGCCCTACCCTACATGGTAAAATAAACCGTATGACAACGGCATAAAGACCGTGCCCGTGACAGTTCAATTTCCCATAATAAATACTTACTTAATGCCTACAGAACTACAATGAATTAGGTATTTAGTAAGGCATACATTTACAATTCAAATATTTTGCATTTTTAATTTTAAACACGGATAATCTATCATTTTATTTTACTTTACTACAACATTTCTGTAAAATAAGATGTAGGAAATAGTACACATAAGGCCCTGTAGCTCACGATCTTTTATTTCCTGCTCCAATCTTACTTTCGCATCTATTTTAATTTGCTAGACAGTTTCCATTAGAATAAGGTAGCGACAATTCCACACGGTCGCTCGCACGCCTCGAACGAAAAGGAAAACCAGACAACAAATGTTTTATTGAATAGTTATCTATCATTGAAACCAATCAGTATGTAAATTCTATGGCTTTTGTAAAAGATATATATATTTTTGGTACGTTAATTTCCTCATAAATCTGTCAATTCTGAATGCGAATTCAATTAGGTTTTTATAAAAAAGGACAATTCAGAAAATCGGGTCCATTTTTTAATTGTGATCTGACAATAATTGTGTTTTTTTTATTCGATGGCACGAAAAGGTATCGCTCTTGAAATATAGGTATTTACTAAATATAACTAAAGATATTGTGAATAATTTAAAAGGAATTGCTTATTTTTGGAAATACCATAAACTACTGGGACATAAAATAAGATACTAAGTCTTATGGACGTGAAATTTCATTAACCCCCTTTTTAAACGAAACGTAATACCTAATACTTTACTACATAAAGATTTAAGAGGCTTAGATTTTGACTTTTCTTTATTGAAAAATCCGTCCTTTATCAGAATTACGGACTGTTGAAGTCTCCAATTTACGTATAAAAAGGTGCGTTTCATCTCATCACAACGTGACAAATCAATCATAGGGTAAGCGATCGGTGATGCAAACACTTATCAGCGCAATACAACCTTCGGTTCGACTGCGTATCTACTTCGCTTACAACATGCCGGTTGCACCAACAACCGACCGCTAAGATAGCGACGTCTCTCTTAGATGAATTTCAAACATTATCTCAACAAAACGTGAGAAACATTATCATCTTAATACATACCTAACAGACAGGTTTCATAATCATCAAGAAAACAAGCATTTGCAGGATCTTGGATTCTCTTTGACATGTAAATTATTCCAGCCCGTATAAACCACCCCACATTTACGGTACTATTTTCAAAGTAAACATTTTAAAATAATTCGGTCAAGGTGTCGGCACTTTGCGTGATTTTACTTCCGCAAACAAATCGTGTCAAACAAAATATTGTTTACAAGGACATTATGTTGCAAAGGGCACTCAATACACTATGAATATACAACGTAAAGAAAATGAACGAATATTGTTTGTGTGAACAATTTTAAAAGAAGGAAATGTCGCGATGTAAATCACAAGAATCACGAAATAATAGTAAAAAAAAGAAGACACGACTTATCTTAATCTTTATTTACACCGGTTTATAATTAAAATAGATAACAAATATAATTTATGGTTATTGGTTTGTCGGTTCCTCATGATTTTACATTAAAATCAATACGGTCTGCCTTCCGTAATGTAAATAAATAAGTCATTTTTTTTGGTCTAGGTACTAAATTATTTTATGTAAGTAATACATTTACAATACAAAGATTTTGTAGAAGAGCATTTGACCTTTATTCAAGATGGAGGCTTTAAATCATATTAAACATAAATCAGAATGCTTTTTGGTTTGTTTTTTCAGCGTTGTTAGCGTGTGGTTTAATACAGTTGTGACCTCGGCGAGTCGGTGCCAAAAATTAGCCCAATTCTCACGTAAGACCGTTAGAGCTGACACCTCATTCAAACTGAGACCTTATTATATACACATTACTTTCTTTAGCCTTTTTTTTGATCTCCCAGGGGAATCCTCATACGATACCCGGCAGCTCCGGGGGGAGCCGCCGTTATGTGTGAGTCACCGGCACAGAAGGTGCCGGGACCTACACACTAAACCCCTGGATGTTCCTAGGACGCCTCTGCGCCGTGTGGCGGGTCTCGCGTGAGCCTTACAAACGCATTCCCCCGCCGGCACTCCTCGGCCTTACTTTCTTCGGCCTAATTCAACCCGGACATTAAATTGTAAGGTTACACATTGTTATATATCGACCCTACGCGAGGTGAGGCATTATTTTTATTTCAAGTTCAAACGCCATTGATCGAAATTTGGAGGTCGACTCAGGTCGTTTGCAATAACCAAAAGGCACGTCTCTGATAACTCCAGTTATACATTACATAATACAAGTAGGAAGTTATGAAACTGTTGAATTTATCACGTACGTATTGTAATGTTCATTGTTGATAACTAATGTTACGTTACAGTTACAATGCCACCATATTGTTTATAGTTGTCTATCTTGTCTATAGATACTCTCAGAGAAAAAATTTCAACTCAATAATAAATTTTGATTATAATCAGACTACTAATAATTACCTAGTAAATATTCATAAATTGGGTGTTTGTATTAAATAGGCTCCGAAACTGACGGACCTATCTGAATAATTAATGCTATATATTTTATACCCACTGTCCTAGGGGGACAGGAACTCAGGAGAAACCACGGGGAGGAATCTAGTTTATCATAAAAATGTAGTTTTCTGTTTTGAATTTACTATTCTTCAAGAGCAGCGATTGTGTTTACACATGTTTACGACACATGTCATAATTTTATGAGGTTAAAAAACTTAACAAGGCCCAATTCTTTTCAATGCCGTAATAAAGTAACATATTTTTGTGGACATGTTTTTATTAATATCTTTAAAAAGATAGCCTATGCACTGACCGGTGTTAATAAATGTCGTTATAACCTCTTACTATAATCAGTACTCAACTGGTTAAATAACCATATTTTTATATGTTTTGTCGTAAATTAGATCACCCCTATACATACTAACATATAAAAAAAATTTATATCAGTGTACCTACCCATTACGCACACACACATACATATAAACGAAAATATCTATATAAAAGAAAGTCGTGTTAGTTACACTATTTATAACTCAAGAACGGCTGAACCGACTTGGCTGAAAATTGGTGGGTAGATAGCTTAGAACCAGGAGAGGGATATAGGATACTATTTATCCCGGGAAAATTAAAGAACCCCGGGAACGCTGGTGAACCCGCGGGGAGCCACTAGTTGCAAATAAATAAAATGCGATTAAATATTTAGTCCGAGTGTAACGAATGTACGACTAACTGTAATTCGTGACGATAAAGTCACTTGTTCAAACAAACAAACCGCAAACTCACGAAATAAACGCGTGGCGAACCGTTTGGATAAATAAAAACATTTGGGTTACAAAAACAAACATTACTCACGGAACATTCACTTATGACCATGCAAAGATGGAAATTCAATTATTTATTTAGTTAAGGCCCTACTCTACCACTCATAAGCCCATTGTATGACAGTTAGCCAACTGAGTAAATCTCAGATGTTCTCCTCTCTGGATATATAACTCAACTAGCTTCCGTCCCGCGGTTCCACCCGCGTTCCCGGACCTTCGACTACCCGGGATAAAAGGCAGCTTTAATCTGCCTCTGTACCAAATGTCATTTAAATCGGTGCAGTAGTTTAGCCGTGAAAGCGTAACAGACAGAGTTACTTTCGCATTTATAATATTAGTAGGGACAAGTAATGATAAATTGATGTTATGTACCTACATCAAGTAGGTACTCAGCAGACGTGTGTGACTGAACTTTATATTACTTTTGCATTTATTTTGTAAATAAGTGCATAATATTTAAATGCCATTGTAAAAATAAAGCTGTTGTTTTCCTGGGACTCGGTTCGGACGATGACCGGTTTGACATTTAATGAAAGTCAACTAGGTACTTATGAGACGAAAATGAAAACACAACGGTAAGTTTATGGTCAGAAATAAAAACAAGAAAAAGAAAACGAGGGAAAAATCTTGAGAAACATGAAAATCTCTCCCCATAGCTTCCAATTTCCTAATAGATTGTTTGATTTAGAACTGCTTTTTGAAATTTAGAGTGATCTTATGACGGTGATACCGTCAGATCGGTCCGTCATTTATTAATTCCTATGAAGAGGACAATTCCACCCTACACAAAATAGATTATAAGCTACTTACTAAATCGCAATATTCGCAATGCCATCTATGTTAGACAACAGGTATTCAGACGGTTAAAAAAATCAGGCAACTTTCACCAAAATTATACAATCATGAGGACGAATAGATTACTCACATTATGAAACTAGCTTGTACTATAATAAAAACTAATCGATCGTGTTCTAATAACGAGCCGAGACCAATCCAGTTTAATGATTTCCAAAGACAGAAAAACTAAAATCACGCCGACCTGCGCAAAGCGCGCTGGCCGTAATCACCAATGCACTCGTGTATCACTTGCAAGTAACAAATGTGGAACACATAACGTATAAACAATTTCAGTTCTTATTCCAAGAACCATTAGGATGCAAACCTCAATTCCATAACGGTGCTAGATAAGATCAGACTAAAATAAACTAACGCAGAGCAATTGCATCACACATCATGTAACTGATGTAGGTAGGCTAGGCACTAAATGATTCAAGGATTTTGGTTCAAGTGGGTTCTGAGTGGCTGCCGTTACCGTGCCATATATACCAAGTAATCGATATTATTATCATCTGTTTCGATTTGAATAGGAAAAGTAAAGCTTAGCATAAGATCTTTGAAGATTTAAGCACTGTACCTAGTTGTCTTAGTGGAATTTCAGTCCAAATGCTAAGGTCAACCTGCAACCTGAAGCGTAATCACGCGCACCACACAGCACGTGACGCGTCACAAAACATTGAACCAACAAGGCTTTATACATTGTCCAGCCAGTCACAAGACATTTTTTTTAATTACACTTGCTGGCTTAGATCACAAGATTCTATAGCAAGTGGGATAAAGACCGCTTCTTAGAAATGTAGTCGACGAGGTGTATCTTAAATTATATCTATACTAATATTATAAATGCGAAAGTAACTCTGTCTTTCTCGCTTTCACGCTAAAAGTACTGAACCGATTTAAATTAAATTTGGTACAAAGATAGTCTAGAGCCTGAGAAAGGACATAGGCTACTTATTATCCCGGGAAAATGGAAGATCTCCCGGGTACGCGGGTGAAATCGTGGGGATAAAAAAATAAAATATTTCTATAACTGTAATGAAATGCCATTACTATTTCTTTATACGATATTAGACTTCTAATAATGATGCTATCAGAACAGTCAAACATATAGGTGCCTGCACAATTTAATCATTTTGACAAATCGATCTTATATAAACTTCATACCTATTACAAATAAATACTATTTGAAACAATGATTGCTAGTCAACGTGAACTACATAAACCTTGTAAACTAGGCATACGACCTATTTCATTGAACAAATAGAGACATACGTATGATTAAACCCATATGGTAACACTAAAATAAGTGGGTTGCTGGAGCAAACACTGTTTATTATGATCATTGTCTGCCCCCAACCGTGTGCGTGTTGAAAAAATACCCCATGCCGTGTCCCAAATTAACTTGTATGGCTCCAATTAACCCTTGTGTTTAGTTATTGAAAACATAAGAAGATACTCCAAAGACTCGTAGATAATATCTAGTATGTCAAACATTTGTATTGCTAGGTTTTGATTATATATAGGATTTGATTAAAAAAATATAACATGTGGGAGATCTTGCGTTTAATTCATATTTGATTACATTTTGGAATAGTACATGGTTTCTATACTTTTTATGTTTACATTCAGAGCGTCAACCTAGTTATATATATATTTGAGTTTCATCTTGTTGACATGCGTATTTGGCAAACCACCAGACTATACCTCGCGCCAGGAGGCGCCAATTAATTATAAAACAATTTAAAATCATGGCAACACTTTTAACTTGTTTATTATTCTTGCAACAAAGGTATACGTCGTCATCGAGGCCGCTTTACTTCCGGTCGGCCATATTAGTTTATTTATAGGTATAGTTCATCGCAGGAAGTTCAAACAAAACGAGTTTCTTAATCTTATGCCATGCGCGACCAAACGGAACTTTTCCCTGTGGCAATACTTCCTTTGTTACAGGTTCATTATTAAATGAAACAGCATCGACAATAATTTGTAGGTACTCATTTGTTTACTGTCAACGTGAAGAGAAATAAATAAAACATCATTATTAAAGTAATTAGAACTTATGTCTGGTTAGTACATACAAATTACAGTAATAGAAGGTAAGTTTAATTATTGTAGTTGACAATTATAGGAATTCACTCGTGGTTAAAGGTCTGAATCACGGATATGGATTTGCGGAAATTCAAATAGGCCATACCACAAATCAGGCACTAGTTTCTGTCTCTATTTACCTGCATGGTCTCTGCTTATTTTTTAACAGACTATACATTTAGTCAAAGGACCCTCCATCAATCGAGCAATTATGCATCCGGGAGGTAATAAGAATTTACATAAGAGATACAAGCCAAGTTAAATACTTCAAATTTCGGTCACAGCATCTATATTTAGAACGATCTGGTGTCGTTCAACTCGTTTGAATATATCTAATTCATTGACCTGTTTATAAGATAAAATACAGAACTGGGTGTGAGCCAGGCCACACTAGTCTTACATTGCGACACTATAGACTTATCGAATTGATTAGGTGGTATACTTTTCCTGTACCATCTTATTAATACACAGGAAATATTGTTAAAATAATTATGTTCATAAACTAGCTCAATGCCAGCATGTTAATAGTTATTTTTTACCACATGAAGTATGTTGCCAAATGTCACGAAAATGAGCCAAATGGTTGATCGTAGAATTAGCCACTGCTGCACTTCGTTGGCAACACAGCATAGTTTTGGCAGTGCAGCGAGGAAATAGGTGACATTAAACTAGATAGGAATTATAAAGAAACTTGCTTACAGGAATTGAGACAACCGAATATTGAATATTTCAATTAAGAACATAAGGTACAATATGTATTTTAATTCCGCCAATATCACCGTAATACTTAAATCGTTCTCAGAAAATGAACGAACACACATAGATCAGTTAATCCAGGAGGGTTAAATCGGAACAAATGATTTCATTCACATGTACATAAACACCATCGTAAGGCAAATGTAATAACTAATAAACAATATCAAGTTAGTTCTTAGTGTGATGATTCACGAGGTATTCAGTACGTGAAGACCACATTAATCAAATAAGAGCATGTGGAATCCTCACTAATGCAGACATCACATGTGGCAGTCAATAACTAAATCTCATTACTGGACTATGAACGCCTTTCTCTTTGCAACACGAACCAACCTGATTTAATTGTGTTTGAACCAAAAGCCGATTGTTACCTATTGTATCCAAATTAACGTTTTGATACACGTGAACTTTCACGAAAAATATTAGTTGCGGTCTTAATCTGAAGCCTTTTTTGTCTGAAGCACATCATTTTTACATTATCGTTTGCTTAAACTTTGTAAGTAATACCCATATCTTTTCCAAATTATCTGTTATGTAGTATTAATAAATAAATAAATGGTATCATATGGACAATGATGATGGCAAAAAATTGGTTGCCTGTAAAGTCGGTATACGGGCGAAAGTTTTACGTGACAACCATTAGGCGGGCTAACCATGCCCGAGTGGAAGGGACGCGTGCCTCTCACTCGCTCTCATTGTGAGCGCATAACGTGAGCGGAGCGTAACGCAGTTTCTTGAAGTGTCACCTGGCAAACCAATTTATAAGACGTAGTCACGTCAAAATTAATCATATTTTTATTTATTGGTAAAAAAACTGGAAACGATTGATAGTATTCATATAATCAATCGAAAATGTATGGTATTGTCTTTAAAATACACTTGAATTATGCATCCTAAGATAAGAAAGAGACCAGCGCAATGCGCACGCGCATGATTCAGTCAAAGATGGCGTCTGGAACTGCTAACATGGCCGCCGGCGGCAGTGGGCATTGCATTATCCATATCCGATAGTAAGGTGCGCCGACTTCGCTACGTGACTAGAAACACATCGCATTTTGCTTATGACTTATAATAATGCTATGAATGACTATGACAGTTTCTCTTGCATTTAAGAAAACGGTCAAGTATCACTGAATGATGGTGCTGATGACTACATTGTACATCTAACTTAAGTAGGTACATTACGATCTGTCTACTAATTAAAAGGGTGTTTTCAGAAAATCTGTTAAACAACTGTTGATTTCGTATTTTATACTTACCTACTTATATTCAAATAGCGATGCTGTATTAAACTAGTTAAGATTCTCCTCAAAACACAGTTGTTTTAAATAGGACAGAATATTACAACAAACGGTTAAACTAGTTTGCAAAAACTAGTGTTACTAATTTGAAGTTTTACGACTAAAATCTGGATCATGAAAGTTAGGCTACTAAAATCCAGGTTGAAGATAAAAAAATCATGTTTATAGAAGATGAGACACTGGAACGGGGAAACATTGATTACAAATACCCACGCAATTAGCGAACTTATAGTCCAACTAAGTGGTTGCTAACAAAAAGTTAATCGAATTGCGATCGTTGCTAAAAAATGGAAAACGCGGAAACGCCTGTGGAAACTACCGATAAATGTTGCCTCGGATGAAAAAATACACAGCTACGGTACTGCAATTAAGTTTGACAACATCGCTTTTCAGTAGGCGGTAGGCTTTATTTACTCTTTAGGTAGGTACCTACATGTAGAAAGCAGGTCTACTTAGTTTACTTAGACAGATAGAAAGGAATATTATTAATCAATGTATTATCAAAAAACTTTTATGGGACCTATTCTTTAGACACAATCATGAAATATTCCGTAGTCATATCATCTAATTATTCGGAGTCAGGCGGATAAATACATGCGCTAATCCCAGATATAAGCCTACACCTTTATCATCCTAATATGTATACCTATTATTAGTTTTATCTAAGTTATTACCCGTACCTACCTCTTGCAGGTACGTAAACAGGTTCTCGAGTCGATTACCTACCTACTATAATATTGACATTAACACACGTCATAATTATTCGACTTTATATTTATCTATTCACTTTTGTGTTGCAATAACATTGGGTCTATAATTTGTAGTAAATCTGTGTTACCCAGGCTTATTTTTACTTCCGATCTTCCAACACCTTGTTATATAGTAGGTACTGTAATGTTTCCAAATAGATTAGTATTTTACATTATTAAACTATATCCCCAAGACATAAGTAAAGGTATGTTTTGGATCTCTGTATACATCGCCCGATGAACACAAGACGGTTAATCAGCTAAGAACAAATACCAATTAGGTACCTACCTATAAAGGATTTTTGCTATTTAAATAATGCAATACTTGTAGTTAGTAGGTATGTACATTAGTTCCAGACTGCTATGGAAAAATGTATATTTAGGTAGACTTGAGTAGAGTATTTCTCTGCTAAGGTAGTAGGTACCTACTTAGGTAAGTAGGTACTCAGAGCTATTAATAATATTTCATAAATAAATCATTAATTTTAATAATATGCTAGGGTACATAACGAGTGAAGAACTACCGTAATAAATAGGTAGCTTGCACCACAATCAAAATATCCTAGAACCTACATAGAAATAGGAAGGTCCGAGGTATAAAAATAACTATATAATACATATCGAATATTCGTGGTATTAGGTGAAATAATAATAGGTTGGTTGGTAAGACAGGATGCAAAGTTGACTGTTATAATTTTGAATATGAACAACGTAAAACATATACCTAAGTACCGTAGGTTTTATTTATTCAACCGTTATTTACGAACGATATTGATAATGAACAAAGAAAAATAATAAATCTTCGCACGTTTGTACATGTATAGAAATATATAAGCCATGTAGGAATAGAAAGAAATGGTATGTAATAGGATAAGTGCGAAGCAGTCCTCTTTTATTAGTAGGCACAGGTGGGTACAGGTAGGTACCAGGTAATAAGTATTTTATTTCTCTTTGTTCACCGTCTACAATAAAGGTAATCATAGCATAAGAAAACGTAGAAAGTAACGTACTTACAATATGATGCATACTACGCTCAAACAGCTGTAGGAGTTCCCTTTCTTGGATATTTATATTAACAAGATTCTATTCGCCTCGACACCAAACGAAAACACAACACTTATGTTTATTTGGTCTTATTTCATATGAATTAATCATATATCATGAATACATATTTATTTTTTACATCTCCACGCACAAATAAGCAAAATATTAATGCTTAGCTGGATTTTATAGTCGTATATTACAAGAACTGCGAACGCACTGTGGTCGACAACACCGCGACGTACATCTCGTTCGCTGTTGTTCTCAAGACTGTGAGTGAAATGAAATGTGAAAAAAAATTGTTTGAATTGGAAGAATGATTGATTGAACCCAGCAAGTGAACAACTGACAGATGACAACTGACATAACCCGTTGAATGAATGAATTGAATTACTGACTAAAATAGTGCTTCCAACTTATTAAATTAATCGATTTTTTTAAACTGATTTATTTATAATATTTTTTTTATTGTGTCTGCCAACAGTTTGTACATTAATACATGTTACATTACTGTACAAATATCTTTAGTTTAATGTACTTAAGTAAAAATAGGCAAACATAATATGTAAATTATATAATATTCCATTATATTAAACTACTTATTAACTACGAAATACTTATCGAAATACATAAATATTTTCGAAAAGAAGCAAGCGATAGAAAATCTAGACCGATATTATCATTAAGCAAGTTGTAATGTCATGGTATTGGCGAGTTGATACCAAGCATATGAGATAAAGCAAACGAGAGCTTGGTTTTAAGGCGAGGGCATCGGTGACCATTGAAATGTTTTCGTCTTTAACAGTAAATATTTTAAGCCATGAAACTTAATATTAACTTACTTTACACATAATATATTCCATTACATTCAAGTAGAAAAAATACGTGAAAGATGCAGATTTCAGCCGATCTTATGACGTTGTATTTATTTCATGAGTTAACGTTGTCAACTCGACTTATTTATTTCGTCTATATCCCGCTTAATAGTAATTCTTTATTTAAAAGACAAAAACATATTATGTATGATGTGTGCTATGGTAAGTAAAGTATGGTAACACTAATCTGTTCCGTCCAACCATAGATTCGTCCAACCATTTTCATTTTGCAAACTTAAAAAAACGACGAAGAAAAAGAAAGACGTTTCTTTCCTTTTTGTCAGTTACATTACCACCTATTTCTAGATAATGTGAGAATTTCACCATTTATATTGTTGTGATTTGATTTCAACAGGGTTTATCAGCTGGACACACAATAAATAGGAATTAACGGTAAGTTTTATGACATTTGAGTGGATTTGTTTGTAAAGTAGGAAAGTGTCCGTTTGTCGGGCGATCGCATTCGTTTTAGATGCAGATGCGATCCAGTTTCACATCTCAGCCAGCATATAATGGGCACGGCTATAAATGAACCGGCTCACATTTATTCGTTACGCAGTAATTATCAGGAGGCCATTATTTTATTTGAAAGCTGGTGTCGTTGATTCACAATTTCTTTTACGTTTTAACGTATTTTTTAAACTCCTTAGTCGTAGATTGCTTAAAACTCACGCCTACGCTTATGAAAGTTGGTGCTGAGTGAATCTTATTTGGGTACCTACTTGATTATAAATATTTTTCTATTGTGTGAGTCACATTGTTCATCATTTGCAACCGAAATTTGTTTCATGACACTATGGACTTAATTGAGTATACCTTTTATGTATGTTAATTCAGAGATAAGTGCATGATACACAAAGGTCAAACTACTACTCACTATATTGCACTTACAGTTTGAACTCATGGTTAACTAGGTCCTTATTAGTTAACATGTATCTTTGTACCTGTTTACTTTTATACATACTTATTTAAATTATTGGCACAAGCTCCATTCTATTATAAATATGTTGTTCCAAATATTTAATGAGAATTATTATTCAAAATACTTATTGGTTTAATTAATTAGTGTCAAGGTAATTTATAAACCTGGCATAAACTTTATATATGAAAATGTAGGTATTTTATATGTGCTATGAGTACATAATATTTAAACATACAATTTTACCTTCATTACTAAGGTAATATTAGTAATAAAAGTATAATTATTGGAACTGGTCCAGTATTAAATGCAGTGTTTGTCTGTATTTAGTCTGAATACTTTATTATTATTATTAATGATAAAGTGACTATGTTTGTGTTATTATTTTATGAAAATAACTGGTATTTAAAAAGGAAAATTTATTTGATGTATTTGTTGTGGGTGTGTGTGAAACCACATGACACAGACAGCTAGTTTAAATAAAGTACTGTGACTTCAATATAGAATTGATATTCTTTATCAGCATAAGATCAATATTAGTCAAAACAATATATGTACACTCCATTATTATCAGATGGGTACACACAACCATGTAAACAATATTTTATAGAACCAAATAATGTGACAGATACCATATTTTTATGTTTGTTAAACTGATCACACCTCACAAGTGCATCACACAATAAAAAGTTAATTTAAAAAAATAAGGGCTATAATGCCCACCCTGTCAAACATTATCTAATTTTAAGCATATTATTTCTTTCCCATAGAATAAAAAAATTGACGAATCAACATCAAAATTGACATCATAACAAAATGGAGGATGAGAATGAATACAAGAAATTGCCGACAGAAGAAAAATGTGTACACAAACTATGGAAAGCTAGAGTGGCAGGGTATGAGGAGGCCATCAAACTTTTCAACCAGATTGATGATGAAAAATCTCCGGAATGGAACAAGTTTCTGGGCTTGATCAAGAAATTTGTTACTGACAGCAATGCAGTTGCACAAGAGAAAGGTATGTCTATAATCATCCTTCCTTAGTTCATTACATTTATATACATTGTACTCGGATATAATTATGGGGAAAGTGACAAATGGCATGCAATAATTACACATGTTCCTTTCCCATCCTGTCTGTTTACTTTTTATCACATTCTACAACCAACAGTGATATAATTTATCCTGTTTCATTATGTTTGTCTATTATCTTGTATAATAAAATATATCATAATCAATGCCACTTTTACCACAATTAATTTATAAGTGTAAATTACAAGACCGAAATTTAATTCTATAGTTTTATATAACTCTAATACTTTTCCACTAAAATATAAGTAACCAATTGCAACAACTGACTGACTATTTGAGTTCATGACAAATAGCTAGTAATTACATTGTTACACTCAATTGAGCTGTGTCTGGACCATGAGTTAATGTTTCCAATAGCTCTTATTACTTAAAGTGTCCATAGGATATTTCCTTGATGCTATTTTTAACCCCTTCCCTTTTCCACCAACACAAAATGTTATAGCTATTGTATAAAACTGTTTTTAATTTTTCATATTTCAACTAACAAAGCATTAGACCATAGCAATAGGAGTATGGTCAGATGGATAGATCTAGTGGTCAAGCTATAGCATTGTTCTTATATCTTTGAATGAGAATGCATTCCAGATATTGCAAAGTAATTGAGTCTATTGTTTCAACCAATCAGCCATAGAGAAAGCAGGACAAATTATTTTTGATTATCTTCGATTTGATCTATTCTAACTAGTCCAAACAGTCAACCAACCGGAAAAAGTCGGCTAATATTTAGTGTGGAACCAATCGATGATTCAGTTGGTGCATTGACACTCATAATCCAATTCTATGAAAGTCTTTGAGTAATATTTGGCGAAATAAATGGCTTCGTGATCACATGCTATAACATTACAATAAACTGGTCGTCATTCACGTGTTTTAAGATGCCGTACAATAAGTTAAACGGCTCACGTGCAGACGTCTATATGCAATATTTTTATGTTAATCTTGTTAACTAAATCCTCTTTAGTAACAATTTATTTATACCTAGACTTAGTTTGGCTGACCTGAAAGTTATTGAATTATCATTTTGATCAATATGTTAAATTGTAGCTAGTGACTATCAACTCCATGTATTGAATATTATATAGTCTTAAATATTTGAAGTCTGTGCAATATTTATGCAATGTTTTCGGTACATTACATATTAGAAATGATTTCATACTTTCGTTAATGTAGCAAACAGAACATGAATTATTGCCAGCCATTCCTTCTAGGTCTAATTATATAATAATTCATTAATTCTACATTGTACTCATACTTAACTTTTATTATAATAAGGTCTTGAAGCGGCCCTGGTGTTTGTGGAGAACTGTGGCCATGCCGGTAAGACGACCGGCGAGGTTATGTCCGGCATTGTCGCCAAGTGCATCGCCGCGCCTAAAACTAAGACTAAGGATCTCGCTTTACAGGTGCGACTACCTTTTACTTGTGGCCTCATTTTGTGCTGAGGCTTTCTAGGATATGAATGGTCCAAACTTTATTAATTTTAGATTTAATAATCGAATTGTATTTTTAAAGGTTTTTGCCCCATGGTTTATTACACACTCTCATGTGATCTGATTAACTTTATGCAGACCAATTTCCATGTAACATATTTTAAATATGTATCTACTCGAAGTGGAATATAATAATGTGCATTATCAATGAATGTTTATCTTCTTTTATAATTTTTATTAAACAATTTAAGTACAGAAGTATAGATTTATTGATTGATAATACTATATCTTTTGCTCCACAGATAACGCTTATGTACATAGAAATTGAGAAACATGAAGTTGTTGAAGAAGAACTTATTAAAGGAATGGAACAGAAGAACCCTAAGGTGGTGGCAGCTTGTGTATCCGCCCTCAACACATCCCTAAAACAGTTTGGAAATAAAGTAATTGCCATCAAGCCTATGGTGAAGAAGATACCCATACTCCTCGCTGACAGAGACAAGGGTGTAAGAGATGAAATGAAGGCACTTGTAACTGAAATGCATAGGTTTGTTAATGTACTTATTCATTATATGCTACTATGACATAAGCGATTGCATTTCAATAGCTACAAGGAATCCAAAGTATCCTTTATACCTTAGATCTCTATATACAATCTTCCTTTTCATAAAGACATTTATAAGTTTCTGAGACATATTGTGAATCTATAAAATATATAAAGCTGAAGAGTTTTTTTGCTAATATTAGAAACTACTGGATTGATTAGAAAAATTCTGTTAGTGTTAAATAGTCCATTTATCGAGGAAGGCCAATTTATCATCACGCTGCAACAAATAGGAGCGAAGCATTAATAAAAAATGTTGCATAAACGGGCATGTGTCGCTAACGAAGTTGCGAGGGTCAATTTAATATAAAATCGACTACATGGCTATTTTCAAGTAAAAGGTCTGCTCTCCTTGGAGTCACATTGAGTACGTGTAAAGGAACTTATTGGACATATGATATGATTTCAGATGGATCGGCCCAGCGATAGAGCCACATATAGCATCGCTCCAAGCGGTAGTCCAGCAAGAGCTCCGCGAAGCATTCAGCAGTAGTGGGACGGCACAGCCCACGAGGTATCTACGTTCACAACAGAACAAGGTGCGGGACAGTCCTGCAGCTGATGCTACTGATGGTGAGTACATACTAAACATTCCTGAAGCTCAGGTAGGATAGTTTTACCACTACCAGTGAATAGACTGTATAGTTTTCTAGCGTAGCATAGGCGTATACATAGGCATGATTATAAACATTTTATATTCAATGAGCCCAGTCTAGGTATTGTAGACTGCCTAATATTTCCGGCTTACTTGAGCTACTTATATGATAAGAAATAACCTGTGTAAAAATGTTTTATATATTTAACTAGTTGACCCGGCAAACTTCGTACTGCCTCAGCAGCTGAATGCTTTAAACCTTCCCTGTACTTACACAAATAATTCATGACCAAAAATAGGCAAATCAGTCCATCCGTTCTCGAGTTTTTGTGAGACTAACGAACAGCAATTGATTTTTATATATATAGATAATATAATAACCTTTAATATTAAGGCGCAGCCGACGACGATGACGCCGAAGCAGGCGGCGGGGATTCCGGTGATATGGACCCTTACGAACTGCTAGACCCAGTGGAGATACTCTCCAAGCTCCCGAAAGATTTTTACGACAAATTGGAACAGAAGAAATGGCAGGAGAGGAAGGAAGCGTTAGATGCATTGGAAGCTTTGCTGAAGACTGCACCTAAGTTGGAGCCTGGGGATTATGCTGATTTAGTTCGGGCTTTGAAAAAGGTACTTTGCATTCAGTAAATGGGTCTGATCCTAACTAATATAATAAATGCGAAAGTAACTGTTTAAATGAAATTTGGTACACAGATAGTCTAGAGCCTTAGAAAGGCTACTTTTTATCTCGGGAAAATTGAAGATTTCCCGGGTACGCAGGTGAAACCGCGGGGAGCCACTAGTATTAATATCTTTTATAAAGTGATAACTGGAAAAGTTGGAAATAAACATAATTTATTATTATAATCTTGCATACTAAAGTCGTAATGAAGATATTGTTGTTAGCGTTATAGTTTTTATTAGTGATTGAATTGACAAGATGACAGATATTCTTGCTATTTAATTTCGAATATTTTCAATGTATTGTTCAGGTAATATCAAAAGACACGAATGTGATGCTGGTGGCCCTAGGCGGGCGGCTTCTAGGCATGGTGGCCAGCGGGCTGCGGCACAAGTTCCAGCCGTACGCGACGGCCTGCGTGCAAGCGATACTCGAGAAGTTCAAGGAGAAGAAGGCCAATGTGGTCACAGCGCTGAGAGAGGCTATAGACGCTATTTATCCATCTGTAAGTATATACATACGTAATAAAAAAAAATGTATTTATGTGTGTATGTTTGTAATGACTAAATAAACTCAAAAACTACTGTGCCAATTTTAAAATTTATTTCACAAGTGGAAAGTTACATTATGGAGTAAGATTGGCTATATCCCCCTATTCCCACGGAAACGGGAACTATGCGATTGACCTCGCGAAGGGAGCTAGCACCTTATATTAAACCAATTACTTTCACCAAAACAAGGCTAGCAAGTAAGCTATAGGAATAAAGTATATTGTGTTCGTAAGGTAGTTTTTACGTTAAGTAGGTTAGATTTCGTTTAGTAGAAAAGTAGATATTTTAAAAATAGATTTATTTGAGCGAAAGCAAAATCAATCATCAATAGTTTATAGTAATATAAATTTTTTATTTCTTGTATTTATTTGTCCAACAGACAAACCTAGAAGCTATAATGGAGGACATGCTGGCGGCTTTCGACAATAAGAACCCTTCAATCAAAACGGAGAGCTCAATGTTCCTTGCGCGTGCGCTCTGCCACACGCAACCCGCTGCGTTCAACAAGAAACTAGTCAAAGCTTACGTCGCTGGACTTTTGAAGCTACTTGAGAGTGCAGGTTGGTAGATTTGTTCCTATCCTATCCAGTGCCGGATCAACCACGTAGCAGGAGTAGCAAAAAGGGGGCCCCCGCGGTTTGGAATTCGCCTGAGTGTAATTTTTTTTAACGCCTGAGTTTCTTTTCCAGCACATCAGGGCCCCTCTATAATATTTCCTACAGGCCCTGCGCTTGCTTGATCCGGCACTGATCCTATCCAGATTTGCTGATATACTTCATACATTACATACCTATATAAACATGTTCATATAACCAGTCTGTCTAAATGAGGATTGCTCCAGCAGTTACAAAGTTTCTGTTGGAAATTATAACCCGAGATAATTACTTAAATTATTTCAAATAAAAATTACCATATAAATTACTTTATCTACATCTATATAAATTATTCACAGATCCCAGTGTAAGAGATGCAGCAGCGGAGGCGTTAGGTACAGCCACTAAGCTTGTGGGGGAGAAAAATATTGCACCTCACATTGGAAAACTAGACAATTTAAAGGAGCAAAAAATAAAAGAGTTTGCTGATAAGGTATGAAGAAAGAATGAAATCTATAAAAATAGTAATTAAGTAATTAAAATACAGACCTATAATACTCACATGGAAGTAATTTATATTGCATATTTAAACTGGTAGTGGTAAAAGTTATGCCACTGCAAATTTTATGTAAATCCATTTGATATCAGTCATAGTATGTTTCTGATAAAAACTGTCACTTTTCGTTAATAAAAAAGTAGGAAAATTGGTAATATATTACTTTATTATAGGCTGTAATCCAAGTGAAAGTGGCAGCTCCAAAGAAGGAGGCAAAAGCAAAGGGTCCAGGCGCACCGACGGGCAAAGGTGATACAAAACCAGTTGCCGGCTCTGCGCAGCCTAAGCCTGTGAAACGTCCTGGTACAGGTAAGAAAAAACTATAACCTATATAATCTTTAACTATCTGGAAAGCGTAGGTTTAGCGTTGTGTTTAAAGTGTTTTCTTTCTCGTCCCGTGCGATAGAGTCATACATCATCGTAGTTTTATCTCTGTCTTAAAATACGACTGAAAATAGCCAACTTTATTTTCATTAGACACCCCGGTTGGCTTTGTGGTTAGTGACCCTGACTCTCAAGCCGCGGGTCGTGGGTTCGATTCCCACCCAGGACAAACATTTGTATGCATGAATATGTCTGTTTGTTGTGTGTCTGGATGTAAATATCTATATAAGTACTAGCGGACCCAGCAGACTTCGTTCTGCCCACCAGCGCGACCTACCGGGTCCAAATTGATGTAGTATAAATAAAAGCCTTCTTCATAAAATACTCCTTATTTTATTTTTTTGCCGTTGTCTTCAAAGAAATTAAAATATGAATAGTTAATTAATCCTTCCATCAGCGTATTGGTAAAAACAGTGACTTAATATATGTATTGATAAGATATGTATCTATTTCCAAAATATCTGTATTTCTTATTTTTATTGAACTAAATAATATTTAATTATTTTTATTATAACTGATCGATTGATCGTTGATCGGTTATCGACCGGTGAAGGCGGAAGATAAAATAAATATCGCGATGGTAAAATAGGGGTTGATTGTAAAGGGTTGAAAATTCAGGGTTATATGTATTTACTAATGCTGTATCATAAAAAAATTAAAAAAAATTTTTTTTTCAAAAATTTAAAACAAAAATTTTTGGGGTGGATTACCCTTAACATTTAAGGGGATGAAAAATAGATGTTGTCTGATTCCCAGACCTACCAAATATGGATACAAAATTTCATGAGAATCGGTCAAGCCGTTTCGGAGGAGTTTTACCACAAACTCCGCGACGCTAGAATTTTATATATTAGATGTATTTAAAAGTAGTATATGTAGTACTAGCTTCTGCCAGCGACTTCGTTCGCGTGGAATAGTTTATTTGGGCTAACTCTAACTTTAACCCGCGACTTCGTTCCTCGAACCTCCTCCTTTTTTTTGAAGTCGTTTAAAAATAATCCTTATAGCATGATTTAGTATTCACGTGTGACGACGCGATGGCTTATTTCATCTATAATTTTGGTGTTTCCATACCGATTTCTATGGTTCTTTTTTATTAAATAGGTAATAATGTTAACTTTTTTAAATTAGGGATGAGTGAGAGTATTATAAACGTAAGAGTAAACAAATATAATCAGAATGCTCCGAACTGCTAAGCTATCAGGAGTTACACGTGTTATTCTGAGTCAACTATAAAAGATAGACATATACTGTTGGGAGATATTTTTTAGGAAATTTTATGTAAAATATTTCCGTCATACATAATTTCTATGTAACTTTAACCATTAAGGCTGCACACGCGACGGAAGCTTAAAAAATTGAGTAACTTCTCCCGTTTTCCCAAAATTTCCCTTCACTACTCTGCTTCTATTGATTGTAGCGTGATGAAAAGTATCCTATAACCTGCCCAGGAGTATGAAGAATAATTGTACCAAGTTTCGTTAAAATCCGTCCAGTAGTTGTTTCTATAAGGAACATACAGACAGACAGACAGACAAAAATTTTACTGATTGCATTTTTGGCATCAGTATCGACCACTAATCACCCCCTGATAGTTATTTTGAAAATATATTTCATGTACAGAATTGACCTCTCTACAGATTTATTATAAGTATAGATATCAGCTATCTGATTACCATATCACAAGCTCTGCTTAGTTTGGAATCAGATTGGCCGTGTGTGAAAAATGTCCCAGGATATTTATTTATTTATTATACTGTTATATTATAGTAGATCATTAATGTTTTTTGCCTATCAATAAATATCTTATTATATTGCCTTTATTTTACATGGCTGTATGTAGACATCTGATTCCGCATGAAATCATTAGAATACAAACTAATATTATTGTTTTGACCCTCGACATCGATATATCTTTGTAAAGTGATAGTTATTTTCCTCTGCAGGAGTGAATAATTGAAAATCAGAAGTTAATTCTAAATTGATTGTTATTTACAGCGGTTGTAAAGAAAGCGGGTACAAAGAAACCGGCGGCGGGTCGAACCCCCGCCTCTCCGCCGCGGGAACAGGAACTGTCTCAGGAAGAAGTGGATGCCCGCGCTGAAGAGATACTCGCCGCTGACGTTGTACCTGGTATGTTATGTACACCTTCTTATGGCCCCACTAATATTGGAATCACTATAGCCTATAGCCTTCCTCAATAAATGGGCTATCTAATACTGATTTTTTTTTTTCAAATCGGACCAGAAGTTCCTGAGATTAGCCCGTTCAAGTAAATAAACATACAAAGCCTTCAGCTTTATATATTTTTTATAATAAATAAATATCCTGGGACATTTTTTCACACATGGCCAATCTGATTCCAAATTAAGCATCAAAGTGAGCTTGTGTTATGGTAATCAGATAGCTGATATACTACATATACTACTTTTAAATACATACTTATATAGATATTTACATCCAGACATAGGACAAACAGACATATTTATGCATACAAATGTTTGTCCTGGGTGGATTCGAACCCACGACCCGCGGCTTGAAAGTCAAGGTCACTAACCACAAAGCCAACCGGGCTGTCATATTAGAGTAGATAATTAAGGTCTGCCCCACTTTTTATTTTCCTGTGTACAATGAAATATCATAAGTATAGCAATAATTAATTTATACATATCTTTTTCCCTAGGTCTTGGTGACAGTAACTGGAAGAATCGGCTGATAGCAGTACAATCCTTCCACTCGACAGTCCAGGGTCTATCAACGAGCGAAGCCAACGCACAAGTGTTGTATCGCATATTGAACAAGAAGCCTGGTTTGAAGGATACCAATGTTCAAGTTTTAAAAGCCAGATTGGAAGCATGCAAGACTATTACTGAGAACTTCCCAGTTTCAACGTAAGTTTATAGGTCAATTCCTCAGTCAACAATTTTTTTTTTATAAATACACAATAAAGTTATAGGTACAATTAAACTGAACTAGTTGTAAATAATATTTTACTTTGTAAGAATATGCAATTTTTTATTCACACACACAATTTTTTTATGCCACAAAGGACAAACTCTCATTCTAAGTAATGATACGGTAATCGTAAGATCAGAACGCTTGCATTAGACATCATTATGAAGTTTATTTACCGAAAAAGTAATGTTTATAAAAAAATATATATATCCACAGAACAGCAGCAGACTTCGTCCTCCAAGACGTAGTAACAAAGCTGGGCGAGACATCTTGCTCTGTAATAGCTTCAGAGTGCCTCACTTGCCTCGCCGAGGGCTGTGGCCTTGAACACGTCATCAATGAGGGTCTCACCTTCGCTATGGACTCACAGAAGAACCCCAAAGTGCAGTCTGAAATGTTCAATTGGATCGCCAATGCAATAAAGGAGTTTGGGTTCTCGTAAGTACCTCTTTACATATAGGAAATTTATTGATAGGAATTAGGAGTGGTGTATTCTTTATTGTGTATACATTTAAATTATTTATGTTTCCTGTGGTTCTATTCCTTATATACTTTTCTGAGTTATCTTTTCCAAGTTATTGTTAATTTTCCCTTAAATTTTATAAAAATATAAAAAAAAAACTGTTTCAAATATTATTATTTATAATTTGTATTTAAAATTTTAAAGCATTTTTCTATTGGGTAGTACTAACAACAATATCTCATTTCAGCATGAACATAAAAACAATAATAGCACATTCGAAGAAGGCTCTCTCAGCAACAAATCCCAATGTTCGTACATCTACCGTGAACTTCCTGGGTATTCTATCCTTGTACGTCGGTCCGTCGTTGATCAACCACTTCGACAGCGAGAAGCCGGCCACCAAGCAGCTGATCAGCTTGGAGCTGGACAAGCATGCTAACAGCACGCCTCCCACGCCTACCAGGCAGCTAGGAACTGTAAGCAAGGTGAGATCTATACTGATATTATAAATGCAAAAGTAACTCTGTCTGTCTCGCTTTCACGCTGCTTTTTATGGAAAATGGAAGATTTCCCGGGTACGCGGGTGCAACCGCAGGGAGCACTAGTATAACATAAATGTTGCAATACTTAGTATCATGGCCAGTCAAAGCTTGTTCTTTTTTTTTTGATTCAATAATTAAAAAAATATAGGTATCTCATTTTATTCGTTTGGAAAAGAACCATGTGTAAATACATGTCTCAGATTTTTTTACTGAAGAAAAAGATATAGAACAACCTTTTTTTAACAGTTGTTAATGATACATGTGTTTCTATTACAGTCTGCAAGCAAAGCATCAATGGGCGACGACACAGAAGATCCGTATGAAGACGCGACGGAAGAAGAGCCGGTCGTGGTGGAGGACAACAGACCTCGCACCGATATCGCACCGCTGATCACTGAGGCACTAGTAGCTGAGATCAACGATAAGAATTGGAAGGTATGATTAAATACAATATGTTATTCTTTATATTATGTTTAAGCTAATTATGTATTGGGAAAAGTTATATCACATACTTTAGTAGTAGTCCCCTAAAACGCGGTGTATGTAGGTTAAAAACATCAATAACTTGTCAATACAATAGATAATGGACCGTTTCTCAACTTGATAAAAAGAATTAGTAAAATGAAGCTACTAATTAAAATTCATCAGGCTTTAGCAATCTTTAATAATGTGTTCTGTATGTTTTCTTCGGTAATATTTGAAAATAATATCTAAAACTATGGCATCAATACATTTTTCAATAAACCTATTTACAATAAATTCCCTTACAGGTCCGCAACGAAGGCTTAGACAAAGTAAAGGCTATTATCACAAACTCATCACCAATCAAGTCTTCGCTGGGCGAGTTACCGGCAGCCTTACAAGTACGGTTACTAGACTCCAACTCGAAATTAGCTCAGAGCGCGTTACAAATCTGCGAGATGTTAGCCACAG
Source organism: Thyatira batis (assembly GCA_905147785.2). NCBI lineage: Eukaryota > Metazoa > Arthropoda > Insecta > Lepidoptera > Drepanidae > Thyatira > Thyatira batis. The sequence continues at coordinate 5,713,547 of LR990504.1, read as the reverse complement.
CTATGGGTTCAAGGAGTAAGAACCACGTAAGGACATTCTTCCCGGCTTTCTTCCAAGGTAAGACTAATACCATTCTTGTATATAGAATATAATGTTGGTTCCGACTTTCCAACTACTTATTCTTTATCCATATAGCTACAGTATCGTGGTTTTATCCGTAACACAGGGGATCATCTCCCACATAGCTTTCTATCTTAGACTGTTACAAACATAAACACAAATCTTTTCTCTGTCTAACATTGTCCACCCGTGAATTTAGAACATGTTCTAACTTTGTGCAAAATTTCATTCTGATCTCTCCAACCATTATCTAGTGAAAGAGTACCAAATTTGTACATCCTACTAATATTATAAATGTGCAGGTTTGTAAGAATGTATGCCTCCATAAACTCTTATAAACTTTGTATGTTTGTTACTTATTTACGCCAGAGCAGCCGATGGGAACGCGATGCAATTTGGTTGTAATGAGTAGATTCAAAAACTACAGGACCGTTTTTCAAAAATCTTTTACCATTCGAAAGCTACATTATCCACGAGTAACATAGGCTATACTTCCCTCCCTGCTTTCCTATGAGAACGGGGACTACGTGGTTGAACCGCGCGGAGGTAGCTAGCAGTTCATAATATTAATTTATGTGCGTTGGTGTTGTTATAGCGTTCGGTGACAGCAAGCAGTGGATCCGCGCGGCGGCGGTATCTTGCGCCGCGGCGTGGTGTCGCGAGGCGGGCGGCGCGGCGCCGCTGGACGGCGAGATGGTGTTCGACGCGTTGCGCGCCGGCTCGCCCGTGCTGCGCGCCTCGCTGCTGCAGTGGCTCGCCGACCTGCTGCCCAACGGTACATGCCTTGATTATAAATAAACTAGCTTCTACCCGCGACTCCGTCCGCGTGGAATAGTTACAAGCAAACAAACAAACTCTACTCCTTTTTAATATTAGTATAGATAAATATCCTGGGACATTTTTCACACATGGCCAAATTGATTCCAAAGTAAGCTTCGAATGAAGCTTGTGTTATGGTAACCAGCTGATATACTTCTTTTAAATATATACTTATATAAATATGTATTTACGCCCGGACACAGAACAAACAGACATATTCATGCATACAAATGTTTGTCCTGGATAGGATTCGAACCCACGACCCGCGGCCTGAAAGTGAGGGTCACTAACCACAAAACCAACCGGGCTGTCAAATGTTGATTGGTTTAACTGATGCTTCTCAGTGGCGTAGCGAGTCATTATCGCCCGGTGCGGAGTCATAAAATCTAACTTTAAGAAGAACATATTGTCTAACCGACCACCAGTGGTTTCCAATTTTGCCGACCTTCTAATGGCGGCGCCCCTGGCGCTCCGCCCCTCCGCGGTATAGGTGGGCTCCTCGCTAGTTATTGCATTGTTGATGATTGATGATGCTATTCAGAAACAATGGACTGAATGATATGATTTAGGTAACAAAAGCTATTTTATTTATATATAAAAAAACTGCAATAAAGTTTACTGGACTTAAAACCAATATACCAGGAAGATTGCAGTTCTGTAAATATACAGCGAACCATATTTTAGACCATCACTTTTCCTTTTCCTGAATAAGCTATATACTAACTATAATTTCCCCCATTGTCAACAGTACCACCAAAATCATTTCCCCGTGAGGAGTTATCAGTGTGCGTGCCGACTCTCTTTGCGTGTATAGAAGATAGAGCCGCAGAAGTGCGCAAGGCCTCCGCGGACTGCGTTCTTCCCTTCATGCTGCATCTCGGATACGAGTCTATGCATAAACAACTTGATAAGTTAAAGGTTAGATATTATATTCGTTTTAGTCTGTAGTTAATACTATAATTTTATAATACCCAAACAACTCATAATGTTGATAGAAAGTCTTTCATTTCATGACTATTTACTGCATATTTTTCGATGTAATGTTTGAAAGCACCAAATGGGCACTGCCAAATATCGAAATGAATTCCAAGGCCAGTGATCTAGCTATACAAGGTTACATGTATATCAATATATGTATTAACTCGCTACCTTCTAAATTAAAGTATTTTATGACTTAGGTATCCTAAGAATTTTGTCAGTCAAATACATAATTAACATTCCATTGCAGCCCGGCTCCAAAACAGTTGTACTAGCAGCACTAGATAAAGCGCGTCCCAGCCTACCAGTGCAACCTTTGCCTACTGCTAAGAGCAAGAAGGAAGAACCGAGAGGTGTCAAATCTGCCGGAGCACTGAAAAAAGAGGCTGAGAAGAAAGGGACAGCACCTGCTAAGAAGGTGCGTTTCGCCATTTGTGGCATGGAATATGTGTATGAAATTGTTTAAAAAAATTATAAACTTGTCTTTTACTCTTTGTAACTCTGTCTTTTACATTTATAACCTATTTTATAAGTGCATCTATTTACGTGCTAAAAATATCCATGAAGTTATATATTATATTTTAAACAATTTTAGGGTCCCGCTAAACCGACGTCTGCTACGAACCGCGGCAAGAAAGACGACGAAGACTTTTCACCTTTATTACCGAACAATAACGCTAAGAACCAGCGTATTATTGACGATCAGAAACTGAAAGGTAAACAAAGCGTTTACTTTATTACATATCAAATAAAATAATCATTTGCATTTTGATAAAATGATTGAATTGATTCATCTCTTAATTTTACCTCGTAGTTCTTAAATGGAACTTCACTACACCTCGTGAGGAGTTCTTCGAACTGCTCAAGGAACAGATGGGTACAGCTGGCCTCAATAAACAACTGATCGCCAACATGTTCCACAGTGATTTCAGGTAGGTTTTATATAACTAACTACATCTTGAAATCCCAAACTCTAATTTCACTGCCAATCTAATGTACTAATGGTTTAGTGAAAAGTATAATATGGGAAAACCATATCATGTTTGGAAGTAGGTACACTTGAGAATTATTTTCATGGTATATGGAAAATACTAGCATTATGGTTCATTATAGTACATTATTTATTTATTTTTTTAATATATGGTCTAATCTAGCTCTACTTAGTTTGGTACTGGTTTACAGAGCAATGTTCTAAAGATATGTCTTTTATTTACTTCTTATAGATATCACCTGAAAGCATTAGAATCCCTGTCAGAAGATCTCAACGAGAACGGCCCATCGTTGATGGCTAACCTCGACCTGGTCCTCAAGTGGTTGACCCTACGGTTCTTCGATACCAACCCGTCGGTCATACTCAAGGGTCTGGAGTATTTGTCAATCGTGTTCCAGTACCTCACCGACAGTGATTACACAATGGCTGAATATGAGGCTAACTGCTTCATACCTTATCTTGTGCAGAAGGTAAGCATAGTTTATAGTAGCTGTTTTCAGTATTTACAATATCAACTCTTCCAGAACCTTATTTTTTAATATCTTCCTGTATATTTTATATAAAAATGAATATGTTGCTAAGTAATATTACTTATTTCTAAGTTTAGAATGGCTTGACAGACCTGGATATTTTTGCGAAATGTAATGTACAAGTTTAAGTCATGTATTTCTAAGAACAAGCTTAAAATAGCTGGTTGACTTAAAAAATAAATGTACCTTGTTCATAATATAATAATCTTACACAGGTTGGTGATCCAAAAGATACTGTACGGAATGCGGTCAAAGCGCTGTTCAAACAGATCTGCGTCGTATACTCTGTCACTAAGTTGTTTGGATATCTAATGGAAGGGTTAAAGTCGAAAAATGCAAGACAGAGGGCAGGTACGTAGTGTAGTTCACCATTTATTGTTACAAAATGCATCTCTTAATCTCAGTAAAAATAATTCATGCTCCGAATTAAGATTTAAAAATATAGCTACTGTTATTAATAACTATTTGTTTAGCATAACATTTGATTTAAAAACTCTTATTATAATCACAGTGCAATAAAAAATATACATTGATGAGTTTCTGATTGGTACTTAAACGCTGACCTACGAAAAGATAGTAGCTTCAGTAGCCAAGACCTCCACATGTGCCCTATATTGATAGGGAATATATTTAATTCAGATTAGGTATTGACCTAATCTAAATTAAATATCTTTGTTTAATTTTAAACTCTATTTCCACAGAATGTCTCGAGTGCATCGGCCACCTGGTGGAGACGTACGGCTCGACGGTGGTGTTCGGCGGCAGCGGCGGCGTGTCCGCGCTGAAGGAGCTCGCGCGGCACATCGGCGACCGCGACAACGCAGTGCGGTCCGCCGCGCTCAACTGCGTCGCCAACGTATACTTCTTAGAGGGAGAGAAGATATATAAAATGATTGGACAGGTTGGTTATCTGTTACAATGTTAGATAAACATCCCCAAATAATCAAACCATTGATTCTCTCACTCCCAGTAACAGCAGCCCTGTCCCGAGCCACGATCCCGCAGGCGCTGTTGTTTAAACTACTACGGTTGAGAGCCCTCTGCGCTCACCGACTTGTCCGCGTAAAGGTGTTAAAGTCATCAGAGCGTTAAAGTTCAATCCAAAACAAACAAAAGGTTAACAGTTGCACTATTGGGAGAGTTAGCAAATTTATATAGGAGCATTTTTCAATCAAAGGTATAGTATATTTAAATTAGTCAAAAGTTAGTAGAAATGTCTAAAATTTCACACAGGTAAATAGTTAACAAATTATATAGGAACACTTAGCAATCAAATGCTTTCAAGAAAATAATTAGGTACATACAGGTATATACTTTAATTAAAATAGGTAAGTCAGAAATTTGATATAAGTGCGCCATGGTTTATCCATCCATCTCGAAATCGATTAAGCGCACCCCATTTGTAGGTCACCGTAATTTTACTAATATTAATGTAATTTGTTGACACTTCATATAGATTCAAAACGTTATTATAAATTCAACAAACATTGAACTTGATCGGAACGCCAATGATTACTATTGAATAATCAGGAGAATTACATGTCGTGTGATAAAAGTCAAAAGATAAGATTATAGTCTCTGTTGTGTTTCGATTTGCTACTAGTTATTATGTGTATTACATTTCTAAATCTATTAAGTCAACACGTAATTGTGTCCATTCAAAGTGGCTATTTATTTAGCGACCAATCTACTTAAATCGTGGATAACTCAAAAGAAGAAAACATTCTTACTTGTTTGTTTACAAATAAACTATTTTTACAGATATCCGACAAAGATCTATCATTGCTAGAAGAGCGTATAAAGCGTGCGAGTAAAAGTCGCAGCGCTGAGGTGCGTCGTTCGATGGTCGTGCCGCTATCAGCTTCCGGTAGACCCATACAGCCGCCTTCAGAGGTAAGATTATAATAGTTGAAAGATATGTCATTCCGATAAAATAAAAAAAATAACATGAGCTTCCACCTTATCGCAATCATTATGCAAATTTGTGTCTTAAAAAAATTGAAACTTAAAAAAATAAGAACTGGAGCATATTGTAATTGACTACTATTCCGTTATATATTACGTTTTTCAGACTTGTCCCTATGTTGTGATACATATAATTAAAAATAGATTATCAATAATGTATAACTAAAGTACAAAAAAGTTTAGTGTCACAATAAGAGTCAAAATAACATGTCATTGTATTATATAGATATTTTTTTTGTATAGGAGATGGAACCACCGCGGCGTGTGATCTCTGTGGACGTACCTCCTGTGGAATACGAGGAGGAGGAAGAGGAGCAGGCGCCGCCGCCACCTGTGAACATGTATGTGCCGTAAGTGCCCGTGATGGCCTACATCAATGTAGACATACATACATCTTATCATATTTATGCTGTGTGTAGTAGAAACAGAAATCTATTATTATATAGCTCAAGATTTGTTTGAATGCGCTAATCTGCTGGTTCGAATTGAAAAATGATTTTAGTGTTGGATAGCTATTTAATCTATTTATCAAGGATAGCTGTAGGCTACATAATATTGTGCTATAACCTATAGAGGCGGAGTATCAATGAAAAATGTAGTTGAAAAATTTCTTATGTGACGCAGACAAAGTTGCGCGTGTTAGCTAGTTATTAATAACTTTGCTATTCAACATTTGTTTACTGGATCTAGAGAGATAACCGAATAAAGATATTTAGAAAAGCAATAGCTTTTTACAAAAGTATATTCATCACAGTTGTTTGATCTGTTTGTATGAATTTTTTTTTGTGTATGTAGTTAAAAGTAGTCGACATATAGTACAACAGCTATTTGGTTACATCAGATGTAAAGATTTATCCCAATGAATTATTTTCAACAGCCCTCCACCAGAACCGAGAGTGATCACTGGCCCATTCGGGCTGGATCCCGAACTGATCGCACAGTTAGACGCGGCTGTTCCTGTCCTTCGGCAGCCAGATCTTCCTGAGCTGGACCTCAAGTTCCTCGATGAACCGATACCGAGGGGTGGTGGCAGGCAGCATACCACACAGACTATACGATCTAGGTATTCATAGATTTGTTAATTACTGTTTACTGGTTTTCCAATAAGGAGAGACTTCAGTCTTTATAAAGAGCGAAAATCTGTGAAGTCTCATAACAACTTCGCCCGTGTCGCTCTGCTAACGTAGAAACCTTTTAGACTTAGTGTTAACAATTTGAATATTTGTTTTAACTACATAATATATTAAAAGATTGAATTAAGCTTTATCCCCAAATAATATTTTGGAAATGTTTTCAAAAACATCTCTATTATGATATCCTACAGCAAAAAATTGATGATGATGATGAACAGTTTGAGTTAGCATTCTACAGTGAGCGCAAAATAAGTGCGTGAATTTGGACTGTACATAACTTTACCAGGACCTCATATCAAATAAATAAGAATCCTGGGACATTTTTTCACACACAGCCAATCTGATTCCAAACTAAGCAGAGCTTGTGATATGGTAACCAGATAGCTGATATACTAAATGTTATACTTTTAAATACATACTTATATAGATAAAATTACATCCAAACAAATATTATACTTATATTGAAGGCACAGTATAAATGGGTGTATGTATATTTCAGCATGGTACCATTGTCTCCGCCGCGGCACATGCCCACACATACGCTGGGCCCGCAGCATTCCCATCAGCAACATCAGCACCAACAACTCCACCAACAGCATCAGCAAGTCCCCCACACGCCACACCAAGCCGTCGACGACTCCCAGCTAGCAGACACCATACATTCTATTGCCAGTCCCGATTTGAATGTAAGTTTAATACTTCTTATATTGATAAATTGGTATTATTTTCCAAGTTATTGATTGAGGGTATTGGAAGCTTTGTTTAGATGATGTAATGTTAATTATTGGCGATATTTTATCAGATAGGTAGATGTTTGACTGCCAATGCGTTTTCGACGCTGAGACGTTGAAGTTGTGTATTTACTAGGTTCAAAAGAAATATGTCAACTAATAGGAATATTACCCTTTTATATGTTGGAATTATTAGGCATTAACGCACAGCAAATCGTATTTAGATCAGTGTTATTTTTATTGTCTCATTAATTTGCCGACACTTATAAACTGTACCTTTGATTTTGCCATTATATACCAGGAGTTAAACTGTAAAAATATTTCTTTATTTTATTTGGCACACAAAACAACTAAAAAAATTTAGTTATTGGTCAGATATTTATTATTCGTATACTTTCAGGCGGCGATACGAGCCCTATCTCTCATATCAGGAGCGCTAGTGTCGGGTCGTGGGCCAGCGCTACGAGCTTACGAAGCGCGTCTCATCACGGCGGTCGCCACTCAAGTGCGGCGCTTGAGACAAACACCGCCGCAAGACGCTCTGCCGGCGTATAAGTACCTGGCGGGAGCACTTACTACCGTATGTAACACACAAAAAATTTGCATCTAATATTTTTTTTATTGTCAATAGAGTACATGGAGACGTGATAATTATTTAGATATTGCTCTTCTTCTTCTACCTGACGTTAGTCCCGGCTATTGCCAGGGTCCGCCTTCCGACTAAACTTCCTCCACTTTGCCCGATCTTTCACATCCTTTTCAGTCAGGCCATTAGGACATCTCATGTCGGACTTGACGACGTCCAGCCAGCGCTTGCGTGGACGACCACGGGCCCTAGTCCCAAGGACAGCTATATTCATGCATCCCCGACCGACGCACTCCATAGGGCGGCGCATGATGTGACCATACCATCGCAGACGACACTCTTGGAGTTTTTCTCCCACGTCACGGACACCAAGACTACCTCGGATGAATGAGTTGCGTATGCGATCGGATCGCGTTACGCCGCTCATCCGCCTCAGCATCCTCATCTCCGTGACACGAAGCTCCCGGGTGTGTCTGCCCAGTGCTGGCCAACACTCGCCGCCGTACAGGAGGACAGGCCAATTATTTAGATATTGCTATAGCTCGTCAATTATGCCATATTACGTGGTAAATGGTCATCTGAGGTCATGGTACATGCTAAGGACTGTTAGTTATGTGATATATTGTCAACAACAATAATGTACATCTTTTATATAAAATTCTCGTGTAACAATGTTAGTTACCATACTCCTCTGAAACGGTTTGACCGATTTTTATGAAATTTTATATGCATATTCAGTAGGTCTGAGAATCAGCTTCTATCTATCTATTTATTTTTGATACCCCTGTGATCACGGGAACGGGAGCGGGTGAAACCGCGGGGCGGCAGCTAGTATCAACGTATAATTTAGCACTAACATGGCCCTAATCGATTGTGTATCAAACAGTTCTACGAAACGGCGGGCTGTGGATCTCAGCTCGGCGAGCCAGCACTATGTTCACTGCTGAGCGAGCTGCTCAAGGTGCTCGGTGCGGCGGGGGGCGTGGCCGCGGGCTCGGGGTCGATGACCTCGGGGTCAACGCCCGCCGCGACCTCGGGACAAGAAGCAGAGAGACTCGTGCGCATACTGAACAACGTGTGCGTACGCGTGCTTGAACACTCGCCGAGGACGCCTCTGTTATGGTAACTATTATATTTTTAAAATCACATGGTAGAAGCTTTTTGAGATATAAATGGTAGGAGATGCTTTATTTTTAGGCAATTTTATGATAAATAGATTTCATAAATAAGGTAGGCAAAGAGCGTAAAGAAAACTCTTCAAGGTCTTGGTATTGCAAATGTCCATTGGTGGCGGTGACCACTTACAGATGGGCCGTCAGCATGTTTGTCAACCGTTTTACTTTATGTTACTTAATTAAACATGCAGGAAATCCCGACCACATTAATTATTATATTAATTTCCAATAAAAATATAACAGTAAGTATGATGTATTAGGCCATTAAAAACTCGAATAAATCTATGCATTTATTTCCTAGACATGGCCACGAGTATATTTACTTATTATTTTAACTGAGTGTAACCTACAAACAGTTATTTATATAACTTGTATGTCTACAGTGCAATAGTATCTCTCCTACACGAATCCATCGGCGTATCGGACCCCGCATACCCGCGGTATCAAGACTTGCTCCTCAAGTGTTTCTGGAAGACGCTCAAGATGATATCAACTTGGGATGTCAACTCTATAGACTATGACGCGGTGCTGTACAAAATACACTTGTTCTACAAAGCTTACCCTAACAGCTATTGGAAGAAGAATCCAGATATCAGTGATACGCCATATAGGTGAGTTGTAAATGATACAGAATTTACTTAGCTGTAGAGTAGTGCCAAACAGGTCTTGGGTTTGGTTCCTATCCAGAATAGACATATAAATAAATATGTATTTTATGATAGGTCTGTGCATTGTATGTAGGTTGTTTAGCTACCACACTACAAACTCAACTTGGTTCAAGATCAGAAGACCTTGAAGAAGATTCAGATCAGATAATCATATAATGCAGAAAGCTTAGATTATTTTCACGCTTTCCACAAGGTTATGTTATTAAATCTGTATTATATAAATTAAAAATCTTTTTTTTGCTTCTAGAACGGTAAAAACTCTGGTCCACACTCTAGTCAAGATGAAGGGAGCGTCAATAACTAATCACCTAACGCAAATAACCGATGTCAACGAATCCGACCTGTATCCTTATCTTCTGAAAGTGCTTAAGGTATGTAGTTCTACTTAGATTTATTTAACAGGTACGTTTAATATCACAGAAAAGTAACAAAACTTGAAATGAAATGAAATTAAACAACATTTAGTTCGATTGGACTAAAAGCGTTTTTTATAATATGTACAAGGTTTAGTAGTTTTAGCTTGAAAGCGAGACAGACAGAGCTACTTTCGCATTTAATTACAAGCTTAAAGTATATCACATATTTATATTACATCTTAAAATTGTATTTTACAGCAATTGAAACTGGACGAGAAGAAGGAGAACATGCCAGATGCGATTAACGGTAGCTCAGTGTTAGCCACTGTGACGCCGAACAACGCCGCTCTCACCGCCAACCGCCTTCCTCGGGGAGTGCATGAAGAACTAGCGCTCATACTCAAGCGTATAGGCAGCAAGGAACACAATAAGGATGCCTTGTCGCAGCTCTATGACTTGCGGGTAGGTTGAAAAATAAATATTTACCGTTATTCTTTATATCCCATACATAAAGAATGAAGCTGTTAGAAAATTGTAGATGTAACTAACATGTAGATCTTTATGTTGCTATGCAATTGTTATAAATAATATTGCGAAATGTAATATAAAAATTTTGGTAAAAAAAAAATCTTTTAAGGCTCATTCTATTTCCAAAGTAGGTATATTATATTTTTTCAAGCTTAAATGTATTAATATTATATTAGCCTTAATATCGCCAATCTTAGTGATTCTATACATATTCATTTATGTAATGGGCAGATATTTTATATAAATTTTCAATCATATTGCAGGAGCGTCACCCTGAAGTGGACATTTGGACGTTTATGCAAGGATCATCCTTCTACTTCCGAAATTATGTTGAGCGGGGACTGAGCGAAGTCGCCGAACAAAGGAAACTCGCCTCTATGCCTATATACAAACACGATTACAAGTCGGATAATATTGGTAAGATATATAGAATTTACTTATTTAATGTAGGTGTTTATTAAGAAGTCAAAGGACTTTAGTTACAGAAATACATATTATGAATATGTTTATACTAAATACATACATACCTATTTTTAATATTACTTCCTTTGTTGCAGATATAAGTAATGAAAATGATGAGAAATCTCATGTTATATTCTTAGAGAGGCTCAGAGCTTTACAGGTAAGTTATCATATTATTCTACGTAAACCGGCCGAATTGAGAACCTCCTCCTTCTTTTTGGGAAGTCGGTTAAAAACATTGTGTTCATAAATCGCCGTGCATAAATGCCTTTCTAAATGATAATATTGTTTGCGTACAGGCTAAAGCTGGATTGAAAACAGAGTCATCACCGTCGTCACAGCCTAGGACTCCGGTGGGGGACAACCGGGCGCTCGCTGACTCTATCAACGAGAACACGTTACCGCGCGCGCACAGTATCGATCCACAATTAGAGGTATTCTATTTATTTATGTTCTATATGATTGGGGGGAATGGAGTAGTAATGATTTGGACGTGGTTTCGGTTGCAAAAAAACATTTCTGTGCATCAACATGTATGTTTGTTCTATGTCCTAGTGTGCAAGTGAAATTTATTAAAATTTTTTTATTTATAAAGTGCCTCTTAAGCCCCAAATAATCTAATATTTGAGTCCCATATCTCTAGAACATCACTAAGTCACTACTCACTCATTAGTGAGTTTCAATTCAAGCCCTCAGTAGTAAACAATATATCCAAATTGTTTACTATAGAAACGTCTTACCCAATGCGAGTATAATAAATATGTCAATATATTATTTCCAGCTACACACGACACAAGCAGTTTCTCAAAAGAACGAAGCAGCCGTCGACGCTCTACGCCTTAAATTACAACAGATCAAAAGCTCGTCCAAGAGATAAGGCCGTCTCTTTTGCACGTTACACGGATTTGGTAGCTCTCTCTCACTCTCACGTCATTCTACACGCGCCATTAACATTGCGGTGACATAGCAGATTAGACCTTATTGCGAGGGGCTATGTTACCCGCATATTACATACACGTTTGATGCATTGTGATAAACGGAGTTTAGGTTAGTGTCCTTGAATGAGTGTGCGCAACTGAGAATGAAAACATTCCAATTCGCATACCGTGTATCTTTTACCGTTAATCCTTTATTTATTAAAAATAATACTATTGGCTTTATATAATGGATCATAGTTGCGCATAACCAGTTCTCGAACTAACCTCTAATTTATTGACTCGAAATTTAAAAAAATCTCATTATCCTCCGGTTCTTGCACATAACCGTTCAATTAGTTCCTAGAGCTATTCATTAGTATTAAAGTGTTTGTGTTATTTAATCATTCAATGGCCTATATGTGAGATATTGGTGTAGCGTCCAAATTGTCCCTTACTAAGAGTGAACATGACAATACGGCTAAACAGTATCGCCTCACAGGGTATAAAACGCTTCGTGAAGCTTGTGAAGTTGCTTCTTGGTAAGGGAGCATTTATTGACGTTTGGTTTCTGATTGGTATACAAAATTTTTCTTTCTTCTGATTAATTAAAATCAGTAGAATATAGTCGACTTTTTGTCCAATACTTACTTGAGTTAAAGTAATATTATAAATTAATAGTTATCGATAAAATATACACGATACTTGATCTGTCGGGACGGTGGCATGTCCATTCAGAAACCAAATGCAAGTATTTAGTTCTAAATCGAGAGAGTTGTCTGCGTACACATGGTACATTATCGAATATAATTCAATTTGTAGGCAACAAAAATAATTAAATAATAATTATTTTATTATTTTTGTTGCAGACAAATCAACTTGCCATGAGATTAAAAAATAATGTATGTTGACTCATTGAAATATGAATATTTAGGCGTTATTGAAAAATTTGTGGGTACTAAATAACTAGATGTTAGTCAGTGGATGCATTCGAAAAACAAGACAACGCATTATGATTGAATGTTTCAAATCGATTGACGAAACTCCCTAAGTTGAAGCGTAATGCTGCGTCAGTTTAAAATACGCTAACAAATAATGGTCGAGCGTACAAATTCCTTACTTTACCACGAGCGTGCACGCGTTTGTGTATACTAATGTCACAAATGAACACAACACGCAAAACGTAACAATCTGCGTCAATTGACTCCGTTTGAATGCAACCTAACATCACCCTGTGATAGCTCGGAAAATGTAATGTTTGATAGATCCATTCTCGTCCTTATTATAACTATAATATAGTTGTGTTTAACCCAGCACTAGATTGCACGTTTTTGAACATGATTCATGTATTTTTATATAATTATGATAAGCAATCCTGCCCCATCATATAAACTCCATTATAATGTTTAGATTATATAATATAATGTAATGAAATTTTGTAGTGAGACGACTTAATAATCCAATCGATATGTCAATACTATTTCGACTTACTTTTTTGTTTATACCCGCCATTTGATGTAGACAAAAATGTGTGAGTAGATAATTATCCTTTTATTATAATGTATATACATTTCTATATCTTCAGTATCCCAAAAAAAATGTCCTAAATTATGTAACATGCAGTGAGAGGGTCAAGTCCTTGTTATTTATCGGTTAGTGATCAATATAGTTTTCATTCCGAGTGAAAACTATAAATTGATGTATTCACATGTGTTTGTTATGTTTTCTGTAATGTTATCTATGTATTTGTGTTGAATTTTTAACGATTGAATGAGTTCTAAGACTGTTTTAATGGGTCTGCAACCTTATAAGCAATACCCTGTCCTTATTAGATACTTCAGGCGTTGTCCTTGTTTTGTTTTTGAAAGATGTGCGGGCAGTAGTCGTCATCCAGTAGGTTTATTAGAAAACTTTATTGAGCTGAGATGAGGCCATTCGTATTATTATTATGTTTAGTTTAACACGTTAATGTATAAACACGCATAACATTTTAACATGCAATTGGAACATCCAAAAATATTTAAAAAGCAATGTAAACATTCCCAACAGTATTGGTATACAAATGTACAAATTCTCATCCAATAACAATATCATTTACAATAAATTATTCACATCATTTTACATTTCAATTAATGTGATAAAATTGTTAGCTACACCTATATCAGGTTGCTTCACTAGTGTAATACATTTTGTTTTCGGTAAAATATGTGATTATCAGAGATATTATTTTTCTCAACCTTAACGATTTGCCTACTAAATACACTTCAGAATTCAGATTGCTGGCTACTTTGTTTACATGTTTAACTTCTTCATGTAACTCTTGTTAATGTTACTCGTATGATATGGCTATAAAAAAATATATTTTCATATTAATCAAACTCTTCTTGCGAGTATAAAAAGTAGATTCTGTTAATTAAATCCATCGAAAGATAAAGACAAATTGTCTTTGAGTTGATTCGTGGTCTATTGATTGATGTTATTATTTAGTATACAATTATGCTTTTACGAAACATGACATCATAATTAATAATTGTGAGCATTTATTTATTGTATAATGTAAATTAATGTTTAAAATCATGATGTAATAATATTAATGATAAATAAAGTTCATACAACACTGATAAGTTAATTATTTTATTGAAAATTATCATTACTGTGGATGCTTTGTAATACTTATATTAGGGTCCGTTTTAACCGCGCGGCTACCTCATAGTATTTGATGAAACTGCCAGGAATTTGTGTTAATTTGGAGGATAGAGAAGTCAATGACTCCCATATGATCCTATAACTATGATAATGATCGTCATATCAATCATCATAGTATGATTATTATATTATGGTACACGCAGCCGCATTCACCGATGATAACGCAAGATAATTTGAATTTGGCGGACAGGCATACCCAGCGTACATCCACCACAGTATAATAGTCATTTATGCAATAGACCATCGACTAAGCGTCCACCGTGTCCCCAATGAGTCGAGAAATTTAATATTATAAACTATTAATAGATTGATACTACGTATTAAATTAAATTAAGTGCAAAGTGGTCCTCGAAAGTCGATAAAAATCGATAGAGCTGCTCCCAAATATCAGTAGACTTAGACAAAAACTCAGTAGAGGTAAAAAAATATGTTTATAAAAAATATATGCTACTTATTTTACATAATAGGAACACAGAATTCGTATAATTCTGAGCAACGAGTTACCGCAAATATATTCGTTGGTTATCCTGTCTCATCCTGATTGTAATCAGGATCGATTTATGTATTTAATTTCCAAGGTAACTCAGCTATTATAATCGACCTTCAACTAGTTAAAGAAAAAATGCACTAACAATAAAATAAATAATACCTACAAGACGATACGGTTTATTTAGACTGCGGCATAACATAACCCATAAATGTTAAAAAACACATACATTCTCTATGATAATCGTAGAATAGACAAAATATAATCAGCCAATGAAACGGTGGGGCGGATGAAACGAATGAAATGAAAGTCCGCCACATGTCCGCCATATCTACTACATCTTCTTTCTATTAGTGACGTTCGTGTTATTTTGCGTTATTTAGCGCCTTTGTGTAGATATTTGTTGTTTAATTTAATATTTTTTTAGTTAATCTAGAATACGGTGAGTAATGTGAATATTCAACGTTTGACATATTGATGGTTTTTAATTTGGAACTTGTTTGGCCGCGCCGTGCTAATGTAGTGTCAAAATGGAAAAACCCTAGTTTTAGAGTTACTGCAGGCTTCAAACGTGTGATAATTACCCAAAACCATATAGACACGCCACTGGCGTATATTGCAGCGATAAAATGTGTCAATAAAATAGTACGTAAATTTTTGGTGTCGGCTTTGGTACCTCACGCGGTGTTCCAATATTTCGCAGACCCTGGACGGCGGCTAGCACCATGGAGTCCCCGCGGAAATTTAACGACTGCTACTTTTATTATTACTCCACATGCACTAAGGTAAGAAAATGTGCATCTAACATCATACCCTTCATTTGTATTTATTATATCAATTTTATTAATTTGTTGATATGTCTATAAAATAAAAATCATCTAGTTTACGTCAATAGCTAAAAGCTTCAATTGGATCATGCTAATATTTTTTTAAATTTATATATTGAATATGGGTTTAATTATAGAAGTGTTACATAAAAAATTTCAATGTATAAATTGGTAAGATGTAGGTAGGTACTCTGTATCAACCATTCATGATACTGTTTCTAATAAAACTTGGTTGGTGATAATAAAATCTAAATGGCATATTGCTTTCATGGTGTTTGGAATATTTGTTGATATCAGTTATTTTGTCTTTGTGAATGGAAACATGCATTACACCAAATTGCCATGTGTGAGGTTGGATAAATGTAAAAAGTTCTGAGGTAACAAACAAAAAAAAAAAAAAAAAAAAAAAAAAACATACCGGTCGAATTGAGAACCTCCTCCTTTTTGAAGTCGTTTAAAAATACATTCACATGCAGGCATCGAGTTGTAGGTTATCTTATAAAAACAATCACATAGATTATGTAACCATGTACATTCCGTGGTGGTGGTTTCATGTAAATAAATCCGTTGCCTTGGTACTGTATGTTTAATTTTTCAGCTTGTTTGCAACACAAATTAAAATTGATTGATTTTTCACATCCAAGTATTTATTGTGCAATAATTTCTTCAATTCCTTTACAACAATTGTATTTTTAATCAATGTTTTTTAGCAATCAATAAAAGATACACTTTTTAGGTGGATTTATTAATTCTTATGAGATGGTTATTGCTTTTAGCTTTGTCTTGATGTTATTTTAGATAATGTGTTAATAAAAAAGAAACACTAGCTATTATTGGGTACATCTAAACTTTAGTTTCTGTTCTTGGTAAATTGATAACACATTAATAACTGAATGGATTTAAATAGTATTTGGCATATACATATAATATGAACATATTTTACATTAAACTATTATAAATAAATATGCTGATCTATTTATACACTATACATAGTATTTCTGATTCTATATCAAGCAGTTTTTTTTTTGTATTGTCTCTAGTAAGATATAAATAATGACAAGGCTTTAGAGTTGGTGTATCATAAGTGCCTGTGAAAGCCTATTTGAATTAATAAATATATTTAATTTAAGCTGGTATGAGATAAAATCACCTTTATTTTAGGAAAACAACTAGGTACACAATAAAAAGAGTTTGTAAAACTTTCTTTGATTTCGGCATAGGCCTCCAACCTTCACATTGGTCTCTGTCCACGGCAACTCACATTGTACATCTCTTTAAGCTACATTTCAGCAGGTGTATGTATGCTCCACATCCAAGTTACCTGTATACAAGCTTTAAATTCAAACTTATTAGGCTCTGCTTGGTTTTGAATCAGATTTGCAATAGGTAAAGAGAATGAAATAGGAAATGAATATGTCCCATATTGGATAGTTGATAATATCTGATAAATTAGATTTATACTTGGTGACAAATACAAGCTACAAATACAAATAAAATAGAATTCAGATCATATGGGTTAAAATTCTAATGCAATAAATGGATGTTCCAGGGGGATAACTGCGTATTTCGCCATGAGCCATCAGCGCTTGGCTGCGAGACAATGTGCTCTGCCTGGCAACAGGGCAAGTGCCTGGACAAACGGTGCAAACTCCGCCACATGGAGCTAAGGGTATGTAATAGAAATTCTTTTCCAATTTGTACGTTAACAATATTTTTTAGGTCCTTAATATTTTTATTTGCTTAAACTGTCTTTGAAGAAGTATGTTACTGTCAGGGCTAATATGTACATTGCAATTATATGAACTCATATTGGCCGAACTTGTAAAGTCATTAACATGAAATGGGATAAAAAAATCTAAAGTTGAAATAAATGTCTATGCATCTTACTAAAGGGTAAATGAGAAATAAATTTACAGATGACAGATTATGAACTATAAGTGAATTAAAATGATGATATGTAGTTTCCTTTCTTCATGGTGTGGTATGAAATACTACTTCAAATTATATCACAAATTGCAGTCAGGGTTACTTCTACTGCCCTATCACTACCGTTGTATGATTTATTATTGCGTATTTGCAGAAAAACCGCAAGCAGATTCCATGCTACTGGGAGAACCAGCCGGGTGGGTGCCGCAAGATGCACTGCCCCTTCATGCACAAGAACCCGGATGCCCGCACCGATGGCATCGCTCCCAGCCAGCCTGGCCCACCGCTGCCTGTAAGTATATAAACTCATGTTTTCAGATTTATGAGAATACTAGCTTCTGCCCCAGGGGTTGCTCCCGCAATCCCGAAGGACCTTCAACTTGCCCAGGATAAAACGTAGCCATATCCATTCCAAAGGTGTAGTGTATCTATATACGAAATTTGATTAAAATCGGTTTCATGGTTTAGGCTTGAAAGCGCAAAAGACAGAAAGTTACTGTGGCATTAATAATTTTAGTAGGGATAATATTAGTAAGGAGGTAGGGCTTTGTGATCTAACTGAGATTAAACTAGTCTTACCTATTTGATATTAGGATTGATAAGAGCCAATAGTAATTGTATTTAGGCCAAAGGCTTACCATCTCTTTTCATCCAAAGCAAACTGAAAAAGATGAAAATAGTTTCAATACATTGATCCACAAGAATCATCATCCTTGTTATAAAATAGTTAGTAGTTATGTCTTCTAAATAACGTGTTAAGGTTCCGCTACATTATAAACTTTCACTTATTTATAATTTGATTGCACTACCTAGTTTGTTAATGAAAATTTAGAGCTTCTAAGATGTTATGCAAATAAACTTTCCAAATTTGCCGTGGGTGTTTATTATATGGTATTGATTGATTATCATTATTGGCGATGTAATAGATATATATAATTCTCGAAACAGTGGTGTAATTTTGTCCTGAGTAGAAGTCAAATTGGTTAATAACCTTAAAAGTAGAGATGAAGATAAAATTACTCGTAAATTAATCTGTGATCTATATTCAAAATCAGTTACTCTGTTATCAAATAAAACCTTAATAAAGTATTATGTATATTACATGTTTATTAGGTTATAACATACACATGCATAATGATTACTCGCTCGCTGAGCGTGTTCAATGATTAGCGAAATTCGTTATCTCTTACATAATGCCTAAATTATCAACAGTTTACACCACTTAATTCACATTTATTACTTATATTACATAATATTGTAGTCACGTAGTTAGTGACTATATTTATGATAGTATGTTTAAAAAGGTATGATAGACAACTAAACATATAGTCAGCCAATTATTTTAAATTTTGCGAAATAACATGACTCAATTTTCATTCATAAAATAAAAATCTAAAGGTTAGTAATTTAATTTATCATAAATGAGGGATTTCTGAATTAACTAATATATGCTGAAGTATGAAAGAGGTAGGTCGGTTAAAAAATTAAAACTAATAGAGTGATAGAGATATGGAACGAGGAGAATTAATGGAGATCAGACAAAGAAAAGACGAGTCAGCTATCAAGAAAAAGTAATTAAAGATTATCAGTGAAAGTATATCTTTTATATTAAACTAGTGGCTCCCCGCGGTTTCACCCGCGTACCCGGGAGGTCTTCCATTTTCCCGGGATAAAAAGTAGCCTATATGTTAATCCAGGTTATAAGCTATCTTTATTCCAAATTTCATTCAAATCCATTCAGTAGTTTTTACGTGAAAGAGTAACAAACATCCATACATCCATACTTACAAACTTTCGCCTTTATAATATTAGTAGGATAATAAAAAAATATTTTTATTTGCACTAAAAAACACAATAACGTTACAAGTTACAAACAAAATTAGAAATTACATTGATGTCATAATTTAGTACAAACTACTACCTAACCTAGGACAAGCCTGTATTCTAGGCAGCAGCCCCCATAGCTGAAGGGGTAACGATAATTATATTGAACTAATCCCACATATATGTGATAACAATAGCGTCCAATTAGACCATTATAACTTTATCTGTAGTTGTACTTCCAGAACCAGGGCGCCGTGAGCCTGGCGGACAGCCTGGCGGCGGACCAGCCGCTCAGCAACGTGCCTGCGCCCGCGGCTGCACCTGCCCCCGCGCCCGCACCCGTGCCGCTGCTGTGGCAGCAACAACGACAAGGTACACACACATGAACTAACAGCGAACACTTTGCACACATGATCTTATACCTTGTCCTTCACCGTACAGCTTACAACCTACACAGTAAACCTCACTCTGTACATCTTGCACTTACCACCTTACACTTTGCACCTCTCGTAGACTCATATTACTCTGTACAACATACATCTTACTCCATACACCTTATGCCCATTAGAATCGAATCTCAATGATTTATGCACATATTAAATTAAATTTAATCTATCTATATTATTATTTTCTATCTATATTTGTGTGTTTTAGATTTAATTACGTCTCCTAAAATTACAAATGTACCGATTTTCTTCACATTGCTTAATCGGTTGGAAAAAATTGGAGTGCCTAGAAACTACTATATAATTGATAAACGAATTGTGAATGTGGTATTTAACTTGTTACAATAATCGTACGTTGGACTGTGCAGTGGTCCTGGACTCGGCCATCCTGGGCGTCCTGCCGGCATCGAGCGAGCTGCTGGGCGCACGGCGCGTACTCCCGCCGCACGGGCACGCGCACGCGCACGGGCACCCGCACCCGCACGCGCACGCGCACGCGCACGCACACGCCCACGCGCACGCGCACGACGCGCCGCCCAACCCCTACGCGCCGATGCCCGTCGACCCGCTCGTCGTCAACTTCGAGGAAGGTATGCGGCTCTACTGAAATTACATGTACTGAGCCCCCCGCGACCCGCCCGGGGACTCCGCCCCCGGAGTCTCTCGGCCCGCGCACCCGGGGCTGCCGGCTCGCCCCGGTACACGTTCTTGAAACACCCCGCTCCGGTCCCCTCGATACGGTGAACTTATTTATTCTATTCTCCAGTCTGTGGATCGGTGACGGTGTGTTTCAAAAATGTGTACACGGAATCGACGAGCCGGAATTTATGATGACGGTGGAGTTTTCGATGTTGAATCTTTTTTGCGCGCGGCGCAGTACTATCGAGGTACCGGACGCTCCGGCATTAGTGATTCTAATGTTTCGGAGAGTCGACGGCTTAGATATAATGCAATGTTTAACGAGTTGTCGTTTCGATTGAAAACTCTGCATTCTCGTGCCGAGGGGCGACGTACGTAGAGTTAAGCGTTAACGATGTTTAGATACGTTTCGGAAGCTCACTGATTTATTCTATATAAAGTAACACTGTGCTTTAGAAACGATGTACTCGGCACCGTTGATTTTGATTCTGTCCGGTGAAGGCAGATTGACCGGTCTCGGTTTGCGGTTAGACTTACGAAATGTAGTTGATTGAATTTGTAGACAGAATGGAATCAGCTTTGTGTTGTGCCAACCGAAGAGTTCGTCGTAATGACTCATTATAAGAAAGATGAATGTATTAGTGGACTAGTTTTAAAGAAAATATTTATTTTATTCACATGTTATTACTTATTAGTTAAGAATGTTTTATTTTTACTTAAGCGTTGCTTCGTTTGCAAACTGGGATATTTTTACTTTTATATTGATATATTTTTATTTCACGCCGTTTTACTATTGCGTTAGCTTAAATTGTTTTTGTAGAAAGAAAATACATTTAATTTTGTTTTCCCAGTTTGTGACGAGGCACATTAGAACGTCTGTTTATTGAAGGTAAAAATAGTATTTTTGTTTTATTTTCCTTTTCTTCAATAGTCAATTATCATAGTATTTATTGTATAGCGTTAGTTGGATTCAGTTTTGGAATATTTTCTATTAATTATGACCTAAAGTTACATGTAGTTAGTAACTCATATAGTGATTGATTTGAAACTGGATCCAGGCACTTTATTTAAAAAGAGAATGTGTTTTATTTAGGATTATATTTTTGGTGTATGCCGAAAGAGGCGGCGGTTTGGTTGGATTGTAACGTACATAGACAATCCTTAGCTCTTTTTTAAATACCATAGACATTGATTATTTAGAGTGAGACCTACTTAACTTTCGAAAGGTTTATTGATTTGATTGTAGCGCTCTCGTTCCGACTCCGTATGAAATGTATATGAAGGGAAAGCGATGTCGGTATTTTTATATGTGCAATAATTTAGAGAATAATATAATCTCTTTCATATCTTAGCTAATTAGATTCATTAATATCTCTCGCTTTTTCATTTACTGGTTATATCGATTTATATCACGTATTAGGTGCCAGTGGCGTTCCAACCCCAATATTGGCTGAATTTGCAATGTTTGGGGACTGGAAACGTGAATTTAGAGATACGAACGCACTATAGAAGGACATACGAACATATAAGAATATATGATGTGACGACACAGAATGCGACACAATTGACACTCTTAATATATTGAGTTTTGGAAAGGGAATACGTCTCGTATCGCCTTTTGTTTAATGGGTTGCCGATAGTTTCACAGCTTTTCTGATGAGACATCAATTAGCTGCATTGAGACTGTTAACAGATATATATCTGTTCAGGTAGGAAATTGTCGGAATCATGTACAGGAACAGCACTTAAAATATTCATTATAAATTGTGGTTTGCAACAGTCCTCAAAATATTAAATTGAACTAATTAAAATGGGTTGTTTTGTAAGAAAACCATTAGATTGTCATTTGGTATCTTGGTTAAAAGTCCTTCCAGAGTACTTTACCCTTTATTCACAAAAATATTAGTCATAGTTCGTGAATAAAGGCGTTAATATAAATCAGAAGACAGATAGTTTAAACAGACAGTTTTGTCCTTCTGTCAAGTCCCTCCTTGTATATGCGTTCGTTATCTTAAAATATATAAAAAAATAGATGTTGATATAATCTTTGTCTATGATAGAAAAAGTACATAATAAATAGGTTTAATAACATATAAAATACAAATAAAAATATATATACACGATTATTATAACTCATTAAATATAGGTGAAAAAAAAGAAAAAAAAAAGCTTTATGCCTTTAAATTGTTTGTATGTTAGTACGTAGGATGTTTTAGGGGCTTTGGCAGTTTATAAAGGTACCCACTGCTGTAAGCCCCGCCCAATATACTTTATATTCGCACTGTGAGTTAGATAGAGCTAATAAAATGAAAAAAAAAAATGTAACTGTAGATAAGGAGCTATCCATAAAATGTGTCTTCCTTGTCACGATTATGAAGCCCACCTTAGTTTTCGTTTGAAAACTTAAAATACTTAAGAATAAAAAAAAATGTGTTTTTTTAACAAGGTACTATAAAAAAAGTGACATCACATAATGTAATTTTAAGGTTATGTCATTGAGAAATGATAAATAATAAGTATGTAGAATGTGTAATTTTATGTCTAAAAAATCCCACATCTCTTGTACTTTCATGCTGCCTTTACTCTGCGTTGTGTTAAGCGCATACTTTATGGATAGACCTTAAGAATGGGAAGCACAGTTTTATAGCTAAAGATTTAGCTGTGGTTTCCATTACAAACAAAAAAAAAAAATTCGTGCTTAAGATTCGTATTACCAATTTTAGGAGAGATAAAAAAGATAAGCTAAATAAAGCATGTAATTGCTTAGCCGTTTTTGGTAATATTTGATAATGCTTTCCAATATCGTACAGTTTTCATAGAATTTGGTATGTTTAGTGAAATTATTAGTCAAATTGTTTTCAAAAATACCTGATTGATTTCTCAAACATTTTTGCACTGAAAGTAAAGTTCCTATATTTATTACAAAAACACTGGAAAAAGTTGAACAGGACAAAGGAAACATTTTAATAAAAAAAAAGAAAGTAATTTGTCTATGGTCCACGGTACGCCTAGTCATTATTTATGTATAAATAAAAATAATTGTCAATATTTTAAAATAAATAAAAAAGGGGGTAGAGTAAGTTTAAGGGGGAAGATTTTATTTCTGATATGCTCAGTTTTATTAAAAAGAAAAATATTGTTTATGGAAAAAAAGATACAGTTCTCTCTGAAATTATTAACGGAAAAGTGCGCTGACATATGATTAGACAGTTTATTTTTAGATTGAATTAGTACAAAATGGCGGGTTTTTTTTACCGAAGGCAGCTGTTTTGTAATTGGTTTTGCTCGTGTATCTAGCAATATTTAATTTTATGATTAGTGTAATGTTAACGCCTTATCTCTTTTTTATGATAATACTATTTATTTACCTTTAGATTAATTGTTGGAATGTTAAAGTTTTCTGTTGATATTTTGGGCGAGTATTTCTCGCGCTGCGCTATGCAAACATTACTGTATTAACGATGTTGGAAATGAACTCATGTCGTACGATTGATGGCCATGAAATAAAAATTGTTTTCAAGAATCTTAGGCATTAAAATGATCGGCTTTGCTGTTTGCGAACGAGACACTCGTTTGTTTTCGTATACAACACGGCGGTCGTTTTGTGTCTGAAATTCAACGAATGATTTTATAACTCGATTCAAAGTGTATCGATAAGTAGTAATACGTCCTGTTTGGTTGTCGGGTCTATCGTATGACATGCCATTAACATTATGTATTTAGCAATGAATTAGATTAAAAAATACAAGTAGGTACTTTACTAACCGATTTTTTGGATGTTAAATTAGTTACTCGAATCTTATGTGGCCATGGTTTCTGTAAACTATGCATTGTAATTCATGTAGAAAAATTAGTTGAAAACTTCATTCAATCAATCGGTTATTAATTGGAGTGACTTTTTTATAATATTTGTAATTGTGTGCGGAGGGGAGATATAATTATACTAGGAAGCAGCACTTTTGATACTTACACGCTGTATTCCATGTCGGTATGGTTTACACTTGCAAATCTAATAAAAGTGGGGGTTGGAAGTGTCGTAACTCGTATCGTAATAGGAAGCGGTATTCCTAGCTGGACCGTACGCAGAACTAGCACTCACACACGCATCCATCGCTTGCAAAAAGTATTCTTTGATTTTATTCGTGCTAGTACTGCTGCTTTATAATTTGAAATAAAACGGGGTTGTTGTTATGTTAATCTTAGACTTATTTTATAATAAGAATTTCAAAATATGTTAATAACTATGTATAACGCGTGTGTTTAAGACCTTTCATTTAAGCTAATTAACATTCAAACTGATATAGGAACTCGTATTGGAACGGAAATTATACTTTGGCTTTGTTTAATCAAATTGTGTTTAATATACCAACGAGTAAATAAAAATGTTTCGTAATATGATTTTTGTAATTATTTTTGACCGCCCCCCGAGTGAGTCGCTTTCAGATCCGCTAAACAAGAACACAACCGCACCGCATGTCGTAACGGGTCGCATCAAAATTAATTACGAAAATCATGAGGAAACCATTTTGGACAGACACGTTCGATTAAGCGGTTATGTGTTCTTGCAGAGTCGGATAATGAAAGCGTTCCCTCTTCCACACCCACTAAAACGTGCTCGGCCGACGACGCGCAGCGAATAGCGCGCACCAAGTCGCAGGAGCTGCTGCTGCTGGAGCGGATACAGGCCGAGGCCGCCGCCTACTACAGCTACGACGCGCTGCCGCCCGAGCCGCCCAAGGAACGGAAAATTGTAAGGTCCAATCTCACCACTAAGTACGACAAAATATCACTCGACGAAATCGCAGGTAAGCAGCTACCCACCATTGAAGGAAGGAACTCGTTAGATTTTAAGGTTTTATCATTAGACGAAATTAGAGCCAGAAAAAAAACCGAAACAATTATACACACCCCACCCATAACGTTAAATCTGAGTAGAAAAAGAAAACTGTCTACACATGAAACTACGTCTGGCAATAAGGTTATAAAAGTTGTGAGAAGTAATTCCGTTGTGTATAAAAAACTAGATAAGAACGCACCTGCAGTATCCACTCAAACCAAAGTAGATCAGAAACAAAGTGATACTGAAAACAGTAGGAAACGTACAATTTCTGAACTCAGTGACTTGTATGAAGTACAGGATGATGAGCTAGTGGATAATTTTTATGAATTTAAGAGAATAAAAATTGCAGAACAAGCTTCTAAACCTAGACTTATTAGGAATAGATTAAGTACAACCAAATTAAGTAGCGATACAAAAGAAGACAGCATAGATTGTATGAGTAAGAGCGACAACGATTCGGACTCAGAAGTACAAATAGTTAGTATAGAAATTAACAAACGCGTAGACCTAGATGACATACCAGATAATGAAATTATAGATGTTGAATCGACAAAAATTTGTGAACCTGTAGACATCGTTGATTTGAGCGATGACTTGGAAGAATGTGATGTAACTACAGTGTCTGATCTTGATTTAGGTTTAGAAAATGTACCAGATGTAGTAGCTAGCTGTCGGAGGAACCTAAACAAAGTTGATAGTTCCGATAAAAATATTATCGATGACATTGATGCTCTATTGAATGAAGACTTATGATTTAGGTGTAAAGTTGTTGTAATTATAGTATCACGTTAAGCAATAATAACGTACAAAGTTAATTAAATTCACAGAGATATTTTTACAAGCGAATCAGAACGAATGCATAAGTGTTTTAGGATATAACTACGTTAAGTAGGAGTAATTTAGATTTAAGTCTCAAGTTGAAATGTGATTTATTGTTTAAATTGTTATTAACGCCTTAAATATTAGCACATTGCTGTGGAATCTGAAAAGCTTTAATTAAAGTTATTACAAGAATTTTTGTACCAAATGTTGTTTCATTAACATAGTTCTGGTAAATAAAACATCCTAATACTTTGATCCAAAAGTGTATTTATATATATAATGCTGTTAATAAAACGTTTCATCGACATCACACAATTATTCACAATTTCTTTTGTTATATACCTATACACTTAAAAACTAATAATAAATTCGAAATGAATACCTCGGTTAAAGGTTAAGATCACACTAAATTATTTTACACATTATTTATTTCATTTACATAATTGTTTGATCAGTTCTAAGCAAATTAAGCCATTCAATTACAATTTAATGCATCAATTAATTGAAAAGATTATTGGTTAAAATTTGATGTTCAACTAGCGAACAATCTTATAATTTACAGTACAATAAAGAAGATTCACAATTAACGATAAATTACACCGAAGAAACTATTTACATCTACATACTTATCACTAACAAGCCCTGTCTTTCTCATAAAAAAATCTAAATTTACATTTCTATGATTAGGACAATACAGTTGAAATTTTAACATCTATAATAATAAGTGGCAATTCTGATACAGTTGTTTGAGAACTTCACGTATTTAGTGAAGCTAACATGGATTTCCAATCAACCATTTATTTTGTTATTTATCTTATAAACATTTACAATTAATATACAGAGCCTGAAACTATCTTAACTACCTACCTACATTTTGTGTTAGTAAAATAAAATTTAACACTTAGTATCAATGTATTAAACTATTTCATTCAAAGTTATGCTATATAATGGTAGACACAACATTTTATGTGCATCATACATATCAGATCAGTAGAAAACACACTAGTTATACATATTTACACAATTTTGAATGAAATGTTCTAACGTGTTAACTATACAAATTTGAGCCTACCTTTGTGCTCATATTCCTGTTTTGTGGCAACTAATGGATATGTTGATTCTTTATACTATACGTGCTCATTACATTCTTATATCTTGTTCAAAAACTAATAATTATAACTAGCCATAGGAAAAAAGATTGGTCTTTTTAATTTCCATAACATACACATTTCAAATGAAAAAGGTTTTAGCAATGGAGGAGGGTTCATTGGATTTGAAGGATATTCCAACAGTCTGGTTATAGTGTATGTGTGTATGAGCGAGGCTAGTGCCACCAGGGTCACTGGAGTCTGGACCAGTACTGCTGAGAGTCCTGTCCCGGGACAGCCAGCGGGACCGATACGCCGGCGCCAAGAAGCCCTCCTAGCTCTGTGAAATTAAGAAAATATAGGTGAGTTAGGAACTGAGCAGAGTCGATACTATAATATCATATGTATGCAAGAATATACATAATTATTATAATAAATGTCTTTTTCATCTAGAGATGAATATGAATCTTACCAGGTGGTGGTGACGAAGGCTCGTGTTGGTATCCGTGGTGGTTAACGTAAGGGTGCGGGTGCTGTCGGTACCCTAGCTCATATCGCGGGTATCCCAGGAATCCGCCCTTGCACAGCTCAGAGTCAGTGCCCTCGCACACAGAGCTGTCAGATACCATGCCGCCTCCGTAGCCCATTGGGGTGAGTGGGCTGAAAAAATATATTTTTTTGATTTTGAGAAGCCTTTTGACATTCTTTGAATATCGAATATCCATTTCAAATTAATGTAATCTTTAATTACATTACTAAGGTAAAACACCCTATCTCCGACAAGGCTCCATTGTCCGACATTAAAAAAGTTCACAAAAAAAAATAAGAGTATTTTCTGACTTCTGGTCGCATTTTAAGCATAAACTATAGACGAGGATTATAAAGTTGTCATTGCGGATGATATTTCATACATTCGGCCATTTTGTACAAAATAGCGTAATGACATGTTTCGATCCGCGGTAGATCTCCAATGAAATCCAATTTTGTTAGTGAAATCGCTAAGGAGGTGAGTAAGATTTATTGCCCATAATTTTTAATTGTTTTGCTTTATCGAAAATGTTAGTTATTCATGAAATTAGGATAGAAATTCACAACTTTTTAATAATTTAATTAGAAGGGTAAAGTTATATTTAATGGTCGAAACACGCCTGTCGGTAATTGGAGATTAATTGACTGCTTTTTCCAATCTTCGACAAATGTCGAAACGTTTTTTAATTTTATTTTGTGCACTGTATTATAATATTTAGCTAAGCTTGTTCAGCACTCTAAATATATAGGTCTTTCATTTAAATATTCAAACTGCTTCCAATGATCGACAGCCGTGTCGATGATTGGATATCCCATACGTTCCAATGACCGACAGCCGATATGTCGATGATTGGATATTCTATATGTTAGTCTACATGACCCAGTAACCAACATTTTTCGCAGGCCTAAAAATGTTACACGCCTCTTCAAATGGCCCAGGCGGTAGAAGCAGTCATAAAAGGTGAGAAAAGTGCAACTGCTGCAAAAAGTTTGGTGTACCCAGAATCACATTAGGTACATGATAAGACTCTACTCGAATGTTCCCTGGGCCCTAAAACATAATTGTCAAAAGAAGAGGAGGCTATTTTAGAAAAATGGGTACTTGAAAGGGCCGATTACCACAATCCCGTTACTACAGATGAGTTACTCGATTGCGTACAACGTAATTGATCAGACTAAAATAACCCCATTTACTGACAATGCCCGGTCTGGGCAAGAAATGGTACAACCTTTTTCTAAATAGATATCCTATGTTGTCTGAGTTCTCTCAGAACAGGCATAAAATTTAACCACAGCTCGAGATGCTGTTATAGAAGAGCATATAAGGCGTTTGTTGGAAGCTTTGATCATTAATCAGCCAAGTTCATTGAAGCAAGCAAAAGATTAACTTCAGTTAGCTTCAACTTCTTCAATGTGTGTTCTTCGAAGTGCTGCAGTAAAAACACCAAGAGATGATAAGCCCTAATACATCAATAAAGTGGGAAATACATATATTCCATCGCCATTTAAACGGGAAAGAAAGAAAATTAAGAGAAAAAGTTCCTTTTGCCATCACAAGTAAAACGTGGAGGGATAATCATGAAGTGAAAAAGGAAAAAAACAGAGAAACAGCAAAACTAAAAGTAAT
Organism: Thyatira batis; assembly: GCA_905147785.2. NCBI lineage: Eukaryota > Metazoa > Arthropoda > Insecta > Lepidoptera > Drepanidae > Thyatira > Thyatira batis. Next base: position 5,683,891 of record LR990504.1, on the reverse strand, counting down.
AAAAGTCCAAGAAAGAGAAGAGAAAATAAGTATAGTTAAAACAGAGAGAGTTGGAAAATAAAGAGGAAAATAGACTAAAAGATAATGAAAATAAGAAGAAGAAACGAAATACTGTACCAAAACCGAAACCTAAACCGACCACCGAGACCGAGGTAAACTATGGAGAAAATGAAGATAGCTACAACATGGAAATCGAAGAACAACTAATAGACGAAGATATACCACTGAGCAAATATTCTAAGCCAGCAAAAACATGTTCTAGTAGAGAGTATGTTATAATCCAATACGAAGGAGAATTTTATAATATAGAGGATTTAAAAAAATTTAAACATTTAAAAACTGTAGTCAGTTTTACTTAAATTACGCATTATAAACCAACATGCCCCTTTTTGTTTTTTTTTAGCTAATTAAAATGATTAAAATACTGGATAAGACTTTTTTTTGGGAATGGTGTTTGAAGTTATGTCGATATTTGGATGACGATAAATAGAACATGTCGATTACTAGATCACGATCATTGGAACATGTTGATTACTGGGTGTCGATATATGGAATTTTGCAGTCGATAACTAGGCTAAAAAAAGCCTAAATCTATCTTGTTTTTTTTCCTAAGTTACTGGTTTTACACTACTTTTTACATTAAAATAATATGGAATGAGCCCTAAAATTTTACCCAGTGCATTAAAGAATCGTGAATTATAATAAAGAAACCAAATATTTAAAAAATGCTCGAATTTTGACGTTAAAGTGTCGATAATTGGGTGTTTTACCTTACCTAATTTGAATAAAATAGTAATTTTAATTATTACAAATAAGGTAAATAAAAATTAAGTAATTAATAAATATTTTTTAAAAAGGTAGTGGTATCCCTCAAGGGTCTCATTAGGTCCTAAACTATTTAATGTTCACGTACTTGATCTTTTGTTGAATCATTAAAATTCGAATGAGACTTTTAATATAGGTAATAAGTTAGTCTTAGTGGAAACATATCTACATTACAATAATACACAAAAAAGACGTGTTTGAAAGTGTTTGAGAGTTCTCATCTTTCTAAGTTAGAATATAATGTGTATTAAGTAGTGTTAGTAGTTACCTGTAGGTATCGACGTTGAGCGTGGGCTGGTAGGGCTGGTGCGGCTGTGTTGGATGCGCAGGGTGGGCGGGGTGCGCGGGATGCGCGGGATGCGCGGGGTGCGGGTGCGGCGGCGCGGGGTGCGGCGGGTGCGGCGGCGCCGGCGCGTACGCACACTCGGGGCTGCGCCGCTGCGACCGGATCTTCTCCTCGCGCCGCCACTTCGCGCGACGATTTGAGAACCACACCTTTACGTCGGGTTGGGTTACAAAACGCGGCAGCTACACGCCACATACTACTTTCGTTTAACTACCGAGTTGAAGTCAGTAGTGCTATGCTGGATTTTATGTCCAATGACGGAAGGTTTTCAATGATTACCATTTATCGCCATTTCCCATGGATTTAGGAATTTTATCTATAGGTATCATCAACATTACCGACGTTGTATGTTCCTAGTTTTAAATTATATTTAAGACATAACTAGGTACACAAGACATTTTTAATTATTCATGCATTTAAATTACACATTCAAAATACAGATATCGTATTATTCCTTTGTAGATGTTTTTGTAAAAAAAGGTTATCTATGTTAATATGAACGTCACAAAAATGTATGCTCACCTGTATTCGAGCCTCTGGAAGTCCTATTTTAGCAGCGAGTCGTTCTCTAGCGAACACGTCTGGGTAGTGGGTTCTCTCGAACTCTGAAATGTAACATTCCATTATCTGTTTGGGATACTTTATTTGGTGTTTATTAGGAATGCAGTCAAATTTATTTATATATATAGAAAGTATGTGATAACCACTATAATGACACAGTATAGGAGTGGCCATCTTGACTAGTCCCACAATCTAATGTTTACAGACAGTAGATAAATAGCAATCAAAACTACTAATGTCATATTTCTTGAAATAAATGTTATTTTAAAGTACACCTACCTACACATCCAATTAAGTAGATATTACTTAACGTATTTAATAATAACTTAAATGTTAGCCACCCATGAAATATAATGTACCTACCTACATACACTTAACATTATAAATCTATTCTCTTTATTAATAGGTAATACAAAACATTGTTCGTAATCTCCGCATCTATTCCCTAGAAAATATTATCTTCACTGATAGGTCTACACTAAGAGATTAATATATATATCAAACCTCTTTCCAAGCTGTCAATCTGTTCATTAGTGAAGCTGGTGCGGTTCCTCTGCAGCTTGCGCTTGAGTCGCAATCTCGCCGCGTCGTCGTCTGCGCCGCTGGAGCCAGCGTTAGAGTTGTCACCGGAGCCGGTCTCGTCTGAGTGCAAGCCCTCTAGGCCCTCGAGAGGCTCCTCGCCTGTTGATTGACATTGGACTTTAGGACGTTGCATGTAAGCATCAAATTCATTATAACATGATCAGTACGTCGAATTAACCATTGCACCTATTCGCATTTGTAGTACTTATCTGTGTCACATGCTACTATTTCTACTTGTACGTTTAGTAGGAATATTAGAGAGAGGGGAGGAGACAAGAGGTTAATAAATGCTAAATATACTGAAAATATTCTTAAACCTGTAAAATGCTATATTATTCCGGAGCAGCTTCAGCTATATTGTAATTTATAATATAAAGATATTGTGTTAACAGTAGGTATTAAGGCGAAATTCGCTGCTATAGTAAAATATTTGATCCGACGGTTTGTAAGATATCTTCCAAAAAATATCAGTTTGCGAAGGATAGGGGAATTGCATATTTGAAATAGCTATTTATAGCTCATCTAATAAATAAATAAAATAAAAAGCCTTTATTGTTGATTTTAGTTTGAATTACAAAAGTTGTGTGTGTGCCTAGAGCTTAATTCTTAATTAATAATCAGTTTTACATAAAACCTTATTTACTATTGGTATAATAGTACTTTAAATCATTTTATTTCCTATTAACTAAATTTAACAATAAGTATGAACTAGTATACCTACTATTTTTAACTTTGCATTATTAACTAATAAACAGTTTTACATAGACCATCTTACTTTTTAATATTCTACTTTTAAATTCTTTTATTTACTATTAGTATGAACTGGTATAACATTTTTAACTCTGATTATTAACTAATTAACAATTTAACATAAAGCCATCTTACTTTTTAATATTATATATTATATAGTAATATTATATAGCTCATCTAATACCTAACAAATACTCATTCGTAGTTACTAGGGTAACATAAAACCAGAAGTCAAAAGCTTACTAAAAGTCTGAATAGGAACTCTTTCTTACGCAACCCTCGTAATACAGCTTGGAAGGCTCATTCTCTGTAGAGTCGAATGAAATCCGGTTACGCGGTATGCCGATAGAATTCCAACTTCCGAAAGGAGTTCGACTTAGAATATTTGAAACAGGCGAGGAACAGAGCCGAAGTTTATCCCTTGCAAAGTTACCGCCGCTAAGTGAACACAGTAACAATTAATTCTCCAAACAAGCTCGATAGCGGTTGAATTTATTTGAGTTCGTGCGATTTTAATCTTCGTTTGGGTGAACCTACTTAGTTCGCGTCGCGTCGCATCGCGTAAATTCGCCTTATCCGACGTCACGTTACGCTGACTTAGGGGATTCAATTATGAAGTCCTGATTAAAACTTAGGTGTGAATTATTAAGGTAAATCTATTAAGTAAGTATTCAATTTAAATATATCTGCGCAAAGTGCATAATCATGACAATATAGTAATGTATCTTTTAGCGGTCAATTTATGATAATATTTTACCAGTTAGAAGTTCATATTATCGCCCATCTGCAAATTAGTCTATACCTAATATATAGAATAGCTGTTTAGTTTATTATTTCTTTTTAAACCTTAGGTAACCCTGCTCATGATAGCAAAACTACTTTCGGTCTTTAAAAGCATGCATCGATCAGCTGAATATAATATCTGTAAAGTTATCTTGCGGTGTGTTCGCTTTGGTAATCCGTTAGGAGTTCCTCGCGGGCAGTCCGCCCCGCCCCGCCCCGCCCCGCCCTGCCCCGCTCCTAGCCTTTATTCAGACGGTACGGGGACAAAACTTCATTGATATTAGTTCCTTGTTTACCAAAAAAGTTTATTACAAATATAAAAAGGTAAGTAACAAAATCATACTAGCATTATTAATGAGAGATATATCCTGCCTTCAAGGTATCACGCAAAACCGTGGTGCACTTACTATACTTACTTATAAGACGACAGTAGGGTATATTTCTTTTAATTGCCGACTGCACTCAGCAAAATAAATCTTCCAACCCGAGCGTTAGTCTGACTATTCATAAGTGCTTGTAAAGGCATATTGAAATAAAAAAAATTTTCAATCATATTAATTCCTTTGATACGAGTACTTAGATATGTAGGAAGTATTTTACATATTTTGTCTATTAGATTAACTATCAGACAATTTATTTTTACAGCGGTGTTTAGTACAGTAGTAGCCCATAACCGAAGGTAACGAATATCCATTTACTTATTTACCTATCTACTATCATGAATAAGATCATTCGACTATCCCATTACGCTAGAACTTTCAACTACCTAGATATCCGCGTCAGTTTGCCTAGGTATACTAAACTAACAACGAATAAATTACGCTCAAGTGTCAAAATCTCGCAGTCGCTGTCTCTGAACGGGATGGGGGGGTGGTGGCGAGGGGAGGGGGAGTGGGCGATGGGGGGGGGGTACCGTAACGGGCGCGTTCATGCAGAAACTGACGATAACGCGGCCCGGCCTACCACGTAACCCTGCAGAGTATGATAGCGTTATCGCGTGCTTAAAAATGTATGGCCAATAATAGAGTGGTGGTTTTGACAAGGTGCACTTTACTCTGGCAAAGTTCGAGGGCATACCTGTGTAGATAAGCTGGGTATAAATTTGAATTAGTTCGGATGGGGCACATTTTTTCGTGCTCATTTCGTGATAAAATTTAGTTAACTGAACTTGGCCACTAACTATCACGCTAATTGATCTACTAAGTAAAACACTTGTATGATCAGTTCTTATATAAATAGTAATATTTACAACAACGGTTGGACTAAGTAGAAAACTGTAACTCAATAACTATCGTAGTGCTACGTAGTCCCATTTCTCTAGCTACATCGTAGACGGCTACGAACTCTACAAATGTGTCGTAGCTAAATGTATCGAGTTCGTAGCACATTGTTAATTTTATAAATGGATTTTTTTTGTGACAAAAGTGAATGAGAAAATATATCACTATGACAATAGGTATATAAAGAGATTCTTATTTTTAGTTTTTTCTTATATAACATTGCTACATATAATATACAATATGCGTTCGTTATCTTTGCCTATTTTTGTATGAATTTTGACCTTTTCATTCGACTATTAAACGAAAAATGGTTGGTTCTATGTGAAATATAGATAAGAAGTGTAAGGTTACGTTCTATGGGCGGCGCGGGATGAGTGTTTTTACAGCGCCCCTCGCGACCGGCGAGTATATTATAAAGAGTTTAGTTTTACTTGCAAATATTATGTAGTCGCTAAAGGGATTTATTTATCAACATATTTAATCATGGGAGTATATTGTGAGCAAAATAACTTATATTAGGTGATGGTGGTCTTTAATAAACATAAGGGCACGGTCTTATAAATAATATTATTAAGTATTTTAATAAACTAAAATACTTCATTGTACATAAATCATGAAGCAATAAATTCCTTATCGACTGTGTAAATCCCAACTAATGACACCACAACGAAAACGATACATAAAATAATCCCCATTAATAATACCAACTTAAATCGCAAAATATATCACAATTTCTAATCCGTCTCGCATGTGTATAGAGTCTAAATTCGTGTAGCGATTTATTTTGTCAATGGTAAAATGTGATTTGGTATCAGAAGCCCATCTGTCAGGAACGGCGACAACATTAATGTTTCATGAAGGTACGTACAGATCCATATCAGATAATAGATGTGTCTGTATCTCTATTTACCGTCACTCAATGTCTACTGGGACAGGGACGCGGTGGAGATATTACGGAATTAAGGCTACCAAATAGTAGCTTTATATTTTGTTGTGGCAACATTATGGCAGGAAAAGGAATAAGAGATGGCAATTAATGGCAAGGGTTGTGTTGTTTTGGTTTTAATTATGTGGCTAAGAAAGATGATGAGTGTTTTTTGGAATATAGGTATAATAACTTGTGTAAGTAGGTAAGAAATTGTTAAAGTACCTACTTAAGGAATCAGAAAGATAATAAGTACCATCTTAATAGATTATGTAGTAGTCTGCAAAAATTTGGGAATTTTTTGTGATTAAATTTATGTGTAAGTTTAAGTACTTAGCATATATGTATGGACATTTTATTAATAAAATAAATATTTCTTTCATTTTTAATTCACATCTAACATTTATATCTTCTTTATATTGCACCCACGTCATAGAATAGGCAATCTCAAGTCAAATAGTAAGTATAAATAGTAAGTAAATATTTGAGCTTTTGTAACTATATTTGTAGGTATAATTATCTGTCGGTATGTACCTATCTTCCCTTTTGCCGCCGTGTCAGGCAAGAATGGCAAGATGGCGGTCTGGCCATAAACAAAACGCAGGCGGTGTTGCCTTATCGCAAAAATGTCGTCACTATGACATGTATTTCATTCGGCGCGATTCCCCTGTGCCTTCCTTCGCGTGGGGAGTGGATGTTTTGTTTCCCGTTATCTGTTATATCTAGAATATTTCGTAGGCGCTTATATACCTATTGAAATAGTATTCGTTATGTATCATATTTCGTGACAATGAGCGGAATTAAGGTAAATATCTACGTCATTATTATTTTTAAATTCAAGGTAACCTGTTATGGTTTTCGACCACGATTTTAAAATCATTAAAACGCAGGTTGTGGATATTTATCTCAATTTTTTTCTCAAATACAATACAATCTAGGTACCTAATATTCCAGATTGGCATACAAAGTAGGTAGGTTACTTTGTATTCGAATCTTGAATATTTCGTTGGTACCTACATAGAAAATTATCATGTTTTATTCAGGTTAATTGTGTGCGAGTTCATTTTAACCCTTTCACGGTTTATCTATTCACTACAAAAAAAATCGAATTTACGGGAATATTCATGGCTGTATGTTGAACTATTACCTACCTGAATAGAAACGCTTTGCATATAGATCATTATTAATAAATGACACAATCTTAGATAAAAATTTATAGAAATCTATTAAACATTTATGACGGTAGGTTAGTATGAATAATGGCGAATCGGGAGTTTAGTCACGCGCCGGCCATTTTGTCGGAAAACGGCGGGAAAAGGGCTCGACGCGACGCTCGAGCGCACACAGGTAGGTGTCACTGATACGGACGCGCCTCGCAGCATCGCTCGCATACTGATTAAAATATTTATAGAATCACGATACTTGGCATTCTTAAACATGTAAACCTACAATTTGTAGGATAAATCTACTATAAATATCTATTGCGCTGACTGCAAATGTTTTGGCAGAGTGGGAAGATGTTTTCTTTTCGCAATGAATAAGTAGTTTATATGTCTCACTAGTGCTGATTTATCTATGTGATACCTACCTACTAAGTAGTTGCGACTATCTAGATATACAATAATGTGTATTTCCCAATTATTAGCGACATACCCAAACACAGTAGGATCAAATTAATAGCATTATTTCATTATAATAATGAGTAACCAAAAACAAAAGCGTATAGTCCATACCTAAACCTACGTATCCGCGTGCAACAACCGCATATCCGCATATGCGACGGCGACGGTGCGGCGCGGTGCGGTGCGGTGCGACACATACAATAATTATATGATGTTGTGTTTACCCATATAGTATGCCGCGTGGGAGGAGCGCTGGGGCGGCACTAACGCGCGCGCGGCGCCCCGCCCATGTCCCAACAATGCTGGCTTTTTTATTTTTTTCGATTGTCCACCGTATTGTGGCAACATTTTTTTTAGGTTCCAAGTTTGAATTTTAAATAATGTTTCATCCATTGATACACAGGTACACTTGGTCTGTTGGTATCGACGTTTTTTTATATAAAATCGATTTTATGAATCTCACTTCGTTAAATTTTCTACACTACGTAACAAGCATGGTAAATTGTAATCATATTAAAATGTAATAGATATTTTATAGTAAAAAATACCTTTATTAGACAATATAGGTATGTAGTACCTAAGTAGGAACTCTTTTTAATAAAGTTTTTGAAGAAGCAAATGTAATTTCTTTCCTACACACAATTGGGTAAGCAATATTAACGAAAATCAAGCATGATTGACTATATTGATGCTCAGTCAAGCAACTAGACTTTACAGATGTAGGTATTAACTGTTAATTGTTCTCTGCATTATCAATACAGCCTACCAAAGCAATATATACCTTAGGTACCTATAGTTAATCTAAATACATAATTTTTTATCTTTATCGTAGATCATAGAGAAGTTTTTCCTATAACCATGAGGGTTTCTGCAGAAAGATAAAGACATAGATAGGTACCTATAGCGTTACAGATCCGTATTTTCAAAATTCCTGAATATTTAAACTTATTTATTAAATAGATTTTGGGAGACACATAGTTAGGTAGTTTTAATAGGTAGGAACCTACGACCTACCGAATGGTGTTTAATAAAAACCGATTAGTTTATTTATAATTAAAACAACGAGTAGGTAAGTAAGACCCCTTATAGATGAAACACTCATTTTACCTGCGAGGGTCAGTTACCGACCTAGTACCTACCCTTCATAAATACTTAGTTAATAGGTATTTATATTACATAGACCTTGTAACGTAAGGAATAGTAGCTAAGTAGGTACCTACCTAATAGTCTAAAATTAGACATCAGCAAGTGACCTAAATAATTACTCAAGGGTAAGTATAGGTACCTACTACTCATATTCTAGGTCAGATATTCTGTTAGGAGTTCCCTACTATAATTTTATTTAACCTAGGTCGTGTTTCGCAATAAATATTTTTACGAAATGCTACAAATAATCCAATTAGAACGTTTTTTGTTATAACTGACTACCTAATCAACCTTGCATGTTATTTAAAATTCGTATTCTAAGATACAAAGGCAGACACAATGTGGAAAACTTTAATGCCTGCATACCTATGGAAATAAAATTGACGTCCGTAAATCCATTTGAAACAAAACAGCATATTTATACCCGAAAAACATAATAGAATAAAACCTTTAGGTACCTATCATTACCAAAAATGCAATTAACCAAAACCGAGTTACCTAATACCTAGGTATGATACCATACTCACGTAGGCACAAACATTGCAAATTAACAGCAATAATTACACGTACCTAAGCCGTGCGAGGCATGAGCGCAGCCGCAGAGGGGGACGTTTGGGAGCCCTTTAACGAACATTTTCATGTTTTATAATCCTGTTTCATGCGTTATTGGCCCTCTGTAAACCCTTTGTGCAGTCCGTTCGCGTGAAAACTGTGCGCTTTACGGAACCGCACGTAGTATTTAATAATACCGGGCGCTGTTGCAATTAGTAAACTGGTGATACATACAAGGAAAATGTACGGATGGTCTGTTTGGTAATTATTGATTTGTAGACTCCAACTGGGATGTTGAAGCTGGATGTTGAAGTAGTTTCTTATTAGAATTTCACGTAGTTTCATGAACGCCTTTAGCTTGCACTTATAGAATAACGTTTGATAGATGTGTTATTTAAATTCGTTCAGCCTATTCTAAATGAGGCACAAATGACTATTACCTACCTTATCAAAAATAATACCTACATACTAGTGGCTCCCCGGAGTTTCACCCGCATTCCCGGGATAAAAAGTAACCTTTGGCTCATTCCAGAACATATTCTAACTCTGTGCCAAATTTCAAGCAGATCCCTTCAACAGTTTTGACGTAATAAACAACCATCCATACTCACAAACTTTTGCATATTTTATTTTATACCAAAACTGTCATAAATTACTTAATAAAAAGTTAATGAAATCAAATATTAACAGCAGGAGCGCACCTTCGTCGTCCGCGCTGACAGTATGACATGAAGGGTTACATGTATGTAATGAAGGCCTATAATTGCTATTTTGCTCGCGGTCCCGACTCCCGGCACAGTCCCGGTCTCCGTGAGGGACCCGACGCCTCTTTCATCCCGGACCGGGATTCACCTCACTCACATCCGATTCGGTTATGTAATAATCATTCCGACTGGTTTTATTTACGGTTGGGTATTTGTAAATATGGCTAGTAGGTAATTTAGATTATAGTTATCTATGTTAGATTTGTTGTTGATGATTGGGTACCGGAAATAAGTAAATAATCGTAAGTATACAAAATAGATTTTGAATGAACAGCCTATACCTAACACCGCTTTTATTTTACTTGACTAGCAAGGGAGAGTTGGTTTATAGAGTCTATATTATAAATGATCTTGAAATCATCAAGGTACCTACCTAATAGATTTATTCACTACGTACCTACCTAAGTTTTGATGAACGAAATTTAATACATATTTAGGTAAGTAAGTATCTTCAAAACATTAGTAAGACCGTGGTCAACACAATTTAGAACACAGTATGACAAAATTACAATCTTCTCTTTATTAAAACCTGTTGATAATGATTAGGTACTTGTTGGTTTTCTATATAAGAGCTTCTAAAACATCATATTGTATCGCGGTGTCTCTGTATCTATCTATACTAGGGTTGCCATAAGTGTGGGGACTCAGACGGGGACATTTAAAGAAAAACTATTAAAGGTACAAAAAGGGAGCTTTTATTACAACAATAGGTATTAATCAACATCAACATTAAATTTTATAACAAAATCCCCACAAATATTTTAGATTTGCCTATGAATAAATTTAAGGAACGAGTTAAGTCAGCTTTGGTACAGAAGGCTTATTATAGTATAAACGATTATATTAACGATGGCGAGGCATGGGTATAGCGCTCGTTCTATCAGGACTAATATTATTATTGTTAAAGAAATTGTTAAAACTTGTTTTGAAAAGAGTAATTGCTGAGTTTATTGCCGGCTCTTCTCAGCAAAAGCAACCTTCCGAACCGAGCATTAGAGTCGACGTTTCATAAGTGCCTGTGAAGGCCTATTTGAATGAATAAATTTATTTCATTTCATTTCATTTCATAACCAAAGTATTAAGTATCTGTCAACATTTTTTAATTAGCACACGTTCCCCCTTAGTCTTACTAATAAATGGTTGTATAGCGGTGGTATAGCTATACAATCTTTTGACCTTATCTGTCATTGTGACATTTGAATTTGACAGATAAGGACAAAACATTGTATGTCTGTAGGTACCTTATAAACTGCATTAATGGTAATTCAAACAATTATTAGTTTAACTTTTAAACACAACGACGTTGAAACACCAAACAGAAAGCGCGCCAAAGCGAAGCCGCGCGCGGCACGCATAAAACAAGTTTATTTCGTTTATTCACTTGGTTTGAATTATCTGTTCAAACCTCAAAATACACGCACAGCACAACATAGAAAATAACTGCCAAACGTTCAGATAGAAAACATGCTTTTTCTACAAAATATATTATAACGCAGCTTTGCGAAACAACTGAATGAAAATGGCTAAATACAGTATAAACAAACGAAGTAAATTGCGCTCGGCTCAGGTCGGCAATAGTCACTATTGCCGACCTGAGCCGAGCGCAAGCCGAACGAGCGAGTAAATTCGTGAAACGTGAACGGACAAGACTAAGTGTCAGCGCTTACGTCGTTCTATCAACGTACGATTAGCCTCATTAGCCTAGCTAGTTAGTCGCGTTTATTTCTACGTAGGTATATTACTGTTTACCAAGTCCAGCCCTCTATTAAATAACTATGATTTTTAAACGGGGACAAATTGCTTATCGGCCGGGACGCCAGGACACCATGCTTCAAACGGGGACATGTCCCGGCGTACGGGGACGTATGGCAACCCTAATCTATACTAATATTATAAAGAGGAAAGATTTGTTTGTTTGTTTGTTTGTTTGTTTGTTTGTTTGTAATGAATAGGCTCCGAAACTACTGGACCGATTTCAAAAATTCTTTCACCTTTGGAAAGCTACATTATCCCCGAGTAACATAGTCTATATTTTATCCCTGTATTCCCACGGGAACGGGAACTACGCGGGTAAAACCACGGGGAGGCAGCTAGTATATCATATAGGTAGTCAAAATAAACCATCAAAACAGACACGAGCATACATAAAGTGTATGTACTTACAACACAACACAGCTCCCTATATACGATACATGGTATGTCGGCATGTTCAAAGCGCGGCGGGCGCGGCTCAAACCCTTTGATCTGCCGCTTATACGGTTTAGATATAGTCTGTACCTAAAGCTGAAAGCCCTTCTATTTTGGTAGACCGTCTTAGAGTTAAAATCTGGTTTAAATTGTGGGAAACATAACTGTGTTTATGTGTTTGTTTGTGTGTGTATGTTTTAAGTTTCTAATTGAGTGTTTAAACAATATAGTAAAGTAAAGTATTGCTTTAGAGCTCCGGGAAAGACAGTGAATTTTGTTATTTTGTTTTACATAGGATTATGTACCAATTCCTTAATGACTACCTAATAATAGAAATAGAAAATAATATATGTTATAATAGTTAAAAAAGCCATTAGAAATTTTGTTAAAACTATTTAGGTATAAGCACATATTCATTACCAATATTACCAAATATGTTTATCAAGTCTAATAACTGACGAAATCAGGAAATATATAAAACTTTTAAACGGAGGTTAAAATAATAACGTTATTTTCAATTTCTACTCAAATTGAGAACAAACGTAGGTAATGATTTTCCACAGAATACCAAACAAGTCAGCACGGTCCAGCGTCCAGCCCAAATCGTACAATTGTAACGCTTCATTTCCCACAAACCGAGGGCCAAATGTTTGAGACAATAACTTACGCGTCCAATAAATAAATATTCAACACCAATGCCATACATCTCACTAATTTAGTACTACTGAAACCCATAATAACCATTTATAAAGGGACCCCGAGTATAAATATCCTGCGACATTTTTCTTCGCCTTATCTTAAGAGACCAGACGGCGCTCTGTCTCCCTCGCTCGTGGAGAACATTTTATAGTGTCATCTCTCTCCCACAGCATTTATCACGCGCCAGTCTTCCTACCTCCCTTTTATTCAGTACGTTTTATTTAGTTTTCGCCCCTTAATGGATTTATTCAGGGGATTTTGACCTTGTCTGTTTGTCTTCCAGACTGAGTTCTTATGGTTTTATTGAGTTTGACCTCGAGAGTTTGGTGACTTCAGTATCTGTTACGAGAAGTGGAGTAGGTAATAGTGGATGACATGATTAAGGGTTTACCTATAATCTCAGAATAGGATAAAAACATGACTGGAAATCTAGTATTTTATTCTACGTTGCTTGTATACAAGGGAGGATAGTAAAAGTGATTCTTGGCAATCTTTTTACCAACTACTTACATCTTTTTACCACTAGGTTTTCAACGCAGCTTTTCATAGTAGGTAGGATCCAGAAGTGAGTCTAATTTGTATATAGGAAGCTGTACGGCATCATCTTATTCAGTCATTTCACGTTATAGGTATCAAATGAAGACATCTCCCGTGCATGATATGTTTGGAAATACACAAAATCACAGGTCGTTATTCCACCACACATCGACATGTCATAAATAAGTCCTCCCTCACACTGTCGCGAGGGGAAGTGAAAATAAAATTAGTTACACTGCTTATCACAGTGTATAGGACCCTTAAATTGCTTAACCAATGTGCCCCACCCTTATATTGAGACTATTTGTTTTAGTTCTTGTTAACTGTCCGTTTGTTTTGTTCATGTTGTTTAGTTAAAAGTTTTACGGAGTTATTTGAAGTTGCAACGTATTTTTTGAGAAAAAGAGCCATAACTTCTAAGTTTCTATATGTACCTACCTATTTTGGATATGATAAGAGTCTTATTTGAATCGAACTTAATTAACATAGCTAAATAATTAAACATCGGTTTCCAAAACGAAACATCATTCGAGTTAACTCGACTAAAACAAGTCTAGCATTAAATCGATTTTCGAATAAATTTCGGCATCTAATTCGGTTTAAGTGAAATATATAATTTACTTCTAAATTCAAAATCACAAAGCTACTGTTTAAGATCACAATCGTTTGTTTGCGATACGCGTTAATGTCAAAACAGTTGCGTGGCCTGAGGGCGCACTTTGTTACTGTATCCCATTTACCAATTACTAAAGCTTTGTGCGATTGTGCCATAGACTAGAGATGGCTGACACCGCCCCTTTACTGAGCTGGCTTTAATAATGTCTACAATATTTCCACAAATAACATAGCTCTTTATTCAATTATATCCAGCACACATTTTGATTAAAAATACACAAGTATTATAAATGTGTTCTAAAAAATAAAAAAAATTTAACCCATAAAATATAATATTCCTTAACCTGTAAATCTTTGTAAGCATACTTTCTCAACACTTTGTTATGAATAGCTTGATATTTAGGTAACTAGAACACGTTCTATATCTCTTTATAATATCAATCAATTAAGTATTATATTAACTAACATAGCAAACAACAAATACCTATATTATACAAATTTCGTTGTAATTGTGATTATTGTATTATAAAAAAGAAATATATATTTATGCTAGTAATTCATACATAAAAATATCGAGCGCGTCATATCGAATAATCGACTAAAATATTGCATCGATCAGTGAACCGTCGCGCGGCGGTCTGCTATCGCCTTACGGTTTTACCGGCACTTTCACGCTCCGTGGCCGCGTCTCTAGGCATACCATGCGATGATGATACCGAGACTGGACGATATTTGAAATATTATATATGAATAAAATATATAGGTAGTCATCGTCTTCCTAATCCTGTATCTATATACAAACGAAACAATAGGTAATATGTAGACATAATCTAATGAAGAATTACGATCAAACTTTCCAAAAAAGGAACCTATTACTAATCGGTTATTTTAAAATAGACTTAATTATTTAATAGAATTAAATACCAGATTTTCAGCAATTTATCGAATAAAATACTTTTATGGCAGAACTTTTCAAATTTTTCATTTAGCATTCCATTATAACTTCCGTTGAAGATATTACAATAACCGGAAGTCTCCTATAATCAGTTCAAACGGATCAAAATTAAAAATTCCATAACTCCAAGCCCTGCTGCAGCTACCGAGTACCAGAAAAATCCTCAAAGCCACCTAATTGGATACAGAATACAGACCACTACAAAGGGGATGTTTGAGATAAAAATGAAAATTAAATCTTCCAAGCGGATGAGCAGAGTAATGTTTTTGACGGTACCGTAGGCGGGACTCCCCCCGAGGGTGGGGTGGGGGGATCCCGCAAATCGACTATCAAAATGCTGGTGAAAAAAAAAAGTTTCGGTGCGCTGTTGGCAGACAGTGTGACCGGCTGTTGCGGATTTCTGCCCGTTTTGGCAACGCTTTTCCTTTCTTTTTTGTCGTTGTTTATCTTTGCTGGTTTATCGGTGTTGAGGTGCTTCGAATATGACATTATTTTGTAGTTTAAAACCGTTATTTTACTATATATCTACCCGGTAATCATAATGATTCACTTAAGTAAATAAGGTAGGTACATGATTTGATTGTGATCTGATTTTTATGCATTCGAATGGTCAATCGTATCATACCTATATATCGTTCCACAGCTAAAACTATTTCTTTTAAATTATGTACCCACTCATATTCGTTGAGATCATTTTCGAGGCAGTATAACAATATAACATATCCGTTAATATAATCATCACAAAAGGACACAACATTACTTAATAAATACTAAGTATTCATTAAAACGTACCTTTCTTCATTCCGCTCATGTCGCCACCGTTGCAGCCAATCGCCTGTGGTCCCGGGCTGAGGCTGTGCAGCTGGTAGGGCGGAGTCCTAGTGTCTATCTGCGCCGGCCACGGAGCCCTAGGCCAGGCCGGCGTGGAGCCCGGCGTCCCGAGGAGGCGGAGCCGCTCGTATACCGGAGTGGAACAGTCGTTCTGGGGCTGCTGGCTGCTTGTCTTCTCTTTCTGAGCTGCTAGGTTGCGGAGCACCCGGTTTATTGATGATACCTGGTGGAGATGATGTTAATTAACAAGTGATAAAGATGGGAGAGACAAACACGAGTCTGAGTATTCATATAAGTGCTTGCGAAGGGCTATATTTGAGATCATTTCATTTTCATGGAACTAGATCTAAAAGTATTGACCAGTCTCAGAGATTGTCATAGCTAGATTGATTATCCTGTAAAATTAGATAATAGTTGATGTTTTTAGTTACGTACCCACTAGTACGTATATTATTTAAAATATTTATGAGTACAATCGAATTTGGTTTCGAATGTTTTAAGACTTAGATAATACGTACTTAGGTACTAATAAAAGCGCTACATTTCATTAACAAGTATTTATTGAGTCCATAAAAAATATATATTTCAATATTTTATTGCGAACAAATAATACAAGATGAAAATAATTCCTTGTAATCTGACATTTATGATATCAAACTCGAATAAAAGGGCTGAGATATAAAAACATTTTTAATAATCAATTTATTGCACGCCCTTCCGATCTCGTGGCGTCAGTGAGGCTAAAAGTGCCCTTTATCATAAACATCGCGTCGGCCATATCGTCTCGATGTCGGACCATTTAATATCGAGCTAATGTTACACATTGTTAGCTTTGAGTGTTTTTGTTTAACGATGATATTTGTACGATAAGCGATTTGATACGGTGAAAACAGATTAAGTACATCAATGGGACGAAAGTCTTACTTTATTTTAGGTTCTGAATAAAGCATAACTACCTAATTTTAGTTTTGCAATTCTCATCCAAATACCTACCTACGTGTTACCAAACAAAATCTTAATACATACTCATAAAGTAGGTACAATGCGTAGTAAGTAAGTACATACGATTATATTTGTACTGAGACACCAAGTCATTCACGATCGAGGCCACCCAAACCTTTTTGCTAAAAGAAAACCGAACTAAAATTGTCTACAGCCTTACCAACTGTCACACAGGCATATGACAGCGCGCCAAACGGACGTGCAACGTAACTTAGACGTAGGACAGGCAGGAAGGCGAGGCGAGGCCGTAAGACGATAGATGGTAACTTGATAGCCAGCCGCGCGGTGGTCTACGCTGCGCGGTGACTGGCAGATGACGGAATGCCCGATGGACCGAGAAAGCGCGCCACGTTCGAAAAACGAACGCGATAAAAAATCAACATAACATTTTTTTTTACAGTCTATGGTAAGATTGATACTGGTGACTGTTTTATTGCGGTGTTTCATTCATTCATTCTAGATGAAGGTTTTAATTAAGAGTTTTTTTTATGTAGACTTATAGTTTAAATGTTTTTATGTGATATATGTATTTGATATTATATAATGATACTAGCATAGGTATAAATCAATCAATGTTATTCAGAGATGAAAGTAATGAAACTAGAATTTATCAAACATAAGTAGTAAGTACCTATACAACGAATACTAGGAATCCGAAATATTGAGAAGGAAAGCAAGTGTAATGAAAGAATATTGCAAAGTAAGTGTTTATTCAATCAGAAAATTATAACAAGATATAATTAAAAGTCAGACATCTCACGTCAACGAATTTAAATGAAAAAAAAAGTAAAAATTCGTAGAAAGGGTTGAAGTTTTCATACAAATGAAATGGAAATTTTTAACAAGCCGTCAAGACTCCGCGCTGGGAATCAATGAGTTGCGCCAATTAATTGTTTATTTGTTGTTATTCTGCGTTGTTAGCAAATCACCCATTGTTTTGTTTTATTGGAAATAATTGATCTGAAATTAATACTGGCAAAGAAATATTATAAAGACTTAAAAATGTTTTAAATAAAAAATAATGTGTAAACGATTTATGTTGATTCGTCACTTGCTAGGTCATTGATAAAATAAACTTATTCAATATTATCCATAAAATCGCTATTAACAAAAACTATTAATTAATTTGGATTATTCCAGTACCATTTGGGCTTAAATTACTTTTAATTTTCATGCCCATGCCGAACATTTCACTGATTCCAAAAGTGTTTACCGCATACTACAAAAATCCATTACGCGTAGGTATAAATAAACGACCGGGCGCATGAAGTGTGGCCATGTGTGAAAACCGTCTATGCCTCTGTCCATTTGTAAAAAAAAATATACTCCACGCAAAGTACAGACCTGTAAACAGTCCCTTAATTCGAATTTTACACACCGATTGACTTGTTTCCGCGATTGTACTCGACTAATGCTCCAATTAATAAATAACCCTTTAGTATATTATATTTATTTATATGTGTTTACACGAATTAATTTCCTTCAATGGAATGCACATAGACAATGTCCATCGACAATGGGTGCGGTTTTTTTTCATATGATTGGACTTAAATGCATTTTTTGTGGTGTTTCACGGGGTATTTAATTTAAACTCTAATTCAGTGGCATGGATTATTTGGGATTAAAATCCTACTTAACTTTTTCACCACATTATAAGTAAAAAATCACAAAGGGATAAATGTCGGGAAAGATGTTTCACTTATATAGAGCAGATTCCTTTTTTGCTAATTAAATAAAGCATATTAAGTTTTAAGGTTTACTTTACTTTCGATTGACATGATTTTTCTGCAGTAATAGTGAAGTATGTAGAAGGACAAGGAAACCATGTATTCCTCGTAAGTAAAACTGAGGCTATAATTAAACAAACCTACTAAGTATCATATTCGTAGCAGCAAATGTCGTCATTTAAACGGCAACATTTGAAATATCATTTCGTTATAAAAAGCGGCAACTAAAAGCGTTCCGTTTCCACCACCGATACAGCGAGTCGTATTATGAATACAAAATAAATTACATTACAGCGTTCCTGGCGTACACTGTACACTGTACCTACAGTCAAACGGCACCGTAAAAAGTATGAAAGGTGCCCCCTAAATACTGAGTGAGGTGAAGCGCGAAAATTATCTTATATTTGCTCAGACGCCGTGAATCGTAGGGCGAGAATACTTTTCAATAAGCTTAGAGAGCGTTTTTTTTTATTTTGCAAGACCCATCTTGTAAAGCGCGAAACGCTGTGTAAAATGGAACGCACAAATAGAGGGGTCTCATTTATTGATCGATTCGATTAGTAATTTCTGTACTATTTTTAATTTTATAAGTAACGTCACGATCGGAACGCTTACGTCACAGTATTTGTGAGATTTTGTTTGTTACTTTTTACGAAACAACGTCTCAGAGGATATGAATCGAAACCATTGACAAATAATACAGAATTTAAAGAATGGGTCTTTAGATAAACTTTTTTTATAAAATTGCTATATGATAAAAAATCGAATATTTTAATAAATACATATAGACTTAATATCGTCAATGAATCCATGTTAGATAGAATGTTGCGTACTAAGACGGTAAGGTGACAGTCTTACTAGAATCGTCCTCAGACCTACTTTCACAGACCGATTGAGTCAAAGGCTCGTTTACTTCACTCGCGATTTTAATGCGCAAAGAATATAAAAAGCAGTGCATTACTCGCGCCATTGTTAAATATAGAAGGGTCCCGACAAAAGGCAACCTGCTGTGTCTATTGTGTGCCGAAGTCGGCACTTTGCGAGTCAATATTTTGGGTGACTTCTACTTTTCGCGGATGTTTTTCAACGTTAACAACTGCGCACCTCACGTTGCGTTTCGCATTGATTATTCTTTTGTTTTTTGCACTTTTTGTGCTTGTTTGTTGATCTAAACTGAATAGAGAAAGTGAATTGGATGTTTGCTTAGTGCTTCACGGTGTTTTATTCCGTATCGAGTGCTCTATAGGTGTAGGCGTTTAGTAAATAAGTTTGATTTTTATAAAAGAGCTCGTTAGGATATTTTTGCTTTCTATATTTAAGTTTTCAAGTCGATTCTTAGTAATGAGTAAAATCTTCAAATAATTTTATCAGAAAATATTCCGATAGACTGATGTTTTATAATAAGTACCTACCTACTAACAGCCTTAACATAATTTCGTATATAAAAAAATGGTAGGCATCTACCTACTTCGGAAATTCAAGAAATTCGTATATATTCAAATAAAATAAACTTGAGCACCTACAATTAATTAATTAATCTACAAAAGATTTATTATAGGAAATATCTTCACACAATAAATATAAAGGCAACCACACACCGCCCCGTTCTCTGTGAACGCCTCTCGAATAGCTAAGAAAAAAAAACCTTTCCCGCCCATATGTGATGACAGCAAAAGTCAAAACTGCACTTAATTCGAGACATTCCCACGATTCGAAATTTAAATTTAATTGTCGATTTACTATTGTACGCAATCAAAGAAATAGGTCAATAACGTAAGGAGCTCATAAATTCTATTGTTTGATTGAGACTTATAGGCAGTTTGTCAATACGTTTGTGCATTGTAGCTCGGCGGGGGGCGGTCTGTTGGGGCTCAATAATGGTCTATATTAACTTAAGGCCGAGGTGTTTCGGCCCTTACACTCAATAGTGTATTCGAAATCGTTTGAGAGTGAAATGATATGCAACGATTTATTAGGTGCTTTCTCATAGGTGGGGTCTTGGGAGAACCATTGTAAACGTATTGTTTGTCAATAAAACGGCGTGTTAATACTATTATTATGTAATTTATAGTATTATTATAATCATGAAACGTTGGTAAGAACATAATTTTTTATTGAGTTATCATAACAAACAGTATGTAGAAACTAGAAATATCAATGTCAAACTTTCAAATATAATGACGCATTTTTATCTAGTGAACTATAAACTACAAAATACGCCTTGTGAGCATTCGGCCGACCATACACAACTCCTTGTTATGTCCCTAAATAAATAAATAAGCTTGATTTTCCCGCCTTCGCCGCGCGATCCGGCGGCAGGACGCGATTTTCCGCTAGATGTGTTGCCAGAATAATAAAATCCCGACAAAAATACTTTGGACCGAACGGGCTGGGATCCCGTAAAATTGATTATTGATTTATTTTTATATGTCTGTATATTTTTGTATCTGCTGAACGATGGCAGTCGTCTTCCCTTACGCGTGGATAGTGTGTGATAAATAATGGGGATCGAAGTGTGACGAAATAATTTTTACGGTCATAAAACTACGATAAATGTGCAGAGAAAATCTCGTAGGAAAACTATGATCTTGTTAGCAATAAATAAACGTAAAGTAAGTAGATAGGCAAGGTAACGTGAATGAAACTTTTTACTAAGCAAATAACTTTTTATTAAAACACATAATAAGTATTATTTTATGAGGCTAGAAATATGTTGAAATAATGAGGCCAAACACATTTAGGGTCAATATAATTAAATGCCAACATCTTTGTGAATCAACCAAATGGCAAAAGTCAATTGTGCTAACTTTCTGAACCGGTCTCGCCGTCCGTCAATAATGATTTTATTTTAATAATAATAGTATACATTATTATTAATAATACGACATATATAATAGCGCATTATAACATTCGGCACGGGGATGAACGCTCGAATGAATCAGAATGATAACTTTTCAACGGATTTTTTTTCACACATTTCTTTTTTTTTGTTTAGAATTCGCTACTATTGTGTTGGGAGAATTATTTTTAGGCGACGAAATTATATTGTGGGATTTTAATGAGAGCTTATATATTTGTTCAGAAATAACTTAAGAGTAACTTTTACAATTGGCTTGTGGATTCCATTCCCACATAGGACATGGTACGAGAATTCAAATACATATGTCTATTTGTCTATATATATGTGTAAAGAATTATATAGGTATTTGCTTTACTTTTTACAATATCAGTTCACTTGGAAATTAAATTGGTCATGTCGCAAGATATCTATTATTATTATTTACAAAAAGCTTCATGTGCTAAATTAGAAAATGTATAGATTAAAATTTACATAAGTTGATAATACATTACAATAGTAATCGAAACATTTGTTAGCCCCGTTGTAAACGGAGACCGCACTTGTGGCGCTAATAACAATTCTAATTACACACAACTGACACTCAGTAATCATCGCATTCAATCTATCGGTTTCGTTGAAAAAACCCATTCATATTCATAAGCGACGCGAGAGCACGATAACTGTTATTACATTTAATATCCACCCTCAGACAACACTACAAGGACATCGTTTAACACACAAAAGCGACACTGCATAGTGTGGACGCCGCATAAAATTATAATAAATATCAATAGAGCGAGACGGTGAATATTCTCTAGCAGTGTAAGGGAGATAGGTAGAGGGGTCATTCCTGGTTGTAGCACGGTCTTTATGCATAGGGCTGACATGTTGTGTTTATTCCGCGGGACACAGTTTGCATTTCCCCTGCGCCTGTCAGTTGGCGTTGACGTGTGATATTGTAACTGTATGACTACTGAGATAACTTCGTGGATCATCTTTATAATAATATGTAAAATAACAATACCTGTTGAGAGTTTAAAACAGTCTACACACCAATGGTGATGATAGTTTTTAGGATAATAATTTTGTACATTATGTATTATTATATAGGATAAGATTTTATTACAAGCACCTACTTACTTCTCAATTCTTAAGAGACATTCGGTATTTATAAGTATGTATTTTATTTTATTCTAGTACCTACACACTAAAGATAGCATGTACATACACCTAACGGTAACCAGAATACTACATGTTCAAACTTTTTAATAAAATATCACAGAAAATTTAATGAAGCTCATAAAGTGTATTCAAAATTGAATTAAATGTAAGTAATCCACTAGGAAATATATTCAAGATTTTTAATTTATACAAAATTTTCCCTGATGTCCCCACATGAACAGAACAAACGGACAGTCCTATAACAAAGTGTCACCGCATTCGTAAATCGTGAAGGTGACAATGCATTGACACGTCATTTGGACGTCGAACAGGGGCTATTAGATGTCGCACTGTGGGGAAGGACACTATTGTGTACACGTAATAAGTCATAACTCATGTTAACTCGAGTGGGGTACTCTAATAATGACTATGAATTCTGATTTAGATAGAAACCTATTATTACCGGATGACCGATTTGGCGCTGACAACCGTTTTCTTTCCGCATTTGGGGTGCGAATGCGCGACTGTCATCTGTGAAATTATTTTTAAAACGGCTTGAAATTGAATGATTTGTGGACAGTTCTGCGAGGCGATAGAAATAATTTACGATTTATAACTTTATAAGTACTAAATTAAATGCATTTATCCTATATCCAGACTATATGAAACAACCCATTTATGTAGTTAAGCGTCGCAGAAGAAAAATATAAGTATTCTACGATACCGTAGAGGTTGCTACGGCGTTATAAGTGAAAAGGGTTTATTTCTAAAGTGGTTTATCTATTCCTTTTGAGGTTCATTTGAAGAATATTAGAAATCACAGCACATGCTTGCTTATTTTAAAGAATGTTAATAAAAATAGGAATATATTAGAAAAAAAATATATTGATTAAATTCGATTGGAGTGGTAAATATATTAAACGATTCTTGGGACCTACAAATGAAATAACTAATGAGTTTTGGTTTTCCATATGTCAAACTATATGTTAACCAATTTAATTGAATCCAGCTTACCATCTTACATAATAATAATAGGTACAGTATCTAGAAATCAATCAACCGAACAATATTATAACCTATTGACATATAACATGTTAATTACCTACATATACCTGCATTGAATAGTCTATTACAAATCAATCTAAACACAAACTAGGATAATCAGATTGGTATGGCCGGCATATTGGCTAATGAATGGGCATCGGATGCCACGAATAATTCCGAATAGTCACGAATGCCTCCGAATGGCGGTAATTACCCGCAAATAGGCTGTAATGGCCAATATTGCTTTGTGGTAAACTAAATCAGCTTAGCGCGGTTTTGATCGCGTTACGCGTACTGTACTTATATTATGTGACAAAAATTATTAGTGTTAATTGTACTGAATATTTTGGATATAGGTTTTGAAGCTGCGATAGCTCGGTGGAAGTGATGTTGAAAGAGAATGTTAATTCGTTTAAAATTAATTAATACACAACCATGGCGAAGGTATTTTTAATACAAACTCTATCTTATTCCGCATAAAATACGAATATATTAGATTAGACTCTTATGGGTTTGGATTAGACTCTTGCCTTATGCCGGCGCTTAAAATACGAATAAATATTTTTTAGGTACCTTGTCGGTTAAAATTCATGTGAAATTTACCTTGCTGAGTTACCTACTTATCAGTTCTAGGTCTAAAGCTCAAAAATAATTTAAATGTTTTTCTCTATTATTTATTCGAAAACTAACATTGATTTCCTAGTCAACAAACAAAATTCAGCTAACTTTACGCAAGTGAATTGATCATTCTGCTCATAAATCCACATATGCAAACTGCGGGGTGTGGATTAAAATTAAAAGTGCGTAAAACGTACAACATATGTGTATTTGAATGAACGGTACGGAATCACCCCACCGAGACTAAATGAGATTTAGTCAAACAACTATTCATAAAACATTCACCCTCTTTGTCTTATACATTGCGATCAGTATTTGAAAGAGCGAGATAGGGTGCTAGCACTGATTAAGTTGAACTATATTCATTAATATAAGTAAGGTTTTTATGTCGTTTGATACAAATCAATGTTTATTGGCTCGAATGATAAATGAGATTTACGGTGTTGGAAAGATTTATTTGATTTTCATGAATGATTTTCTTCAACTATTAGGTATAGTGAGATTAGAAATATACGTCTGGCTGTCTCGTCTGTTTGTAGGTATACATGTTTATCTATGTAAGGTGTAAAGTTGTCCGTGTGTAATGATCTCATGTCCGAGGATAATTATAAGGTCAAATTAGCATACAATATATTATGGGATATCACAGTATACTTTTAACTTTAAGCCGCGGAACAACAACTAAGCTAGTTCTAATAAAAATCATCTTAAGTTTTCCCATATTTTACCTTCGTTCCCATCTTCCTTCCTTCGGCCATTATTGAGTGAAAACGTACATACCTACAAACTATCGCATTTATATTATTAGTAAGACTTCAATAACACGTAACTTCTAGTCCTCAATAGACCTTCAGTGTAAATTAAAGCAACAGGCCCGCGCCAGTGAGAGTGAAAGCAAAATTAAATTCCCTTAAAGACGTTAATGTCGGTTATCAAAGAAAGCCTAAACATCTGATTATGACTGGTGTATACCGTTCGTTTGATCTCCACTCGAGTGTGACGATCCTAAGAATGCCTTGTGGATCCCTACCTTGGAAGTACTCACTGTCTACAACTTTACATTAGTTAGGTACCTACATGTAAATATACACAAATTATAAATGTTCGTTATTATATGAAAGGATGGAACGGGAATGTTGCTGAATTTATGCGCAATTTAAAAGTGTATATTAAATATTTTAAATGGATACGACAAAGGCTTAGCTTGTAAACGAAAAGGTATGTATGTAACGACTGTAACAACTGTAATTTTGTCATATGAGTCTAAATATTGGGTTTTTTCATTGTTGTGTGAACCAATTCTATGGGAAATCTCTAGAATTAGTCTTACATTACATAAAATTTGTAGTAGGTACTAGTCATAGATGCAACAAAACGACGGCACCTATAACCATATTGACGTTTAAAATATGTATATAAAAATACAGTATTTTATTTAAAAAAATCAAAATTTCCTTTTATCAAATAAGACCAAAATACGGTGTAGAGACTTTTGATTATATGTTGGTACAGTATTTTCAAAATTACCAACGTTCCTAAGTCAGCGCGTAGGTACACCAGAATTAAACGCGCGCTCGCATTCCTTTTTAATGAAAATCATTTATTATTTTGATTAAACAAACATCCCAATATGTCGGCGTGCAAGTTGTTTGTAACGACTTCTTATCTAATATCAGTTGATGGTATCGCTATTTAATATTGCTCTGGATCAAGGGAGCCGGGGTACAGTCAGACCGTTAACCTTTTTAATTGTTTACAAACTTTTTATTTAAAATTGCTATAATAATAATAATATTTTATTGCTCAAAAATAAATCGGTGCTCTTAAAATACTTGAGAATCACCAATTTATTCTTCAAAATCAATTTAGCGAAAATTTTAGGTGCTTTTTTTACTTATGCGCTACAGTTTGCGTCCTTTACTTGTTAAACATTTCTATATTCTTTGATCACATTATGTTTGTTTTAACTAGGAAATATATATTTTAATAATAGTAATAATAGAATTGTTATTGAAATTCTTTGTTTGCGCGAAGCATTTATGTACCAGCTAGCGAGGCCTCCACGAGATGTGAGACCTCTTTAAAAAGCCGACGAGCCTCCGGTCCCCATTGGCCCTAGAGTGGAAAGAGTATTAAATTTTTGTTTGAAAAATAGAAACATATGCTTTAAGAAAGTAGTTTTTAACAGTATTTAGTACTTGCTTTTGCCCGCGACTTCATCCGCGTGGAATAGTTTGAGATTTTAAAACATTATTTATTAGTGCTTCGCTCCTATTAGTTATAGCGTAATAATATATGGCTTATAGCCTTCCTCAATAACTGGGCTATCTAATACTGAAATAACTTTTTTACGGATCGGTAGTTCCTGTGATTTGCACGTTCAACCAAACAAACTCGTCAGCTTTATTATATTAGTATACATTTATTCTATCCTTACATACAGAGCATGCCCGAATGTTCCGGCATCATTCCGCAGGGGCTAGTTGAGCGGTGGGATTTAACGTTAATATACGCAATCTGTTATTCGAGTAGGTATTAGAGCATCATACCTACAGACACACTGTATGTGAGGGTTATTTAATTCCTGTACATTTTGATTCAGTTTTTATTTGTAAACTAATGAGATAATGATTTGATATATTTTTGGCTGACTGGACTTGTTCACAACTCAGATCTAGAGCTCAATTTATAAAGAAGCTACAACAACATAATATATAGTAAATAGATATCTGTGATTCACACACAACCTAGATTCAAAGTACAGTCTATATACCTAAGTATGTTTCCTAATTATCCAAAAGTTTAAGAAGATACGTAGTAACATAAAATCTTACAACCAACTTTATTCACTGATTTATCATTAAATTATATAAAATAGAACATAAAAAACGTAAATTCCCATATAAAAAAGCAATAAAACACTCGATTCGATAACGCTCAAAACTTATTGTCGATAATAGGAGAGTATAATATAAAAATTGCATATCCCAGCTTAGCGCGCACGTGGCGGGCAAGCGAGGCGATACTTATCTCGCTTCGCTTGCCACCCCGCCCGCCTGCCCGGCTTGTAGCTCGAGCGTCGCTTACATCCCCTGACTGTAGCTTACGCGACGCTTACAACATCGGCTTGTAGCTCGCGCGTCTCTCGATGATTATTACATACTTATAGTAGGGACAAGATAATAGGTCACTTTTGACATTTCATCAAAATTCAACAACGTAACCTTGTAACGGCGGGCATAAAATAAGAACTGCACAATTGCTTAACTTTTTTCAATTACGTTTACATATTTATTGTAATAATGACCGATACGAGTAATTTTACGATTTGCTTTCACTAATAAACCATTCTAAACATAATAAACAATTTCTGATCTAAAGAACTGAACGTCGTTACAATGTTGCGTCAGTCAACCCTTTTTCTTTTTAAACACTAGGGATGTTACTCTAAAAATCGAAAGCTGATAGGATTGTAAGTTGAATCGAATGCAATGATTACTTGTGAAGAAAAATCACCATAAATTTATAACCACGTTGTGATTATAATAAAACCTAATTATACATATTTATTATTCTTTTAACTAACTATAAAAATACAAAATAATTTAAAAGAAAATAATTTTACAAGATTTTGAACGAGATGTGAGAATAGACAATATTATTGACTAGCTGCCTCCCCGCGGTTTTACCCGCGTAGTTCCCGTTCCCGTGGGAATATAGGGATAAAATATAGCCTATGTTACTCGGGGATAATGTAGCTTTCCAAAGGTGAAAGAATTTTTGAATTCGGTCCAGTAGTTTCGGAGCCTATTCATTACAAACAAACAAACAAACAAACAAACAAACAAACAAATCTTTCCTCTTTATAATATTAGTATAGAAAATGAATTAATAATATCTCTGAGTGCTGACAGCAGTGATGAAGATAGCAGTTACGATAGTTCAAGTGAATAAAAGCAATTTTTTTTGTTAAATTACGTAGGTACTTGTCTTATTTTGCTCCTTTAATTTATGAAAGAAAAAATAATAATGGGACAGGGATTCGCATGATCATTTTTAAAATTCACATATGTTTCAAGTCTGTATCGATTCATTCGATTCATTCATTTAATCGATGTTTTTAAGCAGGTCACCTCACTATGAATATAAAACTGACATCTGTCAAAAGTGACCTATTATCTTGTCCCTACTTTAGGTATACTAATCATAAGGAATTTTGACATAAGATAACATTCAATATAACATTAAGGATGGTTGGCTAGTTAACTAGCAAGTCATTTAGTACCTATATGAAAAATAAAATACAATATTTATTTTTGTCGTATTTGACTCCATTTTTCTTTCTATACATAATTACATAGTATATTAGATAGTAGACATATCGACCATCGTAATGTAATATCTACTTTTATACCAATTTTCAGCAAATTATACATACCTAGGTAGATAGGTACTAACCTAATTTTACCTATCACACTGTAGCCATTTGATTTTGTTGTATATAAGTGCATATATTTTCAATGATTTTTGCGACAAGTACCTTGCTTAAAAACCTATAGTTCCCTCTTGGCACTTTAAAAAAAGTCTCTCAATTGACAATTTAATCGTTCTATTGAATCGTACCCATATGAAATCGATCAGGTGTTTCCCTCATAAGCTAAACAGATAAACGCCGTATACATCTCAATGGGTTATTGTTCGTCGCCCACGTGCCGCTGCCGCGTGGGGTTCTCATGTTATATTGGATGTAAACCCTGTAATTAACTCGTTCACAACTAATATGGGATGCTTATTGCTTATTGCTTACCCCTGTTTAAATCCTCCGGTAGGTACTTGGGATGGGCGGAGATCGGCAAAAATTCGTAACGTTTTTTTTAATATGGTTGTGATGTTGCTTCTTATTCGGTTTTTTGTTGAAAATTATGTCTGTTTTTTTGTTGAATAAATAAATTCATGAAGGTAATATAATGCAGTCAGGATTTAATTTTTTCTTTATTTTTATGTTAATAATACGAAATTATATTCGTTGTATTTAGATGTATTGTAAATTAGATCGCTTTAAACTGTCACTGTTGTACTTGTACCCTTTAGCTATTTTTACAAAGTTACATCTGCAAGTGACAATAACATTAAACACACGTGACGAACAAGACAATCGTTACAATTTTATATATTTATTTACAGTTCCGATTACGCACTCAACATCAATGTAAGCTTTAAATCCTTCGAATTGTGGTATTAATTTCCCTCCAACACTTCTTAGTTTGAGTAACTTTTACTGCATTCAGAATTGTGCCAAAAAGCTCATTAAATAAATATCATTATTGCTTGTCAGCAAGTATGACTTTCATGAAAAAATATCTTCGAATTGAATTGAACGTTATGAGTGAGGGATATGGTGTATTTTCGTTTGGGGTTGGAAGAGTAGGGTGGATGACACTATCACTGGCCTCATGCTCGTCACGTGCGCGCCACGCGCCGTCTCCGATAATCTTCTTTACCGGACTCCTTTGTTACAATTTGTTGCTGCACCGATATATTCCCGAGCCGCTCAGCCGCCGACCCCCGCCAGATCGAAATCTCAGATATGACGTAATGATATTTTAAATCAGTGTTTTGAACGAGCTATTTATTGAGTTATTCCGTAGGTAGTTATGTATATTAGTAGAATATTGGTTTAGGTGTTTTATGTGTTTTACGAAATACATTTATTGAGTCAAAAGTTTGCTTATAGTTCCAGGAAAATCAATTCATGTTTAGCTAAAATAATATATACATATTTCAGTATATAATTTGCTATAATATTTTGCAGTTTGTGGCACAAATAGCGACTGCTATTTAGGACTAGGATTTCATGGTATTCGATTCTCTTAACCATTTTCAAACATCACGTAAATACATTTCGAAAATTTTCTAAACAACATTTAGAAAGATTATATTAACAAAGCAAATCCTAAATCAAAATACGACTAAAACTGTAACTAAAAGTCAATAACATTCGCCAAAAAAAGCTGCGTCGCTCCCGTCACCGTCGCTACGTTAAAGTGACAAGAAAATATCGCGATACAATGAAATAAAGTTGTCATCCCCAGCTACGGGCCGGAGAGCGTGTTAAATGCATTAATTTGGCCTGGATTTAGTGGCCCGGAAGTGATTTGCTACGGGAACGCATGTTCTAGTGCGATATGACCCTATGCCAACAATTGACCCCCTCACCACACTTTTGTACCATCAATCAAAATTAGACTTTAACTCTTAGTGTTTTAAATTTAATTTACATTGGCAGAAGAAAACGTTTAGGGCTGTATGAATAGTTAGTAGGGCTTAGTATCGTTACAACTTTTTTTTGTCGAAAGTCGTTATCGCAAGAGTAAAGGCTTAGCGATCGTTTTGGCACTCTTGTATGATATTTATCCTTTTTTAATGATCATTTATTTTTATATTTAACAAGATATTTTTATTCAAGTATTTCGCAAATTTTATTTTTGCAAGTTATTCCTTTGAAACTCAATATACCTTAAATTATAATACATTAAATAATTGTGTAGGTATGTCTATCATTGAGCCTAAATAATTAGGTACTTTTTATAGAAGTCACCGTTATTTTCTAGTTCAATACAATAGCTAAAGTAACTAAAATAAAAAAAAAATATAAAAATAAATTCATTACATAATAGTACTACATATTTTGTTAAGTAGGTATTTATATTTTTAAATACGTTTTTAAACACAGACTGCACAAATAGATGTATCTTGTCCAATTATGTGCCTTGTCAGTTATATATTATAAGCCACTAATCCATCTAAGAAATTAGCTGATGACGAAATACATGTACTTAAAGAGTATACAGGATTTGTTAATAAAATAAGACGCGTCTCGTTTAGAATCGATACGCGACGCTAATATATTCAACCGTACCGTTAAGCACCCTCTTAAACAATCTACGTAAACACAATATAACCCGATATTCGATAAATACGAAGACATCAAACGCCCTCGCCTCACACAACATACCTACGGCGCGAGGTACCTACCTGTTTTGTACGTATAACCACCCTTAACGGTACCCTTCGCTGATAACTTAAAGACTTTATCCCCCGTACAGGAATTTTTACGGGAACAAAGCCTTCATATTTTCTTTATTCATGCCGTGTCAAAATCGCCCGGCTTCCCCCTTGGGAGACGGCGAAAAAAGAGATAGCAGCCCAACTCTTTCGCGATCATTAAAAACGTATAACTCCGTCTCGCTTTACAATTTTCCCTCTGTTTCGGTTTTTATGTTTTTCTCGATATTCCTCGAGGAGAGTACTTAATGCGGTGCTTACTTTTTTTCTTCAAACCGTCACCAACAGGGTGATGGCGCGAATTTCTTAATTAATTTATGTTAAGTATTTTCAAGAGGGTGACATTTGTCGTAAAGGGTGTTTAAAGAGTACAAGTCGTAAAATGACGATATAATTTTTTTTTGTTGATTCATGGTTATTATTGTATCTTTGCGCTACGTTAAGTTTTACGGCGTTTTCATTGAGTTTTCAGCTATTTTATCGTTTCGAAAGAGTTGATACTTATCGTACCTAATGTCTTTATTTCATAGCGACGCTGCATACCTACTATTACTATTTGTAGGTATATAAGGTTTTGATAAGTAACACCACTTTTTCATTACTTTCTCTAGATCCTCGCTATTTTAATACCAACCTTTATATCCGAAGACGTACCGTATTCAAAAAAGGGAAAAAAATGAAGAAAAAAGTTATAACGTCATATTGTTTTGCCACGAAGTGGGGGACGGGCGACGGGGGAGCAAAAAAAGGGGAGTCCTGTATAGTGCTGGGGAAAAGATAAGGCGTTATAGCATCCTGTATATGTACCTATAGCTACACCCTGTACCGACACCATTGTGTTTTACGACTAGTCCTTTCATATTTTTCATACTTTTAAAGGCGTTTCGGTAAAGTACGTTATGTGAAAGACAAAAAAGTCGTTGAAAATATCTTGGGAAATATTTTTATTTTTATGAGCACTTTACAGGCTTTTTAATAGTGTAGGCTTAGTATCACGATTTTATTGGTACTTAGGTGACGTGTTACCATCGAGCATATAACCAACGTGTTACGTACATATACCAGAAAACGATGAATGGACCATATAATGTTTTCAAATAGGTATTCGATTTACATTTTTCATAACATTATAAGATCTGCTAACTTGATTAAACATGAACGGAACCATATATTTTGTAAATAAATCATTGATATGCTAACATTAAATATTGTTGTATACCACGACTAAAAGAAGTTGTTATTCAAATGTTGCCCAAATGTTTAGTGTTAATGTTAGTAAATTCAAATGTTTAGTGGAATATCCTTCCTTGATTTTTTTAAATTTCATGCACCGCAATAATGTAAACGCATATAAAATACAAGTGTTAGTAAATAGATACTCACACTAGGAATATTATCAGATGTGCAGACTCCTTCACTCAGGAGGCGGTCCCTGATCTCCCAGGCGAAGATAGAGGGGCACTCCCTCTTATATTGAGCTATCTTGCTGACCACCTCAGCTGTTGCTACTCTTGGCTTCGACCCGCCGATAGCCCGGGGTCTAATCGACCCTGTTTCGTAGTACCTGTTCGAAAAACAAATCATTAATTAATTGGGATTACAAGGAACATGACGTCAAAAAGATACTTGATTTACTCGTAGCACAAGTGCTACGAACTGCTACGAATGTTATTTCGTACATAAACGTTATTTGCTTACAGAAAACGATTGTCTTTAGGTACTGTCATTAAAAAACTTAAATTTCTCTTACTTATTTAATCTTACGCTATTGTATGTATATGTTTATTTATCGACAATTTTATGTACAAGCCGCTTGTTTATTAGTGATAATTATATAGGTACATTTAACAAAACCAGTAATTCTATTTGTCGGAAGTGTAACTTAGTCATCCAAAAAATATTCGACCACAATTTGCATATTATACATATACATATTTATACATATTTTCCGTACAGAAACAACAAATATATTTTTGTTATACCACTAAGGTGACAAACCTTCCCACTTTATGGGAAACTGAAATCCAAAGAACTCTTTAAATGTCTTAAATTAAATATTATTAATTTTGATTCAACTTAATAATGATAAAATTCAAAAGGCCATATGCCCAAGTCCGCCAACAAACTGTCACCAACAGTATGGTGTATCATCAGTGGAGGGTGGGCAGGTGTCCGGTTACCTGGTCGCCTTGCGCGCGGTATCAGGTTCGATACCGGGCCGTAAGTTGTTTTATTCGCTTTACCAGCTGTCGTCTCGTTAAATTCGCGATCGACTTCATTGTTTTTGGATAGGTAAATATATAATCGTTTAAGTTATACGAATCCACTTATCAAGCTTATAGAAAACTTATTATAATGCAAAGTTTTTATAATATTTTTATAATCCGCATTGAAATCACCACAACATTAATTTATTTGTATCCAATTTAATTATTTGCCTTTATGACGCAGCATATTCGAAATACTTTTATAGAAACTTTATTTTCTATTTACTTCTCACTGTTCTAATCCAAAGCTATCAATTTCTCTATTTACCTTATGTCAATTTCAAAATACCAAGTATTTTTAAGTATTTCTTAAAAATCGAGTAGCCATTAGAATAAATAAGTACCTAATATTCTATAACCTCAATCAACAGATAACAAACCGCAGAACTATCAAACGAAAATAAATTGACATTTCATGCGTCTATAAAAAAATATAACTTCTCGAATTACCCGTCTGTCACCTAAAACCAACCTTCGTCGTCACCTTGTCTGTATGGTTACACCACCGATTCCGATAGGCTAGTCGACATCCAGCTCTAGAAAGTGTTTGAGGTATTTTCAAACGAGTCGGGTTTTAGCCCTGCGGGTGCGGTATACGACTATGATTCTGCGGTTTGGACCAGTTAGACCCGCGGATATATTTCCAACTGCATTTTTGGGATAGCTCCGTCCGTATTATATTGCTAGGGTTGTCTATTAAAGGATCGAGTACGTTTGCGGTTTTTTCTGGTATTTAGGTTGGTATGTTGTCTGTTAAATTTAGAAAGTATCGTGAGGTATTTAAACAAGTCAAACTTGGAATCTAATGCGATCATTTCTTTTTTATTGGGTGAGCTAAAATTATTGTGTGATGTTTTATATACTGTATCAAAAATGTATCAATTTAATCAATTAATTTTATGATTGTATTATTGACAACCTTAACAGATTTCTATTTATGAAGGTTTGCGGTTAGCTGTCTACCCACTTGATAAATTCCTTTTGAAAACATTTATAAGTATAGATATTAATATTGAAAGTTGACTCTATGTTGGATACTCATTATTCGTTTTTGGAGTCCACCATCCAAGTAATATTTTAGAGATCATGCCGACTCTACTTGCGGCCTGCCTCAAATAGGTATATGTACACAGACTACATTATTCTAGAAAAGAAAAAAAATTACGTAATCTGATTTTGAGATTTTCTGTTGAATTTCCTCCGCAGAGAAGAAGATCCACAGGAATTCCACTAAGTACATATTTTATCATTCATACTATCTTACAAAAGATTTCCACAATATCACGCCTGAGTCAGTTAGTTACCAAACTATGTATTCCAACTGACCTGCCGAGTATCTTGGAGACGCACCCGTTGGAGACCTGCAGGATCCTGCTGATGTCGCAGGGCCGCGCGCCCGAGTGCGCCAGCTCCACGATCTTCTGCCGCGTCGAGTCCGGCAGCGGTCTCCCTCCTACAAACACCCCGCCGAGCTGGTTAACACCGCTGTGACCTGCCGCACCATAAGTCTGCTTACTCCAATTAATCACGCGTTTTATAAACAACAGTAGTAGACTTATGTAGGTAATGCAACAGGTTGCGCGTAAGGCGTTCGGATGATAAATGGATGGTATAAGGTTGCTTGAGGGAATTGCGTTGAAGGTTTTGCGCCTGGTGCGGTTCTGGTAACCTTCAATGCAATTCGTAGACATATACTATTTAAAGCAGCGGTCTCAAAATAATAAGACGGTAAATTTTGTGAAAGATTTTAGTGGGTATCTTATGTGTCAAATTCGACTGCCGTTTCTATTTTGGAAGGAAGTTCTTTCTATTTTGAATCGAGAAACAACAATCGGTTTTAATCACAAGCTTTGGATCGACTATGTTTGGGACTTCCTTGTGCAGACCTATGTCTATGTATTAATAAAGGGTGATGATATGAAGTGGTAATCACCATTACCTTTACCTTTGTGCGCCAGGTCGTCCATGCGGTCGAGCAGGTTGGCGTCCGGGGGCCAGGGGCTGATTGGCGCCAGTTGCTGCGCCGGCAGCATCGTGTACACCCCGTAGTCTTCTATTGTGACGCCCTGGGTGGGCATTTTATTGTTATAAAATAATATCCTGGGATAATTGTCACATATGGTCAAACTGATTCCAAACTAATCGGGGCTTGTACTTTGGTAAGTCATATAACTGATATGCTACTTCTAAATAGATATCTACCTATATGAAATCTAGACGCAGAATACATGTTCATAAACACAAATGTTTGTTCTGAAAGTCAAAATTATAAAGAAAATACATACAATAAAAAACTTGGGAAATTCCTAACACAGTTATATAATAGGTATATTCCAAATTAAGGAAATAGATAATGATACGGTATTCACTTTCAGAATGAATAGTTGGAGCATGAACATATCTGTTTGTGCGTTGTATGGGCGTGTAGAGTAATTTTTACTTAAAATTTTAGCACTATCAGCTATTTGGCTACTATAGTTTGGTTTGAATCAGATTAACCGTGTGTAAAAAAGTGTCTGCATAGATATATAATGTTATTTATTTAAATAGGTATCATTTAAACATACATATATGTATGTGATATCTATTTTGTTACCAATATGGTATAAACTCAATTTGAATTTTGAAATCTCACTGCCTATTTGTTAAAAAATATCCAACAGCAAATAATTGTTTATTATTCGAATCTACAGTAGGTAGGTATAACGCAGTTAACCTAAAGGTGGAATTACATATATCTCTTTATATGTAGGTGATCATAATGAGATGGCTGGCTATATTGAGCATATCTAATCTCCGTATTGGTTAAACTTCATAATGTTCATGTTGTCCGCAACCGGATTATTGATACTTAATAATCAAAGTAATGTTGATCTAGAATCACAACACTTTTATCGAACTTAAATTAAATTTCACCGAAGCATTCACTCGACATTATTAATCCGCTTTCCTTCGCCAAGATTATTATTGAAACATGCGCAAAATTGGAAAATGTATATTTTCTCTTACTTTAAGTTCTTAATAATATTTTTTGTATTTCTACAAGATTTCTGGCTTGTTTCTAGTGAAAGTCCGATGATACAGGAGATACCAGAAGAATTAATTTCGGATTTATATTTACAATACAAAGATGCTGTTGAATCTGGTAAGTTATAAATGTTTAAAACAATGATTAAGTAGATTCTAAAACATTTCCTCCCGGGCCCATCATATTTAATCCTAACCTATATACTACTTTATTTTATCTTGTTCCGTTTAATCCTATTAAATTTATAGAGGTGAAAGGTTGTGAGAATACATACCTATGTATACTAAAACTAATATAATAACTTATTTAACGAAAAAGCCTATAAGCTAGGTATATAATATCCCGCTACAACCAATAACAGCGGAAAGTCAATGAAAAAATATTGTAAAAACTGTAGACGAAGTTGCACAGGTCAACTTGTTATGACTATTATAAAAGATGATTAAAAGTTACAGTATTTTTTATGACGTCATGTTTAAGATAACTTACAAGATAGGTATATTATAAAACATGTTATTTATATTAAATACTTAATATATGTTTTATTTCAGATGACACCCAATCTCTCCGTCGATTAAATAAAATGAACAGAGAATTTAAAATTCACGTAAAAAAATTAATTAAGGTAAACGGTTTAAAAAGTCATAATCTACTTATAAAGGAAATTAATTCAGAAAGAAATCCCATCATTTATATTAACAATCCTGTTGAATCGAAACTACCTAAAACATATTTAACTTTAGAAGAATTTAAGAAAGTCTTAACTGACAGAGTGAAACATCAAAGAAAAGAGTTTAAATTGAATAAAGGTTTTAAGTTAAAAGGCATTAGTAAAACATTTGTACAAGATCGAGAATCTTCTACGACTAGTAAGGAGTTTTTAACCAGAACAGTATTAAAAATGGAACAATTAAATGTAAATAGAAATATTTCCTATGAACGTAATGAAACAGATGCTAATTTTATAATGGAAACTAAAAAGAAACAAGAAAAAAACTCAGATGCTACAATTATAAGTACTACTCCTTTTTTACGTGAAATAACATATAATATGACTCATGATATGATAAATGACAGTAATACAATACAAAATACTGTAACTCCTGAAAACACTGAGACAAGTAATATTTCTCCTACAACTGATACAGCTTTTTCAAATAATAATACAAAATTACATGAAGAAACTACTCCTTATTTAGTAAATATAAGTACTGTTTATAATAAAATGGAAGATTTTCTTGGTACTACTATAAGTACTACCAATGCTCTTGCTAATAATGATATTATACTCTCAACAATTAATGATAAAATAATAGTAACGCAGAACGATTCAGAAACTTTAAAACTAAAAGTAACAAATGATGATAATCAATCTGAAGTATTTGCTAAAACTAAGGATAATTCAAAGGAAATTAGCTTTGAAACTATGTCTACTAAGACTGATACTAGTTCATCTGTCACTTATACAACTGCAAAACCTAGAAAGACAACTTTAGGGGTAAGTTAATAATTACCTATGTCAAATTGTATGTCTGATATTGTTTCGATCTCAAAAGATTCTATGAAAAGCTTAATATTATATTATACGACCAAATTTATATTAATGTACTAGTGGACCAGGCAGACTTCGTTCTGCCCACCAGCGCCACCTACCGGGTCCAAGTATATGTAAGCTATCCTATCTCTCAAGTTGGATCGAACTGCACATGGTGTGCCAATTTTATTATAATCGGTTAAGTGATTTATATATATTAAGATGTATGTTCTTTACTAAACTTCTTTAGGGTTCTCTTGGGGGTCAGGGGTTCTAGCTCAAAAACGTGTCATTGAACCGCGTGACTGTAGAAATCTATTTATATTGACTATGTAAATTCCTACAGGTAGCAAGCAATGAATATATCTGGTAAAAACATAATGCAATTTCATTTCCGACGGATAGGTACAGCCATCCAACGGTGATGCAGCCTCAAGTTTATTTCATTACCTAGTTTTTAGGAATTATTAACAATGTTGTGTCGTAAATTGTTTCGGAAATAGAATTAGGTAATCATACACAGTTAGATATGCTAAAAACTAAATGAAATTATCGATTAGTTGTTGATGTTAAGGTTATGAACAAAACAACGAACTAAGATTACTTTATACCTATATTCCCGAGTAGGTATTACCAAAAGCGTTAGGTATTTGCGAAAGTAAATTACGATGTGTCCACATTTAAGAACTATAACGTTTTTCTAACGACTACAGTTAGACAACAGGCGGTATATATAAGTTTTATTATGATTATAAATATCCTGGGACATTTAAAATATCCTGGGACATTTTCACACACGGCCAACAACGGATTATGGATATGAAGTACTACTGATTTCAAGGTGACCTAGGCGGTTAAAAAAGTTTCTTCAATATATGTACAATTATGCTTTTTAAACTAAATGAAATTGGCAGTGTAAATATCCGACATAAGTGCCTACGTGCTACCGAGTAACTAGGTAATTTAAAAAAATGTGATAAGGATAATTTTAAAGTTATGCTATATAACTTGATGATTGGAGGAACATAAAAATATAATAATATATGAATGATATTGCGGACGTAATTTAATGAAATATGTTCCGATAGATTCCGTGAGTTGATTAGGTAGGTACCTATTGCTTGGCTTGAATAACAATGTAGGTAACATATACTACTTGACCAAAAAATATGTTATTAAATCTTAACTTTATTTATTTTTTATATTTAGACGGTGAGGATGTAGGGTATCACTTTATAATGTAGCACAAATGCAAACTTTGTCTTATATAATATGATAGATTGATTAAACAAATCTAAGTAGGTGTGTTTTGTAAAATAATAGGTATATTTTAATTAACTAGTTGATACATCTCCCCGCTTTTACAATATTTTTGATTTATCCTTCGCTCCAATTGATCGTAGCGTGATGTTCGGTATATAGCTCATAGACTTCCTCGGTATGAGCTATCTAACACCTGAACATTTTCTTATTGGAGCCTATAGTTTCGGAGCCTTTTCACAATCGAACAAAAAAATCTAATCTTTCGTCTTATTACAAGGTAATGTACACATTAATTTCATTTCATTTTGAAATGTTACCTTTTAATGTCATGTAGAGACATAAAAATAAAAACCTAAAGTTGTTTACCTACCTACCTACCTACCCTAGTTACTTATTGAAATGAAATGAAATGAAATGAAATGAAATAAATTTATTCATTCAAATAGGCCTTCACAGGCACTTATGAAACGTCGACTCTAATGCTCGGTTCGGAAGGTTGCTTTTGCTGAGAAGAGCCGGCAATAAACTCAGCAATTACTCTTTTCAAAACAAGTTTTAACAATTTCTTTAACAATAATAATATTAGTCCTGATAGAACGAGCGCTATACCCATGCCTCGCCATCGTTAATATAATCGTTTATACAATAATAAGCCTTCTGTACCAAAGCTGACTTAACTCGATCGATATTCAAAACTTTATCTTAATAATGAATTTTCTTTTTTTCAGAGGCCTTTAGTATTTATGGGAGGATACAAATAAAACCTCTGATGCAAGTAAACAAGCAGTGTATTTAAGTTGAAGTTTAAGTTGAAGAAGTAAGTCATTTTAAGTAAAAACCTATCTATTTTAAATTTCTAGGAGCATGATTTACGATATGAGTTTCCATCAAAGTGCATAGAAAGAGAACGGACCCGAATTGAATTAACGACCGATTTATGTACCTACTCATTGGTTTTAATGGTTTTTTGTATAGTAAAAGTTACGAGTTCCAATATTTCATATATGCTTTTTTGTTAGCTTTAATAAAATATTTAAAAAAAAATTGCAACTTGCGACTATGTACCTACCGGTAACCTACACGTAGCTTACGTGTGAGAGGACCTCCTCAGGATTAAAGACAATATCAGTGTTTTCCCTTACTTTATTTTAGCCTACACATTTTTGTTGTTGGGTTATTGTTTCAACGGACCGCTGGATGCCTGAGACCTACCTAATAACGAAGGAAGACTAAGGCCTTTAATCCAGGTTTTTATAATTGGTACATAATAAAATTTATAAATGATCTTATAAGAAAGTACATAAGTAGAAAAACTATATGTGAGTTATATATTTACAATAAAAATATGGTAATTAAAATATGTATATCGAACCCCAGTACCTACATACCTACCTACCTAGGTTTACCCAGTACCTATTACGTTTACCTATCTAGGTATTACCTATTGTAGTTAATGCCAATTAAATATATTTTATCTTTATTTTGTTACTGTAAAGAGGTTTAAATGTTGTTAGTATAAATTGTTATTTAAAGGTGATTAAGTAACAAACCGAATGAATATTTTATTTCAGTACATAAGTAGGTATCCCATGCCTTTAATTGTACGGACAAATAAGTACTTTAAATCAAGGTTCCCATTATAGTCTTACCTTAACTAACTGCCTAGAAAAAAATCCAAGTTATTGCCAAAGCAATAACTGAAGCAATCTTCAACTGGCCGCTTCTAACATCACTAACAATATTTTTATTTTAACTAATTAAAAAGTTCACAGTAAACTCTGGCTGTACAGGTTTAGACCTTGTGCAAAATCACGCAATATATAATTTTCCCGCCAAACGAAACGTCAAACTGTCAAACGCGCGAACATTGCGCCTCTACTACTTCTGAATAAAGGCGGCACTTCACTGATTACAAAATACAACCTCACGTGGAACTCCGCAGCTTCACTATACATTTATAACTACGAAGGGCTGATATCGAGGCTGTCTCGACACGAGACAGCACCAATCTCCCGGACCTTGGAGAGAAAGAGACGTCAATATGAGAGAGTGTCAACACCTATTGTAAGCCGCTTACTGCATTTAGGACTGCTCATTTGTGGGAAAGAGACACATAGCGTTTTATTGTGTGGCTTTAATTCGCGACCCGCCCATCCTCATTTAACCCCCCTCAGTGGTGGGGTGAACTTGGCCAGTTTTAAATTATCTATTATAATAAAATTATTTCGCAAATAAGGGGTTGGTTATGGTAATGATGTGTTTAATTTATGTCGATATCTTTATCTTTAGCAATAGGTCGACAGTCGAGATATCAACTTCGACGAAAGAGTTTCGTAACTCGACATAGTACCTACCTAATAAGTTAACGAAATGTATGGTGCATTTTCAGTAACAAAGCTTTGTCGATGTGCAATATTGTTTTTATTTTCTACTCCAGTATATTTTCTATATGAAATCGGTATCGGTAAATAGATAGTCAGTAAATGTTCCTACCTTTCCCAGGCTTTGTGTACAGTCAGCAACAAATAAGTATCTAGTCACGTAGTTAAACAGATCCATGTAAGCCTAATAGCCTATGTGTTAATTCAATTTATAAACTATCTGTGTTCCAAATATCATACAAATCCGTTTGGTACTTTTTATGTTTAACACACATCCAACCATAATCACAAACTTTCGCATTTATGATATTAGTAGGATGTTGCAAACCTTACTTATGACCTCTCACGATCTGTCGTGAGAGGTAGTATAGAGGTTAGATAAAGAGTTTACCATGGAAGAAGCCTAGATATAAACCTGGATATAAACCTGCGGCTTTCCGCGGTCCCAGGGACCTTCAATTTTTCCGAAATACAGACCTATGTCCTATACAAACTCTAGTCTATATCTGTACCAAATTTAAATAAAATCGGTCCAGTGGTTGAGACGTGAAAGCGTAACAGAGTAATTTTCACATTTATACCCAATATTAGTAGAGACTAGTTTCCGCTAGGCGAATTATTCTTTAATAGGATTTCTCTAATAACAGTATTCTATTGTTAATCCAAAACATTTTCAAATCGTAGGTAGGTATGTCTAATTTTCTTTAAACTCTTTCAGTTGTTATTGCCTAAAAGTGCAACTATCATACTTAGGTACGTCTATCCTCATAATCTTTTATTAATTCTTTTAATATTTAGTTTCTAATTTAGCTAAGATCATGCTGTAGTAATAAAGTGTCTGTTTGTCACAAAGTATATTCTTATGTAGGTATATGCCTTATTTATAACTAATAGACAGACTTCATGTAGGAAACCTACCGCTTAAAGGTACTTTCATGTCCTACATTGAGTAAAATACAATTAATTAGGTATTAAAAACAGTCACTTAAATTTTATAGATATTATGAATTAGAAATAAACATTTGAGTTCGGTGTAGGTACTTTTATTTATTTAGATAATAATGCAACTCTATCATACTTCATTTTCAAATTTCACCCGAGGTTATGTTACATTGAGTTTTTCCATCTCGTTTTCACGAACACCTTTCATATTCCTGCACAACTATAGGTACTATCTTTTCTAAGGATAACAGACTTTAAACTAGGGTGATAGAGTATGTTTTTACTTGTACGGGGTTGCTGAAGCTTTTGTCAACAATTGCGGTTGAGTTTCGGTTTATCTCCCCCGCCGCACAAAATTGTTAGTGACACCACAGTAACACAAACATTATCTTTGACCAATCATACGTGGCCGCTTGCCTTTTCCAGCCAATCAATAGGCCAACATTGGTTTCGCGACTATTTTTCTTTTGTCCTATTTTCAAATATGAATCGTCCTTTTTTTCTTTTTCGAACAAATGTCTGTACAGTGCTAGTTTGCTTTTGTTTTATGAAAAAAGGTTTGTTATAAATATTAGTAAGTAAGTAGCAGTTCATTAGTGGAGCGTGAAACCAACAGTCACGGTTGTTTTAGCTCAAGAGCACCTTCTGGTTACACATCCTCTTTAGTGCTCAATTTGACGAAGCATCTACTAAGGAACCTCGAAGTTCGGTAAGTATGGAAGCGGATTATCTACTTACACTAATATTATTAAGAGGAAAATAATTTTATTTTTGTGTGTATGTTTGTAAAGAATAACAAATCTAAGCCACCGTGCTAATTTAAAAAAATCTTTCACCATTGGAAACTAGATTATTAAATTTTGGAAGAAACAGTATTTTATCCTTGTATTTCCACAGGAACGGGAACTACGCTGGTGAAACCACGCGGAGATAGCTAGTATTTTATAGAGTAGGTTTACAATTAAGATTTATTATCGTTACGCTTAATTAATACATATCTATTAAGTGGTATTATATCAGCACTAAAAACAACAGATAAACGGACTACCGGACAATAAACGTTGAAGACAATCTATAAATATTTACTAGTCCCTTATAAAGCGAATAAATAGGCTTAAACTACATATTATGAACTAGTTAATGTTAGCTTGTACACCCCAACTCTTACTGACCTTAATAATTATAAATAGCACATGTTTATACTATTTTAAAATGGATCGGTCCAGTTTATATTTTTTATGAAATCTGCCGCCCCTAGGCCGCGGCCTATATAGCCTATGCATAAATCCAGGACTGGATCGGTCTCCATATAAACGAGCACGGCTTGTGACCAGTGTAGTGTGCGAGCAGTTGCACATCAATGGGGGCCCGACCCAGTCGCAGTCGC
Organism: Thyatira batis; assembly: GCA_905147785.2. Lineage (NCBI taxonomy): Eukaryota > Metazoa > Arthropoda > Insecta > Lepidoptera > Drepanidae > Thyatira > Thyatira batis. Next base: position 5,639,673 of record LR990504.1, on the reverse strand, counting down.
AAGTTTGTTTGCGGCCTAACATCCGTCACGCAAGATATCGCAGTTTGTACACAATCTTAATTAGACTACATAAAATTATCATGTTACATCTATAGGTATATAAGCTGCCGCCCGCGGTTTCGCCCGCGTAGTTCCCGTACCTGTGATCACTTAGAGGTATCAAAAATAGATAGTAGCCAAGTCTCAGACCCACTGAATATGCATATAAAATTTCATAAAAATCGGACAAGACGTTTCGGAGGAGTATGGTAACTAACATTGTGACACGAGAATTTTATAAGTAGATAGGTATAAAAATGAATAAGGGAAATGTTTGTACGCGCATAACTACTTACCTATACAGTGATATATATTGAAACTAGCTTCTGCCGCGCGGTTTCACCCACGTTCCCAAGGGATTTTCAATTTTCCTGGGGTAAAAAGTACCTAGCCTATTTGCAAATTTAGGGTATTAGTTAACTCCATACAAAATTTTATTAAAATCGCCTGAGCCGTTTAGACTTGAAGAAGTAGATACCTAACAAACAAACATACACTCACACTCACAAACTTTTGCTTCTTCACAATATTAGTGTGATTATAGTAATAGTAATTTTTTTATAACATATTTCATAATTTCATAAACCTATAATATTGCACCATTGATACGTAAGTACTAAGTAGGTAAAGGAAAGATATACAAAACATTTCTTAGCCAACTACACCAAAGACAATTAGGTATATAACTAAACGACATACCATTTAAACAGTAACAATTATTAAAACATACGTTGTTTGAAGTCCTAATGCACACCGCACACAAACAAATCACATAATGATCATGTCGCGGGAGGGCGACGCCGGCACTCCTCAGCCCTTAGCCCTCATTAGACTCGAGTCCCTCACTGTCACTCACTTGAGCGTTATAATGGGTTTACATTCCCAGCCCTTTGTTCTGGCTTCCAGTTGGAGAGTAATTATTGTGATTCCACCATAGTTATGGTCCAAAATGTACTATTGAAGAAGTTAGGCCATCCAACGGACCAACAGAGGTTTTATATGTTTGTTGGCTGACAAACGGGCAGACTGTCCTATGGTGGACACCGTCGCCTACTAATATTATAAAGAAACGAGCGTACCTACTCCTTTTTAAAAGGCCGGCAACGCACCTCGTGTGTTGTGTGTGTCCATGGGCGGCGGTAATCGCTTACCCTCAGGCGATACGTCTGCTCGCTATTTTCCGGTAGATTGAAGTGTTAAGAACTCAATTGATTAAGAAATAAAACTTCAATAACTTGCTGCAACATTTATTATATACAAAACTTTTAGGTAAATAACGACAGTCTGCCAACAGAATCCGATTCATCACCGGATTGTTGATATAGAAATATGTATTAATAACCATAGGTACCTAATTTTATAGGATACCTACCTTCATACACCCAGACACAAAATAAACAGTCATAATTACGCATACCTATTTTTTATCTTGAGTGGGAGTCGAAGCCGCAACGAGCGGTTTGAAAGTAAGGGCAACTAAATATAATCAACCGGTCTGGTTTAATACAAAACATCGGCAAAAGCACAAGCTTACAGAGATTAATAATACCTACTTCAATTAAATAACAATTTATCCTAACAACAATAACATAATATCCTAATTTCTCGTGTGTCGCCTTTTGGATGTTTATTTCACTATTTGTTGTTGCTCCAAAGTTAGAAAACTTCCTCAAATGATGGCTGATAAAACTCCGGTGCTGTAAAGGAAACAAACAGATAATCATTTTGATTATAAGTGCAGGCATGAAATAAACTATTCTTGCAAAAAAATGTGCTTCGCCCGCGTGCCCGGGGGATCTTCAATTTTTCCGGGATAAAAAGTAGCCTATGTCCTTTCTCAGGCTCTGGAGTATCTGTGTACCAAATTTCATTTAAATCGGTGCAATAGTTTTAGCGTGAAAGCGTTACTTTCGCATTTATAATATTAGTATGCAATATGCATGACCTAACATAGACCTACTATAAATCTAACTAGACGTCGCAAGTATACAAATATACCTACTTCACGTGTCAAAAAGCAGCAAAAATGTTTGCTGTCTACGCCGTCATATAATCCGTGATCGAGCGTTGGACGTCAACCGACATCTAAAAATACACGGTTGGCCTTCAAACAAAATGAGGTACCTACTTACGTTATCTACTTAGATTTTATAGGTCTGTGTTATCTACCTATACAGCAATGCTGTATCATCATATACCTAGTCATCATTCCATTCCTATGTTTTGATGACTCCTCGATACAATGCGATTCTAATTGTAAGAATTTGATCAACTTTTATACTTATGTTTAGGTACTAAATATCTACAAAGAGAGAAATCAGCTAATTTGTCTAGAACCATGTGCAACAAAGTTGGTCCAGCCATCCTGACGTCAGAACTGACGATTTTAATTATATTTATAGTTCATCAGCTTTTGGTGAACGAAAAATAAAACTATTTTTTTAACTGCTAAAAACTAGAGCTTGACCGCGATCCCACCTGATGGTAAGCAGTGATGCAAAACTATTGCCAATGTCTACAGGTAGGTACCTATATTGTGTTTTATTTTTACCTTGAGCAAGGCCTCCAAATCTCTTCCCACCATGAATGTTTCCAAAAATAGAGAAGGGTGTTGGAAATGGTTTTATCGATTCATATTGCGAGCCTTAAAGAAAATTCCAATATCAATAAAATAACAAAAACTCATCGACGTATAGCGATAGACAAGAACGTTCATGTAAAACATTTGTTTAAAAACTGGTAAGAGTTAGAACTAAAGTTCGCTGCAGCGCTGTATAAAGCTGTGTCAACTAACCAAACTATTTTAAAAGATACAGCGCTAGATTGCTTAGAGTATAGTTTTCTCGCGACCAAAACGTCGTAAGCGCCGCAAATATCATGGCGCTTACGCGTTTCGTTCAGTTAACTACACTAAGATGTCGTCCCTATAGAGTTCACACCGCAGATGTGACACATCTTTTTTACCTTCTAAACTTCATTAGAATAAAACTCGATTTCAAAATGTATTATATTAATATTAGGGGGGCCTAGTGCGGATTGGCGGACTTCACATGGCTTAAATGAGTACTCAGAGGTACGGGCCAGGGCTTGAATTAACATAAAACAATTATTCAAAATATCAAACTATCACTACTAATTAAAAACTCAGTAACAATTAATCAAATTAAAACCTTTCTAAAAAAACATATCAAGTCTATGTTCAGTTACATATTTTTACCTACAACCAGTTTTAAGGGAACATCTGCACGTTTTAGTATATGATTGTAGAATGGCGTGGTATTTAAATAGATAAATTGTTTTTCTACTCTGGAATTACGGAATTATCACCTATTAATTCACTTAAACAGGTAGTAATTTTACTTAGTTGACTACTGACTAGTTATTTTCGTCCAGGGTCTACTTTGATTCGGATTATCGTTGTTATTAACGCTGCTCCGTGCGCACCCGCACTGAATGAATGTCGAAGCCACACTAAAGTCGGGTGTGGGGACTGCAGTTCAGTTGAGTTGATAAAAGCGAGTGTTCGGAACGCCCTATCTAGTACGTAGTACATATATATCGATGCAAAAACTTAAAAGCAATTTATTATTAACTAGGGGCTCCCCGCGGTTTCACCCGCGTTTTCGGGGGATCTTCAGTTTTGCCGGAATGAAAGAGCCTTTGTGTTAATCGAGGTTATTCCGATCAGTAGTGTTTGCGTGAAAGAGTAACAAACATCTAGATGGATGGATGGATGGATGATGATGGGATACCTACTCACAAACTTTTGCATTTATAACATTCGTAGGATAAATCTTTATGCAGGTTAAAGCTGCTGATGCTACTATAGCCTTCAAGTAAAATTTAAATTGTAGTTACTTTGATAAACGCTCTAGCTTTTTTACAGTTTTTTATCGTCGTACCTACATATAGGTCATAGCCTACTAGTGGCTCCCCGCGGTTTCACCCGCGTACCCGACAGATCTTCTATTTCCCCGGGATAAAAAGTAGCCAATGTCCTTTCTCAGGCTCTAGACTGTCTCTGTACCAAATTTTATTCAAATCGGTTCAGTAGTTTTAGCGTGAAAGCAAGACAGACAGACAGAGTTACTTTCGCATTTATAATAAGGATACACTATACTGTAGGTATGTGATATTTAAGTACCTACCATTATCAACATCGTTTGTTATTTTATTATTTGATTCGATGGTAGGAATAGCCCGAATAGGCTTGTTTTTTACATCACTTGTGGTTTTCATCTTCGGTATTTCTGGAAATGGAAAGTAATTATCTAACCTTGATTTAAAACGAAATGAATGATGACATTTAACAAATTTAGCAACATGCCTCAAATAATTATAACCTTATCTATAGATTTTATTCAGATATATGTATATTGTATATAATATAGGTACTTAGTTTCCAACCCCTGGTGTCCATGGAACCTGTATTGAAGGCGATCTTCATTTCAGAATAAGAAGATAAATATATTTGCTATTTTAGTCTTTAGATCATACCTATTCTTAATTAATTATAAATCTTATCGAGAGTGATCCTTCAGCCGTTCTGGCGTGATGAAGCAAAATACATCCGTCCATACTCCATCTAAACTTTTGCATTTATAATAGTAATAAGGTAGGTATACCTACCTATCCTTCTGTTATCATTACCGTAAAGGGGACGAGAATTCTGAAAGTCGATAAACTGTTCCGAGTGCATATTACTTCTGGGCGTCCAAATCCTAATAAGACGAGTTGTATATCCATCACTTTGGTAAACATCACGTTCCATGTTGTATGAAAACACTGAAAAAAAACATTTTAATCAGCGAATTAGCTTCCGCGCTGTGCAGGTCCCGTTACCGTAAGAATTCGGGGATAAAATATAGCCTATATAACTCTCTCATAATGAAGCTTTCCGTTAGTGAAATCTTTATTCAGATCGGTCCAGTAGTTAGAGAGACTCTGTAATCAAACAAAATCCTATAAATTCCACTTTAGGCGGATATCACTAACTCCCGCCGTGCGGTTTTATCCGCGTAGTTCCCGTTTCCGTGGGAATACGGGGGATAAATATAGTATTTTCCTGATGAGTTAGCACTTATTTTACTTATTTTCAAAAAACAGTTAGTACTTATGAAAATCATATTTCACGATTTAGAGCTAAGTTTGCACTAGATATAGGTACCTGAGCCTCTGGTAATCGAACGAGCTGCAAATTTTGTAAGGTAAGTAATCAAATAACAACATATATACAATAATATAATGCAAAGTACATACCTGAACATAAACAAGTTATGAATAAAGCCACAATAGTTAATTTATTCATGTTTATTATTATTAACTATTCTAATAATAACAACAATATAAGGTCCTCTTTCCAAACTATTCGTATGGAAAATGTGACAAAAGTAGGAGGCAAGTCGCCTTTTATACAAACGCACGTGATTGAGGAAGCTTCAAGCCTAAATAATGGTTATACTTAGGCCTTAATTATATGTATTAATTTGTATCACGCAGCTAAATCTATCAATAAGGAAACGATAAACCAAGTCTTAATTTTCCTTACCAGTTAAGGGAATTACCTATCCCTTAACCCTTAGCAGGGTTCGAAACCTGTTTTTACAGCAAATCTTGTAAACATTTTATATCTGTTAGACAATCAAGTATAATACTTGGAATAAGTAGTATCTAGGTAAATACCAGATTTTTACCTAAACGCAATGCTAGTTGACTATAATATTTGTAGCACTAAATGTAGGTCTTACCTAGTCTGTGGCGATGTTAGTAGACTGAATAATATTAGTCTAAACTAAAACCTGTGAAAATGTACTAGATCTCTAAAATATAAAGTAACTATTTTTAATCACTAATTTGCTTTCATATCAAATATACATGCAACGGGTGTAATAGACACCAGTATTCTCTTCGTCGTATCCACGGAGCAGCAGACGTCTCACGTGATGACGTAGAGAATGAAAGGGATAGAGCATAGATGCGTCGGCGTCGCGTCGAGCTATTGACATTATAGATTACTGAATAGGACAACGAAATATTAAAACTTTGCCACATATTAGAAACATATATACCACTAGCGATGCAATTAGTAGGTTCGGTACAGTGACGGATTAACCCTTAAACAAATTAAGCAATTGCCTACGACATCACGTCTGGGGGGGCACCAGAAGAAGGACAAAATAATCCATCCATAAGGCATCACGTCTCACTCTCATGTCACCAAAAATAGTTTAAAGACCACTTCTAGTAGACATAAGGATAGGGGCCCCATGGGCGTGAATTGCTTAGGGCATCAATAAGTCTCAATCCGTCACTGGTTAGGTACGGTTAGGTTGAATAAAATTGCATGTAAAAGTATGTTCTGTACCACACCGTGCAGTCATCGGGTGTACTTCCGTTACATGGGGCATGCAATTATTATGTAAATCGTTCCCAGCTGATAAACAATAGTAGCTAGTAATTTTTATACTATTAACTAGCCCTGACTTTGCACGAATAGAACCTATGAAATCCTATGTGTATTTTGGTTCTATTAAATGTACAGACACACTAAGCATTCCTTTTTAGTAAATTATGTAAATAAATAAATCAAATGTTTTCTTGTTTGACTAACACAACTAGTTATGAAATAATGAGGCAATTTTATTATTACAATATTAGTAGATATGGTTTGAGTGAGGAATGTGCGTGTGTTCATCTGTGCATCTTAGGAACAATAGGTTGTTTGACTGATATGTTTATTATGGATATTAAATATAATTAATATAATGGCATTTCGTTCCCATAGAGTTTTTAATCACGAGTTACATAACTATATTTTTAAAATCTTAGATACATGTGATTACCCTCCATATTATTTATTTGAAAAAATAAACAAAATAAATAGATTAAAAAATAATTTTGTTTATTAATTTAATGTTATTACGTACAATAGTGCTAATTACTACTAGTCTTAGTAGCCCATATGATTTTTTTATTAAAAGAAATAATTAAATAAAACATTATTCATAATATCTGATTATTTTGCGCAGCTAGCGTCATCTGTATTCCGTTTTATGGTTTAAGCACTTCACCCCTCCACAGATGGCGCTACTAGTATGCACGTTACTGAAAAACTTTAACCAGTTTGTGGTAGATGGCTCTGTAAACATTATAACATTTTGTCAGGGTGCTTGACACATAATATTATTAAAATAGCGACAGATGTCACTGTTGTTATTTGGGCTACGTAAATTATTATTTTGTTTCAGTTATTAAAATACTTAACTGTATGTTATTTCTGATAGCCCGAATAAGTTACATATTTATAAGGAATGCTTAATTTTGTAAATTCAGAAAGAAGGCTAGCGGTAAACTAATAAGTAATTATGAATACCAGTGAAAATAAAAGCATATTACGCCCTGAATACACACACACGTAATTAAACACTACCTACCTTTGTGTATCTTATCAAAGACAAATAAGAGACATGGTTTCTTAATTTATTAAGGTTTTTTTTTTCACCCTACAGAAACGTTAAATTTAAAGGGAAGGTTTATACCTATCAAAGGTGCTATTTTCTGAATGTGTATGTAAATTGATCTACTAACTCCACAGGTAGCAAACATTTGCATTAATTATCGTCATCGTATAGATATTGGCTCGATCATCGACCTAATTCATTAATAGAAATGAGATTCTTAGTGACGTCACTAAGAACTCAATAGGAAACTTTTATAGATTAACCGACTTCAAAAAAGGAGGTTCTCAATTCATCGGAATCATTTTTTTGGGGTTATTTTCTCCAATTACCTACTTAGCTTGACAATGTTGGTACTTTATTTATATTTTATTAGCTACAACTTCCCGCCCGCGCAACTTAGCGTCACTTGCCCGTTTTCGCAACAGTTTTGATTGATGCTCCGCTCCTATTCGTCATAGCGTAATGATTTATACATAAAAACCTTACTCTTGAATCACTATCTATTATCTAAAACCGCATCAAAATCCGTTGCGTAGTTTTAAAGATCTAAGCATACATAGGGACAGACAGACGGCGGATAGCGACTTTGTTTTATACTATGTAGTGATACTATACCTAAGGTACTGTATGCAATGAAAAAATACCTACAATATATATTTTTTGTGTTACTGAAAAAAACTTTATTTTAAGTAAAACACAGTTGTAAGACTTTACTTGACTTACTGTAAGAAGTTACTTTATTCCTTTATTTTTACTCGACTTTAGATTACCAAACACCTTTCATAGTAAGTATTTCAATGCCGTACGAAAGTAAACCTTATAAATACCTAATTGCTTTATTTAAATAAAATATCTTGTGTATGTTATAAGACATGTACTTCCAGCACAGAGTCGTATGTAAATATTTAATAGGTCAAAACATGAATCTTCGTTTTTTACACAAAAATGTGGCAAACGAAATAGATGTATTATATTCGGATCGAAAGGTCTTGGTACTCAGCTTTTTATTAAACAAATCTGTTTTTTTTTATTACGGTGTTAGATGTTACTTCTACATTTCTTTAACGAGTTTTAACTATATATTTGCATGTAGGTACTAGGTAATGAACTGTAAAATGTGTACGAATTTTGAATATAAAACAACAGCTTTAGTAAGCCTTAAGGGTTTATAAAAGCTTTTTGTATGGTGCTAGTACTGTATTATAATTTTGAAATAATTACCTTAAATAATTTATAACCAGATAACTACTTTTAATACGTATTTTGATACGTATAAATCATCAACTTATACAAAGAAAGACACCTAAAACTCAAAAACATAAATGGACGCGTAATTATGCACACAAACAATGATTCGATATTCAAATATTGCACCATCAAGCATCAAGATCGTTAACCGTTACGCAAATTTCAAGTTAATATGATCACGCGTCCCATCCGGCACTCAGTCTCAATTTGAGCGGCGACGCGTCCTAAGCACTCGCTCTAAATAATTCATCTACCTACATCCCAGCTTAACAAACTACTCGATATAAAGAAATACCGAGCCGATTTACATACGGGTATATGCCTATAAATGTTTAATTAATATATATTCATTACTATTCAAACAAAACAGTAATATATCGGTCTCTAATTTAGTTGAAGCTGATTTGGTTTATAATTCGACTGATACGTCTTGTATTATGTATTTTCTTAATTTTCAGAACCTGTAGATGCATTAGTTTATATTTATATATTTTAATACAGAGTTGCTTGACCTGTAAATCGATTTAATACTTAGTTACCGTTCGTCTGTTCGAGCGGTATTGCAAAATCTAATCAATATTTTAGAAGTCTATCTCATCTGCCTAATTAAATATCAGTAATTCCAAAAAACTCGGTTTCTAAAGTTAAGACATCGTGGCATAAATTAAAGTGACTCAAATAGTCTACTACTCTGATTAATAGATACAATTTTCCCATTGCTTAAGTTACTTCTTTTTAAATTGTTATATTGTAAGGTCCGACTTAGTTTAGCTGTCGTAGAACCTTTTGTAAACATAGAATATAGATTCCATAAATAAATCATTAAATAGATTAATCAATTATTTATCTCTATCCAAAATAAAACTTTTTATATTTTCATCTTAAAATGGCTTGATTTTCGCCACAATCTATTGATAGTTAGTAATGCTGTAGCCAAAAGTGGTAAGCACCCAAAGCCTCGAAGGGGTAAAGCTCTGAAGTGCAGCTGCCGTTTCACGCGTTTTCACCCGCGTTACCCGAGATTAAATAAATATCCTGGGACATTTCACACGTGGCCAAACTAAGCAGAGCTTGTATAGTATCCAGATAACTAATATAAGTATAACATAATTTTAATTATGTTAAATACTTCTAATATAACAAATCTTGTGTCACAGTGTTTGTTATCAAACTGCTCCGAAACGGCTTGGCCGATTTTTTGTCTATACTTAATAGGTCTAAGAATAAGTCCTAAGGTTGTATCACCATCCTACCTCTACCCCCATATTTTATAGTGGTTTTAACATTTCATATATCGCAAAACGACTAGTTCTGCTAGTATATATATAGATTGACTAGTGGCTCCCCGCGGTTTCACCCGCGTACCCGGGAGGTCTTCCATTTTCCCGGGATAAAAAGTAGCCTATATGTTAATCCAGGTTATAAGCTATCTTTATTCCAAATTTCATTCAAATCCATTCAGTAGTTTTTACGTGAAAGAGTAACAAACATCCATACATCCATACATCCATACTTACAAACTTTCGCCTTTATAATATTAGTAGGATATAGGTACACAATAAATACACATGCTTGCCCTGCGTGAGAACCACAAAATCAACCGGTCAGTCAAATGTAGCTTTCCATCGGTTTTTTTTACTTTTTAAATATGGATAGAAATAATATGATCAAGGTAACGGAAGTGTATGTTCATTAACATGTGGCAGGGCACGCAGCCACTCTGTTTCCACGTCAGGAGTACACTAAAAGGTTCCTCACACCGGAAATGCGCTTTAATTCAATTGCTACCGGGTTATAGTCTATTTTCAGATATTGGAACGGGAAAATATGAAACATTTCAGCTTAGAATACGTCGGTAAGGATAACAAGAGATGGAGTTATGGGTGCAGTGGTTAGATCCTGATACGTGTCGTCATGTGTTTCAGTCATGGGTTTGATGGCCTACTTTTACTATTATCAAGGTGACTTAAAAAAATTATGAGGATTTTTTTTAATTCGTAGCATGTATGTACACCGATAATTTTTAAGCTGGAGAACCGATTTTGATTAGGATATCCTTAATTATTTGACATTATAAAAGTAACTAAATATTGTTAAGAAACATCTCTTCGAATTTAAATGTACCTACCTAAATTATATTTAAATTAACATACTTAGGTACTTTAAGATACTGGGTCATCATCATCATCATCAACAGCTCATATACGTCTCCACCGAGGAGCTCGAGCCTCCCCTAACATCGAGGGGGTTTTTTAGGCCATAGTCCACCACGCGGGCCTAGTGCGGATTGGCGGACTTCACATGCCTTTAATTGAGACATCTCAGGCATGCAGGTTTCCTCACGATGTTTTCCTTCACCGAAAGCCAGTGGTGTGAATCCGTACGTAAGTTTTTATAAACTCAGAGGTACGGGCCAGGGATTTGAACCGGCACCCTCATGATCGTGAGTCGGTGCGTTCCCAACTGAGCCACCACGGCTACTGCCACCACAAGATACTGGGTGTGTAGTCATAAATATCTCGTACACACAATTATTTGATTACACTGTAGATACTTACTAAGTACAGCTGATAATGTAATTAGCTTTCGCATGAAATATGAAATATATAACTAACTGTGAAGACACTGGAAATACTTACATACAATACGTAACTTGAACGTAAGATATTTTATTACTCAGCTGTTATTTAAATACTAAATATGGCAACATTTTACGTACTTAGTTATAATTATATAATACTAGCTGCCTCCCCGCGGTTTTACCCGCGTAGTTCCCGTGCCCGTGGGAATACAGGGATAAAATATAGCCTATGTTACTCGGGGATAATGTAGCTTTCCAAAGGTGAAAGAATTTTTGAAATCGGTCCAGTAGTTTCGGAGCCTATTCATTACAAACAAACAAACAAATCTTTCCTCTTTATAATATTAGTATAGATTACGAAAAAAATATGACAAAATCTGTTATGAATGTACCTATTATAAATTTGTATATTTTATTTGTATAGATTTGAATTTGCAAGATACTCTTAAATCGTAGAACTGATTACAAAGACTGCATAATAATAATTATTTTACGCGCGAATATAAACCTTATATGTGTGTGTGACAGAACCTACAATAGGCAATTGAATTACAAAAAAAAATTTGGTCGCCAAAAATATGTTACCAGCCATTAAAGGTCAAAAATAAAAAAAATCAATAAAACTATCAATGTATCGGTCATGATCGAAGGCTTACATGAACGAATGAATGAATGAAGAGCTAACTGTGAGCGTGGAGCGGGCCGAGTCAAGGGTGGGCCGTAAATGAATTATCCTTAAACACCGCCGACGTGATTCCGCTGGTACGCCAGCGAGGAGAACTCAAACTTTTTACTCAGAAAAACGCCCTACAAAATTAGGTTCAGCTTTAAATAAAAGATTATGTAAACAACCTTCACCCGAATTTTCACATATATAAAACAAAGTCCCCGGTGCCTCTGTCTGTCTGTCTGAACGCGATGAACACAAAAACTACTGAACAGATCTTCATGCAGTTTTCACCAAATTACGTATTATTTCATGGGGAAGGTTTTTATGTATAATACATCAACTTGTACCCGGTAGGTGGCGCTGGTGGGCAGAACGAAGTCAGCTGGGTCCACTAGTATTACATATATAAATTATGCTATTTGGATCTATGCTATGAAATATAGTTTTTAATACATTTGCTCAAAAAGTGGTGTATTGCAGGGACGTATAGCGTTCGGAAAGTGGGCTATTACACACTAGTGCTTTTTTTTTACCTTTCCCGAACTCGTGCGTGCATCTTTCCCAACTGTCAAAATAATGTCTATTAAAAAGAAAAACCAACCATGAAGGTTTTACTAAAGAGTTTTTATGATTAATACAAATACGTATATTTTAAAAAAGAAGCTTGTAATTTATCTCAATATCAGATTCAATAATTTAGGTTAGTTTTCATTTCATTTCATCTCATTAAATTTCATTTTCATTTCATATCAATAAAAAAAATATACTGAATACTAAGCTATATGTATAGTTCCCTTTGCCTACCAAAATGGGCGAAGAAAAAAAAACTCTGCTTATAAAATGGCGCCAACCGTAGGCGCCATTTTCCAGAAATTTTCATTGCGAGTTTAGTTTAATGTATTTTTATTATTTTATTAAATTGCTTTATTTTTTCGCAACTGTATTAAAAATAGTCGTTCAGTACACTTGCGGAACCGTCATTGCAACTTGTTCCGACTGTCAACCCTCGCCTTCGGCTGCGCCGCGGCTCGGGTGTACATTTGTCGGAACTCATTGCAATGACAGCCTTTCCGCACTTGTAATGAAATATACTATTTCATACGATCTTCATACACTTAGATCTGTGACACTAATGAGTTATTTAAAGAATAAAATGGGTTCGATTTTTATATAGCTTAGTAGTAGCTTTAGTATTCGATTAATTTATTACTATTAAACGAGAAATATATATGTGCCAAAAAAAAATACACTATTTCTGACCGTAACTGTGTCCCCTTTCAGTTTTACAGGAATACACAGAGCCGTTGTAAAAAGTTTGAGAGGCGCACAGGCTCACGGGGCGCCCGTACTATATAAAGTGGGGAACAGATCACGGTACAGCATTATCATCGTGCAACAGGTGCTGAAAACAGAGGTGAGTACATGCCTTTACACTTTATTTTAATATTATTTTTTAAATGTGGAATAGATAAATATAGTGTAGTTTACAAATTACGAATTTGGGATTACTTAGGTTTATTCTTTTTTATTTATAAAAAAAATATAACATTACTGACAAAAAAAAATTGTGATTATTCTAAATTTAAAATAAATACTGACTGGTCTCTCTGAATTACTACACAGATTTACCAGCCCTATAGAGTAACAAAAATAAAAATATATTATTTAAAATAAAGACAGCACCCTATTAATGGTCATATTTCTTAATCTAGCCTTCAATAATTGGGTGTTGCTTTTAATATTTGAAATTAATCGTTACCTTAGAGCATAATAGTTTGAATATTGTGGCATTATTTCGATAAATAAAAACATCAAAAAAAAACACATCAAGTGCACCTGAAATGATAAATAAAGGTTTCTGTAAATCTGCGCTGTTCTTGCCTCATATTTGAACCGGGAAGTCTGTTGTGTGCTGGATTCCATATTGGAATTTTATTTAATTTATCACCTAAATAATATAATTTTAGTGGAAATATATTTTTTATACATTATTGAAATGGCTATTAGTTTTACAGACCCTAGTAGGTCCATAATACTGTGCATCATCTATATAAATAAATAAAAACAACAAAGGTACCATACCATATCTCCTACAATAACATATTTTTGGAGATTCCATAATTTTGATATCAGTTAAATAATAATTAAATAAATAACGAAAATATTACATATTTTATCGTTACGGTGTCCATCAAACATTAGGGAGTGTGCATATTTGTCAACTTACATGGCATTCAAAATGAAACAAATATAGGTCCAGTTCGTAATAAAAAAAAATACTTTAATATAATATTTTTCAAACAGTTGAAATGAAATAAACAATAAAGGTCATAATAACAAAGGGGACACAATCATAATGTTTTATTACGTCTGCATTCATGTTGAACATAAATACGTTATTTTAATGAAAGGAGTAAAATCTTAACATCAATTACAATAGTTAATTAGAAATGAGACTGTTTCACGTTGAGATAAGGGAACATTTCACCATTTCCCTGAGGAGATTGCTCAGTTAGTGTACTCGTATGTTTGCCATACCCGTTTTAAGTTAGTTCTCAGCTTTAAAGTTTTATATTTTTTTTTAGTTTTATATTTATAACGAATAATATTTTTTATGTCTTCACCCTGTAGTGAGATACAGGCTTTTATATAATAACTAGCGGACCCGTCCAAATTGTGTATTATAAGTAAGTAAGTAAGTAAGTAAGTAAGTAAATATTGTGTAATATATTAAGGGGATGAAAAATAGATGTTGTCCCAAAATTTCATGAGAATCGGTCAAGCCGTTTCGGAGGAGTTTTACCACAAACTTCGCGACGCTAGAATTTTATATATTAGATATTTTTGTTGTAATTATCTCCGCTGTACTGATTTTATTCGTTCCAGTTTTTTTCTTAAGAAGACAATAAATATTTATTTCTGTTGATGTAAACTAACAGTAATTTTGGTGTGATATACCTACAGAGAGGTTTCTGAGAAAACAAAAAATGATATTTGATAATGATATAATTTCCTATTTTCCTCATAATTTTATAACTTATCGATACATACTTACTGTTTATAGATACCTAGAAAATATTGTTAAATACCTATAAATGTTTTGCTTTCAATTTATCAATCTGCTACAGACGTAGAGGTGCTACGACGTAGCCCAGCTACGAATGTAAAGTATTGTAACGGAATTTCATTTCTCTGAGGGATGTACATGTTTGTTAAAATATATTATAATAAGTCATATTTTTTTATTGTCATCACGCGAGACTGTTTTAATATTCTAGTATATGAGGAAAAAACGTGGAAATTCTTAAAATATCAATACCTAATATCTAAAGCAATCTCTCTTATTGTAGAAATACTATAAAATATAAATATAAATAACCCAAAGAGGTAAGAACCTCTTTGGGTTATTACATATTCTGAAAACAAATGTAAAGGTAATCTTTCGTTCTGTTTAAAATCCCTGCAACTTTTATGCGCAGTATTTATTTAATTAAGTTTAACTTTTCAGCTGGTATTTTAAATCGACGATGTTTTTCCAACCTTTTTGTCGTCCATATTTTTATTGCCTTAAACTTCACTGAAAAATGCCAACTATATAGGATTATGTAAATTTTAAATGTATATATGATATCTATTATATCAGTATAGTAAGTAGTACATTAGCTATCTGGTTACCATATTACAAGCTCAGCTTAGTTTGGAATAAGATTGGCCGTGTGTGAAAAATGTCCCAGGATATTTATTTGTTTATTGTGCAACGTATGTTAAATAACCCAAAAAGCGTAGTACCTGATGCTGCCAGCATTCTTGCACGCTTCCGCAAGGTACCGATTTAGGAAATTGGGACATAACTTTTATTATATAGGATATTTTTAATTCTATTACCCAAAAAGTGATATATACCTACATTATGTACCCCGTAGCATAGTTATCGAAAAGTTATCTACCCACAACAAAAAGTAACAAGTAATCCGTGTACCAATTTAAGTTTGTTTTAATCTTTCATACACAATTTCCTTCCACATTACATAACCAAATGGGAAAACGAACATCAGATAATTTCTGTGTAAAGTTAAATAAATGTGAAGATCAGAAGATAGGCGCCCGCAGAAACAGTCATAAATACTTGAGTAGTCAATTAATAAGTACTTTAGTATAACGTTTTTATAATCTAGGTTAGACGCTAATCAGTGTCTTAAGAGGCATACATGAGCGTGTTCAGCAATAATTCAGTGCATCTAGTAAACTTTTAATACCTAAGAACCTTCTTATTATAATGAGACGCCTAGTAAAAATAGAATTAACACTATATTTATTAAAACTGGCTTCTGCCTCGCAGTTTACTTGTTATTCGCCTAAAACTAGCAAATTTATTACCACACTAGCTGCCTCCGCGCGGTTTTACCCACCGTAGTTCCCGTTGCCGTAGGAATACAGGGATAAAATATAGCCTATGTTACTCGTGGATAATGTAGGTTTCGAATGGTGAAAGAATTTTTAAAAACGGTCTAGTAGTTTTTGAGTTAACAAACAAACAAAGTTTTCCTCTTTATAACATTAGCATAGATGACTAATGATTACTTTTGAATATGATAGTAGATATGAGGGTTATTATTATGTCACCTTTATGTACAAGTGTTTTTTCTTCACCAGGCGACATGCAGTCCATCATGAGAATCGTCGTATTCGTATTTGTGTTGACTTCGGCCATCGCCAGTGCTTACCGTAAGTAAATCTAGTATTAGATACACATTAGTGCGCCCGTGACATCTGTAAAAAGCATAGAGGATCACCGACAGGTTTTTAGTAGGTACGCCTCTCTCAGCAGAGGAGAGTCCCACATAACCACCCGCACCGTCCCTTTAAGGTGCGGGGGTAAGCGTAATGCAGTTTCCTGTCGGAAAAAAAAGTATTAGATAATATTGTTGTATTGAAGATAGGTCTTTGGTTTCATAATTAATACTAACGTTACAGCTTCATATCGATTTATAGATTTCCTAGCTGTGCCCTCGCGCATTCCTTTACTTACTGAAACATTAATTTGGTTTTGTTTCTAAAACCATCGGTTAAATCTTTCCAAATACAAATCATTTCTCGCGACGAATGGACAACCCACATTATTTCGTAAGCAGCAAATTTTTATTAATAAACTAGGTATGTAATATTTGTAAAAAAAAGATTCGACAATGAGTAATACCGAGACACACAAAGAATTGGTTCATCGATCTTTTCACGGATTAATATAGAACTTTGTAACTTTTATGCATTCAAAGTACTTACCTACCTAAATGTTTGACTTAACGTGAAATTAAGTGGCAGGATTATTCAGATCAAATAAAAACACGTGTGGGATCCGTTAAGAGGGTTGCCTTAAGCCACCTTTGTACCTGACGTGACGTTTTGTATAAACATAACACAATGTTGATTGACACAATTATATGTGAAATTGTTATTCTCTAATTGTACTTATTAAGCATGTAGCAAATTTACTCTATTTAGGCGAAATTTGGATTACCTACCCACTGGGTTAACAACCCTTAGCTAACTAAGACGTTAAAACTGACACTCATTCACTAAACCCAAGAAGGTTAGATTTTCATCCATTAAAATTGGTAGGTTACTAAGTACTATGACTTTCTTTTAAACTCTAAGGTATATGTCCGTCTTGTGACGTTTACTTAAGTAGTATGGCGGTATTCCACTGACCTAGTCTTTGATAAACTATATTGTTTATCAAAGGACTTAGTGATATGAGTATATAAATATTGTATTCATAGGGGTATGCACTAAAATTGCAATATTAATTAAGCATGAGTATGAAGTCCGGATTAGTTTGCCTTAACATTTTGTTGTAGTAAAGGCAAAAGAGATCAGCAGTAGCGGTTTTCATATATAGTATATAGTTATATTTAGGTAATCGAAATGCAAAGTTTAATTTAGGAAACTCAAATTATTTAAACAGCTAATAACCGCCTACCTATTCCATACATTAATTAAATATAATAAGTCAAGTTTTCGATACATATTACGTTCAAAATTAAATGCCAACTATTTGTGGTCAATTATTTGTAACTTTGAAAACTTCAAAATAGTTTCAGCCGTGTTCAATTTGGGAACATGTTCACTATTAAATTATAAACTTTAAAGTTCATGTCAATAAATAAATATCACGTGGGTGTGAAATTAATTGTGTTAATACAATACTTGTTTAGTTTCTTCCTTAGTGACGTAATCACAAACAAAATGAAAGATGATATTCGAATTCGATTTAATAAAGGCCGTACGTAGTAGATAGATATTCACTACACTTTAAACATACATATGTATTTTTATGTGGTAGTACAAAGCTATAAAGAGATACCCTATAGTTATGTTGGTATTGTAAAAAAAAACACAAAATAAAGGATAATTCTCGCTTAGGACACATCACTTGTTTCATAATGATGATTAGGTAATTTGCTATACAGTAAACTTCATTAAACTAGCATATTTACCGAAATTGAATTATGTGATAGTTAGTTCATATCAGGCATAACAATTGCTAAGCACCTACAAAGTACTTACAAATCTTTTAACTGTACTGTGTATTATTTATTATTTAGGGCAGGCTATAGATCATATAACCCTTCCGAAAAAACTGTATTATAACCCCACACAACCTGAGGCGTTATTAGAATCTAAATTGATATTTCGATCCAAAACATGGAAGAAAGAAAAAAACAATGTTCAAAACATTCCAGTAGCACATTGGTAAAAGATTATAGAAAGGGCGAAAACTTAGATTGAAATCGATGGGTACGCATGGCGCGGGGTAGCTTTCCGCTGTTTATTTATAGGCCCTTACAAAGTGCACGCAATCTGAGTCAATTTGTACGACAAACACAGCTCTTCTGGCTACTTTCAAATGATTTCTTTGACAAAAGCTCATTCCGTCAGTGAGACAATATTTGCCGTTCTTTTAGAAGCTGTGTTAAAACTTTTTTTTGGCATTTATGAGATGGTTTTTGGCGACTTTAGAAGTCCACTATTTATAAACATTCCTGGGTTTAATTCTTATTATCTCATTATGTCAATATAGCTTCTGGATGTATCTACCAGATAGACTAACATTCAGATTTATAAAATTTGTAGGAATATAACATAATTGAACTCCCGTATGTTAGTCTTAGTACGAAAAAAATATCGATATGAGTTTACGGATGGTCGAAATGTGTTATTTTAATTTTAATTACATTTTGAAAACAAAAGCCCTTTTGTATTTTTTACCATAAAGGGTAATGGGTTACGAACCGAACTTATTCAAACGTATGAATTTGATAATTTATGAGCGAGCTTTCATGATTATTATTACATTAACGTATATTTTACTGAAGAATTAGACGTGAAAGAGTGACTTTTTCGCTTTCGAGGAATTCCTGGAACTTGAGATTTTATCAGCGAATGAACAAAGTTAACCTACCGTTATGGATCCATTTACAATTGTTTTAGGCTGAGAAATGGCCTATTTTTCCCCCCTACAGGTCAATGAACTTAAAGCACAGTTTCAACAGCAGGATAGTGCACTTTGATGTTGTAATGTGTGTGTGTTTGCATGTTTGCAGACAGCAGCGCTAAGCTCCGTCGCGACGGCGTGCTCAATCTGTACCCGTTCCCGAGGGTTGGCAGGGCGTCGCATCGCACGTGGCAGCTGCCACTCAGCGATATGTACCTAGGTATAAACCACCGAAATGAGAATGCCAAAAAAAACTGTAAAAGCTAAAGATAGCGCGTGATATAGACTAAGACATATAAATTAACAACCATCTTCTATTTAGAAATTTGATAAAAATGGACTACTCTGTTACTTACTGTATAACTAAAAAATAGTACTTACCAACCTGTTGAAGGCTTATTTTGATGTCGAAAGTTTAATTTCTTAGACTACTATTGTTTTTTATTTATTTACATTGACGAGCCAATTGGTGTAGGTAGTTGGTTATATTACGCGTGAGGTTCGATTTCACTCACGACAAACATTTGTATCATATACCTTCCTACATATTATGGCGGTTCACGTAAATATTAAATACGTAATATTTAATGTAATGTATCTAAGTGACATAATACTAGCTTACCTTAATTCGAGATTGAGATCAAAATATTTCAGTATATTTACCTACTTATATGATTCCATAGATTACGAGCCAGTAGAGAAGCGGCAACTGTACGCGTTCCCCCGCGTCGGCCGCAGCGACATGTCCATCCACTCGGACCAGATCCGTGATCAGTACCAGCCGATGGCCGTGAGGCGTACCGACAGCCCTGGCATGTGGTTCGGACCCCGACTTGGAAGGTCCTTCAAGAATGACGAAGACGGTAGGTTGGGGAACTCTGCGCCCTATTCTATGATTGCAAGCATGCTTAGGGCTGCAAAGCCTTACGATTTCAATCAGATTAAAAAAGTGTTAAGTTTTCAAAAGCGTGTTGGAACTGTAAATTTAACTCCCACAAACATAACACGCTGAGTATTTAGCAATGAAAGCTACGAATACCATCTTATTATTTCAAATCCCTTTCATAACCAATTAATTGGTTATTATGCTGAAGATATTAAATCTCAATTTAATTATCAACAGATATCACTATCCAGAACGAAAACAACGATCACAGCGAGCCGGAACAAATGGAGGCGGTACATGAAGACCGTTTAAAAAGAGACACAAAATTTATGTAAATTGACAGTTCAATATGTCATCGCTGCAATACCAATGTCCAATTTCCACAGATCTACAAAATAATTAAATTATATAGCTTTTAATTATAGCTACACCCGCCCAGTCTACTTCCTATATTTAATTCTTATTTTTTAATTCGTAAATAGAACGCGACCGTAAAATTGTAAGTAATAATAATAAGATTATACCGTTTTATGTAATAAATAATTGTATTCAAGATATTTAATATTGTTAAATAAATTAATTATTAGTATTAAGTGCATTGTTTTGCTAAAATAATGTCGATGGCTGGGTGAATACAAAAAATAAAAAAAACATGTAATTCACGATATAATTTTAGCAAAATGTTGTTAATTATAAAATACTGTTGTTTAAAAAGTTCTAATTTATTTAATTAAAATAAAGAGGAATCAACAATGGATATGAATTTTATTGCTGATATAAACTACTGATATAAACTGAGTCTAGAGTAAACCTTGATGTTTTAAAAATAAAGGTATACCAACTAGGTAACTATTACAGCAAAAATCGCTGGCTAAATATATTGTTTGGACACGTGTAGGATTAGCAAGGGGTCTGGACTAAAATTTTCAAAACAACTATTACTAATCCTATCTACTTATGCCAGAGTAACTAAGCCTAAAGAAATATCGAAATCATAACCTCTTTTTATCATTATTAATTATTTAAAGCCTGGATTGTTAACTGCATGGCAAAGGCCTCTCATCCCGCTTTCCATTTTATGATATTACCAGCTACATACAAGTAATTCAACCACCCACTATTCTTAAAATAAAAATGTCGAGTTAGTAAACAATGTCTGTAAATACGTTTTCATTTCATTCAGTTTTTGAATATTGTATTATTCAAGCAAAGTAACGAGATGATGGCAGATTATCCCACCGCTCCTGGCAATGGTCTGCAAATTAAAAAATAAAAGTAGTCTATAAACCCACACAGCGCTCTGTTGGGGCTTAAAATATGTTTACAGAGTTAAAAGTTTACTAATACCTATGTTTTACATCGAGTGATTACGACGCTGTTTTATTTTACATGTAGATGGATAGATAACACTTTACTGTTGCACCAGACATAATATGAATATTAGGTACATAAAAGTGAAACCCTTAGAGTTGAAACTGTAAATAATCACGGGCTGTCTAATCTATCACGGGTTGAATAATCATATGTTTTAGTCAAGTAGGTTTCTTTTCAGTGAGGCCATTTCTATGCGAAAGACTTATAGAAAGACGGAACTTAAAACTAAGCCATTAAAATGTTACATGTATTTCCAATATTAATAGATTATAATATAATACCTCCTACATGCCTCCTACACAAATATAAGATTTATAGTATTTTTTTTAATCTACTCGAGTATTGCACATATAGAGTACACTAAACATCTTTATAGGTAGGTTATTTACATAGAACATAGGCAATACACAGGCAGCGATTAGTAAGCCTTTCAGAATTTAATAATTAAATCTGCTCTAAAGTTCACTAGGTAGGTAATCACGTTTTTATTAATTAAACTAACAAAAAGCTTTATAAACAAGTGGGCTATCAATGATGACGTTTATGGAATACGAAGTATTTACTATTCGTGTTTATCCAGTTCACGGTTGGAATGTTTGGGGCTCGACTGATAGCGACCTGCCTTTGTATTTTATTTTTAGTTTATTATTATTCATAAATAACCACCTAAAAATAAAATACAAAGGCCTCCTATTTTTTCAACATGCTTTTTTTATATATAAAAGTTTGTTATGGTTCTTGTGACTAAATTTAAAGGAGTAATCCACAACCGAACGAACTGGTTTCGACCGTAGGTTTGGTTTGTTAGCTACCCTTACTAACCTGCCATTTGTAGTTTCCTTCACAGACAATATTTGTGTAAGTCTACATGAATATTTTGTGTATTTAGAACCTGCCCCGCTTCACCTATCTTCGTCGCTAACAGTTGAACCCAACTCAGGCTTTACTAAATAAGTAATGATCAAACATAGGGCCGTGTGCGCGGTTCATTGCGGAGGCTTTCAATTTCCACCTGGCGGATTTCGCGGATTGCGCGGATCCCGCGATTAACTGCCTCTGGTTTTTAAATCGCTGTTTAATAGTTAATATAAGTACTAATTTCAGGTTATTGAGACCTTAAATAGCATTAATAATCATATCACAATGTATGAATTTTGTTTTATTATTTCGAAATCAAGTTGAACATAGATAGAAAAGTTACTTAGGGTAGAACATAAAATCTTAAAAACTTAAATAAACCTTTACTTACGTCATACACTTAAAACATAGATACAATTAAAACGGACATTCATTCACATTGCAAGCAAAAAATAATGTTTGATACTAAGATTGAATCTGACATATTAGTCCGCAGCCTTTGGCTCCTGAATCACTACAAGTTGAATCATCAATAAATAAAACAATAACACAGGCATTTTTTTTTCCTTTTTTTACATAAAATAAATTAGCGTACAAAATACAAAATGGCGGCGAGCAACAGGAATAGGCCAGTGGCAGTTGTAGGGTTGACTTCAGCGCTGTTGCAGTGGTTGTCGAAGCATTGGCAGACTGTCTCGAGGTGGTCGCGGTTGTCAGCCCTGTAGCACGGCTTGTCGTGGAGCACCCAGCCGCAGCCGCGGGTCACGCGCAACTCGGTCTCGCGGTGGGTGTGGAATACTGAAAAAAAACAAACAAGCGTTAAGTAGGTGTTGCCAGTGATGACAAAACGGTTTATTTATGTACCTAGGTGATTTGTAATATTTAAATGTGAATTGAATTAGTGATTTCTTCAATGTCGAAGATAAATAGGTATATCATTTAATTACACTATAGTTTTTATTTGGAAGAAAATTATAATTGTTCACATAGTTACAGGAACAGTTACCTACAGTTAGGGTAATAACTTTTTAATTTAATTAACATATGTAACAGAGTTTATGATCCAGTAAAGATCCAGAGTTTATGATTAAAAGAAAACATTACCTTAGGGATAACAACGTAATTTTCTCTTCTTTTTTCACAGCGGCATTCTAGATATTTTTACCCAAATCAGACATATATTCCACATTGCCTATAGATACTATTTTTGTGTATGTACTGTGATATTAATATAATACAGATTTTTTTTCTTTTTTTCTTTAATTCTTTATTTTTTTGGAGGTTTATATAATACAGTTAAGGTATTTGTTGACTTTTGTAAATATTATAAAAGATTAAATTTAACTTACTAGTTTGCACAATCTTCCTGCAGAAGAAGTTCAATTTGACAGGGCTGGGTATGGCTGTGTCGCAATCCACTATGGGCACGATGCGCGCGCGCACCTCTTCGTCATACTCATTTATGTCTATACACGCGGAGTTGTTCGCACTGTTGCAGTAGTAGCAGTTTATAGCGGTCGAGGCTGGGAAAAATGGAATATAATTATTAAAACTGGCATATAATAAACAATGCTCGGGAGAACTCTGAGAGATAGGATTTTACTTACATTTGAACATTAATGAGATAATAATTGTGACCGCAAATACTCTATTAATCGGGATCATGATGATCTGGAACAAACAAAGTATTATAGTACTAGCTTCTGCCCGTTATTTTGCTGTCTGATCATTATTTTGCTGATTGATCATTATTTTGCTGCAATGTTATTTTAAATCTGCGATATCTCCTAAGATATTCATTGAAATCAAACATAGGGCCGTGTGCGCGGTTCATTGCGGAGGCTTTCAATTTCCACCTGGCGGATTTCGCGGATTGCGCGGATCCCGCGATTAACTGCCTCTGGTTTTTAAATCGCTGTTTAATAGTTAATATAAGTACTAATTTCAGGTTATTGAGACCTTAAATAGCATTAATAATCATATCACAATGTATGAATTTTGTTTTATTATTTCGAAATCAAGTTGAACATAGATAGAAAAGTTACTTAGGGTAGAACATAAAATCTTAAAAACTTAAATAAACCTTTACTTACGTCATACACTTAAAACATAGATACAATTAAAACGGACATTCATTCACATTGCAAGCAAAAAATAATGTTTGATACTAAGATTGAATCTGACATATTAGTCCGCAGCCTTTGGCTCCTGAATCACTACAAGTTGAATCATCAATAAATAAAACAATAACACAGGCATTTTTTTTTCCTTTTTTTACATAAAATAAATTAGCGTACAAAATACAAAATGGCGGCGAGCAACAGGAATAGGCCAGTGGCAGTTGTAGGGTTGACTTCAGCGCTGTTGCAGTGGTTGTCGAAGCATTGGCAGACTGTCTCGAGGTGGTCGCGGTTGTCAGCCCTGTAGCACGGCTTGTCGTGGAGCACCCAGCCGCAGCCGCGGGTCACGCGCAACTCGGTCTCGCGGTGGGTGTGGAATACTGAAAAAAAACAAACAAGCGTTAAGTAGGTGTTGCCAGTGATGACAAAACGGTTTATTTATGTACCTAGGTGATTTGTAATATTTAAATGTGAATTGAATTAGTGATTTCTTCAATGTCGAAGATAAATAGGTATATCATTTAATTACACTATAGTTTTTATTTGGAAGAAAATTATAATTGTTCACATAGTTACAGGAACAGTTACCTACAGTTAGGGTAATAACTTTTTAATTTAATTAACATATGTAACAGAGTTTATGATCCAGTAAAGATCCAGAGTTTATGATTAAAAGAAAACATTACCTTAGGGATAACAACGTAATTTTCTCTTCTTTTTTCACAGCGGCATTCTAGATATTTTTACCCAAATCAGACATATATTCCACATTGCCTATAGATACTATTTTTGTGTATGTACTGTGATATTAATATAATACAGATTTTTTTTCTTTTTTTCTTTAATTCTTTATTTTTTTGGAGGTTTATATAATACAGTTAAGGTATTTGTTGACTTTTGTAAATATTATAAAAGATTAAATTTAACTTACTAGTTTGCACAATCTTCCTGCAGAAGAAGTTCAATTTGACAGGGCTGGGTATGGCTGTGTCGCAATCCACTATGGGCACGATGCGCGCGCGCACCTCTTCGTCATACTCATTTATGTCTATACACGCGGAGTTGTTCGCACTGTTGCAGTAGTAGCAGTTTATAGCGGTCGAGGCTGGGAAAAATGGAATATAATTATTAAAACTGGCATATAATAAACAATGCTCGGGAGAACTCTGAGAGATAGGATTTTACTTACATTTGAACATTAATGAGATAATAATTGTGACCGCAAATACTCTATTAATCGGGATCATGATGATCTGGAACAAACAAAGTATTATAGTACTAGCTTCTGCCCGTTATTTTGCTGTCTGATCATTATTTTGCTGATTGATCATTATTTTGCTGCAATGTTATTTTAAATCTGCGATATCTCCTAAGATATTCATTGAAATCGAATGATTTAAAGGGCAATTTTGTTTTAAATTAAATACTTGCGATGAATAACGTATATATTTTCCCCTGCTTTGTTTTACCACATTCTCGGAGTAGGTATGTTAAATTTATGACGATTCAAAACATACCAGCGTTTGCTTATTACAAATTTAAATAAGTACATTTTCTTTGAGAGAAACACGTTAATATAATATAGATAACATTATCGTCACTGAAAGCTCTGTAAGAATCACACCCATTACCTAAGCCACTACAGTTGACCCCTAAGCTTCTTCTCAGTTAAAGTCTAACTTCCGAACCAGTTGACGATTTAGCAGCTCTGACCTTATTAGGGCTTTTAATTGATAAATGGTTTTGAATTGTTTGGGCAATAAAATCTATTGCTAAAAACCAACCACGTGGTCTTTTATGGTATATCTTTGACTTATAACACTACTCATGTAAGTAGATCAAAATATTAGATTAAGGTACATATTCTGAATAATTTACAAGACTCTAAAAAAAATCGTTTAATCACCCAAAGGGATTGCTTTTAACATTTCGTCAGTTTTGAATGAAATCGAGCGGAAGTTACTCAGCTTAAGTAATGGTAGCCTAAATATATATTCTTCGCTTATTTTGGGATATAATGGTTTGTTTATTTTATAGTATTTTTTGCTAGTTGCTTTTTAAGCTTTGAATAAGTCTACAACGAGTTAGGAATACCTTAATTTTACTTAAGAAATATTCTACTTGTGTTACTGAGCTTTTGTTAGCACGGTATGAAAGGGTAGCTAGTTATGGTCACCGCTTACCATCAGACAGGATCTTTATCGTTTAAATGTTGAGGTAAATTATACTTGAAATCCCTTAGCTTGAAAATGATACCGACGACAGAAATATGTATTTAAGGAAAATAAAACTATAAAATAGTATAGCAATAATTAAATAAAAAAGGTTATAACGTCTTTCTTACACCAAAATTCTACACAAAAAAACAACTTCGAATTTATACTCACAGAAACTAGTTAAGATAGAACACCGGTTACGCAAGAGATAAAATCACAATTCAACTATTTTATCACAAAAGGAAATTAATGTTACAATATGTATGATGTAACTTATCTAATATGTACTTAGGTATTTGTTTAAAAAAGTTACAAACAACCGCGCTTTGTCTACAAATGATAATAACTGAACAACGCGAAGTTAAATTTATATCCAGTTATACAAAGATACGTAGTTGGATTGAACAGTCTTGATATTTGTAATCATAATGGTATTTCAAAATGTTGATTGTTAAGTCCACCTATATGAATAACGTTTATATTAATTGTCTAGAATATTCTAGTAGGCCTAATTATATTACTATAATAATAAAATTTATTTTTAATTCCGTTGAGTTTTCGTTATTAGATAAGTAGATAGACTTTGACGTCGACTTTCAACGCTATGTGATATTCTGTGACTGACTGACTGCTTGAAAAATGTCTGAGGGTATTGCAGAGATATCATAGCCTGGCTTTATATAAACTATTTTAATTACGTGCTTTAATTATACAAACAATTTCACATTGCGATTGAAAACTAATACGGTGGATAAATTATTATAATTATAACTTCAAAGTCAACTAAAATCCTCTAGCATTATTACAGACGTTGTTTTAATATATATAATTCTATACGTATCCACCGAGGAGCATTTTTGGTTAACACAAAAAAATTAAATTAATTTGATTAGAAATTTAATCAATGTCAAGTACTTTCGGTCGAAGTATGAACGTTATCAAAGCGTTATTTGGTTTGACCGATTTCGTTTGTAAGTGTTTGATATTATCTTGGTGACCCCTGACACTGCTACAAATTAAAATTGTCAACGTAAATTTCAATCTGCAAAAACATGCGTGATATTTAGGGCATAATCATGTTTAGAAGGGTTCGTAGGTATAGTATGAGATATATAATTTTTACTAACCTAAACCATTATTGTTTGCTGTTAAATTTCAACTTTTAAACTAATAAATACTTTTATAAGACTATTGAATATTTACATCTGAGAAATGAAATGAGAGGTTTAGATCGAATACATATATAAAGTCTAATCTAATTGTTAATATATAATGTTTTAAAATTAAGGTTTCAAATGACTAAATACTTTTTAAGAAAGAAATGAATTTCTTTTAGGTACAACTTAAAAATATTACCTACTTTTACACGCTACTTTTTATTTTTGCATCTCACATTATTCTCGATATCAAGACATCTATGTATAGGTCGATCTTTTTTTGAAAGAAATGCAGTGAAGTGAGTGCTTGGCAAAATGCCTATATTTTGTTTGTGCCAGAATGCGAAAACAAATAAACAATTCGTGTAATTATTGGAAGATATTTAAAAACAGTTGATATTGCAAATCAGCAACTATTTTTAGTAAGTCGGTATAAGTTATTAAAAGTCTCACTTGAATAGAAGTATTTTTTATAATGCAACAAATATACTTAGCACATAATAATGTTAAATACTTATCGGGCATTAAAAGTACTAAGTAGGCACCTATTTATAATTCAAAGATTAAGAAACAGTTTCTAATTGTTTCTATCTAACCTATGAAAAAAATTTATAAAATTATTTACGTTTAAAACTTACCAACTACGATGCCAACTCTTTTAATGAATCGATCGACTGACGTTTCATTCATGTGAAATATTTGGAGGGAAAACATAGTGCTGCCAGTATAAAATATATATTTAAAAATAAGATTTTTTTTTATCAAGAATTTATCTGTAGGTTTTTTTTTGTACTACATGTTTGATTGAAGCTTTGTCATGACTTCTAAGGAATGTCTAGGTATATAGACGGGTTTTTTTTTAAATTAGTTATACCCGGTACGTTCAACATTCATTCACTCATTCTGATAATGCTGATGCAAACAGTTGCTAGACTTAGTTCATTTGCTTTGTGTTTAGGTGCATTTTATTTAACGCCATCACAATCCTTCAGTCTGGAAATATGAGCTCTACATTTTATGGCTTCAGGACTTTGTATATAGTTCTGTTACTTCTTGATACTTTACGTTTTAGGTGACGTAATATTTAAAGCTCTTGATTAAATTCATAAATTTTATAAATCCCGTTTTTATCTCTTAGTTATATTTTATGTTAACCTTTTGAATACGTCAAATCGAACAAAATGACAAAAAAGTAAACCCTTGCTTTGAAGTTAAAAATATTTGAACGACAGGGTAATTAAAAAATAGAGGGTCAGAGTCGATTTTAAATCCTTCCGGTGAATCTTGCGAGTCCGGAGCCCTCTTATTTTGCTGAACGTTACAGATTATTTACCGTTTTATTATTAAAGAGACAAGCAAAAAGCTTATTAGTGAGAAGGCAACTTTCTGTATTTCTTTTTTTGTGTGATTGAAAAAGGTTTGTAATCAAGCAAGCCAGTTTCAATTCCTTGCCGCGGGCATAGCGTAGTTTTGACAGACAAATAGTTTTTCCTTGGAATAGATTTTTGTTATTCATCGGAATATTATGCAAAAAGTTTTCACGAACAGTTAGGTACTAAGACTGTCAATACCTGAAGAAATATTTGCGAATTTAATCTCAGACTCTAGAAGTAGGTAGCTTATAACTCACAGATGACTAGATTTATTAAAATCCCCGGTTTCACCCGCATTCTCGGGTCAATTTTCCCGGAATAAAAGTAGCCTTACGCTATTTTAGAACGAATTCAGGAATTCGTGATTGAGTTACAAATCATCCATCCAAACAAACATTCACATTTATAATATTAAATGATTAGCCTAATCGTGTTCGAACCTGTGTTATCGAGATGTTAAGTCTTATTTGTTATCTATTCTAATCAATATACCTAATTCAATAATAATTACAGTTCTCATTACGAAAACTTTAACCGCCTATGCATTTAGTTAAATATCGAAAATTGGTGTTATCAATGTGACAAAGTAACAAATGCTTACTAATCGACCACTGCGTAGTATTGAGTTCCATTAATTATTGAAGTCGGTTAAATATCAGCAATACTGTTAAGTGCATCAAAGTACACTTGACGGTGGCAAATGCTAATAGTCAGTGATCCGAATTGAACGTGTGTTTACTCCACACTTCACTTGCGTTCTGAGGAAAACCTAAGACGGAATAAGTAATCTTTAATTAAAAGTTAATCACCATTATCGTGTGGAAATAGGTACCTACGCTTGGTTTATTTATTTACTAGGATAAATATACATTTTAGTAATAAAATAAATCCAAGGATTTTGCTCCGCAAATCTGATTCTAAATTAAGCCATGGTAAATAGATAAATTAAGACTGTTGGACGCCGGCTATATTTGGAAATGTCTTGTAGAGTAATTAGGTATTCTATATCCTAAAATCGTGTTTCCACACGAAAACCTTTAATTATATTTTGCAATGACATACAAACAGATGAAACTTCATTTTCAACAATGTTTGGTTCAATTAACACAAGTGTAGGGAATTAAGCATCTACTACATTAAGCATTGCAACTTTATTTACTTCAAACTTCACTTCTCGTTCAGTTTTATCGTTGAAAGGACATTTGAGACACTGCCATTGACAACATTAAAAATGTTTGTGTTTGACAAAAATAAAATAAGACAATCGGATTCAACAAATATATCAATAGATGAGAACATGGCAAATAGTGTTTACTTACGAGATTATTACATAAAAGACTTCAAATACATAAGTCCAGATGTATTAAATGTGAGAGCAAAATTAAATGATAAATCTGATGATTCAGAAGCGCCTGAAAGGAGTTTGGTGGAGTTGTGGCTAAAAGAAACATTAAGAGGCCTGAAGCAGTTCTTCTATGAAGGTTCATTACATGGAGTTAAGTTAGTACTTAGATTGAATAATTAATTATATTTTACACTTCATTATGTGCTGGAAAAAAATAAGAAAAAAAGGATTTTATTACTTATGAAGTACATATTTATTATCTCTAGTCTAAACTAGCTCATGGAATGAAACACGGGAAGACTAAAAACTTGTTAAAAATAATTGTAATGCATCAAAACATGTTTATTGGCTGTACTTACCTACTAAAATTATACTGATGCTATATATAAACGTTCAGGTATATCTTCGAGCCAACTTTCGGAAGCAAGGAGAAGGCGACATGGATCGTGATCATGGTCATCAGCATTGCCATCTGCGCCGTGAACATCATCCAACTCTTCTGCAAGTGGACTTCCACTCCGTTCGTCAACGTCATTGACTCAGTACCAACCCCCATTTGGGCTGTACCGTTCCCAACGGTGGTTTTATGCCCACATTTGCATCTAAAATCATCTGTTGCTAAAGTTTCTGAGCTGAACGAGTACGTATACTCTACGCCTTTCTTCTACGCCGTTCTTTGGGTTCTTGTCTATTAGGTAATATTTATTTTGATTTCAGAATGGAACAGTTCTTCGCCTCTTTGGTTTGTCCAACTTTGTTCAATAAGAATAAAGCAATGAAGCATAGGCTCGAAGATGACCAAATAACTCTGCTTCAGCAGTTTATTGTTGATGTACGTATACTTCTTCATTATTTTCAAGTCTTAGTTTTACTACTTTCGGCCTAACCGTTGTTTGTGATAAATAGGCTTGAGCTAAATATGACCATTAAGTAGGAAATATATTTCAGGGAGCCCCAAAATGTGAAGAGGTGGTAAAATCTTGCAACTGGCCTGTGAAACACGACCGTAAATGGGAGAGCGAGAACTGTTGCGACCTCTTCCAACCAATCTTCACTAACTACGGACTCTGCTTTGCATTTAACAGTTTACCGTTGAACGGAATGTAAGTATATATGTGTAGGCTAGGAAATTTTCCCAACTAATTTATTTTTTATTTCCTCAGGACAAATGACACTTTATCCTGGCAAAGAACATTTGACAAGAAGGCAGCACCTGGAGTACTGCAGTGGGGTCTCGACATAGGGTACCCTAAGGTTTTTCCACCAGACCTGACCATGCAGCCATTAAGGGTCATGGCTTCTGGCGAGTCGAATGGACTGGGGATCGAATTGTTTTTAAACAACAGTGAACACCAGTTCAGCTGTGATGGAAATAGTTTGGGATTTACGGTAAGTCGTTTAAAAAAATATGAAATTTCATATCTTCCAGCTTGTACATGATTATTGCGTCCGAATGCATACATGGGGTTCTTCAAGAAGGGAGTGAAGAGATTTTTACTAAGTAGGTCGGCAACGCGTGAGTGACGCCCCTGGTGTTGCAAGCGTATGTCTCATGTTATATTCTCAAGAAGAGACTACTTCTGTTAGCCAAATTGTACTAATTAAGCCAGTCTCGTTGCAGATTTTGATTAGTTCTCCAACGGACCACGTCTACACGAGCACAGTGCTCCGTCTACCGATGGACAGAATGACAACTGTGGAAGTATCACCGATCACATACAAAACGGACACTCCACTAAGGTCATTGAAACCCGACCAGCGTCAGTGCTTCTTTCAGAACGAGAAAAAACTTGAATTCTATGAATTTTACACCGACAGTAACTGCAAGTACGATCTCTTCGTTAAGGAATCTAGGAAGACGTGTAACTGCGTGCGTTTTAATTGGCCAAGTGAGTTTTTAGCATTTATATAATTCGTAAAATTTCGGGAAAGTCTTTAGGATGTGTAAGTGTTTTTTTATATAATACTAAATGCCTAGTTAATTATTGTATCTAAGAAATAAGATTATTGTTTTCAGGAAAACACAGTTGGGATCCGGTTTGCACAACGAAACAAGACTTTCAATGCATCAATTATGTTCAAGGTGAGTTGATAGATTAGTTACTTGAACTTGCAGTTATCACCAAGTGCTGCTAACGAAGTTGCGCGGGTCAACTAGTCCTATATAAATGTCCAAAACTTTCATTATGTCCAGCTAAAGTAGAAGAACAGCTCATTTACGCGTACTACGCTGACAGCGATGAGCAACGGAAGCCACATAAGGAGACCACGTCGTGCCATCCATCTTGCAATGACGTCATATACGCCAGCCAAGTCTTCTACTCAGATTTGGTGAAGGAACCTCAAGGGGAGCGCCACCACTGGGGTGATCCGAGACCGTGCGTATGACAAACTCCTTTTTTATACCTATTCGTTAAGTAATCAAATGCTTATGTATATTTCGTGGTAGGAGAAACATACATAAGCATTTCATTTCATTTCATAAAGTCTAGGCAAACTGTACGTCTAATGAGGACGCGGCCTAAGAATTCAACTACATTTAACAACATTTTTTTTACTTATTTCAGAGGAGAAGTTACCCAAATTAATGTCCATTTTTACGATGATTTGTTCTTGGGTCAGCACCGTCATGCGCAGTATGACGATTACTATTTTGTTGGTGAGTTGGTTCTTATATTTGGATATTTATGTTTGATGCCTAACCGGTTGCTCGTGTACCTATTTTAAAAGTAAAATATTTAACCTATCTAAGGAACAACTTAGCTTGAGATCGGATATCTAGGATACATTGCATAGAGAGTTAACCTGGATATTATATTGTTCTAGGTGCTATAGGTGGTCTGCTCAGTTTATTCCTCGGATTCAGCATCATCAGTGTGGCTGAGCTAGTATACTTCGTGATTCTGCGACCAGCCTATGTAGTGCTGAAGAAGGCGGCTTATTCACGTCCTAATTAGATTGCCTACACAATAATAAACAAAAATTTAAGCATTAAGCTTCAGTAGTACATAGATATTAATGTATAATCTAAAAAGTAGATAAATGCTTTATAATTAAGATGATTTGGTCTTAAATAAATCACACCTAATATATTTTTTACTATGTTCATAAACTCTCCAATCGCGACAGTTATTCCGTTATTTAATTCCATAGTGTAACCTCCTTAGTAATATCCAATAGCGTTAATAAATACTGGGAGTGCAGCAGATTCGGAATAGTTTGTATAATGATAATAAAATCAAAGAGAAACGAAATAGTTCAATAAAAAAACGGGAACCTTATCAAAATGCTTTTCATAGTAAAAAAATACCTATATAGATACATTTTTCTAAATATTCTGCACTTCCTCTTCCTCCTATAAAGTCATTACTAGGACAATTCATTTCCATTTTGACAAAGAAAAAAATCTCTATGGTCCAATTTGACACGAAACTAACCCCCATCATAACATATAAATCAAAAATATTTCCTATTTATAAAAAACAATGTTATACGAAAACGAATATCTTAGTTATCAAGATGCAGAAAGTCTCAGGGCTCTAACTGACAGGCTTAATGTGAAGGTGATGGAGCAGGTGAACGATACCCAAGAGCTGGTGATGATGAACAACTTCGCACTCGAAACCAATGAATACATGCTTAAGAAAAGTTTGCAGGAAAGGTTTGAGAACTAAACTACTGTTATACCTACTTACATAACCAAATAAGTACCTACCTATAGCTGGTATTAAGTAACTTACC
This sequence comes from Thyatira batis, assembly GCA_905147785.2. Classification (NCBI taxonomy): domain Eukaryota; kingdom Metazoa; phylum Arthropoda; class Insecta; order Lepidoptera; family Drepanidae; genus Thyatira; species Thyatira batis. The sequence goes on along the minus strand of LR990504.1, from coordinate 5,605,113 downwards.
TATCCTTCTAATATATATACCTACCTATTATTTATCTGGCTAGTAGTAATATGTGGGTTGATGAATATATGTTATTTATATAGGTTTTTTTACCTTTCGAGATCATAATATTGTAGGTAGGTACCTTATTTCGAAAACGGTAACTTTTTAAACCGGAAAAATTTAAGAATTTTCAGGAACATGGGTGAAACTGCAGGCTAAAAGCTAGTAGTTGATAATACAGGTTAGCAAGAATGTCCCTACTATTATATCATGGTAATATTTTAGAATGTCAGACATAGCATCCTGGCAATGGGTCCTGGAAGATCTCACCAAACGGTTGGACGAAGCGATAGACGCACTTCGGTACGAGCACAAAGCTCTTAGGGTTGTCGTGAAGAGAATCCAGGAGGAGATACATGGACACACACAAGTCTCAAGTAAACTTGGTACTCTCGGCCCTATGTCAGATAGCGTCGAAAACGTTATTGTAGAGGTAATATTTTAATAAGAAACCCTTTGTTTAAGCATTATTGTATTCTATAGATGTGCGTCATGCGGTTCTTATACCTAAGTTAAGCCGCTGTTGTTAAAATTAGGTACGTAAGCTTACGTACCTATGTAATTATTGTACTTATATTGAAATCGGTTTATAATATACCCATTATATTTTTGTTTATATTTCTTAAATATTAGATTATTTCAGGAATTCAACTTTCTACGAGAACAGAAAAAGAACTTCGAAAACATGATACCTGAACTCGACAAACAAACACTCGCTCTCGAAAAGACGAAAAAGAAAATAAATGCCGACGTTTTGAATAAGAAACAGGCACTTTCTGTTGAACAGAGTTGCATAAACATTAATTTGAATGCAATAGGAAAAAATGAAGTTGGCAAGAAAAAGAAGAAACGGTAGATAACTAGATATATTACCTACTTCCTAAACAATTATTAAAATTAGGTATCTACCTATAAGTATAGGTATTGGAATATACAATACCTATCTACTACTGCAGCTTACTTATGAGCGAATAACCACCATCTACTTATACCACATCAATCATTTCCACAGCGACATAGTAGCAAAAGCAGTTTACATTTTATTTCAGAGCTTCTCCCTTAGCCCGCTGGGAAAATCGTTGTGTTTCTTTGAAGAATGCTGGATTAAGAGCACTCAACAACGCAGTTATTACAAGACAACAGGTAAGGCCAAATTGACAATGTTTTATATCCTGCATTGACATAATCTCAGTCGAATTTATGCTTTAGGTCCGTGGTGCGAGAGTTCATCTCTCAATAGTAGCTCAAGCTTACGCATCAAGAGTAGACTCTGCTCTAAGAAGACGAACGCACGCTAATAAAATTAAACTGCAAGACCTTAATTGGCAGAAAAACGAGGTATGATATTATTGGTAACTTTAAGTACATACTTAACAGGCATCTATTATATTATTTCTCGAACTCTACATAGGGGCTCATTAAAATGGCAACCGTTTTATCAAAGGTAGTTTATAATAAAGTCAATCATACCCAAGCTTTCGGACAAAGACTCGCTTACAATATGTACCTACCTATACCTACACGATTTGACCTAGGCAATGAGGGACTACAAATCTTTAGAAGATGAGCTGACATTAACTGAACAGAATCTTTTGGAAACCATGGAAAAGGAACGAGTGGCTGAAGCAAGGCTGGCCGATCGTACCCTTAGACCAGGCCGAGAACACACCAAGGACGATGTCGACAAAAAGCTGAAAGACGAGCTCAGACGGCTGAAGAGTTTTAACAAGCAATTGAACACTAATCATAATAGAATTACGTAAGTATCTAGTGACCCAAGACATAAACTAAGTACTTAGACATTATCCAGTGATAGATCTCTTCTAGGTATTTTTTTTTTTATTTATTTAAAATTATTAGCTTTTAATAAAGTATTTTTCATCAGTCAAGTATTTAAATGTAGAAATCGTTAAGAAGACAAAAATTCACCACTATGTAGGTATCTAGCTCGGGTAACTAATAAAAAAATATCATCAGTACCTTACAGAATCACTTGACTGACTCAATGACTCGCATCGATTGCTTCGTCGACGATATCATTCACGTCATCAGTTTGGATGAGGATAGAATCAGGCTAAGGCTAGGTGAAGAACCACAAGGCAGTGAATTATCACCCAGCATCAACTCTGAAGACCAACAAGGTCACATCAAAAGTTCAGAACAAATACCGACTCAACACTCAGAGGTTCTGCCAGCTATCAGAGAGGAAGACGAAGATGATTATCCATTCGCAGACTAAATCATAAAGAAGAAAGAGGGATTTTTGTAATGGAACTCGCTAATTATAATTGTCTCAAAATAACTCATACTTATTTTTTATATTTATTGTAATTTGATTAAATGATAATGATGTTATGGTTTTCCGAAATGTTTATTTTGAGAAATAAAATTATTTTAACACTATGTAGGCATAACAATTTAATAAGAACATATAAGTATCTATCTGATGAGAGTACCAACTTCTGTTTATTGTTACTAAATATATCGTACATATTATCAGAATCAGTATTTTACATACTTTATAATTTTATACACAAAGATTAAAATTTACATTGCATTATTGGTAGGTATATTTGAAATGAATATAAGTACCTACTCAATTCAAATATTTTATGGATATGGTTAAATATTGTTTACAAATGTGGATTATATTTTGTCTATGATTATAGTATTTATGTTGTGAAAAACTGTTTAATTGAATAATATTGAGATTCAAAAGGTCATATGAGTAATAACATTGTATTAAGTAGTCGTCAGTATGATTAAGCCTACTTTAAAGTTAAGTGAACATAGTCTTTATTCATTACATTAAAATGGTTATACATTTCAATCAATAGCTTTGAAATACCAGATTTCAATTGTTCTATGGTAGTTCTTTAGTTTTCACAGATCATTAGAAGGAATATAGGGCATTTGTTGCCTTAAATAGTAATTAACAGGTAAAACTATTTCAAATATTTACATCTACAAAATAATTAAGAATACTTGTAAATAAATTAAATACATTTGCATGAGCTACCACTACAAACAAATATGGGCTTTTAGATGTCTTTATTGAATTAAAACAAAGAAAATTATCTCAGAGATGTGCTTAAGTAATTCTTACATCAAACTGTATTTTAAAGAAAACTAAAATAAGTGCTTTATTTAGGTATGTTATGCACCTGAAGTCAGCTTTGTAGGTAATTTTTATCGCTTCACAGGAAAATGGATAAGGCTCTGCCTTAGCTTATTTCACAATAAAGAACTGGAAAATTGCAGTTTACAAGTTAAGCTGATTCAAATGTGACTCACTATTAACATGATTCTCTATAGTAGGCAGTGTACAAACAACAGTGACATTACATTTATTACAGAATACATTATGCTCGTGTTCATTTGCTAAGTAGCCCGTTATGGATATCTCATGGTTGTCTGTCACATCTTCAATCTCTGTGAACCAATTCATGTGCTGATCATCATCATCAATATGTTCCAAGATGCTTGGTACAGTGTTCTCAATGTAGGCATCACACACCTTGCACCAAACTTCATCGTTGTTAGCAACAGGGAATATACCATTCAGAGGCTTCAGCCTTTCTGTTATATTTGCTCTGTGATTGATACTGTTTACATGGACTTCAATATTGAGGAGCGAGCAACTTACATGGCTGCTACATACGTCACAGAACACCTCATCTTTCTCCGATGATAAGTATTGATCTAAAGTGATGAATTCCCCTTCGATTAAGTCGTCCATAGCCGCGATCCAATTAGAATGATCCACAGCGTTTATATGACCCGGTACTGACTCCTCATCGGTGAGGTTTCGTCCACACGGCTTACAGTACAATACACCGTCTTTAAATCTTATTCCGTTCTCAGTCATCAGCTCAATGTTTTCTTGGTGTTTTGAACCGTTTGTGTGTTGATCTATACATTTGTTGGCCTTCGGTATGAATACTCCGCAGAACATACAGCGTACTCGCGTTTTCGAGTTTGCAACGATCCCGAACAACAGTCCGGTTTTCATTTTCAACTTACTGCAACTGAATTGTGTTTATTGATTTATTTGTTATGCTGAGCGGTAATTGAATCTTACTTGAAATTTCGTGGAAAAAAAATCGACTTTTTGAATGGAATTATGATTTTGTTTGACTGTTTGACTGACATTAACTGTGACATTGAGTGAATTTGAGTGACAAATTAGGGATGTACGAAATAGTACGAATCAACGCTATATGTACAGTTTCAAGAAACTTACCTAAAAATCTAATCAATCCTCATGAGAAACCTATAGCTAGTTAGCCGCCGCAAGATACAAGCTTAGTTTTTAAAGTTTTGATATTTCATCCTAAACACAGTGAAAGTTCAGTTTTAGCTAATTCGGCCTTAGTTGCGCTTTCTGCCAAGGTGCCATGTTCCGATTAGTCGTTTATTGCTCCATCGTATGACCGATGACTCTTCCCTGCCAGTGTTAAGGTTGAGGAAAAATATCGAAACAAATTAAAATAGTAAGTCAGAAAAAAAATGAAGATAAAACTATGAAGGATGAAAAGAAGAAGATAAATAAAAGAGCATGTTAAAAAGTTAAATGTATTTTTTAGTACATTAGAGTGCCTACAGCTACAAATAAATAACTCCTATTTAATTAATTAACGAAACTTGATTAATATTTATATACATGGGGAATGCACATTAGGTATGTCAAAAATTCAGTCCACTTTAGTAACTTTTAGTCTGTTCCAAAAAAAAGGTGTAATTGCCTAGAATATACGTAAAAATCAGCTTGGTGAATTTACGTGAGGTAAGTATTGGTTTTACGTTGCTTGACTAACTTGACTTACAGCTTGGCAAATAAGAGTCTGACGCGGTGACAGTTGGAACTAAAAATCGATGATTGTGGCAACATGCTTCACTTGTCAACTGCAAGTACTTTCTGTGTCAACAGTGCGTGTATTGTAGTTGTTTTTCGTAAATTTCCCTAAATTATCAGCTTACGTTGCATAATTTACTATTCAAAAAGAATAAAAATATTCGCACTAATTCGCAGTAGTGGCAGAACAGTGATTTACCACGTCCTTACGCGGTGTTTGGCCGAATCTCAAGCGGGATAAGTTTTGTCCGATATCGACAATGTTTACCAAAGAACTGCTGATATGACAGGTATTTATGTACCTTAAATAAGTCATTGTACCTTAAAGTAAGGTTTTATAAATGTTTTCAATGCGTAGTTTTGTTGATACGCAGATTAAAGTAAGTTTTAGTGTTGTTTATAGAAATTTAAAGTTGAGGTTATGTTTTGAAGTTTGAAAAGTCTCGTATACTCTAACCTCCATTATTGATACTTGATAATAATGAGTAGGAAACTAATAATAAGAAACTTTATTTTTGTTTTAGGAACAACTGTCAACACAGTAAGAAAAATTGTTAAAGTAGGTGAAACAAATGTCATCTCAGTGATTTTTCAGAATATTCTAGTGATTCTGAAGTGGCAGGAAGCTCGAGCCAAAATGTGGACTTTTCTGGGATCAAGTACTTAGATGAAAGTGTTTTTGAATAGTTTGCATTGTAATAAAATATTGCTTTTAAAAAAAGTGTTTTTTTCTTAACCTCGTACCCAAATTATTATCATCAATTCCTAACAATCCCACAATTAGACTGCCCTCGGAGGCATGATTATTTGTCTGTCATGTCTGTGGGAGGTATCCACCACCGCCCACTATTAACATTGTAAATACTGGACATTTAAGCCTTTCGAGGGACTGAACCACTCGGGATTGGAATCATATCCCAAAAATAACAAGTATCAAAAAGTTTTTAGTCGTAGTATCCGGGGTTGCCACAGGTGCGATAGGAGCGACCTCATTTATTCCACACTCTTTTTTGCCAAGCTGTACCTGATACGTGAAAATTAGCCGGCTAAGCATTAGATACTAACACTACTTAATCGTCCACATTTCCTTCGTCAGAAAATACGTGAGGTCTGGTGGCCCTTTTTTTTTTTTTTCTTTTTTCTTCGCTGGGAAAAATGCGTTACGCATACCCGGGGAGGGTATGTCGGGGGACACGAAGGGTTATGTGGGACTCCCCGGTTGCTAGTCAACCGGTATACCCACTAAACGACCCAACGGCACTCCTTCCTCGCCTTTGTGGGGGGGAACTGGGAATCTGGCACAGCCCTTGCGTCCAGTCCCCCCCCGGCGACCGCCCGCCCTCTCGGCGAGCCCTTCTCGTCGGATCTGGGAATGACCGCGAGTGCTCGGCCATTCCCTCCCGCTACGGTGGTGCACCGTGCAATGCGGGAGTGGGCGCCCTCGCGCCTTTACTCCCGCTGGTACGTCTGGTGGCCCTGGGATCTTGGACTATTACGATTGAGAGCTCTCGGCGCTCATCGATTGCCCGTGTAAAGGTGTAACAGCCATCAGAGGCTAACACCTTCCAGGGACCAAAATAAAAATTAATGTCAACACATGACATGGGTCTAGTTCGCCTAGAGCTGTTCGTAGTCTAGAGCAGAGGTTCCCAAACTTATTTTTCTAATAGACCACATTCAAAAGTTTCCTTGTTCCGGTTCCGGTAGACCCTCTTTTTTTTTAATAAATTTAATATTATTTAATTTAATAAATTTAAAGGTTTTACAATCTGCCTACATTAATTTTATACGGTAGGTGAACTCATGCCAACATTTTAGTTCTTCACTATCGCAGATAAATGTTCGTGGACCCCCAATTTTTTGTCACGCCACCGTGGACCCCCGGCAAGTCTCTCGTGGACCCCTGGGGGTCCACCTGGACACTTTGGGAATCACTGGTCTAGAGACTACGTTTCTTAAAAGGTTATTTCTACATGATTATTCATTATTGCAGAATGAAAATAATAATATTTCGTAAAGTAGCTATACTTAACTTTATAAGCTTACCATTGTTATTACAAGGACCCTGTTAGTAGGGTATGACTTTTAAAAGATAATATTTTATTTTACAGGCCATAAAAAGAAGTAAGTATGTAATTATACCTATTTGTTAAATATTTTTTATTATTTAACAATCTTTATCCATATAACTGTTTCTTTTTACATTCAATGCCTATGTATAATAAGCAATGTAGGTACCATACAATGTATATTTTTTTATATCAGTCAGATGTATATATGTTTTAATTGTTGAATGATCAATCACAGTATATATGAAACCAAAAATACATGGTAAATTTCTTAATAAAATTTATTTTTATGCCTATTGTATTAATAATTACTTAACATGCCTCTTGCCCTTTATATGTCTCTCAAGATTATCAACATTGCATGAAACATGTATATTGCATTTCAGACATGCTGCTTTATCTTCTATCGGATCTGTCAGATATTTATCGATAACAATATTGTGACCATTTATTAATCGTAATATTTTATCAAGTCTCTTGACATGTTTTGTGTCTTCATCAACATGTTCCAATATTAATTCTACATAGTTTTCAAAGTAAATGTCACATATTTTACACCAGAGATCATCATTAGTGCCTTCTACAGAAAATATCCCATTAAGGGGTTGGACTACAATGCAACGGGCTCTTTTGTGTCTTGCCGAAGTGGTGTGATCTTTTATGTCTTCTAGGCTGAATTCTACATGGCAATCACATAAAACACAGTGTGCTACTGAGGTGTTATCTGTTGGTGATACTGGTAATTGAATAAGTTGACCATCTTTTAATATCATAGTTCTGATAGTAGCCATAATTTTTAAATGATCTGGACTCTGTATGTGTGTCATCAAATTATGCATATTTCCTACATTGTGCTTACATACATAACATTTCAATGAACTATGATTGACTTTAATATTATTCTGGATCATGAGTCTTTTGATAAACAAATCTTGGTGAGCTTCCTGGTTAATGTGAGCTTCAATACTAATGTTGTTGTCTTCTACAGATATATTACATAAAATGCAAACCATTTCACCATTTTCATGTGTTACAATATCTTCATAGAACGCCATATTTTAGATCTCTGTAGAAAAATATAAATATATTATTGAGTATGTATGATAAAGGGAAAGTCTTTCTTAAATGAATGAAACAAAACTAACACAAAAGTTGTTTACTAGACCTAAAAGCGACTGTTTTTATTTAGGCTCAGGTTAAATCAATAGAGTTTAATGAATACTTACTCGATGAGCTCAACTTTTAACACTTCATAACATATTTAACCAATGAAATAATGATTTGTTTTGTTTCCAAATAATATTTGTTGTATAGAAGGCAAGTTTCTCAATTCTTAAAAAAACAATTACTGCCTGAATTGAATTAAAATAAGTACACATGTAGATATATTTACTTGTTTTGGTTATTATGATTATTTGTTGAGCTTACCAAAGAGTATAATAATATATAGGGTATAATAAAAAGTTGTATCAAAAATCCCCTTGTTTGATTGATTTGATTCAATGTTGCCAGATCCATCACAAAAGTGGCGGTTATGCCAGACACTGGTAAAAATATGACTTCATACTATCTCCTTCATAGCAACGGGAGTTTTTAATTTTTTTTTATCATCGATCGTTTTTATTGGTTATTCTACTTTTCAGAACTTACATATGATTTTTGACAGGACTGCCAAAGAGTATAGTAACTATCCATAAAGGAAAAGAGAGCCATCTCGCGTGATAAAATCGGTCGTATAGAGCTCAGTGGCGCTTCCAAGCGTATGATGGGCCAAGCTGCATGCGCTCTGTAAATATACACATATGCATAGTTATATGTAGGTAATTCATAGATTTGATTAATGGATATGGGTAAGGAAATAGTGGAGCGTACCACCATGCTTATTAAGCAAATAATATTTATATTTTTAGGTTATCATTATTTATTGATTTTACAGGTTCAACATAACAATAAAACAATTATGACATAGTAGCATTTAAAAAACCACAAAGATTTGTGACAACATACTGAGTGTACATTGACAAAAACACACAACACACTGTTAACAAAACATTATACAACATGTAGATCTAAAAATTGAGCTTTAAAAAGTAATAGATAAACTATAAAGAACAATTCTGATTACAATAATAAAATATATATATATACTATTTACAGTATCAACAATATGTCATATTTAAATATTATTTACTTGCTAACCGAATTGGTACCTCGAAAAAAAGATTTTTTTTTAGGTTCCCATTTATAATTCACTGCATCCAAATACGCAATACACTTTCTCTTTGAGAACATTATAACAAACAATAACGGTTTATCAACAAAAACGGAATAATAACAACAGTGAAACAACAAAAGTATCAACAAATAAGTGAGATATACTAGAATTTGCCACTTCGCATGAAAACATTGAAAAATTTCCAAACAAAGTTCGTGTACATTGAAAGTTTTTGCAGACATGTCAGTTGAACAACGTTTCATTCCATGAAGTTTTATTAATTTATCTGTAACTCTTTTTATTTAAAATCAGCCAATTTTTTTTAAAATATGTGCATCTTTTTAAATAAATTGATAGGGAAAACGTATAAAAGTATGTTTTTATAAATAATAAAATTATTAAATTGGAAAATTATTTGAATATTTTTATCCACTTAAATGTAATTATGCGTAGAACAAAACGCTTGTACCACTAAAGCGGGGGTTACTACTGCCATCTAGTTGTTTCTTTACGAACTTTTATGTCACGACAAAGTTTAAGCCAAACAGCTACCAGAGGAGCTACCTTACATGCAAAATTAAGTCGAATGGAGGTTAAGTACTAACTTTCCATCCCCTGAGGACTGCAAAAGCATCATCTTGTGTCGTCCCGTCAGTTGGTTCAGTTCAGTCTTAGTAAAATTATAAAAATCTGTGGTTCAGTCACTCACTTGAAGTCACTTCACTAGTTTACTCTGTCACTCATTCTTGTCACTTCATGTCATGTCAACTTCATAAAGTTTATTTTAACAATAAATTGCTTTGCTTGCTCTCTAAGTAGGGATTATGCAGATTCTCTTATTAAAATTAAATTTCACACGTGTAACTCAATAATTTCGACGTTTCTTTGGTGATTAGGATTACAATAAAACTTACATCATGTCGGGAGACTCAGATGTTGAACCAGATATACTTGAAAACATTGCAGATGTCATGGATGGACTATCGGTATGTATATTAATATTAAAAAAACACTTGAATATTAATTTTGGTTTACAGGTGTAATTTTTTTGTATAAAGCTGTTATTTATTGCATGCTAGGTACAGCTGGTTTCACGAAAATAATTAGCTATTCATAGGCTATATAAGTATATTCTAATACACTCTGGTAGTTGGAATTAAACTAGGTTTTGAAGATTAGTTATAATTTCATGATGTTACTATCTATTTCATTTTGATATTTCCAGAAAGACCTACAGGAGCTATTCTCCTTCCGAGACTTGTTCTTTGAGAATCATCCCATTGAAATGGCTATAGAAAAGAATAAACATGTAGAGGAGAAGAAAAGTGTATTGATTGAGAAATTTGAGTCTATCGATGGTAAGAGCAAGCATTTATAACATTATCTAGAGATTTTTTTTAATATCCAATGAAGACTTCATGAATTTGGTATATTTCGAGAGTTAGAACCTAATGTAATTTAACACACATATAGGTAATTCTGACTACTAAGCAGAACCCATTTATGGTAAAAAGAAAACTGCAACTTCAATTGCACATCATTAATTAGATATTTTATCATTTATTTCAGTTGACACTCAAATACCATTTGAACTTCGTGCAAAATTCCTGTACATGAAGGGGCGTTGCTACAACATCAGCCCCACATATGATGCCCGTGCGACTCAGTGTCTCAGTAAGGCAGTCAAGCTGAATCCACACCTGGTTGATGCGTGGAATGAATTAGGAGAGTGCTATTGGAAGAATATGAATGTGAAAGATGCTAAGGCTAGCTTTGAAGGTGCACTCAAGCATGTGAGTATTTTTATTTAAGTATATGTTGCGTGAAAATTGTAAACTGTTTTGGTAAATAAATGTTAATACAAAGCAAGTCTTTTAGTATACTTGTATTTTGACATATTAAAATCTTCACAATACATAGGGAAAATCCAGTGAAATATTGTCAGAAAATAGAAGGGATCTTTAATTTATTTATGATAAAGAGTTAAGTATTGCATATGTTTTTTTTTTCTTTATTTAACGAGGGTTTGATCACGCAGTGACCATGTCACCCCCATAGGAAAATCAACAAACTTATTTAACAATTCCTACGTTTAAAGCTTAAATTAACAATTTTGATGAGTGATCTGGGATTCCTGTGACAATGGAAATGCCAGGTACCTATTAAAGAAGCCCATAATCCTACTAATATTATAAATGCGAAAGTTTGTATGGATGTTTGTTACTCTTTCACGCTCCAACGGCTGAAGGGATCTGCTTGAAATTTGGCACAGAGCTAGAATATGTTCTGGAATAACACATAGGCTACTTTTTATCCCGGGAACGCGGGTGAAACCGCGGGGAGCCACTAGTATGATATATATGTTCCAAAACATCACATTCAGAGCATTTAGGTGAAGATACCTTACCCATCAGATATGCAAAACTATTCAATGGAATGCGTCCGGAGCGCAGCCTCATTGTTGTGATAATGTCAGCCCTGCTCATATTTGCAGCCTCAAACCATGGACTGTGGCGGATATTAGGTTGGATTGTCCTGTACCAAATACCTTTAAATACAGACCTCTCATCAAAGTATTTTTTTCACAGTCTTTTACAGTGTTCCTTATTTAGATACATTAGATCTGTATAAGTAGGGCAAACATGTAAAAGTAATCCCATCAGTTGCAGCCTCCTTTGCCAAAAAATCTACTTCTTCGTTTCCTGTAATGCCGATTTGAGCAGGTATCCATTGTATAACTATGGTTATTTTCCTATCTAATAGCTTTCGAATGGTCTGCAATATACTGTAGGCAATTGGTGTTCCTCGAACGGTCGAGGTACATCGAGCCAAGTGTTGAAGTGCACTCTTTGAATCTGTAAAAACTACGTTATTGAAGGATCCAAAAGATTCAATGTAACTTAAAGCTTCAGCAATGGCTATGAGTTCTGCAAACATAAATAGATATTTTAGTAGAAATTTTAAGTTTTATAGCTAACTTTTCTTGAGGGTCCCAAATCGCTGCTCCTATATCAGTATCCTGCATTGAACCGTCCGAAAATATTTTATAAAAAGTAGAGTAGTTTTTATCTATATATTGATTACAAGCTGCTTTTAACAAATCTATACTATAGGACCTTTTGGCTTGAGTTATACTATCAATGTCTGACTTAATTACGTAAGATCCACATTACTGACCCATGTATCTAGCGAAAATATTTCTAATTGTTCACTTGTATATACTGGTGTAGATTTTAAATATCCGTGAATTGTAACCAGCAAGGGTTTAGCCTTTCTTCTCCAATACAAATTTTGACAGGAATTAAACAAATCGTCTATTATTTTTATTAATATAAGATTGTCTTTAAATGAATTTAACTTGAGCCAATATTTGCCCGCAAGGAAGTGACGACGAATATGTAAAGGTGGAAAATGTAATTCAGCTTCCATTACATGAATGGCTGTACTCTTCATAAAACCTCCAATTAGACGTAAACATATGCAGATGTTCAAATGACTTATATTATTATTTACATGTTTCAGGAACGCAACCGCCTTTCACTTCGGTGTCTCTCCATCATACTACGTCAAGAAAGTGGTGCAAGGAATCATAATGATGCTTCTTCGGCAATCCTTAAAAGTGTTGAACTAGCCAAGGAAGCTGTAGCTCAAGATATTAAAGATGGTGTTTCATGGTCCGTGTTGGGAAATGCATATTTGTGTCAATTCTTCACTGTGTCTCAAGATCCGGCTATATTGAAGTCATGTATGAGTGCATATAAGCAAGCATGGCTAGACCCCGTGGCTAAGGGCCAACCTGATTTGTATTATAATAAGGGAATTGTAAGTATATTAAACTAAAACTATATAACACCTTCTAAAATATAGTTTCTTGATAAAAGGCTGATTTCATATGCGGGTATGTTTCTCCATTTCATAAAATTGTTAATAAGTAATTGTAAATTCTTAAGAAAAGTAAAAGTTTGTATTACATACAGTCTTTCTTATGAGGATGTTATGGGGTTTTAATTGGTATTTCATTATGTACATTTTACTGTATGATTAATGTGATTAAAGAGTTACAGAATATAATGTAGCAGAAAAAGTAACCTTTTGAGCTGGGCATTAGAGTTGACATTTCATAAGTGCCTATGAAGGCCTATTTCATGAATACTCTATTAGGTACTTCTTTTGCATCCTCTAAATTATGTAAAACGACGAGCTTGTTAGATTCATGTTTATTTATTAGTTAAAAATAACAGAAATTATTAAGTCCTTATATATCTACTATATACCATGTATACACAACGACCCATGTACTACCGGTACATGCTATTAGGTATTACTTTTACATATTACTTATATACCACATATATATATGTATATGTATATATATATATATGTTCACCACATAGATACACATCTACATATAAGGACCCATGTCAACTCAACTCAATTATTATACTCACCGACCGATGTCCGCACAGCTCGACAGCCAACCAAGAAGTGCCGTCTGGCCGACCGCACGTCCTTTTATAAGCGGCGGTACGCGGCGCTTTCACTAAACGTTCTTACAAATACCCACATAAAATACATTTTAAGTTTATAATCTAAATAGGTTTATAAAACAACTATTTATCTAATAACCGTTTTGAAAACATTTACTATCTTCAAATAATCGATAACACTAAATTATAACCTAACAGCTTATCCAATAAACTATTATTCTATATATCTGGATTATAATTCATAATATTCAATCTAACAGTATGTAAATTAGACTTCCAGGATGTTATATTTTACTAATGTACGTTTTTCTAATGGATCTACCAAACGGAAACACGTCAAAACCCACAAATACGGCAATAAATTTAAAAGCAATCTATCAAGCTCAACGTCGATCGTCATCCTTTCAAAATGAAAATCGGTTCCAGGCATTGAAATACTCTGAGCAGTACTCTGAGGCTCTAGAGCAGTTCTCTGTGGCTCGGCGGCTAGACCCGGCGTGGGGGCCGCCGCGGGACGAGCGCGCCCGCCTCGCCGCCTGCCTCGCCGCCGCCGACCGGCTGGCACGTACGAGAGGAAAGGTCAAGGTCAAGAGGCTGCAGAACATGGTGCAGGTACGTGTTTTACTCTACCTTGGGGGGCACACCCACGTCACTAGACGAGGAGGCAATAGGCCAAGTCGCCGCGGGATATGAGGACCACACCCGGGCGAAGGTCAAGATGCTGCAGCTCATAGTGTAGGTACGTGAGTTTTACTCTACCTGGCTTAGTGGCAGGGGGGAGGGAGGGCCACGCCCACGTCACTAGACGATGAGGCGGCCAAGTCGCCACTGGGCAGGCATTGCAATACTCGGAGGCTCTAGAGCAGTTCTCGGTGGATGGGACGAGCGCGCCCGCCTCGCCGCCGCCGACCGGCTGGCACGTACTCGCGGAAAGGACAAGGTCAAGAGGCTGCAGAACATGGTGCAGGTACGTGACACACACTTACTATGGTAGGGGGGGAGGCACGCTCGCTAGACAAGGAGGCACCAGGCCCAGGCACCGTTGGATATGAGGCTCGCACCCGGAGAAAGGTGAAGAGGCTGCAGAACATGGTGCAGGTACGGGACATACAGCTAGTAGGGTAGGGAGGGGGGGGCACGCTCGCTAAGCAAGGAGGCACCAGGCTAAGGCACCGCTGGGTATGAGGCTCGCACCCGGGGAAAGGTCTTGGTCAAGAGGCTGCAGCTTATGGTGCAGGTATGTGAGTTTGACTCTACCTGGCTTAGTGGCAGGGGGGGCGAGGGCCACGCTCACGTCACTAGACGAGGAGGCAGCCAAGTCTGCGCTGGGCAGGCATTGAAATACTCGGAACTGACAGCCACGAAGTCAAGGTCAAGACGCTGAAGCTCATGGTGCAGGTACCTCCAATCTGAATTTGGACCTTAGATATCGCGGGGGAGGGAACCACCGATTTTCTAGTTATTGTTTTAATTTCCTAGAAATCTGATTACAGAATGGTCAGTGTCTGTTCTGCTCTTAGACATAACACTGAAATAATTTTACAAACGAACCTAAGAGTTGTTCCTAAGATTAGCCCGAATCGACACAAACCTAATGTTTAGATGTAATAAGCAATTTAAGATCCTAAACGTTTTCTCCAATCAAAACAAAACATCAACAGCTTTTTCCTACAATTTTCGCTTTAGCTCAACAGTAATATTTACATTTTTCAGTCAATAGACAAGAAAATGCTCGGCATATACGAACCGGGTACGAAGCATACGTTCGGCAAACGTCGTGACGTCTCGCTCGAACTAACCCGTTTGGACGAGCTGCGGGAGGGAGACAACGAGGGCAAGCTGGTACTTGGACGCGTCGTTGGTTCTATACACAATGAGAGTGCTGTACCTTTGTAAGTACCTTCATACGATTAACAATATAACCTGGACTAATAAACTGATATAAATCACAATTAATAATCAGGGAGAGAATAAAATAATATTAAATATTATATTAAATAAATAAATTAAAAATATAAAAAAATATTTCGAAAATTTTATACATACATAGGTAATATGTTTAACCCTTTCAGACCTACCGTGCACAATTGAGGACATTACATTTTTATAAAATTATTCTAATAAAATAAAATTTTACTTAACTAAAAACTGTTGTCATCGCTTGCGAACATTATAAAGCTCTAAAAAACATACCCCTAACGCCATCTATTAATACGTGTATGAAATAATTGGTCTTTTTCGATGAGCCGCCGGCGAAAGTTTGAAGTATGTAGGTAAGTGATTTATTTCCTTTATAATTTTCATGTTATTTAGTAAGGTATGCCTTGAAATAAATATATATCGATAAGTTATGTTACAAAGGCAAGGAATATCGTATTTTAGAAACAATTATATAGTATTTTGTATAATAAATTGCGAATATACGTTATGTCTACAAACGAGGACAATAGGTTGTGCTTGGATATTTTTTTCCAAACATTCATAGACATTTAGTTAACACCTACCTACAGTTTTATTTATTTTCAAAAAGGTTATCATTTGAAAAAACGTCTAAAATAATCATATAATCAATTTTGCATCCTATAAGGTTTTTTTGCAGGGGCATTTATGGTCAAAAATCGTGTTCTCGAGGAACGTTTTGAAACTTTTGGAACATGGACACCTGTCGGACTTGGAGTTGTCTTCGGATGATGAGGAAGGCGGAAATAATAGTAATATCCCGTGTACGAGACATGTTCAATTGGTTGCTGATGTGATAACACAGAACCAAAGATAGTACACCCCACCTGACCCCTTCCATGAACATCAAGACAAAAACGAAGACGAAGGTATTTCAGCTTTCAATTTTGAGCTTGGAACCGAAGAGTCACATGAGCTGGCTATTGAAGAGGGCGAGCAAGAGTTAGCTGCATTGAATGGTGAGAATTTCGATCATCACACCAAAACCGAACATCAAATGGAAGCTCAGACAAAAACATAACACCATACCGACGAATTTCCTGTCACCAATAGCATTTGATCCAGTTGTCTCTCCTCTTGATTATTGTTATAAATGTGTTGCTGAACAGCTTTTCGGCGTATTCCTTACGGATAAAATCAGAAATGAAGATATCCGTAAGACAACTAAAGTAACTGACATAGCTCGCAGGATCTGCAAGCTGAAGTAGCAATTGGCCGCCCACGTCAGTTGTAGGAGTCGTAGGACCAATGTCCGTTGGAGCAAACAAGTCCTAGACTGCGTCTCGGCAAACGTTCTGGAGGACGCCCTCAAGCCCGGTGGTCCGAAGACCTGCGAATGGTTGCCGGGAAGGACTAGATGAGAAGGGCGGAGGACCGGGATAAATGGCGCGAATTAGGGGAGGCCTACGTCCAGCAGTAGACTAATTAGGCTGAAGGCGACGAAACAGCTTTTGATACTGATGGCTGAAATGACAAATTTATATGCTGTGCAGTCAGGAAAACCCAGGTATAAGTCTACGACCAGCAATGAAATAGGTATATTATTTGGCTTACATCTGGACACCGAGGTGTTAAATTTTTAAGTTTTTTATTATTTTAGAAGATATATTTTTTATTATGAAGAAGTTGAATTTAATTTTGTAAAACTTTTTCATATTTTTTCTAATAAAAACGTTATAAAATAATCATATAATTATTTATTTACATATAGCCCCTACATTCGTAGTTATGATCACTTTGGCCGAATGTTCACTTTTGAGGACATAAAAAAAACATCAATTTTCTCGGAAAATTATGAAAAAAATTCAGTTTTTTCAGTATTTCCATACTCAATAGAACCTAATAAACCATGAATAAAATCGGTTCTCAAAAATTCCCTCAAACAAAAAAGCAGGTCTGAAAGGGTTAAACTTAAATGAACTGGGACCTGTGTCTCAGTCGAAAATTGACGAATGTTAGCATATTTAGAATAATTTTTAGTAATAATTATTATAATATTTAAAAAACAGTTTTTAAGATATAAATGAGTAGATTGTATATATTAGGTTCTACATCGCAGTTTCATCCTCGTACCTTTCAACTTTCCTGAGATAAAAGGACAATTGTCTCCCAAAATCTGTATCCAACTTGGGTCAAATTTAATCAAAATTGGGGTTTTTTGATTTAGCTGTGCAAATGTAACAGACATAGTTACATTCATATTTATAATATTAGTATTAGATATTGTATACTGGCTATAGTTTTCTTTTATATATTTTCAATTAGCTTCTGCCCCATAGTCTTATCCGCGTTCCCGGATCTTACATTTTCCCGAGATTAAAAGTAGCCTATGTGTTAATCCAGGGCATCAGTTAAATCCATACTATATTTTTTATCCCTCCAGTCATTTAGACGCGAAGAAGTAACATACATTCTCACAAACTTTCGCCTTTATAATATTAGTATGATATACATATCCTTATTTATATGTAACATCTGTAAATATCTATACTAATATTATAAAGAGGAAAGATTTGTTTGTTTGTTTGTAATGAATAGGCTCCGAAACTACTGGACCGATTTCAAAAATTCTTTCACCTTTGGAAAGCTACATTATCCCCGAGTAACATAGGCTATATTTTATCCCTGTATTCCCACGGGAACGGGAACTACGCGGGTAAAACCGCGGGGAGGCAGCTAGTACTTAATAAAATCACACATACATTACCCATTCCAGTACGTTCGCGCTAGTGGACGCGAGCATGCAGTGCGTGTGCGTGACGGTGTACAACTGGGCCGACGGGCGCGGCGCCATCGTGGGGGACTGCGTGGCCGTGCCCGAGCCCGAGCTGCGCCACCATCGACATGAGGAACCACTACTCGTTAGTATATACCTACTACAAATTTTTTTTTTATACCACAAAGGTATACCCACGGCGCGGTTATCGTAGAATATGGACGCTTGCAACATCAGAGGCATCACCACTCATGCGTTATATCATCATCATCGTCAGCTCGTATACGTCTCCAACGAGGAGCTCGAGACTCCCTAACAACAAGGGGTTGCAGGCCATATTCAACCACGCGGGCCTAGTGCGGATTGGCGGACTTCACATGCCCTTAATTGTGACATCTCGGGCATGCAGGTTTCCTTACGATGTTTCCTTCACCGAAAGCCAGCAGTGTGAATCCATACGTAAGTTTTTTTTAGACTCGGAGGTACATGCCAGAAGGTTGAACCTGCACCCTCATGATCGTGAGTCGGTACGTTCCCAACTGAGCCACCACGGCTTACTGTACTATACTAGATATCTGAGGAACAAATACTAATATGAAATAATTTGCCTTTTCTGTCAGTTAAACATTATAGGTACATATTACCTTCTCTTTGTCAGATTGATTCATACTTAGTTAGTATTTTATTATTTACGGTAGGCATATCGTTTCAAAATGAACATCAATATCATAATAAATGTGACAAAAATTTTAATGTACACATTTCAGAAATACGACTTCAAATCGATCCGCGTCAACAACCCGATGCTACTTTTAGTGAACGGTAGACGAGTGGGAAGAAACCAGTTTGCGTGCACAAAAGTCACCAGCACTTATGAGATACACTGACCAATGTGGTAAGAAATGGGGTTAGATATCATATGCGATGGTAAAAATGGCGATTTTATACGATAATGACAGTTGTGTCGGACATTTTGAAAATATGGCGGATATTTTGAAATGTTCATAATATTTTGACAGGTGTCCGCCATGTTTTTTTTAACGAATATCGATGATATTTAGTCTCTTTATAGCAAGAATTTGTGCTCAGATTTTCTACGTAAATGTAGGGAGCCTGTAACAATTTAATTGAAGATTAAAATTGATTTTCGAAAACTTAAGATCGTCGTTTATTAGCAGTCTTAAAAAATATATTCGCCGCGCCCCAAACTATTTAAAACATGCAATTTATTGAAAATATGTTTTTAAATTATAGTATCTTATAATTAAATTTCCTTAATATAACATATTGTTATAATGTCATAATAATTTGTCTAGTCTTTAAAAAATCTGGAAGCTATACTACTATTATTTTATACTAATATTTGACATCGTTTAGCATTGCTTTTAAAATTTGGCATGCCAATAGGAGATTTGTTAATATTATATACTGATCAATATTTTAATATTATTTGGCTTGTAATTTGACACTGCAACAATTATAATATTTAATTGATGCACTGTTCATGAACTATTTATTTTATATTTTTGTAAAGTAAAGTGAAATTTTAGTAAATAAGTTGTATGAGGAGTTTAGTCATATAGAAGTACCATTCAAGGGCAGAATATATTTCCACAGTTTATGTAACCTATATAAAAACTTATTTATATCGTTAAGTTACAATAAAATTATCTTGTTAAAAATTGAATTGAATAGAATCTGTCATAAACTTCATGCCTAAAATATAAAATAATTCAAATCACAATTAATTAGATCTCTCATATTTATTTACCTTTAAGTTAATAAAATACATTTTAAATTATTAATGTTATATGCTATTTAGTAACTATAGACTAAAGTTGTCTTTATTTGAACAAAATTCATGACATATTATTGTCAAATTAAAATGAGAGATTTCGTTTGAATATTATTCAGTATTATGTCATAATTATAAGTAATTTTAACATCTTACTTTAGCAGCTTCTGCTTTTATAATAAAAGTTAATGTCACCACTCGGTAACAGTGTTTAGAAATTAATATTTGGATTAAAATATTTATGTGGTGCTGATAATTACTGATGGTAATCAGCTGAGCTGAAACTTTGTAAAATTTTGTATAACGTGATTATAAAAAGACTAAAATAAAACATAGTGATAAAGATATAAAGTTGGTTTTATTTTATAAAATACTGGCGTGATTCGTGTTCAGGTAGAAGGAGGTATTAATATGTTAAAACCCGACCAAATAAAATAAAAATACCGCCATGTTGCGGCAGAATTTGGAACTAAAATATTACAAGTACTTTATTAGGAACTGTCATTTGTTGTACAAGTGGCGCCCTCGTTTCATATCTTTCTGGTCAGGCTTTACATTATAATGTAAAGCTTTAAACGGCATTTACCTTAGGCTTTAACCCACATAAGACATATAGGTACCTATAGTTTGATTGACCACGTTATTTTTTCATACAAGCCTTTTAGGCCCATAGGATCTACTGTATCCTTAGCTGATAATAACTTTTTCGTCATAACTAAGCATTTATCTCCCATAACTGTAAATCGTTTTCCACAACTTCAGCAAACTTGTCCCCTTTGTCCCTGTCCCTGAACAGAGGCCTCAGGGTTTTGAGGCGGAGGCCTAGTAACGCTCCGTTGTCGAGTAAATCATTGAGCTTATAAACTAGAATAGGGTTGTAGTGTAGTCTTAGAAGACTTGGTCTAGAGTACAAGTACTGGCTGTCTCGTAAGTTCAACCGAGCCCACGTTTCTATTGTCTTGTTGCCGCTCGCTATCTGAAATGGGGAAGATACAACTGTGTTATAACTTCGAAAACGTAAATAGGTACTTAAGTGAATTACATTCTGGGCCGTTCGTTTTTAATTTACAATTCATTCAAGTCTGTAATAATAAGTAAAATTTGGAGTAGGTACTAATAACGTAATAGTAATAATAATTTATGTCACATAGCCCACATAGGGAATCATTTAAATATACATATATACTAGTGGACCAGGCAGACTTCGTTCTGCCCACCAGCGCCACCTACCGGGTCCAAGTATATGTAAGCTATCCTATCTCTCAAGTTGGATCGAACTGCACATGGTGTGCGAATTTTATTATAATCGGTTAAGTGGTTTAGGAGTCCATTGAGGACAAACATTGTGACACGAGATTTATATATATTAAGATAGATAATGGCTTTCTAATTACCTTTATATCGCCGACTTGTTTTAGGAAATATGAAGAGAAGTAGAATCTCAAATTGTCCGTAGTAGTCCGTCTGCTATTCCGCATCCTTATGTACGCTCGTAGCATGTTGTAACCCGACCTTTTGTATTTAAACACCTGAAAAATAGTAGTACAATAGAGGTCTCTAAAACCCGTTTAAGATAATAGTATCAAGTACGTTGTAGTAAAATGTCAATGTCATTCTGTTTTGGCCTTTAGGAAGGCTATTTATGAATGTTATATTAACAGAATTTCCCACTATTTCTGGAAAAACTAGGTACCGGAATGTCCTGAAAAATCTTAATAATAGGAAACTGTTTATGTCTCTTTTTTGTCTGACAACGTATGTTTGCGACATCCCTGATAAATGTTAATTTAATTTGATGCTTTGTCTGTTATTTATTTTAGTATGTAGATAATGTACCTCATGTGTAAATTGCAGTTTTACACGACTTTAAAGTCCAACCGCGAACCTAATGTTAATTTCACAAATCACATTAAATCTGACCGAACCATAAATTCTTGGCACTTACCTGATAAATAAAATTCCCTGTGACATAATAATCTATATAATGTGTGCCATAACTCTTCATGAACTTTCTCACTTCGCTTGTATCGCTGGTATTCAAATTATAGATCGCTCTTGTTACATAATCTTTAACTGCTACTCCTCTTAGATCGTCCAGTTCGACAGACGTGTGCTTCTTCGTAAGTTTTACGAGTACATAGCAGCAATTGTCTGGTTGATCGTATTCTACACCGAAAGTGCGCATTATTTCATCGTGAATCCAATCTCCCATGAACGCCTTCCATGGTCTATCTGTGCTGTAATTGAAAGGTCCTGAGATCAACTTTGTTTTAATGCAATTTCTTTTCTACAGTGATCGTCACTTCAGTACAAGGGTTCATTTGTTTTAGCTGAGGGTTTAGATTTAAAAAAAAAAAAGGAACAGAGGGCTTACTCCCGAAAACGATTCGAATTTGATTTTGTTTTGATTTCAATTTGAACTCCTATTGGTTAATAGTTATTTGTTATACAAGAGTGCAAAGTTGCTTTTTAACCGCGTGTTCAATTTTGATGACCGAGCAAGCGAAGGATTCTAAAATTGAATCACGAGCGCAGCGAGTGATTCAAAATTAGAATCCTGAGCGTTAGCGAGGGAATCAAAAGAGCACGAGGTGAAAAATCTTTGCACTCGAGTGCAACACGTAACTTTTCATTCCACCTCAGCGAGGAAATGACTAAATGCAAAAAAAAAACGTTTACAATCACAAGATAGGTACACTTTTATTTCAGTTTAGGTATTAATTACTACATTATGACAGGTAAGTATTACAGAATAATCTTTAAATTATAACAAAATAATACTAAGGTATAATTAAGAAAATTTTAAAGTAACGTTGCTACAGTTATTTAAATTGAGTGTAATATTTTTTTTTAATTCACAAACTTAGTGCACACGATGTTCCAAATTCAATTTACTTTATCCTCTAGAGAATAAAAACGGCTTTTCCACTCAGATATTGAAGATTAAAAATACTCTTTCCGAGATGGTGGGATGAAAAAAAAATTAAGATGGCCGCTAAGATTGACATGTATTCGATCGGTAACGGTATTTGACGTTTCAGAATTTTCTATTAAGTTGTATGTGGTTCGTTTCTACAGAAATAAATAAATATTCAATTCCTTATTTTTTTCTAAAACGAAATCTTGTACATTAGATGTAATTTTTTAGATTAGATAAATTTATCCTAGATGTGATAACTCGATCCTGAAAAAGTACCTTTTTACTGATCGTGTATTTTGACGTTTGAAGTCGTTCCCGCCATTCGATTCACAAATGTCTTTGAATGGCAGGAGTACGGACTTTTCGATTCGGTTTCGATTGTAACGAAATTCTTGATCGAAGTTAGTTCTAAAAAGTGTCACCGCACGATTGTGCGCTAGAATCGCTATCAAAAATGTATGAAATGACATTTATTCGATTCGAACTCGTTTCTCGAAAGCGTCGGGAGTAAGCCCTCAGATTCTCAATTCGACTGTTTTTTTTTTACTTTAGACCTCCGTCATTTATGAACCGATTAGGATTTTTTTTATGTTTATATGTCATCATATTAATTGAAGGCTATTAATTGTATTATGACGAAGTGAGAAAAAACATTTAACAGCTGATTGTGTTATTCCCTCACAAATGTTTGTTCCACTACTGTAGTTAATACCAGACACGGAAATGTTCGTTTAGCTAAACTATCAAATTGCATATTTGTTATTATCATTAGGTATCTCGCAGTTTCACTTCACAAGTATTGTCTAACTTTAAAAACAAATAGATACTATCTTCCTCTATAAACATTATATGCGTTTGGATGTTTATCTATTGGGTAATATCTTGATATAGATCTGAGGAAACGAATTACGCGATGATCATTTCGATATTTATCTTAATTTTCATGGTAAGGGTAAGTACCAATGATCTTAGTTGACGGTTCCATACTAATCAGACCACGCCTTTAGTCCATAATTAAGTATAAAGCAAAGTAAATACTCACCCTTCAATCTTAAAATTTTGAAAGTATATATTGACTAAGTCATCGAATGTTTCACATAGGAGTAGTTCCATATCTGTGATGCTGTTCCCGTGGGTTTCTCGACTAGTGATGTTCACGAACACCTTAATGTTCTTCTCGCTGAACGGCACTATGGAGTCCAGGCCGTCGTCCTCTTCATAGTCAGCTGACACCACTTGGGTTACTTGGGATAGATCGCCGTAACTGAGAAATAGATATACCTATTGATATGTCCCTAAGAGCTGTCTTTAAAGACTTTAATAATTCGTAGGTGTTTGTTTGGGTATGTCTTTTATGGCATCTTAGATTATTTTCTATGTAACTAATGGGACAGTTGTATGAATAGGTACTTACTTAAAATAGCGAATATAATATTTTTCTCTAAACCTAATTTACGTATTACTGGTTCCTATATATTTTTTTCTTATGTTTGTATAGAATCATAACATTAAATATTAGTTATTAATTAGCTACAATATTTAAAAATTACTTATATCTATGCCGGCCAGCCATGCTCTACTTTAATTATTATCCTTAAAGCGTAGGATATACAGATGATAGCAACAATAGGTTATTGTTTGTAACATAATTAACACAATAAATTAATTAAACTCACTTTGCAAATACATCGATAGCGTTTCCAATACGTAAACCGTATCCCACATCGCCATCTTCGCTCTCACAAAATCCAAAACAAAATAACACGAGAATTAATAATAACATTTTTAATAGATTAAACTTGTTTTATATTCAACATTGCTAAGCAAAGTTTGCCGCGTGGATGCGGCGATTAAACTGAGATTTTTTTTCACATTTTGCTAATGTTCGTTCGTTCAGTAAACATCATGTGAACTTGACCTAAGAGATTAGTTTGTAGGTACTCTGTGATACTGCTCTTTTTATACCGCGTTGCTTGGCTTGCGTTTGATTTTTTTTACAAGTCAATTTATATATTTATAGCGTGATTTCTTGCGTGACTAAATTTTTATTATATTTTATAATATACTTATAGTTTTTATATTTAAATAAGGTTTTAACATTCCGGATTCAAAGGTAAGTTCGTTATGGTGTTATATATCCATTCCATATAAAGAAATCAAATTACATAATTATATCTATGAAGGATGTGATTAAGCATGCAGTTGGTATTACCTATTTTTATTATACCTATTTATAAATACCAGTTTGTTTGTTGTAATAAAACATATGTAAACTTTGGTTTCCTATTTAGGTAATTAATATTTTATTTTATTTTATTTTATTCGGAAAACATACAGTGTCTTAGATTCTAATTAAAATACAAGAAAAACTATATTAACACCATTTAACAGTTTTCACATGTAAAATCTAAAAATAATATTAACAACAAAAAAATATATATAAACCTACTTGTACGAAACAAAACCTATTATAAAATACATAAGATATATTTTTTTTTTTTAGGGAATCGCATCAAACCATTTTTGTGTTATCGTAACTTTACATTTATTTGGACAGGAATTAAATAAATCGAATTCAGGAAATTCATCCAGTTTGTTAATAAGTCTCGCCGATCTTGAGAAAAATGAATTTTGTCTGTAGTTAGATGAACTATGAAAAGTATGTATATAACTAGGGAGTCTCACGGATTTCGTAGGGACCTTTAGAAATATCTTAGATAGGAGATATGGAGAGTCAATTGAAGATTGAGCTATTTTAGTTAGTAATATAATATCTGCTATTCTTCGTCTTTCATTGAGAGGAAGCATATGATGTCTCCTACATCTTGACTCGTAATCCTTGTCATATTTCATACACTTAAATTGCAAAAGTCTCACGAATCTTCGCTGAATAGATTCCAGCCTATTAATATAAATATCATAGTGAGGATTCCAAATCTGAGAACAATACTCGAGTATGCTACGCACGTACGAACAGTAAAGAACTTTGATAACTTTAATACTAGTAAATTGTGAGCTTGATCGCATTATAAAGCCCATGGATTTGTTGGCCTTTTTAGCAATAATTAATAGTAATATAGGTATTATTGTTATTTTTATCAGCATTGAGAGCAGTAATTGATTATTCACGATTCGTGGAAACCATAGCACTCTATTAGGCAATGTGGGTGATAAAGGTCTTAATTACATTTTATTTATTGATATGTTTTTAGTTTTTTTCTTGGTATGATTAAACTCAATTTGGTTTCCATTTTTATATCATCATCATATACCTACCTACGTATCCACCGAGGAGCACGAGCCTCTCTTAACAACGAGGGGTGTCGGCCATAGTCCACCACCCGTGCCTAGTGCGGATTGGCGGACTTCATATGCCTTAAATTGTGACAGCTCGGGCATGCAGGTATCCTCACAATATTTTCCTTCACCGAAAGCTAATGTTGTAAAACCGTATGTATCTAAGTATTTTTTAAAACACAAAGATCATGCACCCTCATGATCGTGGTCGGTGCGTTCCCCGCTGACTGAGCCACTACGTCTTTTTATCTATGCCGGAAATCGGAATAATTATAAGGGGTATATAATTTTTTTGCGCCACTATATGCCCTAAATATGAATAAATTTGTCAATCATCTGGGAACAAAAATCAAGGTCCGGCCAAACGTCGCGGTTCATTCAAGCGGCACAATTTGCGATAACCCGCCGACCTCTGGTGTGAATTAACCCTTATCTCACTAGTGTAGACTTATTTTAGTTGTGAATTTGTCTGTCTGATTTGACAAATTATTACTTTTGACTAATTTAATAAATTAATTCAAATTGTAACAATGGTTGCTATACTGAGATCTTATTTGAAACGAATTTTAGAAGATCATATTCTTGAATTAAATGCTGCCCCCCTGCGGTTTCTCCCGCGTACCCGGGAGATCTTCCATTTTCCGGGGATAGTAGCCTAAGGTAAATGACCCAATGGTGGCCAGTTTAAGAAAAAAAAAACTGGTTTTTGTGAAATATTACCAAAATTGTGAAAGTTTCAGCACTGAATATAGTGAAACTGTAAAGTCCAGTCCTTATTTAATATTTGTAATGTGTATTTTATTTACTTTATTTACTTTATTTACTTTATTTACTTTATTTACTTTATTTACTTTATTTACTTTATTTACTTTATTTACTTTATTTACTTTATTTACTTTATTTACTTTATTTACTTTATTTACTTTATTTACTTTATTTACTTTATTTACTTTATTTACTTTATTTACTTTATTTACTTTATTTACTTTATTTACTTTATTTACTTTATTTACTTTATTTACTTTATTTACTTTATTTACTTTATTTACTTTATTTACTTTATTTACTTTATTTACTTTATTTACTTTATTTACTTTATTTACTTTATTTACTTTATTTACTTTATTTACTTTATTTACTTTATTTACTTTATTTACTTTATTTACTTTATTTACTTTATTTACTTTATTTACTTTATTTACTTTATTTACTTTATTTACTTTATTTACTTTATTTACTTTATTTACTTTATTTACTTTATTTACTTTATTTACTTTATTTACTTTATTTACTTTATTTACTTTATTTACTTTATTTACTTTATTTACTTTATTTACTTTATTTACTTTATTTACTTTATTTACTTTATTTACTTTATTTACTTTATTTACTTTATTTACTTTATTTACTTTATTTACTTTATTTACTTTATTTACTTTATTTACTTTATTTACTTTATTTACTTTATTTACTTTATTTACTTTATTTACTTTATTTACTTTATTTACTTTATTTACTTTATTTACTTTATTTACTTTATTTACTTTATTTACTTTATTTACTTTATTTACTTTATTTACTTTATTTACTTTATTTACTTTATTTACTTTATTTACTTTATTTACTTTATTTACTTTATTTACTTTATTTACTTTATTTACTTTATTTACTTTATTTACTTTATTTACTTTATTTACTTTATTTACTTTATTTACTTTATTTACTTTATTTACTTTATTTACTTTATTTACTTTATTTACTTTATTTACTTTATTTACTTTATTTACTTTATTTACTTTATTTACTTTATTTACTTTATTTACTTTATTTACTTTATTTACTTTATTTACTTTATTTACTTTATTTACTTTATTTACTTTATTTACTTTATTTACTTTATTTATTTTATTTATTTTATTTATTTTATTTATTTTATTTATTTTATTTATTTTATTTATTTTATTTATTTTATTTATTTTATTTATTTTATTTATTTTATTTATTTATTTTATTTATTTTATTTATTTTATTTATTTTATTTATTTTATTTATTTTATTTATTTTATTTATTTTATTTATTTTATTTATTTTATTTATTTTATTTATTTTATTTATTTTATTTATTTTATTTATTTTATTTATTTTATTTATTTTATTTATTTTATTTATTTTATTTATTTTATTTATTTTATTTATTTTATTTATTTTATTTATTTTATTTATTTTATTTATTTTATTTATTTTATTTATTTTATTTATTATAAATATTAATAATTGAATCTTATCAATGTTTTATTGATAAAAAAAAAATTGTATTTTTTTTGTTGTTTATTTTTTTTATTATTTTTATGTTATTTAATTTTTTTGTAATTTTTTTTGTTTATTTTTAGATTTTGTTTTGTGTTTTATATTACTTTTATATAACATTATTCTATATAAAAAAATTAAAATATTATAAAAAAAAACATTTAGTATAAAAAAACTTTAAGTAAAAAAAATGAAAAAAAAGTAAACAAAAAAAATACCATAAAAATTATAAAAAAAAATTAACAAAAAAAATAACATAAAAAATAAAAAAAAATATATATTAAAAATAAATGAACAACAAAAAAAAATTAATATTATAAAACTTTAATTAAAAAAAATTCAAAAAAATTGGAATAAATATAAAACATTTATAAAATTTAATTATTAATATTTATAAATTAAAATAAACACTCACTCCCCACTTTTCTAGCCTACCAGATATTTTTTTAATTACCTATATAATGTTAATATATTTCTCTAGTTTTATGTTGTATATAATAAATGGATTTTCTGAAACAAAAAAAATAACAATACAAAATAAAATATCAATAATAAAAAAAATAAAAATAATAAACATATAAATAATATAAAAAAATTATTAAAATAAAAAAAAATAAATAAAAAAAAATATTATAAGAAAAAAACTTCATTACAATTTCATGGTTTGTAGTTTTAGATACGTTACTTATTACAAAATTTGTAAAGGCCTCCCCCAAATGAGCCAGCCTTCTCTGGATTGCCCTTCCAGTTTGGACCCCTAAACCATAATACATAAAACAAAAAAAAAGGTTTCGACATTTGTCCACTAATGGAAATATTCAATTTCAGCGTGCCAGTTATGGCCACGTCTTTAAATACTAAAAAACATAACATTTGAAGTAAAAAGAATGTGCGTTGTTAATCTTTATTTCATGTCTAACACATCAAACAAAACAAATTTTGATTTTAATTAAGCAATACTATTTTACAAGTGAAACTTTCTGCTCACCGCCTTAACGATTTCCTTAAGAAAAGCCGTCGTTGTCAATTTGAAATCACTTTACACTTTGTATTCTTGCAAATTTGTACATATACCTGACTGAATTGAATAAAACGTTAAACTTAGATAGTTCGATGTCTAAAGTCTATATCACAGTGATCCCAATGTAAAAACATTCGCTCATGTCCGAATTCTAGATGTTTCTTTAAATTTTTGGCCATTACTGGTACAGTGGCCACCACTGGTACACTTACGATATATTGAGATCTAACTGATAAGAAATCTTAGGCGATAGCTCTTTTTGAGAAATTTAATTGCTTTTGCAATAAATGCTGCCTAATTTATTAAGTACGTAGTTGAGATTTGATATTGTGGGATTGTCAAAAGTTAGATTCTTATTTAAGCAAAAGTTGCTGGTAAATGTTATTTAAAAATCTAGTTTCTATTCAGAGGGATATCTAGTAATTACTAGATGTCTAATCACCTTGTTGTCAAGTAAACTATTATAAAAAAAATAATGACATTATCACGCAAGGTTTACTCCTCCGATAAAATTACAAGCATTTATTATTATGATTCAAGTAGCGACCTCAATTTGCGATGATAACGGAATTCGGAACTGAGATTGGATGATTACGCATATACACAAATATACATAATTATCCTTTGCATTTAGGTACCTAAAATTAAAAATATAAAGGATTCATTATATTAGTGGCTCCCCGCGGCTTTACCCGCGTTCCCGGGGATCTTCCATTTTCCCGGGATAAAAAGTAACCTATGTCCTTTCTCGGGCTCTAGAATACCTGTGCACCGAATTTCAATTTCATTTGAATCGGTTCAGTAGTTTTAGCGTAAAAGCGAGACAGACAGACAGAGTTACTTTCGCATTTATAAAATTACTTAGGATATTAGGATTTTAATACATGTGTTCTTAATTTTATTTTTTATGTTATTTTATTTTAACTTAGACGATAGTTAGGCTGCAGTAACACGCAGGTAGTGAGTATGATTTCCGCTTTGAAAAAAGTTTGTAACTCACATCATAGACTTATTTGATTCACCTGCTTTGAGTTTAGATGTAGGTATATGTTTCTTATCTATATGAGATGCATAGAAGAGACATTTCTCTGGTAGTTGGTGTAAATAACTCAAAATCAAAATCATTTTCAGTCACAAATCAATTTATTTTTCCTTCACATGGAATCATCAGAATGTTTAAACCTGTTCCATTAAAACAGTCCTTGTCACCGCCCTCCGACAAGGAGGGCTTACAAGACTAGGTAAGTAGTTAATTTATAAATCAAAACTAAATGCATTCTCAAGTGTGATCTCGCATGTTGGTTCAATATAAATTAGTATTGCACAAAACCTTTAAGGTTGTAAGGAACTCTCGATAGATGGCGTTTAATTTAATTGATCTTTACAACAGTTGTCCTTTTAATTTAAAAAATATCATAACATACTTGTGTTTCTTTTACAATAATAGTATAAATTCTAATTTCATCTATCTTTACTATCTAATATTTCAGGCACTTTTATAAATATGTTTTTACAAAAATATATTTATTTACTAACGTACCTACCTATATTATTTATAGCTTACAATAAGTAGAAGTTCATTTATTGTTCCATTTATATTAAATTGTGCAATTTATTTAGCAAAAAGTCAAATATGTATGGATGATGAAAGTATATTAAATCAACAATCAATCTATTGAAAGTAAAATAAGACTTTTATTGTACTTAAAACTAACATTTAAGATGGCGCCTAGACCGACAAATGTTAGCATCATACACTGTCCTCATTTTATTAATTAATTAAAACATTTCCTAACTACAAGTTAATTAATTCGATTACTGTTCGCATAAAAAATCTACTTAAATAAAAAATTAACTAAAATTACCATCACATATTACTCTCCCATAGTTTTAAATAATTGTCTATCACTTCTTCGAACCATTTCTTCTTTTTGACGTCTTTGAACGCTGGTGCTAATGTTTTTAATTCTAATTGTAATAAGGCTTCATTTCCTAGTAATGTGTCGAGATTTCTCAGTAATGTTGGCTCTCCGTGTAGCTTTAGGAGGCTTGGATATGAGAATATGTAGTAATGGACTCGTAGTCTCTTCATCGCCCAACTTTCAACTGTTTTATTTCCACTGGCTACCTGTTAAAAAATGCATTTAAGTTGTTTGTTTCTTATCCTTCGTGTGTATATGAATGAGTGAGAATGTCTCGTGATTTGAAATTGTAGTAAGCCACTGTAGTATAAATTCACTGACAATGAGATGATAAATAAAATAACAAAAATGTTATTTGTGTTTTATGAATGGAAATGGAAATGAAAATGGATTGAGTATAAAGAAAATCCTAACTCCTAATAATCTTCAAGGCATTTTAAACTTAAATTGTTACACCCATATAGCGCATTTTACCTTAATCTGGCCTATATGTTTTGCATGCCATGGCGAGAAGTAACCTTCCAGCTCCTTGGCAGTAATGTCAGCCACACCTTTGCTTTTAAGTCTGTCTTTGATCATAGTGTATGCAGTTCTAGAGAATACAAACACCTGGAGTGAGAGCATAGACAAGATTCATGATTTTTATTTCACTTATAGATATACATCACACTCTATACAGCCGGGCGTGTACTCTTTGGAATTGTTAACATCAAAGTTGGACTGTGTAAAACTTCTTTTCCAACTTTTGCATTGTTTTAGAAAAAAATATTTTCAAAAATACTTAGGTTGTGTGCTCAGATAAATTTATATTGTAAAATACATAAGTAAATAAAGAATTTGTAACTCATATCATTAAAAATACTGAAAAGTGATACTGATGAATATGAACATAGGTTTAGAGATCTATACCTATAAGTATAATGAAATGATATAAATGTGAAATGATGACGACAAAATGTTCCATGAAAAGAAGTTTTTAATTTGAATGCGTACATGATGGATGACATACGCTATTTGGCCTGATCCTGAAGTCTTTATAATGATTTAATTATTTTACTTGAACTTAAAAGTAACTAATTTGACACTATTCTTCGCGCGCATTCCCATTTTGGTAGCGGAAATGGGTTTTATTCTATACTAGCGACCCGCCCCAGCTTCCCACGGGTGCAATGCTTAAACATCACATTAGAAACCTCCAAAATTGTCAGTTTTTCTCAAACATATTATGCATGACGGCCCGGTTGGCTTTGTGGTTAGTGACCCTGACTCTCAAGCCGCGGGTCGTGGGTTCGAATCCCACCCAGGACAAACTTGTATGCATGAATATGTCTGTTTGTCCTGTGTCTGGATGTAAATATCTATATAAGTATGTATTTAAATGTAGTTTGGAATCAGATTGGCCGTGTGTGAAAAATGTCCCAGGATATTATTATTTATTATTTATTAATGTATTTTATTTTATATAAAAACCTTCCTCTTGAATCACTCGATCTATTAAAAAAACCGCATCTAAGTTGCGTAGTTTTGAAGATTTAAGAAGACATAGGGACATACCTACTACGAGAACATCAGAATCAGGCCAACATATTCAAACAGTCCAAACCTTGACCGTGCCAACATGCTCCGCGAATATCGGCGAGAAGAAGTTGTTCATCTCGTTCGGCGATATATCGGACACGCCCTTCGACTTCACTCGCTCCTTGATCCGCGAGTACACGCCGCGGTTGAATACAAACACCTAATAATATAGTGAAATAAATAAATATTAGTTGTAAATTACACACACATTCTTATTCTATATGGCTCAGTGGGGAACGTACCGACTTCAAGCTCCCGGCCCGTACCTAAGTAGGTGTTTCAAAAACTTACGTACGGATTAACACCACTGGCTTTCGGTAAAGGAAAACATTGTGAGGAAACCTGCCCTGCATGCCACAATGTTACTGGGTTGATCAAAGAAACCGGTATATGGTTAGCCGGCAATAGGTATAAAGCATAATGAAATGTTTTCCAAATATATTTATTTATATTACCTACATCAATTAAGAAGTAGGTATGTGATAGGATATGATACAATCAAAAATCACTTTGAACGATGTAGGTAGTTGGGTGTTTTTCCGTTTGAACCCAATTAGTGTCTGACTAAACTGAATAGGATTGTTACCAACAAAATTATATTAAAAACATCCTCACCTGATATAAAGAGTTACCAGTGATGTACGAAGCTATGTAGTGTGACCCGTATTTCCTTATAAAATCAGCAATGGATGCGGTATCCCCAATAGTTGAGTCCTGTATCGCTTCAAAGACCACGTCTTCAACAGGTATGTTGGGTGGCAGGTCTCTCAATTTTCCCGTTTCACGGAATCTGGAAATAAGTGATGCATTAATTTAAAGATCCCTAATTAGGGTTAAAATAATATTGTATTTATTGATAACTAGCTGCCTCCCCGCGGTTTTACCCGCGTAGTTCCCGTTCCCGTGGGAATACAGGGATAAAATATAGCCTATGTTACTCGGGGATAATGTAGCTTTCCAAAGGTGAAAGAATTTTTGAAATCAGTCCAGTAGTTTCGGAGCCTATTCATTACAAACAAACAAACAAACAAATCTTTCCTCTTTATAATATTAGTATAGATAAGTTTGTTTTAAAGATTATAATGACTAAATGACAGAGTTTTTGGCGATTCTTCTTAGCAATAGTAATATTGCGAGCCGTCCGATTATTCTATATTAAGGGCTTGTAAAGGCACTCTTAAAAATATTTCCAGTTCATTTAATAGACAGTATCGTTGGTACATATTATACGTCTATGCTGCATCATAATACGTCGTCGAAGGAATAAATATGCCTTTGTATTATACGTATGGATGGCTTTTTGTTTGATTTTAGTCGAATAGAAAACTATGGAATGACAAGGACTTATTTTTGATGTCCCTGTTGACTGAGTATTACATTACCCTGACATTTAAACCACTGATCGTGGGTTTCATTTCCACTCTAGACTAAGATTCGTGCGCAGCATCACTGTCAATCATCATTCTGTGTCAGTATTTATTTGGATTTAATAAGCAGATATTAGGTGTTTCGTTTGGAGTAAAATATCTGTTTAAAATAATGAGGGTCATTCTTTCTAACACAAGGTTTTTTTATAAATATGAGGAATATGAGAAAATCTTTTATATGAATTATCCGTTAGAGAATAGTACAATAGTATGTGATAATGGAACAGATGTAACCTGGAGACCCTGACGAGCACGTAGCAGTGGTCGCCGTTGATGAAGGAGGAGTTGATGCCGAGGTTCCGCGCCATGATGTCCGTCGGCCAGCCCGCCGTGAACGCGCGCCATGGACGCTCCAACCTGGGAATCCCATTACACTTTTAGCAAGTCCTCAAAATTAATGTTTGGCTTGACACATTATTGCATATTTACATGCCTTTGTAGTATCTATAATAAAGTAAGTAATAGGTAGGTACTTATATATTAGGTATATTTTGAACCGAATGGTTGTTTTTACTTTAACATAAGTCACAACGTTTTCTTTTGTATGAAACAATTATAGGTCTGAATTCGTGGCACAAAAAATCCGTTAAAGTTAAATTATTGAGAACTTCTATTAAAGCCGTAAGTGAAAGTACCTATATAATATACCTAATGTTCATATTGGTTCTAATAAGATATTTGATTATAATTTAATTGTAGCATGCTTTGATAAACAATATAACAATTGTTCATCAAAGGTAGCATGCAATGTTTATTTTTCAATCCAAGTTTGTAGGTAAAGGTTTGTAAATAAGGCTCTTAAATGTTATTAATAATGAACAATATACAAAAAATAAGTAATATGTAGTTAGTTATCACAATATAAAAACTACCTATGTCGTGCTAATAAATAACTAGTTTACTATAATTCTCCGCTAGAGGCGCTGCTTAACACAACACTACCGTATCCACAATTTGAATACAACATACCTTTCAAAACTAAAATCCCTGAAGTATGCCTGCAGCAGCTGCTTCAGGTTATCGCAGAACTCCATATGAAAGTCTCCGTCGAAGAGGGTCTTGGCTTGGCGAGGCTTGGGCGCCACGCTGAACCGCTCCACGTCGCGGAACACGCTGACCGTGGGCTCACGGAACACCCACCCTTCGGTATCGTTGCGGGGCACAACCCGCATGCATATGCTGAGGTAGCCATATCTGAAGACGATATAAGATTTATATTTTATATGTATTCATAGTCTAAGAATTTATATTAAGGTTTATTTATTTGTGGGACGCGCTATTAGTGTGTAATTACTATCAATTTGAATAAGAACTCTGTACATTACTGTTTGTGTTCTGTCATTATTTTATAAAATAAAAGATAAAAAAAAAACTATAATAAATTAATATATAATATCTATATAATACCTAAAATGTATAATATCGTTACTTTACTACGACGATGATTGATGTAGTGAGTACCTACTACTCTCCAAATATTTTAATTTATAATAAACACAAAAATATTCTAATGATTCGTAAAGTTGCTTATAATAGGGGAGCCGAAGAGGGGATTCTGGGAGTTCCTCGAGCGCGGCAGATTAGTATATGGGAGGTACCTTAGGTCTAGTTGAGTGCCTCAACCAAATCTAAGCTCTCCATGTGGAGCCGCGCGCGTACAGCAGCCGATCAGATTAGTAAAAAAAAATTGATACGTGAAGATACTCGAGCGTGTCAGATTAAAGTATGGTGGTTTAATCACATGCTGAAAAGAGTGTATTTCAATAATCTGACGATTTGAGCGTGACGTATGGGAGTGAGAGGGTCGCAAAGTTGCAAAAAAAAATCGATGAGTGGACATTCTCGAGCGCGGTTGAATTTATTTTTATTTTAGAGAGAATAATTCAAGGATCACAGAAAGCATATAATCTGCCGATTTGGACAAGCCGAAGTAACAAAAAGTTAATTCTTAAGTTGCCTTATAGTTTCAAGCAGTAAGTGTAAGCTCACAGACGCTTGATACTACAGAGCTATAATTTGGTGTGGTAGTAGATATTAACTACATCGACAAAGTTGAAACATAAAATCTAGAAAAATATTATTTTTAGGGTTCCTTCCATACATGTAAAACGGAGTCATTTTTTATTCGCCATTCCTATAGTAGGGCATATCGTTCGATAGCTAATTGAAAAATAGTTAAGGTTTGCAAATAACGCTAAACCATTGTTTGTAGATATGTAAAAAAAAACATCCTAGTAGTTTAAATGATGAATGTAAAAGATTAATTAATTTATTATATTGATAAATTTTTTTACTCGAGCGCATCAAATTTTCTTAGGGGGTGTTAAGTGCTCTTATGCAATAATGTGACGATTTCGTCGTGACGCAAACTCGCGGCCATTATTACAATATAAAAAAAATCGCCATTTTCAAATACTTAAGCGCTTAATTTTCGTTATTTCGGCTTGTGGAAATCGTCAGATTATATATTTTTCGTTACCCTTAAATCATTTCCATCGAAGTAAATTGAGGTACGCTCGAGAATGTCCAGATAACTATTTTTACAATTTTGTAGCCCTCCACTTTCTTTGCGTTACTCTCAAATCGTCAGAATAGTGGAATATACACTTATTAGCATGTAATGAACTCTCTCTACCTTAATCTGACGCGCTCGAGAATTTCTGATGGTCAATTTTTTTTACTAATGTGTTGATTTTTTTACAATTACTGTTTCTAGATCTCATAATATATCCATGATTTATATTATTTATAATTTTATTTAACACATTCAATGATTTTATAAAATCACGGAAGAAAACAAATCTTTAAGCCGTCAGATTAAGAAAACCCATCCATATATTCGTCAGATTATGGCATCGCACGACCAGGGTATGCTGAACCATCTGTATGAAAATCTGACGCGCTCGAGTATGTCCAGATGGCGATTTTTTTTTGCA
Organism: Thyatira batis; assembly: GCA_905147785.2. Taxonomy (NCBI): domain Eukaryota; kingdom Metazoa; phylum Arthropoda; class Insecta; order Lepidoptera; family Drepanidae; genus Thyatira; species Thyatira batis. Next base: position 5,567,567 of record LR990504.1, on the reverse strand, counting down.
TTTTCAAGAAGCCGTCCCGAGTTTGCGTAGCGTCCGAATCGTCAGATTTTTGGATCTGAGCTTCGTTTAGGCTCACTTAACATCCCCTGTAAATATCTGACGCGCTCGAGCATTTTTTTTTTTTTTACCATTTTTAAACCATCCGTACGGCCGGCCCCACCATGCAAACTGGCAGATTAACATTATTCTGTCATCAGAGTTACATGGAGTATATACAGTATCAATATCTGACACGCTCGACTATGTCCATGTATCAATTTTTTTTTACATCTTTGCAAGCTCGTAGACGCTTGCTCCACCGCTAAAAGAGAAAACATCATATAACCTTTTTTTCTTCCTATTATCTGATCTTCAAAATCCAATAGGTCTCCACGACGCTCGAGGACATCCCCGATTAGCATCGGCGCCTCCCCAGCTATTATAAGTTTTCTCAGGTCCTTCACTAGCATTTAGTTATTAATATTCCGTGACAAATGATTCGTAACGCTCACAAAGGGCGTGGATAATCGACGTACACGCATATTATTATTTTAGTTTCATCGTACCTCATGAATATGTTGATTGCTTTGCCAACGCCGAGCTCTGAGTCGAGTGTGGTCGCGGCGCGGCACAGTGCTACCGCCAGCAGCAGCACTGTGTGGACCCGCACCATCACACCGACACTGACGACCTGCGAAAAAAAAAAAAACGTAAAAAAAAGTCCAAAAAGATATCTCTCCGGCGGGGAATCGAACCCCGGTCTCCCGCGTGACAGGCGGGGATACTTACCACTATACTACCGAAGATATGATAGCGAGGTTGAAATTATGGTACACTATATACGTTTGATTCGAACTCGATTCATATTTGATTATACAATTTACTCGTCTTATCAACTATCTACATTTTTTATGACTTCAATATTTTTAGCAAAATTAAAATGTGCTAAAATCGTCGTATTAATATAAACTTTTAAATAAATCTGCACAAAGGAAGTTTCACGAAAGAATAAAATATTTACTAATACATATTTTGTGCAAATAAATTATTTATTTGGATAGAAAAATTAAATTTAAAATCTAAAACCTATTATTGCAATACAAAAAATTGTAATACAAAAAGATCTGTCAGAAGTGGGATTCGAACCCACGCCCTCAGAGAGGACCAGAACAACTCGAACCTGTATCACAGGCAAGGGGAAACCTTGAGTCTGGCGCCTTAGACCGCTCGGCCATCCTGACTGTTGTAAGTGACGTCGAAATAAGCGAACATATTACAACACGTAAATGTTTGCATACTTTATCAATAGATGGCAGCACTGTACTTTATGTAGGTACGGTTTATCGCTGTGTTTTTATAATGGGTTTAAAAACATTTTTGTAATTACTTAATTACATAGTTTTTAATTGTATACATGTTACATCAATATAAATTCAGTAGGTACCTATATAATGCACAGTTTAAAAATTGTTCTCTTTTTTTATGAAAAACAGTATTTTGTGTTAATAAAAAAGAAATACATTGGCAATACCAAGGACATGTAGTTTGAACCTTATCTTCATAGAAATAAGGGAAAGTGTGAAAGTTAAAGTATCCGTATAAAAGCACTACATAATTTCAAACTCTCGATCATAGTTGGTGAGGCGTGAAAGCATCTCTGCGTTTGTTATCTAATTTACAGGTTCAATGGGCTAAGTAGAGCAGTAAGTAACAGACCTAACCAATTGTTACATTAATTTATGTGTAATAACCTAAATACCTAACGTTTTTATACTTACCTACTAAGTACCTAAGCTTAATTGTTGCTTGTAATAAACTTGTCTGAAAATGTCTTTTGCCTCTTTAATTTTACCAGATATTTAAATAACTTTTGTTAGTAATAAAATACATAAAAAAAATTAACTAGGCATTAATATTTTTTGTGGCATTGTTCGCAACAATGATTCACTACACCGCAACTTCCTAATAGGTATTATCTATTCTAACGAAATGGCCAAACTCAAAACGATTTGCTCCGGACTATAGAATAATTATTCGATTTAAATTTCAACCAGTCATCTGGCTGCAAATGGTCCTTGACCCAAATACACCTCAGAAACGGTTAAATTATACCAATTGCGTTCAAGAAATTGCATCGTCTGTAATTTACTAGGAGGATGTCGTGATCATTCGTTTTAACACGAAACAGTGTCTAAAGATATTATCATTATCAAGATAACTCGAATTAAATTGAAATAATAAATCAATACTCATAAAAAGTCCTGAGTCACTTATTAATGGACTTATAGACCCCAAACGCTTGCATCTAGATAGCTTAAATTTTGGACCAAGACAATTTAAGACAAGGATTTAAAAATACTCTTATTTCTCACGGGAATAGACTATTTGCCAAGTTACGCTGCTGAAGTTGCCGGGAATAAAAACAAGTATCGAAAAAGGACTGTTAAATATATAACCAACAAATCGATTAAACCAAAAGATGATTTAACTGGTTTTAAATTAACATCATTATATGCATGTTAACGATCACGAGGTAACATTTAAATTGCGACGTATCATTAATGATTAAACGAGCTTACCTGTAAGTGAAGTTCAATCATAATTATGCGAGGGCTTTGTCCGAAGAGATTAGCATGTTTACATGTAGTACACACTAGGTGTCGCCATCTGCACTGTACTTGAGACCATTTTTTTTTTTTTTGTGTGGCGGGTACTCTCTGACCGGCCTTCAATCTTACCTTCATTTAGTTCAGAGATATAATATAAGTAGATAACCTGGAACTTATGCATAGGATGCTATGAAAAAACCAAACAAAAGTGAAGTAACTTACTTGACTCAGGGTGTATGCTATTACATACAATTATAAATGTATGCTACTTACATACAAGATATAAGGGCTGGGTGGGTTGCTAATCTCTTCGGACAAAGCCCTCGCATAATTATGATTGAACTTCACTTACAGGTAAGCTCGTTTAATCATTAATTATACTCGGGCTTTGTCCTCAAGATTAGCATGTTTACATGTAGATGTTGAGAGTGAAAATGAAAATAATATAAACAAAAATAAATCTATTATTATATAACACTATTATTATGATATTTTTATTTATTATGAAGTTCCATGTTCTTATATTTATTTAAATAATAATAATGAAAGTAATATAGTTAGATATACTTAATTATGTAATTGAATCAATCAAAATATTTCTTGCCAATGAATCATTATTTTGACTTATAATTTTATTGTAAAATTTGCCAAAGGTTTGTGAGTTATTACTCCATCCTGCTGTATTTCTAATTAAATTTAAATTAACTCCTAATTTGTGAGCTTTAGACGTAGTAGCATGTCTTGTGCTATGTGCACTAAAGACAGATACATCTATCCCGCAAAGACCCAAAGTGGCTTTAACCCATTTGCCCAATGTTTGGGGGCCAATGGCTTTATGTGGCTTTCTAGTACTTAAAAATAGACTAGAACTAGTACGCAGTGGCCTAGTTTTATTTAGGTAACAGCGTAAGGACACAACGGGGCATATCTCTGGCCGTTCAAGGAACAGAGGAAGTATAAATAATGGCTGCGAGTTGCCGGGACGAGATGTTTTTATCAATTCTGGTATTTTGATATGAATTTCAGTAGGGAGAAACTCTATATTATTAATGTCGATTTTTGAAATAGTTTGTAATCTATGCGCTGTTGTAAGGGCGAGTAAGGTTACCAATTTTTTGGAAAGTTGTACCAAACTTAAATTTTCATTTGGGTACCAAGATGCAAGGGTGTTTAGAACAAGGGATGTATCCCATGTGAAGTTATATTTAGGTAACGGTGGTCGCGATCTATAAACTCCTTTCAAGAATCGTTTAAGGTATGAGTCATTTGTTAACGATTGTCCCATTATCAGGGAAAGAGCTGATCTACAACTATTTAATGTACTATATTGGGCACCTGAATCAAATAATTGCGTTAAAAATTCTAATATACTATTAACGGATGTCTCATATAAATCAATATTATTATCTTTGCAAAAAATATACCATTTCTTTAGATATGTGTCATATTGTTTTTGTGAATTATCAGAAAGTGAGTCTATCATTATGGGAATCGAAGTTGTTGGTAATCCTCTTCTTATGAACGATTCCCTGATAATAGCCCGGCAACCAGGGTAATCCTCTGGTGGACATCTCGATTGCTGGAATGAGAATTTATTAGTGTTTTAGAGGGTTTAAACGACAATGGTTTGATTACTAGCAAACTGTTAAATAGAGGGTACCAAGGCTGTGTAGGCCAGGCTGGTACTACCATTATTCCTTTAGCTTTGTCATCTACGACCTTTCTTAGAGCTTTGAGGATTACAGCGAAAGGTGGAAAGCTATAGAAGAAAATATTTGACCAAGACATAGTGAAGGCGTCTACTTTGTAGGCGTCTGGGTCTCTATGCCAAGAGATGTATTTTAAGCATTTTTTATTAAGCCTACTGGCAAATAAATCAATTTGGGGAGTACCAAAGCATTTAACAATTTTTTTAAAAGCAAAGTCAGATAACTCCCATTCTATATCAGGGTGAATTCGACGTGACTCTGCGTCGGCTACGTTATTTTCAATAGAACTTATATATGAACCGAAAACAGTCAAGTTACGTTTCTCACACCACTGCCATAATTGTTTAGTGACTTGAGTGAGATGTGGGAACTGAACGCCACCCATCCTATTAACATACGAGATAGCTGTTGTGTTATCTATCCGTAACAGGATTTGACAGTCGTGATAATCCTTAGCAAAGACTTTTAAACCGAATAACGCAGCTAAGATTTCTAAATAATTAATATGGCGGGAGCTTTCGGCGGCAGTCCATTTCCCACTTGCACGGTCCCTACCACAGGCGGCTCCCCATCCCGTAGTTGAGGCATCGGAAAAAATTTCTAGACAAAACTCATGCCGTTTAATTTCGTTTATGGGATATTGTATTGCTTGATACCACCACTCAAGGTCAGGTTTTAGAGATTTTGGTACGCTCATGCGTCTATTGTAATTATCGTGGTCTTTAAGATTTAGATATTTGCAACGCTCTAGTTCCTTTGTGTAAAGCAGACCGTACTTTATGGCAGGGCATGCGGAGGTGAGTAACCCTAAAAGACGAGCAAAATCTCTAATCTTACAATGACTTATATTGAGAAATTTTACTATTTCTGTTTTTATTTTTAGGGCCTTTTCACTTGGTAAGCTTATTTGAAATTTTTCCGAGTCAATAACAAAACCAAGAAATTTACAAGTTGTATCCGGATTAAGTTTGCTCTTTTCCGAATTAATAATAAAACCTAGGGCTTTTAATAGTCTAGTTGTGTCGGAAATGTTTTCTATGCACGATTCCGGGCTATTTCCTAGTAAAAGGCTATCGTCTAAATATACTGTAGATAGGTGGCCACAAGATCTAAGCAAACTAATCACTGGTTTCATAACTTTTGTGAAAACATAAGGCGCGGTATTAAGTCCAAACGGCAGAACATTGAATTCGTATAATTTGTTATTAAAATGAAACCTTAGGTACTTCTTAAAGTCCTTATGGATGCGTATCATAAGGTATGCGTCTTTCAAATCAATAGTACTCATAAAACAACCCTTTGTTACCAATTTAAGCGCAGTACGTAAATCTTCTAGCTTAAAGTGGGTAGTTTTTATAAACTTGTTGAGGGATTTCAAGTTTAAGATAAAACGAGATTTTCCGTTTGACTTTGGAACTATGAATATAGGTGATATAAATTGTCCTACGCAGGGGGTACATTCAGCAATAGCGTCAATTACTAATAACTCATTTATACAGCTTAGGTACACGATTTTCTCAAAATTTGAATATGTCTGTGGTGCCGGTACTGAAGACTGGACTACAGGGCGCGAGAAAGGAATTTGATATCCCTTTATCCATGAAAGTAGCGTTTTATCACTAGTTATAAGAACCCACAGACTATGAAAACTAGCCAGCCTACCAGCGTATCTTACCGGATCTAACGTTGATTGCGTTTGAAATTCTGCGCTGGATGCGACGACTTCCTCGAGGAGCTCGCGTGATGATTCTTGCGTGAGTTCTGAGGAACAGGCTCCTTGCTCCTGTTGGTTCCCCTCGGCCTGGGCATTGGGGCAGGAGCACGCCAGTTTAAATGATGTGATGCTGGTTTATATTTAGTAGCTGCCGGCGGCTTAGCGGGAGTTGGTTTCATATCTGCAACTGATTTAGATATAGCTTGAGCTGCCTTAAGTGTTTCGGGCAGCTTTTCCCCAAAGAGCATAGTGTCGATATTGGTAGCTAGCAGACGATCTTTTAAGTCCTTTCTGAGACTGTTCAGCACGAAACTCTTCCTAGTTGAGGAGTCAGAAGCCTGGTTGTCGCAGAGTAGCTTATTAGCGTCCCACAGAAGCTGTATAACAGCAGTATTTTTGGGATCTGAAGACATCAACACCGTCAAGGCCTCCGCTACGCATGAGATAGCAGCAGCCCGTTGTTTTTGTCTCAGTTCAATCCCTTTATCGCGCTTTTTAACCAAGTCCGGAACTGCATTTTCCGTTTCAGGATTTAAGGTAGGTGCACCGATAAGCTTACAGTTTGCTGGCAGTAGGTACTTCTCAAGGAGTTCCTTACGATCTTCTTTGGATAGCCCAGAAGTGGCTATATGTTGTAAGCGTACAGCAAGTTCCGGTTGAATATCTTTGTTATATTTCTTTACCTGCGAAGGATCGTTACCCAGAATATGAAGGAGTTCATCATCAAGTGCTTGGGGGTGGTCATCAGAACCAGGCAGTATTTGATCCAATGTTGCGCTGGTAGAAGGTATTGGATCAGTCACGGTTAGGGTTATTGATTGAGGAATCACCGGCGCAGCGTTTACTTCTGGTAGCTCTGTTTCGGCAGTCTCGGCGCCCATCGATGTCGTGGGCACACCTTGAACAATCAGACTTGATTAAGTGACAGCCCCAGAGGCAGCCCGCATAACCAATCTTTGTAAGCAAATGCTATTAAAGTGACAGCCCAGTGCGACTGCCCGCATTAATAGCTTACTTGCTTTATGTTCATATAGGTTAAAAGATACATTACATTAGAATTTTCAAATTTTTAACCTGAAGCCTATTGTAAGGTGGCTATAGCATTGCATAGACTACCACACAATAATTATAAATATTATTAATATTTATGCAGGTAGGTAGAAAAAATAATTAACTAACCTTCTATGTATGGAGGCTCAGGCAACGAGGGTACCGTTATTGGATATCTGTGAGAGCTGCTTGATGAGCTGTCAGAATCTGAAGATGATGATGAGATCCTGCGTGAATCCTGTTGATCTCCACGTCGTACGCGCAATAATTCCCGTTCAAGATTCTTTATTCTTTTGGCTATATTATCATAGTCATCAGAATAACGTTTTCGTTTACCCATTATCACTTAGAAAGAAATAAGAAAGTAACAGCGAATAAACTTTGCGCGGTACAACGATACGTGCGGAGTGGCTGAGCACTGAACGTGTAATGAAGGTAAGATTGAAGGCCGGTCAGAGAGTACCCGCCACACAAAAAAAAAAAAAAATGGTCTCAAGTACAGTGCAGATGGCGACACCTAGTGTGTACTACATGTAAACATGCTAATCTTGAGGACAAAGCCCGAGTATAATCTGTAACTCTTTGAATCAATCTTGAATACATACCTACAGTCTAAAATAACTAATATTACGGGTTTTTACCTTTTACCCTGGGATTTTCCCGAGGAATTTGTAGAAGCAAAATGTTGTTGTAAATACGTCTGTTTATATGGTGAGTTTTGTTATTTATTGACCGGACCAATTATTATATTTCTTCTTAGAATAATATACATATACCTATCTAAAGCTTAAATTACTCGAAGATTTTTCAGATAGAACTTTACGTCGCCATTCTTGGTCTCTGTCATTTACTGAACACCTGCAGAACTATCGATATGGAGGTGTTTTTTGTACGAATTAACCTAACGAAGCTAATCGGGACAGTTTAATTATTTAATTGGATAGTTAATAGCGTGCAACAAATATCCAATTACAGGAACAAGTTTAACTTCTTTCTTCTCACCCGATTGGTTTGGACCTGTTAACGTTATAATAGTAATTTTGTACGATTGAGTGACGACTAGTGGCTACCCGCCGTTTTACACGCGTTGCCGGGAACATTATTTTTGTGGCCGGCATAAAAGTAGCCTATCCTGTTTCATATTCTAACTCTGTGCCAAATTTCATCCATTCCCTTTCAGCTGTCGTTGCGTGAAAGAGTAACAAACATATACTTATTACTTTTTTCGCATTTATAATATAATTAAGATTGTATATTATGTTAAAAAGGTTATGTACCTACTATATGCTGTTTGTGTTCCAAATAAATACCTAAACAAGAAGAGGTCGCGGAAGCTGTAACACTTCATAAACAGCGCGGAGCCACCTCTAGCATTTAAGTAGGTATCTCGAATAATTTTAGGTAACAAACCTCAAGCAATCTCTGATGATCAACGTTTAACGGAGACACAATCAATCAAGTAAAGGTCGACATGAATCTTCATAAACGTTTCCAATGAAAAAGAAGAATTACGTGACATTTGAATATAACAAGAAGAATTTTAACGATAAAAAATATGTAATGAATCGATCGGAATCGTTATAAAAACTGGTATGCCATGTTAGATCATGACATGGCCTTGCCCCATACTTGGCCCGTTTGTATTAGTGTCAATGCAAATTGAGTTACGTGCGATATAAACGTGGAATTATTTCATTCAAGATGAGATGTGGCTAAGGGGAGCTGATAGAGTAAGGTAGACAGGAAAACTAGAAGAAATACACATACATGGCGAAGGAAACATATGTCTTATAGTATCTGTGTACCAATATATATGTGTGCGATGATTCCTATACACTAAAAGCTATGGCATTTTTAATTATGTTAACGCCGGTAAATTTCCCGAGGTACCTAGCACATAAAAACTAAAGTATATGACGAAACATGGAAAGTGGAACCGAGTTTAAGATTAAGGTACTAATCATCTACGTTAGTTATTACTCAAAATAATAAAATAGCGCAAAGAACTTGCGTATAAATCTTAATTAGACACGTTATTGAACATAAGCAAGTCTCAAAACAGCAGCCTTATCGGCAGTGACTGTTGTACTAGCACAGATTAGAAACACTAAAATGCAAATACACACGAAATGGTGAGTAGTAAAACGGCAATCAAAGTTGTAATACACTAATTAACCTTAATAAAGTCTCAAGTGGCCACTCGAACTTGCACTCGAAACGATATGTTGCAATGAGAACGTCAAAATGCATTACAGGGAGCACATTAAGATGATTGCAAGTGCATAAACAATTAATACTAAGCAGAATCACTGCACTATCTATGCCATTATTATTCATGATAGTAAGTTCAAAATAATTCCAACATTAACGAGATAACTGTTACAGATAATAAATATAGGTATTTTCACATTTTATTAGATAAGTTTATGTTTATTCATATAATACACTTATACTTTGGGACCTAGTCTCCGCCCTGTGGCCTGTCATACCTTTGCATTATCAATGAACTCATCCATAAATAGAATTAAGAACATATACTATTTTTTAGAAGATCCATTCAAAATGAAATAACAATGAATGATTACAACTATAATTGATTTATAAATCATTTTAACATCGTTTCACCATATTTTAGTTCAACGCGACGGTGTCGAAAGCTTCTATTAAAACCATTGCATAAATACCTTCTTTACAAACCATCCCTGTATAAATGTTAACGTGAACATCAGCCGTGTTCATTTGCATTCTTGCACCGGGTGGTGTAGTATTTATAGCTCTGGCTACGACAACAAACGGACCAACTCGTGCGCATCTGCGTACAGACAGCACCCAAAAATGGAGAACGAATTACAAAAATACTTTCGCTGCAACTTTACTGACCTTTGAATGTTCCTGTCTGGGACCAACATGGTCGCGGAAAAGACGCTACTGGTTTTACAACCACAAGGATTGTAGCCTGATGTATTGATATAATGATTTATGTAATGTAAAATGGCTAATTAAAACCTGATTATTTAACCTAAAACCCTACAGGTGTGCTTGTTATAAAATCGCCATTTCGAGTAAAGTGGCGCGTGGCAGGTGTTTAGTAACTTTAATCTCGATAAGTCAAATCAAAAGGCTTACATAAAACCAAAACACGTTATTGTTGCAATGGTTATACACTTCCTTATGAGTTACGATACGTGGGTATGTACTGAGATTTGTGTCATTTACCGTAACCAACTTAATATGTCGTCGCTACATCAAGTTCACCTACCGGATTTGACATGTTAGAATTGACTCCTAATTGGATCCCTTGTAAACATTGCTATCTTCAAAGAGAATAGAAATAGCATCGCCATGAATGACCTAACTAGTAATTAAATGGTAGTAAACTGTGATGTATTGTTTATGCGGAAATCCGCTCCCATGATTTGTTTGATAAATATATCGCTACGTGTTTTAGTAGATTTACATTCAGCTTGGTCTGTTTAACTGGAACTGGTTTATGTCTTTCTCATTTTCCGACAGTTAAATTGCAAAGTTCATTGCCCTCGTGCTCAGAGAGTAGGTATATTACATAATGCACTTCATATCTACTAGTATCTGTATTTGGATTCGGTTTATTGTTTTTTAAGACCTTTATCTTGGTCGCAGTTTTTTATTTATCTTCATTCAGTTTGATTCATGTTTCTTATCTAGATTTTTTATTTGATTATAGTAATTTGAACTGTATGTAATATTATTGCGGAATTTTGGATTGGAGTTTGTTTAGAAAGTAGATCTCGAATTATATGAATCGATGATCGAGTCTGCGCAATTTTAACTTCTAAATTGATTTTTGCACAAATCAGATTGAACAGCATATACTCGAAACTGAGTCAAAGCACAAAACCTCCAGGAATTAAACAAACATGTCCACAATAGATCCAATTTAGTTTTCACACGACAACGAATAGCTTTGTCATGAATGCCATAACCATATCGAATGTTATACTAATTGCACTACCGTGTACCGTACATACTAACATACTGTTGAAATGACTAAACTGGGCGTGGTAATTGTATCACAGATTTGTTCTGCTATTCAATATTATTTAATGAAGTTAACACTCGCTGCCAAAGTGTTATGTAACAATAAGTGTATGCTGGTTCATAAAGCAAATAATAAATCACTCAGTACATTTAGAATATTTAGATGATCATTTGAATCAGCTGGCTAAATGATTTCTGAACAAGCTACTGTTAATGAAATTGAAGTTAATAATTCCAATAATCAAGATACAAGGGTATATGTTAATAAACAACGTATTATAATCACTTTCCTCACCTAAAGTCAAATGCAAATAAGAAATAATAATATGCAAATATGTAGATTGTGAACGGTTGAGTAACTTCTTAGTAGATGCGACATGGTAGAAATGGGTGAATAATTATAAACATCGAGCATGTAACCAATAGAGTAGAACTGTTAACAGTTTTGTTAGAAAACAAAATACGCCAAAACGCTGCACCGGCCCCTGTGTTCTGATTGGCCGACTCAAGGTCAAGTGTTGCAATAGACGTACACACAGGTCTCTTATTGGTCGGGTACTGTCTTAGTTCGAGCGTGGTTTGTTAGTTATACCGGTTATACGTGACAAATCATTGATGCGTTGCTAAACAAATGGCTCGCTATTGCTACTCTATTGGTTACATGCTCGATGTTATAAAGAACGAGGTTATAAACATGGTTATTTTATTGTAGATTCAACCATATAATCTGATGTGTTCAAAAAGGATGAAAGGATCATTTCGAAGTCTCGATGCGTGCTATGACTCAGTGAAGTTTCCTGTTAAAATACTTAAGCGAGACAGTGGGTGTTCGAACCTCGATCTTATAAGCTCTACTCTGAGGTCTACAGGGTTATGTAGCATCACAAAAAAATAACGAAACTTAATAAGTACCTAGTACCAACGCTACAGTGAAGGACTATAATTTCCTCTTCTTTTTGGGACCGTTTCAAAAACTGAGGTCTACCTCAATTTCAATTTAAGAGCACGTCCATTCCATTGTTAAAACACATTGCTTTCAGGCAGTAAGCAATAAATTCACACAAAGCTTAATCAAACAAACAAACCACTTCACAAGTTATGAGAGTTGTAAAAGATCATAAAATGTATGTATGAATTTCGTTGCCAATTACGTTTAAGCCATTGTGAGAGAGACCTTAGCCTCTTTATATATCTACTTTGACTATGGTCAAATATTAGGCTTAGTATTTATATCTTAATGTTTTTGCTTATAAATCTTAATCTGACCTTTTTTCGATCCTCGACTTCAACTGCTTCAACACTACATTTAGGTCACGAATAATACCCATGAATTAGAGTATTATTTTTATAATACCTCTATGTTCTATAGGTACCAGCTACTACTACAGATAATATTTTATTATTATAATTTCTGATAATAGTCGAATCTGTTTCATTATCCACTAAAATATATATGACGTTAAAAGGAAAATACTATACAAAGTTCAGAGTATAATTTGGCATAGTAATGATCGATTTATCTGCCGCTGAATTTATATTGATAAGCAGGTTTATATCCTTTGTTCAACTTTACGATTCATAAAAGTACAGTCATGATCGTGTTATTTTTCAATGTATAGGTTGGTATTTACATAATGGATTTTGGGTTTTAGTGATGCTAATAATAAGGAAGGAAGTTGGCAATATAATAGTATAGAATTTCCAGACATGGCATCATCTGGAGAGTGACTCGTAATACTAAATATTAGAGTAGGTACCTAACAAAAATCTATCAGAGGACATCTATCAGAGATTATTTTAGTGCGAGGTAAGGAGAGATAGATGATATATATGTTAGCGGGTTATCTAACGGTAGTAACCAAAATTGATTCTAAAAAAACAAGAGTTTACTCTAAGAAATGCACATTCTCACGGGAAAAGCACGCCAAGATTGACGTGCATTACACAATGTTTATAAAACACCGTCCAAGATAACCTGAATGTGGAAATTACGAGGAAAACGATAACAATTGACTTTATAACCTAATGGGACGTTATGCGACGCGTTTGTTTTGATTTGATAGACTTTAACTTCGACCAATGAATAACAAGTCTAGTTAGAACATCTGATATCTAACACGATTCTCCAATGTAACTTTCCATTGTAACTAGACAAGAGAAAATAAGTTTTCCTCGAGGAATATTGAGGTCTAGCAATTCTATATTTCTATAGACGGCTTTGTGATTCGTGACCGAGACTTTCAATCCGCTGGTCTTGGGTTCGAACACCATTCAGGATAAATATTTGTATGTATGTATGTATATGTCTACTTATTCTGTGTCTGGATGTAACAATCTATATAACTGTATTTAAAAGTAATATATGTAGTATATCAGATCTCTGATTACTTTGTAATCATATTGACCGTGTGTAAAAAATATGTCAGGATATTTTTTATTTATATACCTTATTTAGTTATCAATCAATAAGTAGGAACAAATACCAAACAAACGTTTAGGAATCCTTACCTTATCCGGGTAATTGTGTAAAGGTATTCCAATCATTGCTTATATTGTATTAAATTCTCAGATATTATAAGAATGTTATTGTTTGAAATAAATGTTAAGTACTTTGGAATTTTCAATAGTTTACGTAGTCGAGTGTACAGGGGTCACTGACCCGTACAATAGCTTGATCGTCGATATCCTGTAGTATATCACATTAATATGCTTTGCTAGGCCTAGGAGCTTATTCAATGAGCTTTATGAATCTAACTGACTATATATATTACCTATATTTAAGTGAATTGTAAGTCGGTATGTTCTGCGATCATGGCGCCGAAATATCGGAATAACAAAACAAAAATCAATATCGGCGCCCGCGCCGCCTGTCTTGTCTGATCTTTTAAACTAAGTAGGTATCATAGGTATGCAACGGATTTAAAAGCTGTTCTTTACGATAGATATATGGTAAGGATAGGTGATAAGTAAGAAAAAGGTTAATATTAATAGTTTTGCGTTAATTTGTTGAATTTTGACAACGACGCTTTACTTACAGTGTGAATCCGGGGTGGGTCGCTAGTTTACCTATGTACCTATTTATATACATATAGATATTTTATGAATCTTACTTAAGTTGAGACACTAAAAATATTATTTAAAATGAGATATTGTAAATAATATGTAAGTATTGTCATCTTACAACAAATGAAAAGAGTATACTTACCTTCTTAATATTATTTTCCCAAACCATTCTTTAAATTTCCAATTTCACATATCATAATATACATATAAGGAAATGCGTAGGTATGATATTAACAAACATAAAGATTTATTATGGCTCCGTTAATATTGGATAATATTTCACTATGTCGACCTCAAACGGCTTTAACTTGCGTAAGTCTATACATAAAAGATGTGCAGTCAGTTTGTGCATAACGGATCAATAAACGAATATGATGCATTGACAAGGTCGTTAATAATGCGATGTAAATGATAAGCCTTCGTCATTATGTCGACTTTTACAAATGTTCTTACGAAATTGTTTTGCCTTTTTTACATATTGAAATAAATATTATGTTGGGAAATATTTTATCTCATTATTAAATTCGATGGCCGTCAATATTTATTCTTTGTATGATTTATTTGCCTTGGTAACTTCATAACGACTTAACAGATTCGTAATAGTCCAAACTTCCCGTTCCCGTAATCGCACGAGAAAACCTTGTGCGATAACTAGCTAGCCTAGCTAGAAACGTATAGGTAATCTGCGAGAGTTCCTATGCAACCAAAGTGGATGTATGCAACCGTTTAACAAAAATCTATACCTACAACAAGAAAGATATTCCCAAAAGACAAAGGTTCCCTTTATCCCAGGACACATTAAACCGATGTGAAAACGAGTGAAATTGCAAGACGAAGTACCTACTTAGGTATCTACGCATACTTATTTATGATACTCAATTTCTATATTTATTTATTTTAAGGCTAGTAGTTTAAAGATGAGAAGCCTTTCTTTAGAGCTGAATAAAATAAACATTTATAATCAATTGAATTTGCATTCCATATATATTTAATTTAATTTAAAAACAATTTCGACCCAAGGTTCTACATCTGTGTCAAGATTATATTCCGTGATTTTAGAGGCTTTATTTGTTTTTATTTCTACAACATTTAATGAAGTATATTTTCTAATATTTCATGGTAATAGTAAACAAAAATATACTTTACTGCTGGTTATATGCCCTTGTGGAGGCTTTTTGTAACTACGACATTGAACGTCTTGCAAGGTAAGGTTTAATGGTTTTTTATAGTTTATCGCTTTATAATTCTAAGTAATAGTTATTTCCTTACCAATTTAAATCTTTTTATCTGTCTATCCTATATATATGTTGGGTGGAACTGACATTATATTTGGAAATTGCCTTATTTTTACGATTTTATACAACAGTAATTTTTATACAAAATCAAAAACTATTTTGTTCAGGTCCTGGAAGAAATAAATATTAGTCTGCATCTCAATTTTGACGTTCTTCGGAACTGTAGCTATCGTTCTTTCGCGACAGTACCTTCATGATTATTTTACATGAACAAATGTTGAAAATGCAGATGCGATTTGTTGGCAAAAACTGGCAACATAATATGATAGGTGTAATAGACAAGAAGTTTATAAAACTTGCGTGTCCGGTTATGTGTAAGCACTGTGTGAGCATTCCACACAAGTAACCACGCGAAATATGAGTCCTGCACTTTAATTAGCGACAACCAATTAGACACTTATTTAAACTCTGTGGTACGAATTGTTGGCTTTTGGGCTATTTATGAACAGTGGTATTTAAACCCCAAACGCCAAAAGCCCAAACTATGAAAGATTTTTGGGCTATCAATATAATTAATAATTATATACCTACTTAGATTTAAGAGGTTAAATAAATAATTATATACTTATGATGCTAAGTAAGCATATGTCGGACATACCATAACAAATAATGTCTCGGTTAAGTTCTTAAGTTACTTAAAACTCAACAATATATCAAAACTTTTTGCTCGTATAAAATGTCTTCATAAGCGACATTAGAACAATATTATTAATCTAGTTTAAGGTCAATATAGCCTCGATTTTTACCGAACAATTGTTAGCAAAATAGCTTATTGTTTACAATTAATAAATCTACATAGATACATAATCTAGATCCCAATAAAATATCAAAGCGAACAAAGATGACCTTTACCGGTCATGCGCACGGTTGTGCCGGCGACTGTGTGCGCTCGCGCACCTCCAGACCGGAATAAACATAGTGGAAACAATATCAGTAGCATCACTCTATACTTTATTTACTTAAACTATAATATTTTTATAAAGAGGTACTGTTTACTATGTAATCTATCAATAAACCGAAAAAAACAAGTAAATTAGTACATACAATAAACTAGTATTAGATATTTTAAATTTGTTGGAATCGGGAGTGAATCCGTGTAACAGTAGCATGTATGCAATGGCAGTACGTATTACAAACAAACAAAATCACAATACGTGTTGGTTGGTCTGCGAGACAATGCAGCAACATTTTATTTGATTAGGTTTTAATAATTTATTATAATTGCTGAAATGTAATTGCAGTAGTAGTGCGGCGCCAAATGGCAATGATAGTGAAAGGTTACTACGAAATCGATCTAGGTAGCATGTGCCTCAAAACCGCAGCTGTAGCGGTTTAAATATTACATTGAAAACTGAAGCTAACTTTGCGGTAAACAACCCTGACTTTCAAGTCACTGGTCAATCAAACATTTGTGTACATGAACAAATCTGTTCATACTATCTAATTTCAATAAATCTTAGGTTGTAGTCTACTATATATCCATATCACCAAACGATCTTTTTAGTTAGCAATCATATTAAATAAGTCTCAAAATATTTCCTATTTATTATTAAGACGTATCAGTTAATCTCAATTCGAAACATAAATACATGAAGTGACAGGTCGGTTGGCTTTGTGGTTAATGACCCTGACTTTCAAGCCGCCGGTCGTGTTCGAATCCCACCCAGGACAAACATTTGTATGCATGAATATGTCTGTTTGTCCTGTGGCTGGTTGTAATTATCTATATAAGTATGTATGTATTTAAAAGTAGTATATGTAGTATATCTGGTTACCATATTACAAGCTCTGCTTAGTTTGGAATCAGATTGGCTGTGTGTGGAAAATGTCCAAAATTTAAATAGTACTTAGATATATTTTACAGACTCGCTTCAACTTTTTGCTAGTACTTTGTAGTTGACCTACTGTTTGTAAATGGTTTATGGTGCGGATTCCACGCGCGGTGTGGTCATGACATTTGCATTGTAGTTGTGTACCTATTGCCCATCTCGTATCATAAAACAACACATAAACTTTAAACCTTACTCACGAAACACTGTTATTTTAGTTTAGGTTATTCTGAGTATCTGTAATTTTAAAATGTGAAATTAATGTTAAAATGTTTTTAACTAAGTACTTAATTTTTTTGTCATAAAGATATTAAACAATAAATTAATAGATGTATTTTAAAACATCTACATAAATACTTTTCAATAAAAACATTAGCAAAAACACAGTAAAGTAGGCACTTATTTTTTTATTAGATGATTCTTTGACCTCGTATCTTTTTTGTTATTCGCAATGTACTAGTATTTGAAGTGGCTTAAGCGTAGTTTTTTAATAGAATGTTGTTTGATATTTTAAACTAGTCAAAATAAATATCAACTTTGACAACTGTTTTTTTACTTATTTTCCGACCTATTAACTATTTATTATTATTTCTTAAAGGATCATACTGTATTTGGAACTAAACAATATCAAAAGAAATAAAAGTAATTTCAGCAAACACTCATATGAGGCGTTTTTATTGAAAACAGTATATAGAGTAGTTAAATACACGAAACCTGAACAAATATTTCCCAATCAAAGTAAAAACAAAGAATTAGGAATAATGACTAACATCCATGAGGTAAAATAATATTTAAAGTACACAAGAATCAAGTTCTTTGTCATGCACGTGCAAATATTTCACTTCACCTTGGAGCTAAAATAAATACCACAAAAGGAAGTCGCATAGAACTGACAAAGTAAATAACACGAATTAGACTTCTAACACGTCCGTTGTCACTTGGACAAATAAGGCTGGACCTGCCGCCACACAAAATACAATGACAACACTTTCACACAAGCCACATGCAAAAGTTCCTTTACCATAAAATATTTACTTTTTATCAAATTGTAGTGACGGTAATTTTTACGTCCACAGGTTTATTAGTCGAATCCGTTACGTCATGTGCATTAAAATATGATTTAGTTTATAGGCAAGTGACAAGGTCAAGTAGCATTGTTTATGTTTTATATCTAAGTATGTTAATATATAAGCGGAAACACTTTGCGGAAAGTTAATTGAAAGATAAACTTTGGTTTACGGTAAAGGCTCCTATAAAAGGATGCATTATTAAAATGTATGTGGTCATAAAAATATATTTATTATGTAAATGTAAATAAACAATGATTCTACAAACCATAAAGTTATATTAAAAACTAGCTGCCGCCCCGCGGATTCACCCGCGTAGTTCCTGTTCCCGTGATCACAGGGGTATCAAAAATAGATAGTAGCCGATTCTCAGACCTACTGAATATGCATATAAAATTTCGTTAAAAATCGGTCAAGCCATTTCGGAGGAGTATGGTAACTAATATTGTGACACGAGAATTTTATATATAAGAAAATAAAACGTTTTGTTTCCTTTTAAAACAGAAATTTAGAATTTAGAATGAGTTCCTACATGTATAGTTAAGAATCATTCAGTAATTTAAGTACTTATTAGGGATACATCATCAATTTATTTATAGCAGATTTATTAATTGGTATATTATTACGGCCTATTATTATATTATTTATTTATTATTTACGCCCCTACTTCAAAACTCAGTCATAGCTCAAAAGTTAACTTGAAGTAGCTGCCTACAATGCGCAATGATCAAAAAAATAACTATAATACAATACCTAATGCTGTTCTCACTATTGTTAAATGAAACTACACGCTCATTGCATATATTAACACTGATAAGCAATTATAGCCTTTATTGCATGCAGTTTTCGCGAATAACGCCATTTAAATCTAGTAACGATAAAACTATGAATAACCTACCTATATTTTAAATTGAATAGCTTTATTTCAAGATCAATATTTTGGATGCATTTTTAGGAAATTGCCTGTTTTCTAACTTTGAGACGATCTTTGTAAAAATTACGCTTCTAATAAGTGAGACCTCTAAGTAGACACCTACCTCAATTATTGTTATGATATTAAAAACTAATTTATATATACATTTATTGGGTTACCAACAGCTATTTAAAAGAATTGTATTGTATTTATTAGTACTAACAATAATATTACCAAAACAAATACAAACAAATCACGTAAATGCAGTTTCAATTTCACGCCAACGTAAACCATAATGCTCTTAATATTTGTATCAATTTAAAAATCTATTACATCTAATAGTTTATATAATAATGGATTTATAATTCTAAAATGTGACTGTAGTAATAGTGCCCTCGGCGCCAAAATATTGAGTAAGCAACGTGATAGTGAAAGGACACTATGAAATCGATCCCGTTGTTACGTGCCCCAAAACAACAGCTGTAGCGATTTAAATATCGTGTTAATTACTTATTCATGACGCATTACTCAGAGCTATAGAAGAGCTACAGAATGCTGTGTTTATGATTACCACAAATTAACAGAAATATGTAATGCCAAACACTCCTCCCAAACGATGAAATTTGCTTTTCATCATCTCAGAAAAGCAAATTTCTAAAAGATATAACTACCTATATTCATATAAAAACAAGGCATATGCATTGAATCTCATTGATTTAAATTGGTAGGTATTTCTATATTGTCAAAATTAGTATGTTATGCCATCCCTTCATTGTATGAAATGCCCGGTGTCCTGTGGTCCCTAAATATGATATAATTCAAGAAATTTTGTCTATTGATTTTTTTTTTACCGAAAACTCAAATAAAAAGATATTTAAGTACTTAGCCGGACTATGTTTTTATCGCTTATAAATCGATAATAAAAATACTTTATTCTTCGCATTGTAAGTTAACAGAAAATATGAGCATAGTGAAGTGTTCATCAGTGAAAAAATAGTAAATTTAAACTATTCAGATAATTATAAATCCGTGACTTTTTATTGCAAAATGAGAAAGAAATAATTAATAAATTCTAAAATGTGTATGAATTTGCTGCGAACTAATTCACCTTCGAATTGGAGTAATATAGTATTCATAATGTATATTAATATAAAGATTTGCACCTATTTCCCAATGATGTTCCTTCTCTGGTTTAGACCTCGGTGTTGCAACATTAAGCCGTTGCGACGCAAACCGAGCAGTCTGTGAGTAAAAATCAAAATCAAAATCAAAATCAAATATTTTTTATTCAAATAGGCCTCAATAAAGCACTTATGAATAGTCACTATTAATGCTCGGTTCTGAAAGTTGTTTTTTACTGAGAAGAGCCGGCAATAAACTCAGTAATTACTCTTTTCAAAAAAAACCAGCTTAGATATAATACAATAGTGATTTTTACAAAATGTGTGAAATAGCCTGTAGCGAGCATTTCACTGCCAAGGGTCTTTTTCTAACAAGTAATCTGATACACTATAAAAGCCCTTTTGATATAAAGTTTTCTTCACTACCTGCTTAAATTTATAAATTGGTAAATCCTGAATATCTTTAGGTAGTTTATTGAAGAAACGTATACATTGCCCCTTAAATGAATTTTTGACTTTAGTAAGTCTAGTTACAGGTATAGCGAGTTTGTGCTTATTTCTGGTGTTGATACTATGAGTGTCGCTATTTTTCGGAAAAACATGTAAATTTTTACGTACATACAACAAATTTTCATAGATGTATTGTGAAGGTACAGTCAAAATATTAATATTTTTGAATTCATCTCGTAGAGAGTCCCTAGGACTCATATTGTATATAGCACGAACAGCCCTCTTCTGCAGAACAAAAATAGTGTTAATGTCGGCACCACTGCCCCAAAGGAGAATGCCATAAGACATTATACTATGAAAATAACTAAAATAAACTAATCTCGCGGTATCTACGTCAGTAAGTGCACGTATTTTCTTTACTGCATATGCTGCAGAAGCAAGTCTGTTCGCCAGCCGAGAAATATGAGGGCCCCACTGAAGCTTTACATCTAAAGTGATACCTAGAAATACTGTGGTTTCTACAAAGTCTATATTTTCATTCTTAATTTTAATACATGTGTCTACTTGACGAACATTTGGTAGACTAAATTTGATACATTTGGTTTTCTTCTCATTTAGAAGCAGATTATTTACAGTAAACCAATTTACCACATCCGAGAGAGCATTGTTCACCTCGTCATAATTTAATTCATGTCGTTTCACTTTGTAAAGAAGTGAAGTATCATCAGCGAACAATACAACCTCATTTTTTTTCTCAACAAGGTAGGGTAGGTCATTTATATATATTAAGAAAAGGAAAGGACCTAAGATTGAGCCTTGTGGGACGCCCATAGCAACAGTTGATCCAGGGGACACCTTTCCATTTATATTTACTCTCTGAATTCTATTACTAAGGTATGAGTTTATAAGACTGAGTGCTTGATTTTTTATACCGTAGTGGCTTAACTTCCTGATTAACAGTTCATGTTGGACACAGTCAAATGCTTTAGATAAATCGCAAAAAACCCCTATTATGTCTTTTGAATCCTCCCAGGCTGCAAAGATATGTTGAATAAGCTCAACGCCGGCATCGGTTGTTGAGCGACCCTTTGTAAATCCGAACTGTTTATTATGAAAAAGATTATTACTATTAAAATGTCCCATTAATTGATTTAGTATGAGTTTTTCAAAGATTTTACTTAGTGTTGGTAGTACAGATATAGGTCTAAAATTTGAAGGGTCTGATGTACTACCAGCTTTAAAAAGAGGAATCACTTTACTATACTTCATTAAGTCAGGAAATATACCACTATTGATGCATTTGTTAAAGATAGATGCTAAATGCGGTGCAATACAATCAATTATATAATTTATAAGTTTAACTGAAAGTTCCCATAGATCAACTGTTTTTTTCATATTAATTAATTTAAATGCCTTAATTATATCAATAGGGGTAACACAAGAAAATTTAAAGTTAACAGTACATTTAGTTACATTTTCCTTTAGTAAAGATTCAGCGAGGGTAGGAGACGAGTTAATTGTTTTAGTAGTAAGAACTGGAATATCAGTAAAGAATGACTCGAACGCGGCAGCTACTTCTGTATCAGATGTAATGATATTATTATTTATCATAAGTCGAAACTCCTGGTCGCACGATTTGGTTTTGCCGGTTTCTGCATTAATTATTTTCCAGGTCGTTTTAACTTTGTCAGTACTATTTATAATTTTATTACTAATGAACTTTTGCTTAGCTAGTACACAAACACGTTTAAATAATTTTGAGTATTTTTTGACATAATTTAAAAAATCAGGACTATGGTTAAATTGCTTTTCACTATAAAGTTCATACAATCTACGCCTACTCGTATGAACTCCTACCGTCGCCCAATCACTGAATGACCTATCAGCTTTCTGTTTAATAGTTTTAGATTTAAATACAGAATTATATTCGTTTTTGGTAAAGTCTAAAATCGCATGATAGTGGTCATTTACATTATCTTTAAAAGGCAAGTTCAATACTTTTTTCTCTACATTGTCTCTAAATTTTTTAAGGCGATATTCACTCATAGGTACACACTTAATATCTTTTTTTTTTACCATTTTCCCAGTTATATTGAATGATGCACTCTGACCACAATGATCAGAACTCAATTGACTAATGATGGACTTAGTGACTGGCTGCATGTTTGTAAATATATTATCAATACAGGTTGCTGAAGTAGATGTTATCCTAGTTGGCTCAAAAAAAAGATTTACAAGATTAAAGCACAGGAATAGTGATTTGATTCTATGACTCATGACATTATCATCTAAAATATTGACATTAAAATCTCCACAAATAATTATATATTTATTAACTTTATTTAATTTTAATATTGCTTCTTCCATACATTTTTCAAACAAATCATAACTCGCGGAGGGGGGTCTGTATACGCACATAACAATGAACTGCTCAAGCTCTATACAAGCTATTTCAAAAGTACGCTCAATAGACAGGCTCACAATATCTTTACGGACTTTATACTTCAAATTTTTTCTGATAAGTATTAACGAGCCACCATGTATAAACTGTTGTCTACTGAACGAACTTGCTACCTGGTGGTTATTGAAGCTAAATATGAACTGATGGTCCTTAAGCCAATGTTCAGTAATACATAAAATATCAATATTATTACAGTTCATGAATAGCTCCAGTTCTAATTCCTTGCCCAGCATTCCTTGAATATTTTGATGTACCAGGTTAACATGTTTTTTACATAAAATAGAATACTTGTTCAACTTATGAGGTAATAAATTGTGTTTATTTTCTGGGCAGGATTCTAAACTAATATTATTTTTTCCATTATTGCCAGAGAATGCCTCTGTTGTCTCATAACTTAATTTAAAGAATTTGAAATACCTTTCAATGATGGTAGACTACTTGGAAAAACTTCCAAGGACTGTAAACAATTAATACTAATATTATTTTGCTCAATAGGAGCCGTTTGATTAGCCAAACATTTGGCTAGGTTTTTAAAATAATATGATAGCGATTCTGCTAATTGTCTCTTAAAATTATTGTAAAGATAAAAATTATCCTTAATCAAAACATATTTATTACCAAATAAACTATTGGTATCAATGAAATGGAATTTATCATTATGACGACATGTCAAGGTATGAATAATTGTATTAAAATTATGCCTAGTCAAATTTTCCATCTGTGGCACACTTTTTATAAAGGGAAATGCAAACATTACAATGTGTCTGACATTTAATAAGGTCATTGAAGTGAAGTATTTAGTCAGGGCATGCTTGCTTACATTTCCCTTTCTACCAATTAATATAACCAAAGTGGTATTTTCTGAAAATGAACTATTAGTAATTTTGTCTAAAATCTGGGAATAAGATGCACCGGGCATGCAAGTGTTGATTATAGGCTGTCCTAAACAGTGGCTAAGTTGCACACCCATATCTTTTCCCATTTCATCACTAAACATTACAATATTTTGTGTATAAGAATTATTATTATTTTTACTACAGGAAGTGTTTTCTGGATCAGCACATATCACTTGTGGCTGATTAAGGGATGATGAGAGGGTACAGTCTGCTTGAGAACAGTCTGAGGGGCTTTTAAAACAATCGCATTGGTGGTTAGATAATGATTGGAACCTTTCATTATTATATTTGGAAATCTCAACCAGTTCATTCATAGCTAGAATGTACTCATTCATCTTCAGTTCAGTAAACAGTTATTATTTCTACTACAATGAAGGAAACTGTAGCAAATGTACTGTTGTGGTTGAAGCCGGAGGGTTCCGTACTTGGATTTTAAATTAGTTATTAGAAAGCTTTTGAACCTCCTACGCATTTATTATAAAACATAATACGGTCTATGTCAAATTTCATCAGAAGTAGCTATTCTCTCGTAAAGTACCTAATTTGAGATGAAAATATATCAATAAAATTCATTCAAGATCATATAGCAATACATTTAGCAATACTTTTATGGTAATATTAAACCTTACTCTAATATAATAAATTTGTTTCGGTTTTTATATCAATAATTCATATTTTAAGAAACATAAATAACTACTATAGATGCAGCCTTGACCAGTCGGTCATGGTTCTGTTTCTTCCGTTAGTTTAAAAAGCAAAAAGACTATGGGTATAAGAAAAAAGTTTTGACAGATTTTTTTTAATGTCTTAGTTTTACAGGACACGACTGTGACGTCAAATCACCAACTATATCAAATGTTTTTATAAAGTAGCAACTGTGATTGAAAATACTGGGTCATATTATTTACTTTTATCTGGAGAGTTAGTAAAAAAGTTGTTGTAAAGGAAGCGTCTTATTCTAGATTTCCGTAGTTTTTTATAAGCTAGGTTCATTTTAAATGAATTAATTTAACCGATTCACAAAAAAACTGCACCGGATTTCCTAAAGATTTAATCTAGGTAACATCGAAATTCAAATCTTAGATACAAAAAATATGTTGGCAGTAGCTAGGTTGCGGAACCCAGTATTACGATGTTCTAGTTATTTTTTTATAATCTCTACGGCATTGCCCGAGCACAATGGTGGGTGATTTCCTTGGGAAAAATATATTGAGGATTTATAGGTACGGTACAGTTAGGTATTAATGATGTTATTTATGTAGCAAGTCAGCAATTACTGTTAAACAAGATTTTAACTAAACCCGATAAGAATAGATTCTTCCCACGGTTTTTTTTAAAGTCTGAATCCGGCTCAGACAGATTATAATTTCATTAAAATTAATTATACGTCTGTTCTGAATAAGTTTTGAAATTGTTCTGTGGTGACTGTTTCGTCTTAGATAAATTGTTTCATGCAGATTTCTATGAGAAATAAAACAAAAGGGTTCTCGAGTATAATATAATTTCTTAGAAGGTCTCCAATCAAATCTCCATGTAAATCATGGTTTTCTAATCCGACGTAAGTATATTAAAACACATAATAATATGAGACCTATAGTTTGCCTAATATATTACAACTATCTAATATAACTATTTTGCTACTTTGTTTGAATTCTAATTTATAATATGTATTTACATAGTAAAGTAGATACTACTTCAAGTTAAGTATTTTCCTGTATAATACTAAACAGGTAGTTTTCCTTGAATTTTGACATCGTGTAAGTACCTACAGACCTTTGGAATATCGCTGATGTGCATGACTTATGAATCTTCCTTATTGTAAAAGGCTCGTAAATACTATAAACAAGCATATAACTTCAATAGTAGTACATAATAGTAACTGTTTTTGTATAATAAAATATATAGTAGTACTTAATGGTTACCAGCGGTGTCACCCGCGTTCCCAGAGAACCTCCAATTTTCCGGTGATAAAAAGTACCCTACGTATTAATCCAGGTTATAAACAATCTGTGTTCTAAATTTCATCCAAATCCGTTTAGTAGTTTTTGCGTGAAAGAGTAACAAACATCCATACTCACTTCACAAACTTTCACATTTGTTAGTAGGATAATCTGTAGCATATTCGTTTAGACTTTAAAAACGTAACCTTTAAAATTACATTTCAATATATTCTATAAGGTTATAATATAGTTATTAAAACAGCTACCATTAGCTTTAGGGTTGTGCAACTGAATGTCCAATCATCACCAGTAGTCAAGGTTAGTAGTCATCTCGGTTTAAACCGCGTCTGCAGTACGTGACGAAACCACGTTCATTATCAACCGAGAACAATAATGACCCGACCTCACGTATTAATTATGAAATCAAAAACACATAATTCCTATTGTTTTTGGTTTTAATACTTGTTATTCAAAAATGAATTGGCACATCGCGCATGCCGTTTTCTTCTAAATGTGCCAGCGTTGCTTATACAGGCTGCATGCAATCGTGTCCAATTAAAAATGTTTTGTTTTTGAGTATGTATGAAAAACCTTTTTAACTATTTATCATAGTAACCTATATAATGAGTAGATTCTATAATACTAGAATGTGTCAATAAGTATCTGTTATTTATAACATACTATTTTCTGCCCCGCGGTTTTACCCGCGTTCCCGGGGGGGTCTTTAATTTTCATGGGATAAAAAGTAGCCTATGTGTTAATCTAGGGAGTCAGCTAACACCATACCAAATCTTATTAAAATCGCTCCAACCGTTTAGACATACACATTCATAACTTTCGCATTTATAATATTAGTAGACTATATTTTTGTATAATCATGTATATTATATGAAATAGTTATGATTGATAAATATTTCTTATTATGTTACGCAGGCATAGTCGTAGCATAGTATCTAGCTTGCGTTGGCCGCAATAGTACACGAGGTGCTGACGCTGCTCAACGTGACTATGACGCGAATGCGATGGGAATGTTACCGGACTCTCACATTCTTGTTCCACACTTCGGACAATTATAACAATATCTTAATTAATAGTTTACATGTAATTTCTTTTTTTTATTATACATATTAAGTAAATTGATTTTTATTGCAATCCTTCGCTGTGACCACACATAATTGGCGCAGTCGGTAGGATAGTCAAATAAGTCTTCAAAATCAGACATTGGCTATTTCGAATCTACGGTGGTTTCCAGCTGAGGAGAATCCAGAAATCGATTCCGCATATAAATCAATTATGTTGTAAGTACTCTGAATCTTTCAAGTCCTTATCTTTCCTAATTCCTTATAATTTTTGTCGTTCCTTATATTTTACGTATTATAATTTATACGTCATTTTTATTTTTTGTGTGTTAGTATAATCAATATTCAAAATTTTCCATCCGAGAAAATCGCGAAACGCTAGTTTAGGTAGTAGATTATCAAGTAGGAATAGTGCCTTAGACGAGTCTAGGAATTTAAACATTAATATGGCACAAGATAACGTAGACATAATTTATAAGTCACTTCGACTTTTGCCCGAATTCGACGGCAATCCTCACATACTGACACGATTCATAAATCTATGCGATCAGTTAGTCTTAAAATATTTTAATGTTGCTCCGGGTTATGAACTAACCAATGTAGCCCTAATCAACGGTATCTTAAATAAGGTTAAAGGGCAAGCCGCTAGTTTAATTAATTCCAATGGAATAGCAGACGATTGGAACGGTATAAGAAGTGCGCTCGTTAATAACTTTGCCGACCATCGCGACGAGACCGCTTTATACAACGATTTATCCATGCAAAGTCAGGGTTCCAATACTCCACAAGAGTTCTATGAACGGTGTCAAAATTTATTTAGCACTATCATGACTTACGTATCATTACACGAAACTGTGGCAACTACTGTGACAGCCAAGCGCACCCTGTATCAAAAGCTAACGTTACAGTCCTATCTGCGTGGTTTAAAAGATCCCTTAGGTTCTAGAATTCGTTGCATGCGCCCCGAGACCATGGAAAAAGCCCTTCAGTTTGTTCAGGAGGAACTAAACACTCTTTATATGCAACAGCGTAGTGAACCCGGTAGTCGGAAAGACTGGCAACACCAATCCTTTAACCCTAACTTTAACTTGCCATTAAATAACTTTGTGCAAAGGCTTCCTACACTTCATATGCCTGGTCCCTCGAGACAGCAACCATTCAGTATGCCCGGTCCCTCGCGGCAACAGCCCATGCCTTCTCAACCCACTCAACCTACAGGTTGGAAATCCAATATGCCTCAGATGATGCAATCTCGCGGACCAACCCGCACACAGCAAATGTTCCGTGCCCCTCCACCGAATTATAATGCGAAAAGCAATGTATTTAAATTGTCAAATAGACCCCAACCGAATTCATCTTTCAATGGGCCCCGTCCAATGAGTGGCGTCAGCCATTTTGTTCCAAAGATCTTACCTCCGTCGGGACATGATTGGAGAAAATTTGGCAATCCCCAACCTACTAACTATTTTAAAACTAGGGAACTTAACCTAAACGAATTTAACTCTGACTATGACTTCGACCCGCGCTACGACTACGACTATAGTTATACAGATTGTTACCAAGATTATTATAATTGTGAACCGTACCCTGAGAGTTATGATCATTTTGAGCAATACTCCTATCCTGAAACCCCAATAGTCGAAGAAATAGAACAAAACCCAAGTTCATCTCAAGATGAAAATTTTCAGAAGGTTTCCAAGTCAGACAAACCAAAATAGAAGTTAACTTCCACATACAAAGGCAACTCGGATATATTAAAATAAGTAATCCACCTTTAAAATTTCTTATAGATACCGGTGCCAATCAATCTTTTATTAGTCCTCAAGCCGTTCAAAAATACTTCAGTGACATTCCTTTAAATTACGAACCCTTTGAAGTTACAAACGTACATGCTACTACTAAGAATGATTATTCAATTACCTTGCCGTGTTTTTCTGAGTTTAAAGAACAAGGTGACATTACCTTATTCGTTTATGATTTTCATAATTACTTTGATGGTCTTTTAGGTTTTGATTTGCTTGACATTTGGGATTCGAATATTAATCTTAAAAATAAAGTTTTATCTACCCGTAATGCTGAAATCCCAATTGAAATTTACGACTCTCGTAACGTTAATCTGTACGAAGATATGATTCCTGCTCACTCCTCCAAGTTAGTTAGATTACCAATAAATACCGTAGACGGAGATGCGTACGTTACAAGTCAAGCTATATGTAATTGCCTTATTTCAGATTGTTTTACTAAAGTTAAAAATAACCGCGGCTGGGTTGAAATTTCTAATACCTCATCAAATGACGTTATATTTTCTATGGACCGTCCGGTGTCAGCAGAAATATTTAATATTGAGTGCGGACGTACTGAAATCTCTATCGAACGTGCCAACGAAGTTTTATCACGCCTCCGCACAGATCATTTAAATCCGGAAGAATTAGCAAATTTACAAGCATTATGTGCTCGTTACGCCGATGTGTTTTATCTTGAGGGGGAACCTCTAACGTTCACCAACAAGATCAAACATAAGATTAAGACAACTGATGAGATTCCAGTACACACTAAAAGCTATAGATACCCCCACGTCCACAGACAAGAAGTTAGAGATCAAATCCATAAGATGCTTGATCAAAATATTATAAGACCTTCAGATTCTGCGTGGAGCTCACCAATTTGGGTTGTACCTAAAAAGGTCGATGCCTCCGGTAAAACCAAATGGCGGCTTGTCGTGGACTTCCGCAAAGTAAACGAGAAAACGATTGATGATAAGTATCCCATCCCCAATATTACGGATGTACTAGACAAACTTGGCAAGTGTCAGTATTTTACCACCCTTGATTTAGCAAGCGGATTTTATCAAGTCGAAATGGACCCTGTTGATATTCCCAAAACCGCTTTTAATGTAGAGAATGGGCATTATGAGTTCTTAAGAATGCCCATGGGTTTGAAAAATTCACCATCAACTTTTCAACGAGTGATGGACTATGTGCTTAGAGACCTGCAGAATGAAGTTTGTCTCGTTTATCTTGACTATATAATTGTCTACAGTACCTCCCTTCAGGAGCATATGGTGAATTTAGAAAAGGTATTAAAAAAATTGCGTGAATCTAACTTCAAAATACAATTAGATAAATCTGAATTCTTGAAGTTAGAAACCGAATTTTTAGGTCATGTTATATGCAGAGACGGTGTTAAGCCAAATCCCAATAAAATTAATGCTATTAATAATTATCCACTACCAAAAACACCGACAGAGATAAAACGTTTTCTTGGATTACTAGGGTATTACAGAAAGTTTATCCCAGACTTCGCACGTCTTACAAAACCTCTTACACAGTGCCTGAAAAAAGGTTCAAAAATAGTATTTGACCAGAATTATTTAAATTGCTTTGAACACTGTAAAACACTTTTGACTAATGATCCAATTTTACAGTATCCAGATTTTTCTAAAGAATTTGTTCTTACGACCGATGCTTCTAATGTCGCTATAGGTGCCGTTCTATCGCAAGGCACCATCGGATCAGATAAACCTATCGCGTATGCCTCTAGGACTCTTAATTCTAGTGAGTTAAATTACAGTACTATAGAGAAAGAGCTCTTAGCTATAGTTTGGGCGACAAAATATTTTAGGCCATACCTCTTCGGACGTAAATTTAAAATTATTACCGATCATAAGCCACTTCAATGGATTATGAATCTTAAAGAGCCTAACTCGAGACTAACAAGATGGCGTCTGAAACTGAGCGAATATGACTATACGGTAATTTATAAACAAGGCAAATGTAATACTAATGCAGATGCTTTATCTCGAATAGAAGTTAATAATGAGGAATTAAGCTCCATTATAGTAAATCCATCTGAAAAAGCCCCACCTTCGAATGATTCTAGAACGCTTACAGCTTCGGAAAATGCAGATGATTCTAGAACACTTACCGTACATACAGATGACGAAAACCCCATCTTAGAGGTCCCAATTACCGATGACCCCTTAAATAAATTCAGTAAGCAAATAGTTTTCAATATAGTTGGCGATATTAAAGGAAGGCCAATCGTTACAAAACCATTTGAGACATATACACGAATTTCTGTACAGTTATCCGAATCTAATCTAGAGGAGGACGTTATAAGCGCAGTTAAAGAATATATTAATCCTAAAATTAAAACAGGCATACTTATTAACCCGCCATTAGCTATGTACTCCGTCATTCCCATTATACAGAAAACATTTAAAAATTCGGCAATGAATCTTATGTTAACTAAAATTGAGTTAGAAAACGTTCGGGAATACTTAAAGCAACAGGAAATAATTAATAAATATCACGATGGTAAAACAAACCATCGCGGTATTAATGAGTGCTACTTAGCACTATCTCATAAGTACTACTGGCCGAAAATGCGAGAGCATATAACAAAATTCATAAACGAATGTACGGTTTGCGGTCAAGCCAAGTACGACCGTAATCCTATTAAACAACAGCTTCGATTAGTTCCACCCGCCAGTAAACCCTTTGAATTAGTTCATCTAGATTTGCTAACCATACAAGGCGAAAAGTTCTTAACCATAGTAGACTCTTTTTCCAAGTATGCTCAAGCCTACTATTTGAGAGATGGGACAGCAGTTAGCGTAGTTCAAGCGTTCCTTAAATTTTGTACACATCATGGAATTCCTATCACTATTGTTACTGATAACGGTCCGGAATTCACTAATCAACTTATTGCAGAATTTATACGGTTACATAAGATTCAGTATCATAGAATAGCAGCACATACTCCTAATGAAAATGGTATTGTTGAGCGTTTTCATTCAACAGTATTGGAACATCTCCGTATCTTAAGAGTCGAACAGAAAAATGAGTCAACTATCATTCTAATGCCATATGCCCTTTTAGCATACAATAATACCATTCATAGTTTTACAAAATGTAAACCAATGGATGTAGTGACTGGACACTTTGACCCACGTGACCCTTTTGACGTAGATCTTTCCGCACATTTACTACAACAATATGTAACTGATCATAAGACTAAGATGAGTACAGCCTATAACTTAATTCATGAATCTTGTTCATCTCTGCGTAAAGACCTGACTGACAATCGTAATAAAACTCGAGAAGCTGAAATTGAATATATCCCTGAACAAAAGATTTACGTAAAAAACCCTCATGCTTCCCGCCAGAAATTAGCCCCACGTTTCACGCACGATATAGTTACGGCAAACCTTCCTATTCATATTTACACTAAGAAAAAACGTGGCCCTATTGCCAAATCGAGATTAAAGAGAGTACCTAAAAGCGCCCAATTGTTACAGAATTAAATTTAGTTAAATATGCACACCTAGCACAAATCCTACTTATATTAGGTGATAACGTAGATTTAATCTCCCAGGAGATTACTAAACTACAGAACGTTTTAGCCTTTATAAAAACATCCACCACTCATCATTCCGTTATAACCTTTAATTCAACTAGGTATTTAGTTAATAGATTAGTTAACCTATATGGTAGAGATAAAATTATTGATTTAGATGTTAGAGAGTACTATGACGTAGTACAGTTAGGTTCATACTATGTAGGAAATAGGATAGTGATAGTATATAAATTTCCCATCATATTACCTTAAGTATATGATTTATATAAAATATCTATAGTACCCAATAGAAACCATGAAATCCTTACTCCTAAATTTCCATTCCTTGCTATCCACTCGAAAGATTTCAAGTACATAGAGGCTGAATGCCCGAAGTCAAGTAAAGGATATCTATGCGAGGAGATTCACAACCTGCAGAGCCGAATGTCAGAAGATTGTATCCAGCAACTGATCTTAACACAGCAAAGGAGCGCAGCGTGTAACCCAGTCACCGTAGCTCTAGAGAAACCAGCCTTTGAGAAACTCGACGATCGCCATTACACTATCAGCTTCCCAAAGCCTACGAAAGTACATCTATCCTGCGGGCAAGATCTTTACAAGATACTGCAAGGCAGCTACTTAACTATAGTTCCAGTTGGCTGCTACATGGAGACCGCAGAGTTCATCATTTCGAATTCTTACGACCGTCTCAAAGGACAGGCCCTGAAGATAATAGACATACCCAGAGAAGAAGCTGACATCCCACAACGACCTTCAAGTTTCAAACTCAACTCTATCAATCTTGACCATCTTCATGCCACCAATACGAAGATATCGCTGCAACATCCAGTCATCTTAGAAAACTCCGCAGACAACAGCCTGTACCACACCACCATACCATTGTACATTATAATACTATGTACATGCATATTAATATGTGGACTGGCGTACCGAAGATATTATCTTAAGAAACTAAGAGCCGACACGGACGAACACCTTGAAGCCGGACCATCGGGAAACCAGAGGGTCTACGCTACTCCAGCTGCTAGACGGGTTGACTCTAACTCAAATCAACCACCAGCTCAATTCACGACTTCCGTGTTCAATCGCTGTTCTTCGGGGGGAGGTGTTACGCAGGCATAGTCGTAGCATAGTATCTAGCTTGCGTTGGCCGCAATAGTACACGAGGTGCTGACGCTGCTCAACGTGACTATGACGCGAATGCGATGGGAATGTTACCGGACTCTCACATTCTTGTTCCACACTTCGGACAATTATAACAATATCTTAATTAATAGTTTACATGTAATTTCTTTTTTTTATTATACATATTAAGTAAATTGATTTTTATTGCAATCCTTCGCTGTGACCACACATAATTATTACATGTTTGACTTACAAATCTTTAAATCAGCCGGACGTTTCTAATTTCCTTGCTTTAAATAGACAGCGCGTCGTGTCGAATTGCCTTCTCGCTCCGAGACTTCGATGTGGCAACACAATTCTCTCATTAATTTATTTTAAATTGATTGGTAATACTAGTTGTGATAATTATTTACGGGATTCACTATAATCTGATGTGGTTAATCATGCAAAAGATGTCTTTGGAAAGTAAAACAAGGTTACAGTAGTTGTAACAGAAGATAATTGAAACTTTTAATACGTTTGAAGATGTAAAATTCGCAAAAAAAGTTGAAGAAAGGTATGATTTTGTAAGTGGAATTTAAAATTGTTTTTAAAAATAAGGTACTGTAGGTATTTTACATATTTATGGAAATTTTGGTAACGATATTAAATTGAAATACTTTCAACATAACATGTTACTAAACTATATTTGGCAGAACAGAAAAGCAACCTGAAACAAAATTATACGTCGCTTACCTTCGTACCATAAACATCCAGTCAAAACTAGGTCCCTTATGCCCCGCGGCGCTACTTGTTTCTTATAACATAAAGGCTTACCTAACACTTTGTTCTGTGATAGATTGTAATATGGCAACCTTGATTAAAATCATTATTATTTCCTGTTTTTTTTGACGTTTTATTTTGTTATGTAAAAACTACGAAATAATTAAATAGGTACTAAGATTTATAAGGTTAAATTGGTGGTTATATATTTTTCTCATTTCTTTTTCAAATTGTTCTAATTTTCTAAAAAGAGCAATTTTAAGATATTTTTTTTCGTTTTCAATGTGAGAACAAACTGTATAAGGAGGTGAGATATCACAACGTTTTCTTTGTCAAACAAGAAGTTACAAAAGTGGATTAAACTTGCGTAGGTATTGTACGGACAGTGGTACACATACGGGCAGACATTGACCAACTTATGTAACTGTTTGCATATGCAACTGTGGCGTGGTGTGGCGTCAGGTAAGGGACCGGTGCCGTGACCAAGATGTTTTGGCCATAGTACCTCCATGCTCTACTATATATCCTATTTTATCTATCTATACCTACTAATATATAAATCTGAAGAGTTTATTTTGCTTGAACGCGCTAATCACAGGAACTTCTGGTCTGATTTGGAAAATTATTTCAGTGTTCGAGATACCCCATTTATCGAGGAAGGTCATAAGGCTATATTTAACAGGAAAGGGAACAACACGGGTGAAACTTCGGGGCGGAAGCTAGTCATTCTATAAATTAATAAATACCGTAGGTAGAACATTTTTCGGGCCTGTCCAATATGCTTCCAAACTAAGCACAGCCTTCACTATTGTAATCAAATGGTTGCATGATATTATACTACATACACTAGTAGGTACTTTAAAATACACATTTTTATAGTTCATGCACTAAAATAATTTTCTGGGTTGGGAATCGAATCCACGCATAGCGTATTGTAGTTTAAGGTCGGTAACCGCCAAGTCAATCGGCTAAAATACCTAAATATGCAAATTTAACATATAGGTACTTACCAGATTCCAGCTGAGAATTTTTATTGTTTTATTTCGATGTCACAAAATGGTTTCTAGACCAATTTATTTATCTGAAGGAGTCAACAACAAATAAACATTTATTATACAACTCGTTTTTATTGTGGTTCTATATTTCATTCCTATTTCTTCGTGAATATATATAATATTTGCTGTGTTTATATTAAAATTTTAGGTACCTATGTGTTTATAAATTATGTGGTGTTTTATAATATCAAAAACCCCAAACAAAAAATCAATTAATTCATTTATTAAAATGTGGAACGTGATATTATAAAAAAATCGGACAAAAAAAACGTGACTGACCATGGTGATCGAGTACCCGGAACAGTTTAGCAACACGTGAGCGAATCGATGATGATGATGAGATTAAAAAAACTTTGAAATATAGGCACTTTATCAATTATCTAGCTACCTTATTACTAGTAAGCTTTGCTTAGTTAGTAAACATGTTATATTTAAAAACAATTCACTATACATATTTATTCAATAATCTTCACTATCTCCACAGCTCCACTTGACTATCAAATATTGAAATAGGTAATGAAAAATGTTATTTTCGTTCTCGAGGATTTCCCAAAACATTGTCATTACACAAACTACCATTTCTATCACAATAAACTTGGCATAACGAGTTCATACGTAATAGTAACACATTATATAGAACCAGTACCAAGGACGCCTTTCACTGCCAGGTCAGGTGGATGGACGGACGAACGCGGCGAAATACAAGGTCAAGCAGGTGTAGCCGTGTGCGGGAGTATAGCTGATTGAATGATTGTACTCACCAATGACGTCTAGTTACATAATGGTTTAATACTCTAGTTAAAATGACTTAGATAAGTCGGTAGCTGTTCTCGATGATAGTACCTATATGCGGCACGCTATCTTAACAACAGCGGTAGTGGCATGGTAGGAGAGGGTAACAAACTAGTGCCTGCCTTGGTTTCACCCCCATTTCCGGGGATCTTCAATTTTCCCGGAATAAAAAGTAGCCTATGTATAAACTACCCATATTACAAATTCATTATTTTTTCCGTGAAACAGCAACAAACATACATCCTTATTTACAAACTTATGCATTTATAATATTTGGTAGAATACTTTCTTGTGATCAACAGTTGAAATAGTTATGGCGGTCGGTGAAATACAAGGGCTTAGCAAACAATGTAAGGACCTAGTACCTACAATATGATCATATTTCAATGACAGCATTTCTCGAAAAGTAAACGTTGCACTTTGCCATTCTGTCAGCATAGTCTATGATTATGAGTTTCTTATGTTATATACAACAACAGTCGCGTGTTTTGTGTTCCATTACAATAATGTATATATTTAGTACTAGCTGCCTCCCCGCGGTTTTACCCGCGTAGTTCCCGTTCCCGTGGGAATACAGGGATAAAATATAGCCTATGTTACTCGGGGATAATGTAGCTTTCCAAAGTAGTTTCGGAGCCTATTCATTACAAACAAACAAACAAACAAACAAACAAACAAACAAACAAACAAACAAACAAACAAACAAACAAACAAACAAACAAACAAACAAACAAATCTTTCCTCTTTATAATATTAGTATAGATATAGATTCAGCATTCAACAATTTAGAAGGGCACTTAATGAAATAGTCAAATATTATAATACTAATTAACGAGATTGTTTGAAAGCGCTAATTTTAAGAATGACAGAAAAGCCAGGAAGAATATAGGCTATATTACATCACGCTTCGACTGATAGGAGCGGAATATACACCAAAGGTTGTTGAGGTCAGATATTTTTTGAGGCTAACAAACATCTTCTGAATCTATATAACCTATATAGATAGTCCACCAAAAGTTCATGCTAAGCAACTTACCCCAAACGATTGACCAGGGAGATGTTTACGACATAATCTGCCAACAAAGCTAGCTAGGTGGCAAAAATGTTTTGCTCTAATTCATGCATTATTACAACATATAACACAAGTGAGTGTTGCACTGTTTAAAAAAAAGTCAAGAGTAACGAGGAGATACAACCAGTCAGATAGGTAGGTATTATACAACTAGATTCCGACCCAAGGATCTTCAGGGAATCTTAACTTTTCCCGGGATAAAAACCTATGTGTTATTCCAGAACATATTCTAACTCTGTGCCAAATTTCAAGCAGAGTCCTTCTGCCGTTTTGGCGTGAAAGTGTAACAAACATCCATACATCCATCCATCCATACATACTATCGCATTTATAATATTCTAAGTATTCTTTGTGTAAATAAGTCTTATCATATAAAATAAATGGGGGTTTCCTTTATGAACACAAATGTACCTAATGTTTCAGATGGGGTTTCCAAGATGTCATCGATGTTGATAAAACATAAATAAATTATTTTATCTATTAACAAAACTAGACATAGTCATATAGTGGACACAATAAATAAAACAAACTAATACCGATACCTCGAAATAGAATGAAATATATTTATTCATTCACATATGAAATGTCGATTCTAATGCTCGGTTAGGAAGGTTACTTCTCAGCAAAAGTGCTGAGAAGAGCAACAGTGATTATTTTAAGTCACAGTGTTAAATAATCTGATTATATGGTGATAATCTGAAGATTATTTAACACTGTGACTTATGCTAGCACAATGTCATATGCGTCATCTGCCATGATCGGATAACATGAAAATTCTAGTGATCTGGGGTTACATAGCTTAACCTATGTCAATGTTTTGCTCAAACTGATGCTTGAGCAATATGTTTAGGGACAGGCTTACAATGCAATTTACATATTAGTGTGATTATATTTTAATACCATTTGTATGACCCGCTAAAACGTGGATACAATCTGCAAAAGGACAGATAAAGTTTTGGCTCAAATAAACCCTTATATTGAATCTTTGATTTTAAACGTAAATAAAATAGGTATAGATAATGAAATTATATTTATTCCACAGCTTAGATAACATACACATACAAGGTGATATTACGAAAAAAGTAAAGTGAAAAAAGTAAGTGTTTACCTTTTTGTTGTATTCAAATTAGTTATTAGTATTCAAACGACGAGGTACGGGTCCCTCACGGCACGTCTGTCTGTCTGTCAGGCAACCAACACTCACAGGTTACAAAACGCCTATTTAACCTCAAAACAAGGTTGTTAACATTCAGACTACCGGGAAACGGTGGTTTAATTCAACCTGGCCTAAGTTGATGCTGCAAACTTATTTGAATTTTGAATACAATTAACAGACGGCTTTTTGGCGCGAGTTCCAAAGAGATTCCATACTTTTTTTGTAATGAACTCAGGCACAAAGGGTAACCGACGTGAATTTGTGTGATTTAATTTATATGATAAAATCATAATTATCACTCGAAGCTGGAAACTTCTAGAGAAAAAATGAATTGCCATAGTAAAAAAATAACGAAAGGGAATTCATTTCATTAGGATTTTTTTATATTTTTAGCCAGTACTGTCTAAACTCCAAAGTCTAAATGTATGTGACTTTTTATAGATGACTCAAATGAAATATCAAGGCTGTAAAAATCACACTATAATTTGAATTGATGATGCAAAATAACTCGGAATGTAACGATCAAAATTAATGAATGTAATATAGCACTACAATAGTTAAATGTGAGATTCTCTGATGACTTTGAAACGACTGCAGCGAACATTGGCCATTGCACAACTATGTTGACCTTTACATGTAGTTTAAAATGCTTAATAACCTACGGTCTAACTATTACATTGCCATGTATTCAGTTTTTGCGAGTTTAATGGGAATGAAGATTGATTTACCTAAAATAACGTCTAGCCTAGCACGTCAAAGGTACTCCTTGAGCAGGGACTTTTAAATAGATATACCTAATGAATCTCCTGTTTCTTATATCTGCTGACAAGCTCCTAAGATTTAAAAACAGTGATTTAGTCAGTCAAAATGTAGAAAGGGTCAGTCCATATTATGGTGTAGGCCTACAAAATACGATACTCTATAGGCGAATTAATATAGATACATATATTATATCTCATGTAAATCTGCATTCGTTCGATATATTAAATCGAAGTTAGACACCATAATATTGCGCAACTCCTCAGCCGAGATTTCTGTCACCACGACACCAGACAATTGACCCAATATGATCTCGAACGCCTAAATTGCTCCTTCCGTCCGTCCGTCTGTCTGCAAGCACAAAGCCATATTGGTTGTTGATCTTTTAACCCACATTGTCGCCCACTGGTTCGGTTCGATGATTGAGGTTTTTTATGAGTTTTATTTGTGACAAGTCGTACCCGGACTTTGTTCGCTATGATTTTTTTTGACGCTAAGGCACGAGCGTAACTCTGTACCACTGACCAAGTAGAATAGATCGTCATCTATGACTTTAGACTGAGGATGAACATAGTCTTTTGACTCCAGTAGGTACTGCCCACCATAAAGACTTTTTTGGCAAGGTATTTTTTTAATGCCAAGTACCTACATAAATAGGCATCCAGTTCACCGGATTACCAAGGGCATCACCTTGAGATATTTAATCGGCGATAGTTTCACTGATCCCATAACCTTTTAAACCGAATCACAGTCACAAAATTAGTTACGGTGTTTCACGGTGCAAATAGTTTAGCATTGCCCTCACGAACTCTGCGTATAGAGCTCTATTTACCTACTTTTAAATTCTATAATATGTAATTAAAAAATATAACATAACTTTATATAGTGTGGCAACACTTTATGAACAATAAAATAACTTTTTTTAAGCTTGGCTGGTAATTTGAAATTGTGTTTTTATTTTTATAGTTTGTAAGCAGCGAGTCTAATATTAAAGCGGTTTGTGGTTAGAAAAAAAAAGTATTTTTATGTTTTATTATTATAAGTATAGATTGCAATCAAATACCTACTTTATACAACGTCTCTCGCAACATTGTCTCCGATCGGAAGTTAGCAACAATGATCTCGGTTTTACCATTGATAATTATGTTTTATTTCTTCATAGCGTCGGCGCACAAGGTTTGTGTTAGTTCGGAATATTTCGATTATTATGGCGTTTTGTTCGTGTCGACTTTTGTCAACGAAATGTCGTGGGTCGGGGTCACGAATTCCTTTCGATTCGATACCTCCTTTCGAATAGGTATTTTTACTGTCCATTAAATTTTATTGTGATGGAATAGAATGCAGTTTTAGAGGCCTCCTCGAAGTATGAAATTCATTAGTTTGAAGATGGTTAAAAGATCAGTAGGTATAGATAATAACTTTGAGTCATTACTTATTACTATTAGGCTAGATGCAGGAGAAGAAGATGCAGAGATGAAGGAGATATAGGTATATTCAGCAGCGGATGTCCTATGGCTGATATGATCATGATTATTAGAAAGCTAAATACCTTTACCACTTTGTTCCTGCTAAGCTAGTTTGAGTGAAAGAAAAAATATAAGGTGTTATATTTAAATAATTCTATTTGAATTTATACATTTCATGCTTTGGTAAGCAGCAAATATAAAAGCGTGCGAAATAGGTAGGTATGTTTGTTTTCACTTTCTTTTTTTAATTGTTTTAATTAGATGTTGAAGTTTCAGCTTAATAAATAAAATATGGATCTGTGATATTTCTGTGGCTTATTATTTGATCGGATGTATTCTTATTTTATAGGTTCAATAAAATCTGTAATACATGTCTAGTCTTTTCCTTCGTAGACATTTCAGTGACTTTTTAAAATAAACTTTGTTTTATTAAAAGCATTCTGATATAAACTTACTATGTAAACTTATAGTAAGTAATTGTGTGACAATAAATAAAACGTAAAGAATGAGCCTAATAATTTATACTTCATTAATTTCACCTTAACAGACTGGCTGAGTAGGTAGGTAGGTAGATACTTGTATTTTCTAGAATATTCGTCTTGGTCTTATTACAGAAATATTGACCGATCTAGATTTATCTAAGAGCTAAAGTTATGTAGGACAGCTAGACGCGATATGTCGGAAACGCATTATTGATTAAACGATCGACATAAATTGTCGCAATTAAATACCATATCGCATCATTTGACAAATTGACAATTGATTATATTTATGACACGATTTACGATCTTTTAATAGTATTAATTTTATAAACTCACTTAAATAAACATTGAGGATAATTTTTTTTTATGTATTGCCAAGTAAGACCTACGCGGTTGACAAAGTTCATGAATTAAGTTTTATTTATAAGTTGCCAGTTGATACAGAAAAATGTTAACTCCTAGGCCTATCTTAAAGTCTGAACTGGAAGAATTTGTTTTTCAACCGAGTCAAGTATAAATATTTTGTAACCAGAAAAACTGGCTTTGATCTAAACATGGCTGTGAGCAGCCTTGCCTTTAATTAATGTTATATCATTGACGATACTTACCTACCATATATTTTTGATTTTCGATCACTAGTAAATTATAAGGAAAATTTATAAAAAAACATTATTTTTTCAAACATTGGAACTAAAATCAAAATTTATCTATTCGTAGCACGTATTTTAAATTTAAAACGCTGTGTTTTTTTTAACGTGTGAGCTTTATTGCCACAAGTCAAGGCTGTATACAGCTTTTGAAATTGCAAAACGAAATGTACATCAAGAATGAGATACAACGACAGTTCAGCAAGGGTAAAGCGCCGACCATACAAGGCCTGACACCGATGAACAACGTCTTCGCCCGGCGAAGTTTTTAAACCGCCAAATTGTGAAATTGAAGATGTTTATTTATATTATTTTGTTGCGATTTTTATTCGTATCTTTTGTGTTTAGTGACTCTGTCATAATTGAATTAAGTAATCATTACGATGGTATTGTTGTGCGAAGCCTGTTGCGTGAAGGCATTTCTTTTTTATAAATCTTTTTAAACGACTTCATTTTTTATCCTCAATTCGAGTTGCATAAAGATAAAGATACCAATCTTGTGGTTGCAGGTCAATAAATCAATTAATATCCATTCGAAGTAAAAAAAACTTGACTAAGTATTTTTAATATTATAATTAGATTTGTGACAAAAATAGACTAAGTTATTGCGTTAACCAGGTTAACCTGTATCATATCGAAAATTTTCACCAAGATCTTTAAAAATAAAGTAACAAACAATATATAGGTATATATCCCTAGGTAGATACTTATCTTATTCAAAAGTTATATATTCGTTTCTCCACTTCCGTTAGACTTTTCCAATAAAAAGGAACAATGAGAATAACACTCACCACTTGTAAAATCCCATCAATGTTCAAAAAATATGTTTTCCTAGTAACATGGACGCTAATGGCAACATCCTTTCATAGCTGCAACATTGATTATCCATTCACAAACAATACAAACTCACGAGAATACCGCGAATTCACCGCAAAATAAACTTTAATAGAAAAAGTTTAACTAACGATAAACCTTATTAGAATCACAGTTAGGAAGCTTTGTGTTCACTTAACAGCTATTTCATGCTTATTGTCATTGAAAACTCGCGTTATTTTGTATGTTTTTAAGATGCCGGGGACCGCATAAAGTTATTTTTAAAGCAAAACACTACCGCTCCTACTACAATCTGTGACTGACTAGCACTTAGCGGCGGCCGACCGAGCTCGACTTGTTATTTGCTTAACTTGAATATAGTGGTTGAACTTGGTAGCGAGCGTAACCATCTGTGGTTGAACGAGAATAAACTTATTCATATTATTTCACTAGATGTCGCCTCATGTATTAATGTATATAGAATATTTTTACTGTAAATAACAGATTTAATGAAAATTAATTATTTTTTATATACCCATATGAAATCAAGTTAACACGCCTATGTAAATTATTGTAGTAATTTTTTTAGTAATGCCATCTAGCGAACATTAACCACAACCGTTTTTTAAGAACAGCGACACCTATAATCGAATGTACGCATTAATATTTGTGGTTCGTAAACACATTGGTCTAGTGGTATGACTACTCGACAATAGATGGCACTATTAATATAAATGTGTAGCGACATCTTGTGGGCAATAATTTAACTTGGATGTTTAATATTTGTCTATTAGTGTCAATATACAATTATAGAGGGCGTTGTAACAAAATATAATAAATGGATATATTTGAAAATATTTCACAAATAATATTTTTTCGGTATTTACGATAATGTTGTTAGGTGGTAATATTTTACAAAACATATATATTTGGTACAGTTACAAGTACCTATATTCAGGATTATTAAAACAAAAATATCTTGCTAAACCCCATTTATTAAAATATGATACCAAGATCAAAACATTACCTACGTCCGTTATAGCGCCAAGTCGTCAAATTTATTAAACATTTCATGTAATAAGAACTAATGATAAGTTTTGAAAATTACATGATTATTCCAGACCTACCTTTATTGTTGATAGGTGTGCCGCTGCTTGTTGCTGCGTTTCCACCTATGATTCTGAAATCATGCTTATCTTCCACATCTTCACTGGAAATATCTTCGGAGGAATCGTAATCATTTGATTGATCATTATTCCCTTCTTTACCGCCCATTAAAATTTCATAGAAGTTCTTTAGCATGTTTCTTATTTTAGGCCTTTCAGGTTTTTTCGAATCCTCGGGCTTATTATCGTTTAGAACATCATTTTTAGAAGCCTTGTGTGGTCTGCCACCTTTTATTGGCCGACGTGCCTTTGCCTTTCGAAGAATATAATCCAAATTCATTCTTAACGCTCTTCTATTAACATACTGTATACCTTTATTGTCTACTACCCGATCAGTATTAGGTACTTTAAGGTACCCAGGTAAGATTCGCCTTCCACCATAATTTATAGCACTAGGTTCCTCAACCGAATTTACATTGACATTAGGTATTGTATGCACAGCAGGGAGGGAAGAAATCGATGATTGAGATGGCAGAATAGCAAGTCCTAATGGTATAATGCCAAGGACCTTTGGTGGATTGACGAGTGTTACCAATAATGCTTCTAAATAAGGTGAATTTGTAGGCAGCTTGAATTTATTGGTCTCTTTCAGTACATTCTGGTACGCAACTAAATCACCAATCAAGATCGGCCGTAACATCAAATTGCTTACGTCCATGACTGTACCATGGGCATCTGTAAGTACCCCATCAATTGAGACGTAAATGTTATTTTCTTGTAATGTTTTCTCTGTGAGGGCTTTAAGTGTGTAAATGTCTATGGTATTAGCAGATGTCGGTCCATCCAAAGCATTGAACTTTGCCAATTGATCGGCAAACCATTTATCGAACGTGATATAGTTCTTGGTGTTAACATTT
The DNA here is from genome assembly GCA_905147785.2 of Thyatira batis. NCBI lineage: Eukaryota > Metazoa > Arthropoda > Insecta > Lepidoptera > Drepanidae > Thyatira > Thyatira batis. Next base: position 5,522,865 of record LR990504.1, on the reverse strand, counting down.
CTATTGTAGTTAAATAATGTGGAGTTCAATATATTATCGAGAGACTGAGAATTAATTCGGTTATCGTAACTGAGTGGTTCGTTCACTACGGAAATATGAACATCTGGATCATCATCTATATGATTGTAATGAGGCAAATTGTGATCATTATGTGATAACCATGCATCAACAATTTCTTCTGAGTCAGTGTGTATAGGATGATATGGTAAAATATCACCTTCACTGGATTGGTTTGGGACATCCGATGGTGAAATTGCGTATGGTGCTGATTCAATGCTGATAGGATTCTCATTATTTATCAACCAATACATGTTATCTTCTTTAGAATTATAGAGATCTTTTTCAGTGACTATATCTGGCTGGTTAATAACTTCCGGCACATAAGTGACATTGATATTGAATACCTTGTGAGGACTTGAGTTAAAAACATCGACAACAGTGTCTGTGGTTATCGGGTCTAAAGAATCACCGGTTTCAAACGGTATATCTGGAATAAGATTCTGTTTTTCTTTCGCTGGTGTGTACATTTTAATAACTTGACTTCCATAGTCTCTGTATAGGTAGACGATTAGTCTTTCTAAGCCTTTATTATTTGGATCTATGATCCTCGCGATTGGAGCTTGTGCTACAGATTTTGGGAAACAGAAGCAATTTTTTGATGAGTCAGCGTCAACGTTATTTCTTCTATTTATTTTACTTCTCCTTTGATTTGCTGCCCTGCAATCAGAAGAGTTACCTATAAACTACTTAAGTACAGTTATAACAAAAAATATACATAAGTAGCTAGGTGTATTTATTATTTATCTGAAGGCTTGAGAGTCTGAATTTAAAATTAATTTATGTTTGAAGTTTATTAATTATATTATGACATAGGTATTCTTCTTTGTGCTAGATCAAATGTGAAGAACATTAACAAAATTACTTACCTCGTATAAAGTACTGCCAAAACTAAAAGAAAAATCAACGGAATCTGAAACAAAAATAGAATTAAAAATTTATGTACCTATATTTAGGTTCTAACTTGACAAAATCGTGTCTCATGCATTTAAAATAATATATACATACCTTTAGCAAGCCCATCTTAATGAAATAACAGCTTAGGTAAATTTTAATTAAAAATAATTTATTTGCAGAACATATTCCCAGGTATTCCAAGATATGCACGACCACACGCTGAGCTCCATATATATATGCAAATGAAAATAATTAGTAAAGAAATGATATAATTATATGCGTTTATTGAACAATTTACCGAAACCAATGCGTTATCGAACTCGACGAAACAATTTGAAACAATAATTAAAAATAACGGTTTGATGCTAATTACTACATCATCCATAGGCTACAGTGTTACACTGCACTAAACAAACGATACTTCTAATTAATACCTAAAAGTGCAAATGTATTTATAGGTAAATATTAACTTCCAAAAACATAACTTTAGCAATGTAATACCTTCTCATGAAAATATGTTGCCACGAGACAACGACAAAAAAATAATTACAGCTCTAATCAAAATTTAATATCACATCTATTCTAGTCATGTTAGAAGAGCTATGTAATTTAATACTTAATAATAGTTTATTAATTTATTTTATGTATTTATGCGACCGGTAACTAAGATTAATTTCAATGTACCTACTTGTGCAATGAAAAATAATTTAATTATTTTAATATTAGCTGGATCAATGTACGATTATAGTTAATACATACATACTTGTTTGTTAAGTTATTGCTGGCACTATTAAGTTTTGAAAGAAAAAAGATCCAACGTGTGAGTCAAGTTGATTGTCAAATCACAAAAACAAAACTCCAAAACCGTCGAGGTCGATAACTAAAAATACACACACACACCAAAAATAATAGCCAAAATGATCGTTTCCAAGTTCTTCTCAATATTCCAACGCCTATTTCGAAACAAGACAATGTCTACTGATTTCAAGCCAACTTCATCCGGAACATATTTTAAGGAGCTCTATGGTTCAGATATGGGTGATAGAAAGGTAGTTCTGGTGACTGCAAGAAGTTACACAGTACCATCGGGAGTTCCTGGTTCTGGAGCAGGAAAAGGTGGAGGATCAGGCGGTTCGGTCAGGGAATCTGGCGGTGGGCTAGGAAGGTACGGAGCGGCTCAAGAAGAAGGGTACTTCTTCAAGAAGCAGAAGGAGCAGCTAGCTAAGATTAAGAAGAAGTTGAAACAAGATCTGCAAGATGATGGCGCACCCCGTCCGAAGGAGTGAAATATTATTTTTACTTAAATATGCTGTCATTATCTTTCAGTAATCTTTCTTCTGCAATAGCTAGCATTGAATAAATAACTACAAACTACTTATTACTGAATTTATATGTATTGAATATATATGTGTAAATTGATGTAGCAAGGTAATGCATGCCATACCTATTTCAGTAAGTGTATTTTGTTACGTTTGGTGAAAAGCTGGTCCATATACCTGGTATGATGCATCATTCACTCAGGGCACTGATAAATTCACAAGCTTCTTAATAAGTTCCATATATAAATACATATACGTTGGAATACCTACCTTCTTGTTGTCTATGACATGGAGAAAAACTTCTTTCATTCAATTGTCATCCATCAGTCATTCAAATATTGATAGAAATCATATTATCACTGAATTTTGGCACAAGTAAATAATAATTTTAAATTCTTAGGTAAACAAAGTATTAATAAGTTTAGTAACGGTCAAAATTCCCTGAGGAAACTATACCCAGGATGCTTATCTATAGTCAAAGATTTGCAGCAAGCCAGAACCTTTGCTGAGAAGGAGCATCCTAAAGGTTTAGGTAAAGGTGATGGTCCTGAGAAAACTCCAGTGGATCCACATACGTTGGGTGAAGACAAATACTACTCGCAGAAGACCCAGAAAGAGCTAGAAGAGATAAAGGAGAAACTGGAAAAAGCAGCATTGGAAAACCCTGAAAATAAAAAAGAATAGAAATATGAGAAAAATAAATGTTGGCGTTATGTATGAATGATTTGTAAATTTAAATAAAACTAATTTGTTCCAAATATATATTTATTTATTCACTTATTGCCTTATTAAGAACTATCCTTACAGGTGATATCCTAATGCGATAGTGTATACCTATAGGTAGGTATCATTTAAGCTTTTATTTAAAAAAAATACTCTACATTTGTATATTACTATGTTTGTTATATCAGATAACCTTAGGTGATAATAGTTGAGAGAGGGTATCTAGATAATTATAGGTTTTAATCTATAATTATTCATATCATGCTTATATACACGACGTATATTTTTATCAATGAATTATGAGATAGGATGAAACACTAGCTCACAAGGTCATGACCCTTAGTATAAAGAATCATTGCATTAATCACAAGCATCGTAAGCAAAGTTAGTGAATTCTCCGAATTGAATCTTCAAATTGAAAAATTGCCCTCATAGTTACAATAAAACTGTTTAAATCAACCTACATTCTTCGTGTTGGCTGACAAGAAAAGAAATCTTCTATTTTTTTAAATGTCACACGTCACATTTTCTAATGTAAAATTGCAAAAATTCTAATTATACATATTTTCTTGGCAATGGTTTAGATTCATATCATATTAATATCATATCATTCACTATAAAAAAAATGGCTCTCTCTATAGAATCAGGAAAAATATTTGGACAAATAGTATCAGTGCTAAAATACATTGCTAAAATTAGTAATGAAACTCGCAGGTTCAGACCATCTCCCAAAAATATTAAGGCGCTGCTGATGAGTTCCCCAGGAGCTGACCAAAATCAGACCCTCTTTAAAAGTTTCCGTGACCCTGTAAAGGCATTACCCCTGCCGGTATTGCCAAAAGAAACGTTTACCAAGAAGAAAGAAGAAGTTGAATTTCCAATGGCCGGCTTTCCGGAGATTTATGGAGAAAAAGTTCCGATGGAAGACTTATTTGCTTCTTGGATAAATTACGCGCAAGATAAAACACATTTACCAAATGAAAACTCAGAATTGAAGCCAAGAGTAGTACCAGTAGGTATCGCGAGACCTTACTACCCTGTTAGCAATACTGGCTCACGTTTGGAGGAAATAAAAAAAAGGATAAGAGATAGAGTGAAAAAGAATGCTAGTCCGGATCCAACTAAATCGGAATAATGAGCCAGTTTTGACACAATTTTTTATTATTTAAAACTGATTTGTAGAGAAGTTAGCCAAGCCAACATGCAGATTTATAGAAAAATATTACCTACATAATTCAATTTCATATCGACAGGAAAAAATGTTATTTGAGATAAAAATTCAGTAAACTATACAAAAGACAGTTCTACCGTTTTATTTAACTACACAAACATCCCCATCCAGAGGCTAGCTGTTTTTCCGTATATATTGTAATAGTGTTTATATTGAATCCGACCTTTAGAGAGAAGCAATAGCTTTCAGATATGATATGTTTCACACCTACTTCAAGCATATGTGTCAAATACAGGACAGATTAGATAAATATATTAAGTGTTTTAATTACTATTAGATTTATAAATTCAACAATAAAGGCTTAATTATAAAATATGTAGTCTGTCTCCTTGAAAATTCGGCCACGAGGAGATTACACGTATTTTCGCCGTGACGTGGGATACCGGGTACAGTACAGTGAGTTCGGTAGACATGCGTGCTTGTATTGTCAGTGCGTAGTAGACAGTGAGATTATCTTCACAAACAGATTGGCCCCTGCTGTGCTCGTCAGGCTCCCGTGCCGGTGCGCTTGCGCATGTAGCGTCGCCATAGCAAGCGGAGTTACTTAAAACTTTGTAAGTATATTCTTCACATAAGGATTCTAAAGGTGTCTGTTTATAAGCAGGTATTTAGAAATTAATGGTTTCATCGTGTATTCTTCTATAGAATTAAAGACGTAGCTATGTAAAACGCTATCAGGTATATCGTTTGAGATTTTTAAAGTAATTTTAACATATATAGATTGAACTGCCATGATCAAATCAGGCACCATTTGTCTTTATCAATAATTTATCCTCACTTAGTACTTCTCAGATCTTTCCTCCTCTAATTAATGTATGTTTCAGTTCTGAGGCAGACAGACTATTTATTGCACACTTTAATTTAGACAACACATACTTACACTTAAATTTCAAAACAAACCCTAAAATAAAATATTTATCTGTTTGAAATTATCTGTATGTGTGTTTATTTTTTGCAGTCGGTACCTTACATGAGCAGTGACAGTCGTGAGGTCCCGGGTTCAAGTTCCTGTCAAGAATATACCAGTTCAATCTACGAAGGCTTCAAGAAGCTAACTTTGTCTTTGGAATGTGGAATAAAATTATGATTTTAATTAGTTTCATCTCATTGCTCTTATGTTGATTGCATTACATGATTCTATTTATGGAATAGTGAAATTACTAACTATAAAAGACATACGTTTATGTAGATGTTTATACAGACAGAATTCTTAAAACTGTAACTGAAAATATGTTCTGTGTATGGAGCTGTATCTAGGTATAATCGAAATAACTTAGATCTTTACAAGAGCGCCTTAGGACCTTTTTTAACAAAAAAAAAGTTTAATATGCATAACAAAAAAATATTTGTATAAGGGTACTTATGTAGAAAGTGTAATCTATACTAATATTATAAAGGAGTAGAGTTTGTTTGTTTGTTTGTTTGGTTGAACGCGCTAATCTCAGAAACTACTGGTCCGATTTGAAAAATTCTTTCGCCATTAAATAGTCCATTTATCGAGGAAGGCTATAGGCTATATATCATCACGCTATGACCAATAGGAGCGGAGCACTAATGAAGAATGTTTCAAAATCGGGGGATTTCTTTTCCTGTTGAGAGCTTCCGCTGCGTACGCTGCGTAAACGGTTAAAGTTACGCTAATATGATGTATGACAGAATTGGTCCCCTTCAAAAGTTCTAAAAAAAAGTCCGCGATAGCATATATCTATCTGTTAAGGTTGGCTCACTATAACCACTTTTATACTAACCAAATTTGTTCGAAAATTAAGCGTTATTTGTGAAGGTGTTTTTATAAAGATAATATTAATCCTTATCCAAATAAATACGTTATTCATCGCAAGTATTTAATTTAAAACAAAATTGCCATTTACATCATTCAATTTCAATGAATATCTTAGGAGATATCGCAAATTTAAAATAACATCGCACCAAAATAATTATCAAGTACTGTACTGCGCGCGCCTTAAGTGCCGGGCCGGCGCGTGCAGTCATCATGCTGCGGGACCATCCTTCTACGTAAACGCAGGGGGTTAAAAGTTAGCGTTAGTCCAAAGTAACTATTCCACGCGGACGGAGTCGCGGGCAGAAGCTAGTAAATACATATTACAAGTCGTACCAAAATCTGCCTTCGCTAGCATAAGTAGGATGTATAGATAACTAATTAGGTTATTTACAATACAACTAATAAAGACTCATCATTCGTTTTGCAGTCGAAGGTAATGTATCCTAATTATTTTCATACCACTTGTCGAGAGCGCCCTCTGCACGTCGCATCGAACTGCATTAAAACTCGATTCGAAATTTGAAAAGAGAATGGATCATCTTGACCGCTATCGTTGTTGCGCCCGCGCACCATCAAACGAGCCGCCAACTTTGACGCGCCGCTTTGTGCGCTACCGAATACCCATGCACACTATACGAAGCATTCATTACAAGATTTTCAATTGATAATTAAGCTTCTCTTACAATATAACTTTCTACTTGACGTATGAAAGAAATTCTTTCAAAATGATATACATTTTTTGTTTAGTGTCTTTATTTTTGGACTGTGAATGATATTTGCGAATCATGCCTTAATTCATTGTGTTTGTTCTAGATATCAAATGTAGTCTATATTTCAGTCTGTCAGTTAAATAATGAAGCAATATTAATCTTTTGAAACAATTAATCTATTATTTTTCACATTAGATTAGAACGTTACTTTCATGCATGCAGTGGGAGTAGCTGTGAAAATGTAGTAAATTACCTATTATATTTATTAATTTCTGTGTCAATAAATTATTCTCCTCTAGATTTTATGATTTCCTTCATATGATTTTGCTATATTTAAAACTCGTGTGCTAGTATTTTATACACAATTTTTAAAATCATAGTGTAGGTACTTTTTCTAACCTTATTTTATCCACAGTTTCCATCTCATCACAACTTGGGGGGTGGCGGCTCTTTGTGGGATAATCCTTGCAATATCTGCAATCCTTGCATTGTGGGAGCTGGGTAGACGCCGCGACACACCTTTGTCGGCTCTGGGCCTCTTCTTCTTATAATAAAGCGAATTCCGATTGGTTTTACTTATTTTAGAATACTGGCAATATATAATATATACTTGCAATATAATAAATATAGTATACAGTATTATACACTGATTAAATGACAAATAAGTTGTCGGTTCACCTGACTATTATCAAAAAAGATGTTCAATCAACTAACTAGGTAAGTACCTACTACATTCATCCTATAAATTTATACATCCTACTAATATTATAAATACGAAAGTCACGCAAAAACTATCGAACGGATTCGAATAAAATTAGGAACACAGGATATAACTTGGGCATATATATACTTAGGTAGGATTTCATACAATTTCGTCATCATGAGATACTTAACCGTAAGACTATATCTTCTTATGTGCAGTAAAAAAACATAACACAGCTGAGGCCTCACACCTACTTTAATCCGAAAATCAATTGAAGTCCATCGAACGATATCAAAATGTCGGACGCCCTCATGAAAGACTCCAAACACTTACAATTTATATTCAAAAGCGCCGATGCACCAATGGTCACTGATAATTCGGCGCCGAAACACTTTAGGGTTCCGTAAGTATTATAAACGGATAAGTTAAAAGTAGTAAACAGCTACTTGGTCTATCTAGGACAAAGGGACATAATTATAGGCTTTCTTATGCATGACTATGTCAGAGGTGTGAAATTAATGTAATTATTTAAGATTTACAAAGGAAGACTATTAACGTTTCTAACAGAATAAACTAGTTATTAGACATATAGCAAATAAATATACCAATATTGAGACAACAAATAATTAAAAATCTTAATGGTTCTTTGAAACAAGTAACAATTGTAAAGAAACAGATGAACACAATTTTGTCTGTACGATTTGTTAACTACTAAATAAGGTAATTTCTTCATTTACTATGGGAATCTTTTGACATACAACCTAAGCACTAAAATGTGATCTTCTTCTTCCACCTGACGTTAGTCCCGGCTATTGCCAAGGTTCGCCACTTTGTGATCTTACATTAAAATGAACCAACCATCCCTCCGTCGAACTCACACTTGACCATTTCTTTTTTATCACAAAGCACTAGTTCAGCAAAGGCAGCGACGGTGTCGGCAGCCACCGATGATCATACGGATTTAAATACACAAAAGTACCGTGTAATGGATATGCACTAGAGCATAAATAGGTTTTATGTTTGTTTGCGCCGACACACCTCGACAACCTATTGTTGTTCAAGTATTCATTCCTTAAACATAATGGAATGACCACTACGGCGTCTGTGGTCAAAGTATGGCTACTCTAAAAGCATTTTTGAGTTGGCAATGTTTTCAAAAAGGCTGCCGATGTGTGAAATTGCAAATGTAATCTCTATCTTCTCTATCTTCGAATCTTCGGAGGGGATGAAGAGAAAATTCGTTTTTGTTGACTGAAAATAATTTTCATTTTGAAGTACCTATGCCTTTTTTGTTTCTTTCATTGCCAATTAAATCAAATGATCTACCTTATTTTTTATTATGCTAGCTGGCTACGCGCAGTTTTATCCGCGTAGTTCCCGTAGTAATACGGAGATAAATAAAATATAGCATAAGTATGTTACTACCTGATAATGTAGCTTTCCATTGGTGCATGAATTATTTAGATCGGTCAAGTAATTTTTAAGTTTGCTCGTTGGATTCTAAAACACAAGCCCTTCCTCTTTATAATATTAGTGTAGAGAAATGAGGTAGTATGTGTGTATGTTACATTGTAACTAGCAGTTTGATATGGAGCTATATGATCTTTTTAGGCAATCGAATAGGAAACAGACTTAATCTAGTACTCAAGGAATGATTTTGACAGCTGAAGCTACATGTTATGGGAAGGTTTCAAGCAAAGATATATAATGCAAAGCTACCAACATGATAACAAAAAATAAATAGGTACAGTTGATATAACATATTGTATCAATTTATTATTTTTACTTCGGACGTATCATGGAAGCTTCTATTCTTCGCTCCATCGCATTTTGACAAGACACGTACTAACTAAATAAATAATTTATATTCCCACTTTGAATTTTAACATTCAATCACACTGTATTCTTATGTCTTAATTAATAAAGCTTATTGTTGAATGCGATTGTGATCTGATGAATGAATAATGAATGTGGTATGAATCAAAGTAAGGGTCAATGCGCTTAGTTAACTATACAATTTGTTAACTGGTTATTTCGCGCTACCGTTTGCAGCTTCTTGAATTTTGATTCATGATGTTAATAATTTAAATTATTTTTTTATGCGAACAATCAGTGTTTCATTGGTACTATGAATTGCGTTTGATTATATGTATCTATCTACTAATAAACAAAGTTATATTATAGACTTTCTATTTGGAAACACATAAATGATATTAATCAATGCAATAGGTACTTATTCGGGAAAATATTATTAAGTTATTTATAGACAACACAGAAAATAAAAGCTGAATAAATAGCTTGTATATATTTAAAACCGATAAAATATTCCAATTGAAATGAAAGCCTACTATTCGAAATATACATTAAATTTGTACCGTTAAACAAATCAGTATATCAATGATTAGAAAATAAAACGGTGGGCATCGAATATAGAATTAATTGAATTACAATTTGACCTCTGCTACCGAACTGCGGGAGGGAAGCCCTCCGAAATTAGTTTGTTAATTTTGTGTGGTCACATGCCTCCGGTGCCTCCTTGGATTGTGTTGCTGTTGGATTGGCCATTGCAATGTGATGCAGCAATTTTTACCTATACTTATTCTTAGTTTACTCGTTACAAACACAAAGAATGCCATTTTGATTCGAATCTTTCAGGAGTCATTACTGATAAATTAATTATAAATACAGAGTATCATGGTCGTATTGCTTAGGCGACGATTGCGAGAGAGTAAATTGAGGGGCTGAACTGGTAGTAGCAACATCAGCTTTGATCGTCGTCACTGCCTAACTTAGTGCCTACATATAAAAAATGGTACAGACCGCGTAACGGTGTAAAAAGCCATCTGAGACTACCTTCTAGTCCATTAAAAAGTTATTCCTTTATTTATGATCTAAAGTCTGATAAACCACTATTGTTGCAAATCATGTGTGACTGAAGTTAAAGATTCTTACGAATAACTAATACCATATTGATGAATCCTGCGCAGAGTAATATCATATTAAATTTGTACTACCGTGTTTTGTTTAACCTATCGACAAATAATCCAGTACTGCTCTCACACGATCTCCTGCCCATCGAGAGGTGTCGATAGATCACTCACACTGACAGATGATGAATGAACGATCGTTGAACCCTACTCACAAATCATTTTGTTACTATCTATAAGTATATGATTTGTTTGTTTTCTTAAAACTAATATTAGGATTGCGGAATAGGCTGGTATTTATTTATAGGCTCGTTTTGATAGCTTTTTAAATTAACCACTACACTTACGGGCTAATCATTTCTCCTGACTCTCCCTTTAGATACAATTTACGAGTAGCTATGTCCTATACGCCACATAATGCTCAAATATAAAACTTAGACACTTGTAAAATTACATGCATAAAAAAGACACAAATTATTTAAAAAGATAACTTTAAGAGGATTTTCTTATTTTTTTACAAACACTTGAACTTTTGTAAAATTTTTAATTGATAAAAAGATTCAAACAACCTTTTATAACTGTATTTACTTATCCTTTTTGTCTCCTGTAAACTCTTACATTGCATTTGGGATGTGCCATAGAAATATCTTTCACTTTTAGATACAAACAATAGTGTTTTTTTTGATAAACAAGTAACTTACGGAACCCAAGAACGGATTATCATAATGACATTTCTTTGTTACAAAATTGTGAAAAACAAACCGGCGGGTGGTTCTAAAATTTGCCTTATTTCATAGTTGATAGAGTATAATAGTAAGTTCGACTAAGTTTTTGCAATTTTCGAATGTCCAAAATTAACTTTTGCCCAATGAATTTTGACAATGGCAGGTTAATATGGCGTGCTTTTGAAGGCTACTGGGCGGTCTGATTGGCTGACTGATGACGGTAACGAAATGTTATGACGACTCTTTAAAAAAAGTGGCGAGATTCTACTTTCAATATACCTATGCTTGATACTTGTGTTTCTCAACCATAAAACATAACAATAAACATTTTGTACTTCCACAATTTAAACATTATTTACTGTAGGTAGGTACTTAAAACCTTCTAAAAACTATAGTTAATTTTACATATTTTGTGACCATGTAATTTAAGAATATGTATATAGATAGGTAGATACTATTCCGTAGAAACCATTCCTCTTGCCTTGCCTAGATATTTTAGAAGTACTATGAAATGTATTCAAGTATCAAGACCAGCCTAGGTACATTAAGGGTATAATGAGGGTATAATATCATGTATCCTCAATAAAATGACAACTCTAAGCGTTGTCAATCGATCGAGTGCGCATGTGGGCCAGCGCAGCGCCACGCTCAAGCGCGTCGTCTCACGCGCGACCGGCGATCGGCGCCTGCGCAACTCTAGCCGACTCGAGGTGACAATGTCTCTATATAATGTGGATCTTAAACTTTAACTCAACTAAATTTAATTATATGATATAGAATAGGTACCTATTGGTTTCGGTAAGGTTCAGGATACTTTAAGGAACAACTTTTTATATAGATATTTTTAGGTAATTTTGCTTCTTGATTGATATTTGTAGTTGAAGAAGCCACCTGCGATATATTAAGCATATTATAATTGATGCACCTATCATTCTCTTTAATTTGGTATTTTTCCACCACATACCAAAAAAAAAATATATAATCTTAACTTCGTTAAGGAAACAATAATAGTATGTATATTGTTTACCTCGTCTACATCTGAAAGTGGATATCTTATAAGTTATAACTAAAGGTCAAAATTCTATCATAGATAAAACACTAACTAAATATTCGTTACCTATACGTGTCAAATATGCAGTTGTGCAAAAGTTGACGGCTAACTAAAATACAAAAGAATCTAATCTATCAATAAGATTCTGAATTGAATGATTAGGCATTCATAATGAAAGTCATGTATGTATGACTCCAAACTATGAAACTATGACTATGTAAATAAATCGCAAGTTCTAAGAATTATTCGATTAGTCGAAAAAAGCGTGTTTGGTTAATTTTAAAAACTCGAAACAAATTCGGGTCGAGTGAATCGATTACGCGATAACGAATTATTATTCGATTACAGAAACCTCGCGTCGGTTCGACACCTCATCGAGTGCCGGCCGATCCATCATGTTGAAATGTTACAACTTTTGATGTTACTCAAACTTCCATTAAATAAGTATATGTATAATGATTATTGATGCGACAAATGAAATGAAAAAAAATATACATAATTAAAAAAAAAACTTGAGGTACGTATGTGATTAAGTTTTAATAACCAATATCAGTAGGCTTTCAAGCCATTACCTACCTAAATTAAGTAGCTAGGGTAAACATGGGATAGATGCCCCACTTTTTGAAAGCTGACTATAACTTTTTTTTTAAAGTACTATTCGAGAGAGTTAACTATTTGTAACAACTATAGTCCTTATACTTACTATCTACTCATATCATTATTCAATGCATACCGTAGATTTGTAGATATTCGGCTCTAAAAAAGACTTATTGTTTGAGGATAGACGCCTACTGTATGGGGTAGTTGCCCCTGGCAAAATTTTGACATGAGTATAGATGCCCTACAATGGGATAGATGCCTCCGTAATAATAAAAAAAATCGTAGAAAATTAAATAAAATGTTTATTTGCTTTCTTAGTTGCAATAATATATTATAAGGTTTTCTTATCCTTCTTGTGTCTTCTTACATCCTGTCGTGTTGTGGAAAATCCTGCCTTTTATAATTTTTGTATGTGCGCTACGAGACGTTTCTCGTTGTCGTCCAGTGTGGGATGTTTTCCTGAAAAAGAAGAAATTAACAGGTACAGAAAAAAACTGAGGATTCAAAAAGGACAAGTATGAAAAAACAAACTAAGAAGACAGTGCCTAAATTGAATTTGATTAGGGCAATTAATTCCTCTATTACTTACCCAAACTAAGTTTTTCACAGTTTTTTACCAGTACAGTGAAGTACGACATGTAAAGGTATAAACAGCTCATAAATAAACTGGAAAGTCAATTTTCCTACTAAGTTGCATATTAACTAGATAGTTACGTTATTTAAAAAAATCTTACCTATAGCCTAAGTACCTGTGAATAAGTCATAGAGGATATATGCCTCTAAGGGCGTCTATACTCAGTCAATAGTGGGGCCTCTATCCTTTTTAGTAGGGATAGACGCCCCCGCAAATAAATAAAAATACTTAAATAATTTCGTAATTTTATAAACACACCATAAATATAAATGATACATACTATTTAAATAACAATACACACTTATAACTTACCTTCGAAAACGAAAGTTCTGAACACGTCAAAATGTCACTGTCACAAGAATCAAGCAAGCGCGATAAAACTTTGCAACATTTTTTTAACTCAAGCGGCGATACGTGCAGTCCTGTCGAAGTGCGTGCGTGGACTGAGCTGTGCGGGGCCAGATCTGTCTGAGGAACATGGTACTAGAGCGTGAACTTGGTTTTAAATTCTCTTTTTTTAAGGTGCGGCGTCTATCCTCCAAGGGCATCTATCCCACTTTTACCCTATTAAGTAGGTACCACTTATCCGCAAAAAATCATCTTAATTGGAATTTTATTTTTTATCGTCATTATTCTAGTTCTCGCAAAAAACTGTAAAATATAGTTTTTACAGCATAAATCAAAACACAATGCCAAAAAATAAACAGGATTGTGTATGTATAGTTATAGCATAGTAATTTATATTAAAGTATCTATAGAATATATACCGCTATTCATCGCTAAAAATAAGTTTTTAGGTAAAATTTAAAAATCTTCGATTATATTGAATATGTAAATTATTTTATTAATATTTGAGAAACGGTGTGTTCGCGGGCGGTCGCGCGACATACTCGTCGCGGCTAATTATCGATACACGACGATTATTCCGAATAATTAGGTCTCACATACATGCACAAACTCATGCACACAAGCAAAATGCATTGACTTGTGAGATATCTGCAAGATTCAAATTTTCTTTTTAAATATTTTATGTTATGTAAAGCAATGCAAGGCTGAATCATGTTTAGAATGCTAAAATAAAAAAAATAATGTAGGTAGTCATTGAACAAGATTTTTCATGAAATCGACGTTAATTACTGCAAAGGCATCTCTTGATGATCAAAACATTACAAACCTACCTAATTAATGTAATTAGATATTAAAACAATTTGTTATATTTTTAATTACAAAAATCAAAATCAATAAAGCAAAGGTTGCATGACGATTATTGGCGTCTCATTTCTTATCATCATGATCTTCGACTTTTTGTCGTAGCTCATCTTCAAACTTACATTTGGTGCTTACAAAAATACATAAACAGACTTTATGAACCGTATCTCATTGGGATAGGAGTTATATTCTAAGTATGGAGTGTAAGTTATAAGTTTGTGCAGTTGTCGTGATCGTTCGACATTTTGACAATTGGGTTCCTTGGGAAAGTGTCAGCTATGTTTGAGGACCACCGGGCGGTGTCTCGCGCCAAAACCGATAGAATACCAGATAATATAGTTTAAATTACAATTAGACAGAAAATATTTTGAACATTAGTGAAAAGGATATGGTAGGTAGTGGTTTTTGCACTCCATTTTAGTGCTATATGATTTATAAGTTATGTTTGTACTGTGTTGGTATATTACTGTTACACAAGGCTTGCTACATGCAAGCAATCACTCAGCGGATCTAACCAACTTTGTTATAAATTTAGTATAAATAATCTAAAAACATAATTTTTGGATAGCCTAAAATGTTTTAATTAAAGTGTTTACTTGATAATAAATTACCACAATTAATTTAAAATAAGAACGTTCTAAGGACACAAAATAATTAATTAAAGCGTGTTAAAAAAATGTGTTTTGACAACCCATGAATCTCTCGTACCTATCGGGTATCATTACCTACTTAGGTAATAGGTATTATTACTTAACATTTCCAAATAAAAAAAAATCCAATGCAAGATATTGAAACCGCTTTGAATAACGTAAATACCGACCTAATGTCTGTACAAACAACACCTACGTATTAAAACCCTATCTAACAAAAAGCCAAAGCGATGCCGACGCGGCAAAGAAGTCTTAAAAAAATATAATCCGCCCCAAGTATCAAATAATAAACTTGGTAGCAAGTGAATTTTGGAGATCGGGTTGCGTTCGCGTTCCGTTCCTCGGCGCGGTAAAAAAAGGCGTTCCTTTTTTTAAATAAAGGTCCGTGTGTTCGGAATTCAAACTTGACGGGCAACGTCA
Organism: Thyatira batis; assembly: GCA_905147785.2. Classification (NCBI taxonomy): domain Eukaryota; kingdom Metazoa; phylum Arthropoda; class Insecta; order Lepidoptera; family Drepanidae; genus Thyatira; species Thyatira batis. The sequence continues at coordinate 5,507,226 of LR990504.1, read as the reverse complement.
GCGGCCAATTCGAAAGAGGTCGGACGTGGTTTTACTTTCGATTGTAAAACGTTTGGTGTCATATCAATTTTAATATTTATTTATGAGTTACATTACTTGCTAAGTTGTGGTAGTTAAGTATTATATATGTATATTTTCAGAGTAAGTTACATATATATAATAGGTAGACACAAAGTTCTCTATGCTAATAGGTAATAAACAGTAGGTATTGATTACGTACCTACTTAGACATGTCAAATATAATCATGGATAAGTGCAAAAATATTACAAATAAAATTGTCTGTGCTTTCGAGTAATTTTAAGGCGTGTAATGTTATTCTAACTATGTAAATTCAAACTCAGTATCAAAAACAGCAGAGACAAACTGTGACTTAGTTTTCCATGTGACGTAATTCGGCCTACTCAGATTAACTAAATTATAAAAACGCTTCCACTTAATTATGCATTCATCGCGTCCGATCCACGAAACGAAACGAAATACCCCACAACAGGTTATCGAGATAACAGACGATTAAAAATTTTATCCAATATTTTTGAAGGGACCTCAAACGATATGAAACCTTTTTGTTGTTAATTTAAAATTTATATTTTTGAAGCACTGGCCACCAGATTGAGATGAAGATAAAGAAACAAAAATAAAAGGCGGGCTGTTTGAATAAGGAACGTCACGTCAAGTGAAACGTCAAAATGTGACAGTTTCCGCGCGGGCGAGCCGTATCGGTGTAGTCCGAGTGCGAGATCGTTGCTCCCGCCTTCTTGGAAGTATCATCATCAGTAGTATTTTGGTTACGAAAAATTTAAGTATGTTTTACAGTTATTTGCATCAATTAATAAAATACCAATGAGTGACATATTCGTACTTGGGAGAACATTTTTTTGTGCGCCGACCATAGTAGTTCATGATCTACATCAAGGTAAATTCCAGAGCAAAATTGGTAACGATTATAAGATTATTATCGATTGACAATCGGTCGGGTGGCTAGACAAGGACGGCATGTGACAGGCGTCTTTACCGCGTTATTGTTACGCGCCAACTGGCGGAAACCACGAATTATGTTATCGAAAATAATTATGCACGCATTATTAGATATTTGACGAGTGACTGTGGGATAAACTTGTGTAGGTTTCTGTACATAATGAGCGGAAAAATATTTTTTACTATGTATCTACTCAATCCTACAAAGGATTAAGAAAGGATGACAAAAGGTTATTCAAAGGATTTGAAAATGGAATAATTTTGGCATGCATTTTATAAATGAGTTCAAAACATCGTTTCGTTACATATTTTGTTAGTATCAACTAAATACCTACCTAATATTTTGGGACATTTTTTTAAGGTACATAACGCCATATCAGATCAGATTCCATATAAGCAGACCTATACTAGTTATGAGAACCTATAGTAGTTATGAGCTGATGTCATTTGTAAATATTTTCGTCTATGTAAATCTTATAAAGTTACATTCGATTTTTCGAGAAAATTTTACTAAGTTTTTCATCTCACACGGATGATTAGAGCTATATGTAAAAACAATATAAATGTCAACATTACATACGAATTGTATGGTGTTTTATAATAATACTCATATTATAATCTGGAGGCAGTTGAGCGGAGTTTGTTGTTCACGTCACGAAGGGAAACAGACCGCCTTCCCACACCCGCGCCTTCTGTTTAAATTGAAAATATGAAATAACTTTTGTAAACATCTAAGACTTTTATACGTTGATTTGTTCGTTTTGATACTTTCCCAATGTTTATTTTATGAATAAAAGTGTTTGTCTAATGTATGAAATTGTGATTTACAGGATCTTATCGTTATAAAATAACAAAGGATTTCCTTTGGATGGAACTCAGAATAGAAGAAAATTATAAATAGGTACAATTGGTCAATTATACCTACCATCTAGAACCAAACAATACTGGAAAATAATTTAGGTATGTAAGGTAACTACTTACGATTTGTCAATATTAAGTAACTGTAAAATAAAAATAACTACTTATTTCTTAGGGCTGGTTCTTACCTCGGACAACGAATAAGTCTGGCTATTCAAAGAGGTAATGCAACCAGCCTTCTGGGCACCTTACCCACAGGCAGCGACCTAAGCTCCATTTTTTATTTGTAAAATGGAGCTTAGGAAAATATGTAACGACTTAGGAATTTTCCTTTATTCCTTTCACTTTTCTAGCCTACCAGATAATTTTTTAATTACCTATATAATGTTAATATATTTCTCTAGTTTTATGTTGTATATAATGAGAGTTAAATACTTATTTCTTAAAGAACTTGAACAATAAAGTATCAAAAACCTTTGATTTGTATACCAGGAGCCCAATGCGCTGATGCGTGCTAACGAAATTACGGCGGTTGGTGAAGTGAACTATGAAAATAGGATTTCTTTACTAAACCCCCCTCTCTCCCCCCACTTCACAAGTACCCCAGGTGACGGGGAAGGATTATAAAGATTATCAAGAATTGATATAATTATACCCAGGATAGGTTACCGTTGGACGGCAACAGAAGGTACCTACGTTATAATTATTTCGGTAAAATGTATAGAAAGGTATTCCATCTACTTACTTGTGAGATGTAATGTGGCTATTTCGCTTTGAAAAAATATTAGTCGTTATTTTAAATGCATCAGCAAAATCCCTATGGCAAAAACAGTGAAAATTACTGAATAAGTGAATTTGGCGTTTTCATAATTATTTAGGTAGGTAATCAAGTATCTATATGTTTTTTGTATATTAATAAATATTGTATTGATGATTAATCAATACATGTTAAAATAAAGTTTGTTGGGTGTTTCTTCTATTTCGTCATTATACTAAGCCTACTTAGGTATCCTACTTATGAATCTTTCGTACTCTAGCATCACCTAGGATCATTCAAGATGTGGGTACCTTAGAAATTCGCACATAAGCGCGATCCTTTAGTAAAATATATTCTGTTTACAAACTAAACACTTGTTTGTTACATCAAACAACGAAGAGAGATTACACTTTTTGTTGCGCAAGCGCAGATTAATCGCTATAAAGAACGCCGCTCCTATACTCATACCGACAAAGATGTACCGACAATGGAGAACACAAGTTTTTAACCATACAATATACCTACATTGCTTTGTTATTGATAGTTTGCGGGTATAACTTTTTTATATCAAAGTGTGTGTAAAAAAATTCACACACTAGTTAATTACATATATTACTTTTTCATCTCCTTTGGGTGGTGTACGGTACACTGTGTACCTGGGAGTTAGTTACTTAAATCTAGTTGGTATGGGATCAAAACTGGAATTTAAAAAATATGGGATAACTCAAGGAATATTGCACCGGTATAATACCTACCTACTCGGCGGGTGGAGATTGAGATCAATTTCTGGAGAAGGTAAATTTTCTTGTTAGGTTTTCTTTATAATAAATATTTTTTTACACCTACTTACTAGTAGTAGTTTAGCATTATGCCATAAATACGTAAGATTTTATAATATTTTAGATTTGATGTGGATTTCAGGCGACCTCTGTTTATTATACGAACTCTTTGGTTGTTAAAGATACCTCTATTACTAAGATATTACAATGAATATGGAGTTAAATTAATCTCCGAACAGTTATTTATTATTAGAACAAAATCCAAATTTCGCAAATGATAAAATAATAATAGCGCCATCTATTGTGGGGTAGCGATATGTTTTCCTATGACCTTCTGACCTTGTACAAAAATTTTGCATCGTGAACCCTGTGAATCCGATTCATAATGAATTAAAATGAATATAGATGTCGCTACAAGATACGAAATTGAAAGATTCGACTGACTTCCAAACTTAAGGTAAAGGCTAGCTTGTAGAACAAGTACCTACCTATAAACCTACTTATAATTAAATTATTAACTAGATTTCATTATTGGACTTAATTGGAAACTCCAATAACTTGTTTATATTTTTTTAAGTTTCATAAACTTAATGGTCTTTATATCGCACCTCCCAAATAAAATAAAGAAAATGTTTAGGCACATAAGGAGTTGTGGTTCAAATTAAAATAGGAAAGGTGTTTAGTAAGGTGGATATGTCATGTCATTTCATAAATATAGGTATTAGCATATAGGTAGGTAACTGATCAAAACCTTTTTTTTTCAAAACATATTTCGAAAATCTTTGCCAACCCGCACTCGATCATTAAGCATCAATTATAACAATGGACGAAACAAATAAAAATAAAACGATACACAACAATAAATAGCAGTAGAGCCCTCCCAACTTGGCTTACCGCGGGGGTAGGACCCCTTTCTATAAAAATAGTGTTGGGACACGCACGCCTCGCCGCTCCATGTGTCGATGAAACCAGCCGTGCAAGGAATCTTGACCTTTATCGCTTGTCGATGTAAATGTGGAACGTAACTCATTCACTGTTTACTTTGAAGTAAAAACTTGTGGCAGTGACTTATTTAATCTATATTATCTATACTAATATTATAAAGAGGTAAAGTTTCTGAGTTTGTTAAGTTGTAATCTCTGGATTTATAGATCTGATTATGGATTTTATTTTAAGAATAGTCCACGTTATTTGCGAGACTTAGGCTATATTATATCCTCGTGTTCCTAGTCAACGGGTAGTGTAAATGTTTGTTTCTTAAACGGCCTGTTTTACAATATCAATTTAATGTGTTTATATGAGACTTGTGCTACATATTCAGTATTGAAAATGTACTAATGGATGATATTGCAATGGGCATCCTGGATCGAATGTTATTTGCGTAGTGAGATAGCTCTCAGCAATGATCAAGTTTACAATTGGATTGTTTGAAAGCTTTGATTGTTACATACAGGCGAGCCAATTTTAACAACGTCAGTCAATAGTTGACCTCAAGATGAATAGATGTATGGACAGATTTAGATAAATAACTAAATAAATGAGTAAGAGGAAACATATTGAATTATTTATAAACGCGATGAACACAAAAACTACTGAACAGATTTTCATGCGGTTTTCACCAAATTACGGAGTATTTCATGGGGAAAGTTTTTATCTATAAGTTCAATTTGGACCCGGTAGGTGGCGTTGGTGGGCAGAACGAAGTCTGCCGGGTCCGCTAGTTATATATCGACGGTAGAAAGCAATTTTGTCGTATCTAAAAAATAGAGGTTTACACCAGAGTAAAATAACACTTGAAAAATATCATAAAAAGTAATAACACCTAAATAAAAACTTGTAAGAATATAATGATAATTCCGGCAAACTCAATAAATTTACTTATTCTTAATTAGTTTCTTCAAATAAGGGGGGAAAAAAAAATTGGTTTTCCTAGATACGACAAAATTGCTTTCTACCGTCGATATAGAACTGAGCTGTAATAAAATACATACATTTTCATTTAATTAATATGCCTTATGCTATTAGCAGGAATGATATTTAATATCTACTATGTCTTTATAGATTCATGTTCTTCCTTCCTACCCAAGACAAACAATTGTGTGCAGGCTGTAAATATCTATCTATATTAGTATGTCCTTTTTATATTATTTATTCATGCTATTAAAATCCCGATTCAAAATCACGTGAATAAATAACTAACTTTAACAGATATCCAGCTGTTGGATCTGAGTAGGTAATTCATGGAGGATCAGTCATTGCATTTGATGTAAAATCACTAAAGTGTTACTTAAGAACACATTTGTTGTGAATATATGTAACTTATTTTTGTTAAAAAAAATGTTATAAAATAAAGAAACGTCATAAGGCTGATAATTCCTTGCAAACTTTTATATAACTATCGATAACGTCCCCTCACTGCGTGCGCGCGGGTCGATCCTGATCCCCGATACAATTACACTCTGTGTGTAGACTCGTTACTGCACAATCTTCTCAACACTCCTCGACGGTCCTCCTCGCGGCCCCCTTCAAACTAAACCCTAAAATACAACAATAAAGTTCAATATCAAATAACAAAACCCTCGCCAAACTTTCACCTCTTTCAATAGGAATTTAAACCTAAATACCTTGCGTAGGAAAGCTTTCACTTTTCAGGAATTACTTTAGACGTTAACTCAATTAATTTTGAACTCAATAACGGGAGGTTAGAGGTGAAATTTGTTTGGGCGCAGAGGAGTTTTTCCGAAGGCGGTAGGCTTAAAACTCTCGAAACCAATTCTCGAGGGTTCCGAAGGTTTAAAGCCTCCAAACAATGGATGGAACAATTCGATATTTAGCCGATTATAAACGTTCGCAGTAATGCTCTTAGCGAGGTGTGATTTTTGTCTCGATCCTATAGAAATACTCCTCTAGATACCTCTTATAAGAGGGATAGAATTTCAAGAGATAATTTAAAATTATTTTAATAACCTTAAAGTTAGTTGAAAACCCACACAAACATTTGAGTTAAGAAAAGTTGTTTTGTGATTTTTTACATTTTGTAGCAGTTTGCGTGGCTATTTTTTCATAATTTTTATGCACTATTTCATTCAACATTTATAAATAAGTAATAAAAAGAAATCCATTTTTAAGCTACAAACATTTCTACGTAACCTTTACAAAAAGGATAGATAAGACAATGTAAAGTAGGTACCTACCTAATTGTCTCGTCAGTTTTCCACGCTTGACTATAAGCCTAGTGCGGGCGCGAGTGTCACGATCGACTGCGTATGCGCAACGTAGCGCAGTGTGCGCCGAGCCGTGAAACTCTGTAATTGGGTGTGTGCCGTGTGCGCTCACCCTTAGCTGGACAATACTTCAGTGCACGGTCACCTTATTATTTGCATGTTTCGTTATCTATATTACATGGCTTGTTGAAATGTGCATTTAGTATATTGGTTAATCTGTTTTATTTGTTTTCTTACACATCATATCCCAAACTAATGAAATGAAAATATTTGTACTTGTTCAAATAGGCCTTTACAAGCACTTATTAATACGATATTCAGACTAATAAGCTAAAACTAAACTATGCAGCACTTACCTAGGTATTTAATACCTATGTACGGTTTTTATTTCACTATCAATGGTTACCAGATAGTTAACAAAAATGAATCAGATTTTTTAACGTTGGAACTGTAGATGTCTCTTTTAAAGTTTAGTCCAATAAATTTATAAACAAGTCTATATCTATATCTACCTAACTATTAAAATTGGCCAATTATTAACATTGCATATTAATTTTAATAAAGGTTATGATTTCTATTCCTATTTATGATTTTATTTATCACAAACGACTATTACTTAGACTTAAATAAATAGGTGTGTTTTGACTCTGAAAAGTAGGTAGAGGTACATACCACTATAGATTATTACCGAGATATAATAATCTATATCATATCTATATAATTTAGAATAATAAATTATAATACACCAGAAAGTATTAGGTACCTATTAATAATTTTATTAATATAAACAAAAATTACCATAACATACTTCTATGACCATTAAAATTTTAATAGCTTACTATTGAAAAAAAATATCTGTATTAAAATCAAAGAGTTTAAATATCAGTCAATTCAGTTCCCATTTAAAATGTTCGATTTTCAAATCCGTAGCGTCGGGAAAACGCCGACGGGAGGTTGCCGTCGGACTCCGCGAGTGCCGTTCTCCCCTCCACCAATGGCAGACCAGTACCCGCCCCACGCAGACCGAGACAGAGCTATGCGGGAAAGCCACGCGTGCGACAAGGATGGACATTGTGCGTGTATGCGTCGAGCGGGGGAAATATGATGCATCGTGTTGTTTTAGTATCGGTTACTGTTCGATTTATTTATGTATTTTATTTTTTGCGATAGGTAAGGAGTGGATTAACTCCAAGTTATGTATTCAGACTGCCGTATCAAATGCTGCCTCATGATATTATATGTATTATTTTGATATCTTTATAGGTAGGTACTTATTTCATTTTTAATGATTTATATATTAATAAGTAGGTACTTATCTCATTTTCTTGCTCCTATAAGTGAACTAAAAAAACAAATAAAAACATTTTATTGTCAAAAATAAAATCATAAATATCACGAAAAGGACAATCATCCAAATATCACTCATACAAATAATCTTATTTCTTTAATTGTTGTTACAACTATGTTTTTGTTAAAAGTAGCATCAACTTGACTACTACATACATACCTACCAGCGAGCTACGTTAGTGTGAGTCGGAAAATGAGTTTTCAATGTGTGCGTGTATATTCCACAGAAGGGGAAAGCGCCACCATACGCACGATTATAACTTTACATTTTGAAAATGGAACGTCCATTTAGCTTCTTGCAATGTAAAAACTGGCTTCATGAAAAATACAAATACTTATTAGGAATTTGTTTACTTTTCAAAAAGGAAAATTAATTTACAAATATTTTTTCGTAGCACCTGCTACATTAGAAGTGATTTCAATTTTTATATCATATAATGAAATTAAATGACAATAATCCATAATTGGTCTCCACAGGCACTTCTGAATCGTCGACTCTAATGGTTGGTTCGAAAGACGAAGAAAGGTAGACTGTCCTCTTGATACGTGGACATCACTAACCAGGTATTTCGTAGACCATGAGTTTACAAACAGCTTAGGACAAGAAGGGAGTTGTTAAGTCTCATTTACTTACCTGCGACTTTAGTGGCTCCGTTATGGAAACTGTAACGTAAGGGCCGTAACGACAGAAAGGAGTAAGGTTCGAATTGTTTGGTTGTTTGTTCCCTATCTTAATAAATATATACTAAAATCAAATACATATTCATAAATATCTTGTGGCAATATACAATATTATTCACCCTTGGTAATTATCACGAATGCAACATGGTTATAAATTCAGTTTCTTTATTTATAAATTCATAGCTTAAGGCGACGAAGGGTACATATCATTATAATGTTCTGATACCATTGTTTTTATGTCGCAGACTGTATATAGGGTTTGTTCGGTTAGATTAGGGTAAATGACTTTAATATTATTTTTATTAAAACTAGCTTTATATTATATTTTACGTTCAATTACCCGCTGCAGCTGCTCGAGATCATTTTGTTAATAAAATTATTCGAGCTTAATGATGAAGTTCAAATGCTTTTGGTGAACAAATGTTTTTGCAATAATTCTTTGTGAAAACAACGATGTAGATATCTAAATGTTCACTAAATTAATCTAATCTATCACGTAATTCTCTCTTGTCGTAACTAAGTCGTTTTTTACGCCTTTAGTTTTAGTTGCTTGGTTGTCGTTCAGATTGAAGGTAGGTAAATATTGTTGTAATGTAGTGTATCTCATTATGTAGGTACCTATGTTTTTTGTTCTTACAAACTATAGGTACTTATCTTGGTAAATAGTCTTAGAAGAAAGTTGATGTTTTAAAGTAGAATAAAGATAAAGCTTATAACATTTATTTCGTCAAAGTATCATATACAAATAAATTTATTTCCTTTTAAATTCAATTAAAGAAACATCTAATCCTTTCGTCGGCCGATGCCAAAAACGCTGTAAGTCGAAACCGCACAAAAAACTGCGAGCGCGGTTGACGGAAGACACCGCACATCAAATTGGCTGCATCCCGGTCTAATCTGTAACCTATCGCTGAAAAGAATGATCGACCTTTTTTAATACCGATTTGTGGTACAAGTGACAAGATGTGGCGATCATTGTGCACCTGGAACCTAAGTAAAGCTGTGATATAAGTATATAGTTAATAATTATCATAGTGTACTGGTTTTTTTTTTGGCTGTCCCTAATATTTATAATGTTTCAAGGTAGGTAATTAAAACATAAGTATATTTTTTATTCAATATATTTAGGTACCTACCTAGTTATTAATTGTTATGTGTAATCCCACAATATAGGTAAGACATTTCTCATCACTTATTACGTTTCATTCATTCAGACTGTACTGAATCGTTTTAGTAAGGTAAAAGATGTAAGTATGAAAAATAACGCTTTAATAGTAGGTCTATTATTAATATCATTTGAGACATCATTAACCTAATCCATTCGAAAAAATGACATAAATAAAACATATCGTCCACACCCGCTTCCGCCCGTCCCATGCGCCTACCGTCTAATCTATCGGCATGCACAAAGCATTCGTTACTTAAAGCCGTGCGCGGGATGTTGTTGTGAGCCGCCAGCGCCAGCGCCAGCGATGCGTGTAAGGTGCTGCAGCTGCGGACGCGCCTCGCTCTTGCCCCGTTAGAGGGTACTGCACTGATTTATGATCGTTCCTGCCAAATATTTACTTATGCCAATTGTCGTTGGAGTCATTTGGCAAATGGTCTGTTTAATATCGACTGTGATTGGACCACTGTGATGGTTGGTCTTTTACTGAACTTATATATGTAACGGTGATAAGGCATTGTGAAACGGTCTCTAAGGTACGAAACTATATAGGTATAACCATTAAAGTCTTAAAGACGAATTTAATAAACACACTTCATTATATTTTGCACAAAAGCTCCGTCGCCGAGATTCTTTCTATACGCAATGTTACAAAACGCACCAAGAACAATCCCTTAACAAATGCGAAACTACAAAATAAGTCTATCGATGCGTAAATTAAGGATCCGACGCTATTCACCAAAGGTATGAGTGCAAATAAAAAAAATGTAAAGAAAATGTTTTAGCCCCGCGTATCTAGATGTCCCGCTGCGGTATTCCACATTGTTCTTAGACAAACACTTTCTTTATACAAGAAAAAGTTCCATTATTTATTTTTTAGTAAATCGGCCGCGATTTCTATTGTTGCGAGCCTAGCGATTTTTGATGGTTGAATTAATCTGTATTCAACAAGAGCCTAAATTAAGCGCCCGGCCAGCGAGCGTATTGTATCGATGTTTTGCGTCGTGCAAACAAAACTTAGGTGAGTACCAATCGCAAAATGTTATTATTTCGAAAAACGTATCATTTGACCTTGGCAAAAGATGATGGCTCAATCAAGGCGGAATAACCAGCCGTGTCGAATACCGTGTCATGGCATCGCAAAATCTCACAATAAGTATGAGCAACCGTGAAATTAGGCCGGTATGAATTAGGGCTCGCTCATTCTTGGGATGATCGGCGTAACGAACGCCGCGTGGCCATTGTGAAGGCGAGCGGGCGGCGCGGCGTGGCGTGCGAAACCGTTTTGTTGACTTTACTACGTTTGGCGGGCGGCCGATATGATTGTGACGTTGTTGTTAATTAATTGCGTATGACGAAACTTGCGTCGGCCGACTGGTTGTTTATTTTGTGTGAACTTATCATTATTTACATCCCTCGTGTACCCACCTATCTATAGTTGTAGCCATCGAAATCAACGCTTGCCACTGAGTTCGAAATTAATCCGTTTTTTACATACCTATCCGGTTTTGTGTTAGGTATACCTTTTTATAGTATCCTACCAATACGTATATTTAATATTAAGTTAATGACTTTATGTAGAGATAGATAAATACGATGGTTAAATGTAGGTAGGCAGGTATGTGCTTTCGTTTGACTCTATATCGATCTATTTCTGATGAAAGTTTACTAACTCTACCTCGAGTCAAAAGAGTTAATAGAGCTTTTAATGTGTTCAGAATCCAAACAAAACATGCAATAGTTCCATAGTAAATTGTATAGTAAATACCTAATAGTAGGGACCTATTTTGATACTAAGTAGGTAGAGTAGTTACAACATTTTAGTACCCCTTTCTGCTTATCCCGCGAAACCTTTTACGTCTTACATTACAATACCTAAAGTCGTGAACATAAACATTGAGGGTACGAGGGTAGTAAAATATTTTATCCACACTTTACGATCACGCTCCGGTGACAGGAAATAGGTAAAGACTGAAATTACTAATAAAAATATTGCAAAGACATTGAGACCGTATTCTCAATATGGAAACAATATAACAATAATATTCGGTCATTATAGCAAAGATCATATACATTATTGAAGACCGAAAATATCAATTACAAGATCCACAAACTTGTAGAACCTCAGTTTAGAATAAAGAATAGGTTCCTTTAGGTATATCGTGAAAAAACAAACAAACTTTCAATGTTACTTTTGGTGATCAAGGTATTCGTTTTTTGAGAACTAAGTAAATAGCTTATCTATATATATAAAAATCAATTGCTGTTCGTTAGTCTCATAAAAACTCGGGAATGGATGGACTGATTTGGCTATTTTTGGTCTTGAATTAATTGTGTAAGTACAGGGATGGTTTAAAGCATTCAGCTTTTTGATTAATTGATTCTGAAGCAGTACGAAGTTTGCCGGGTCAACTAGTTAGTTTATATTTATTTACATTGTTGTTGGGTAAAAAAAAATTCAAAATCCTACTGAAATTTTTGAATCATTCGTATCGATTGGAATGTTTTAAAAAAAACTGTTTTCCTGTTGGTATAATAATGCCTTTCTACCATTCATATGTTTTCTTTATTTGTAGGTATATAGATAGTCTATTTCTGTATAAGTAGGTACCTATGTATTAACTCAGTTTGTTTACAGTTAATAGATAACACAATTACTCGACAAATTACTGTTATTACTTCAAAGATGTAAACATTTCCGTAACATTCCAACATAGAGATGATTTCATTTAAATAAAGAATTTTCACCCGGTCTACTGTCTTCTAGATATCGATTGACATTCAAGAAAATGTGAAACGTTTTCCCAATACACAAAACTTCTGGTCTCCGTAAATCCAATAGCCCTACAAATAGAACATGCTGAACACTGAAACACTACACTGTACCTAGCACACTACCTATCACCTATACTTGAAACAAAAACAATTGTCATGGCAAAAGATCCCAAAGACGGCGTCATACAACAAGCTCCAAGCGACTGGCGTACCAACTTGCTAAGTGCGAATGTGGGCGTGTGGTACAGACGCGGTGGGTTCGGTTGTGTGCGTGGTCACGGCGCGGCTGTGTGCGTCACCCACCCTAGGGTGAGCGGAGCTGCGAGGCGAGGTTGAACATCGTCCCCTTTAGGCCCCGCCCCCAGCGATGCTCACACGGCTGAGTTGGAATCAGATGGCTTGGCCAGTCGCAAGCGAGCCGTGACATCGTGAACGGTTCGCAGCTTCCAAACGTGCTTTCGCTCAATACTTAGGGTATTCGATGATTACGCGCTACACTGACCATTGGGTGCGTTTAGAAACTTGTCAAATTAAAGAATTCCCGGTTTGCACGTTTATGCGTCGCTGATCTCATTGATTTGTCGGACTGTGCGTTTCTTATATTTTTGTTTATTTTATGTTTGTGTGTTTTCTGTGCGGACTGTGTGATATTGTTTCTACTGTGCCGGCATTTGTTTAGGTAGGTGGTTTACTACAATATTAGAATAAATAATTTAATGTTAAGAAAGTCTTGTTGAATGCTCGGACGTCCGTGTCATTCTGTCACATAGCATCTACGGTGCTACGAGCAGTGCTACGACTAACTTCCTGCTACGAACAGTTATTCCCAGATAAGCTAAATATAACAAGTTACAAGTTTAGTATATTTTGTATCTGCCATTTAAATGAATAGCTTAATGAGCAACCAAAATACTATTTACTAAATATAATGCTTGGGTATAAATAACTGTTGAAACGATCATGTTAATCATTGGTTAAATCAATGACAAAAATATTTAGATTTCCATGAAAACTTTTTTTTAAGTATTTATGTTAATACTTTCCAAATATATTTTTTACTACGCAAATGTAGCAATGTATCAGTTCTTAGAATAATTTTAATTGAAATTATTTGTTTAAAAAAATAATATCATAACTCCTTGTAACATTAAAATAATATAAAAAAAAATATTTTACCTATAAAAACCCATCACTTTTACTTTTTAATTTAAATTTAAAGAAACACGTAGATAGGTAGGTACCTGTATGGTCTGACAGAGTTATCCCTATGGATGTAACATGATATTTTTGTTTGGGCCACGTACCCTACGAGGATTTTTAAACTTAATACCTATCTATTGTTATAGATAATTCGTAATAGTAAACATTTGGTCTTATTGTTATTTTTTTGCCGCGTAATTTGATAACTTTTGTAAGGAATTTATTGGCAATTTAATAGATACTATTTAATTGACCGTAATTTATTATTTTTTGTTAAAGAAATTAGACATAGGGGAAAGGCTTTTTTTTCCTAAAGAAATTATGTATATCTTTGACAATGTTACAGTTAGAGAAAATGAAAAACTAATAGAGCTTACAATCTGTAAATTATCTACTTTAAAATTTAAAATTGCCATGTAGACAAACTCAATCAACTACCTACCTTAATATTTTTTTTTGATGTCCGACGTATTTTATAAATTGCACCAATTATGTCATAATCATAAACAATATGTTGCAAATAAATAAACAGACTGTCAAATTTGTTCAGACATATATCTATTGACGGCACATTCCTTTGAACTTGCCGTGCGGACCAAAAGGAGCTGGTACCCTATTGACAAAAACGCGTATGTCCAAAAATTTTGTAATTTCGTTAAATAGAGATCTCGAGGCCCTTTGTTGGTACTTGGAAGCAAATAATTTTTGCGGTAAGCGATACTTGATGCACAATAGTTGACAGTGACGTGGGACCGGGCCAGTTTTGTGTAACAATAAGTACTTACCTACCTACCAAACGATTTATTTTCGAATGTAGAATTAGTATAAAATTTATCGTAAGTTATATTTGGGGTATCTCGTTGAACTGTTTTTGAAGTAGGTTGGTAGATATATTAAATAATAGAATTTCTTAGTAGGTAGGTGGATTTTATGCCATTATCATAGTTCTTTTAAATAGTAGGTAATTTATTTAGAAATAAAAAATTATCTGACTTAGTACCTCATAATTAATTTATAGATGTAAATAAAATTAAGTAGCTAGGTTACCTGTAGCTATATTATAATATAGATATTTATTTTTGACACCAAAAAATTGCATAAAAAATGGCGACACATCAAACACACCGCTATAAAATGCAACAAAAATCCATAAATAAAAATCAATAAATATTACAAAGTGCAAGTCAATTCAAGCGTGCCGACAAAGTATTGCAAAAGTAACACCATTCATATGTAACACTCTACTATTATTTATACTTGAAAAGCCATCGTGTTCGAGTGTTGACAACCCTATTATGTAACAGCTCCCAGGGGTGCCTCTCGCTAGTACTGCGACATTTTTTTCACCGTGTTAATGACATATTTTTTGACAAAGAGAGACATAACCATTGATATTTTTGCAAAGATTCTCACATGCTGTCATTACACGGTGTTCAAAGTTATTGCTACTATGGGTAATGGATTTACAACAAATAATAGATGTGACACCTGAGTAAATTAGGTTACATTTTAATATGTAAAATCATCCATTTTTATTACCTTTATTAAATATGTTTTATTTGATCAACCCTCTGGAACATTTGAAATTTTTAAAAGTGTAGTTAATAATTATTTACTAGACAATTACCTACATTCAACAATTATCACCTTCATAAATAGTTATAAAAATTATTAGGTACCAAATTAAGTATCTACCCAAGTAAAATAGGTAGGTATTCATGTGAAAAAAAAAGTTGTCTCAAACCTCAACCATATTTAAGGACAGATACTTCAAAACTGATTCCTTTATATGCCTATTAATCTTCATTTTTGACTAAAGCATAGTAAAGCGCATCAATTAAATAATCTCCTTACTAAATTCATCGGTGACTTCCCGTGTTACGGTGCCTAAGATATTATTAATAATATATACCTATAAAAATAAATATAATCTGAGATGAGTTCATAACACCTCTCCGTTCTCAATAGCAACCCTTCCGACGATGAGGCTTAATAAGGATTAAGATAGAGCCTTTTTTAAGGTAAAAAGCTTTCGATGTATCTCGCTTATATCTCGCCTCTTTTATTTTGATGGCGGCATTGTGTCGATTTGAATTCTCGTTAAGATATATTTTTTATGGTAACTTTTAAAAGAAGTGTTAAATTATCATGCAATTATTAATTAGTAAAGATTCTTCATCAACAAATTCACTCTTAAAGAATTCTAGTGGTATTTTGTTAGAAATTCTTTGTGATGAGTAGATATCATTAGTTCATTACACCTCATCATTTGATACTTTTACGTCTTTTTAATGTTGTATAGTAGCTCAGCAGTCAGCTCGTACAGTAGAAAGGTGAGGATGCCTTATTCTATACGTCACAATGGTAGCAGATTGATTTATCGTGCCGCCGCCGTAACGTGCGTGCCATAACCTACTGTTGTGTGCGGTTGTCGAGGCAGACGCTCGCGATGTAGCGATAGCACGATCTCATGGCTGGCTCAGAATAAGTCTGTTTTCTGTTATGTTCCAATTTGAAAAGTATGAACTAAGTACCTATATAGGAGTATTTTATTGTTAAGCTAATTGTAAGGCATTAGTGAAATTAGATAGTGAATGTTATTGAAAAAATAAATGGTAATTGGTAAAGTGAAAAAATATTACCGTTATAATATCAATTACGTGGCAAAATAATTCACTAAAACAAAAATAACGCTAGGTAGCTAATTGAAAAATTCAATTAGACACTAAAAATAAAGATACAAAACCGACACTAAAATTTTCAACAAATCCACCGAAAAACCAATCAGAGAAAACGCCAACAAAATCAATGTCTATTTGTTTTGCGGTCGGTACGCGTCAGTTTTAAATCAATGTAACAAATCGCCGCTAGGGCTTTGTGCTGACCGTACAAACGAACGGCAATGCACCGAGAGATTGTAATTTATTCCTATTCTGACAGCACTAAAGTGTATAGACTATAGACTTTCCGACTCCTCCGGGCGATATTCGGTAGCTATAAACAAACTTTGGATGATGGAAATATGTAAGTTTATACAAACGTGAAACCTGAGACAGCAGTATTTCTGCTACGAAAATACTTTATAGTCTTTATACGTTTGACATGAAAATGGTTTTAGGTAGGTATTTAGGTACGTTTTTATGTAGCTGGATAAATAAACTAATAAATCAATAACAACAAATTAACTATATGCCCATGTATAATGAGTAGGTACCTATTGCAATTGGTTTCATCAACTTAACCGTAGTAGCTAAGGTATATCTAAGCATTTGATGATTTTTTAGTCTCTGTCTCTTATAATCTGTGTCTAAACCTCATCAAAAAATAATTTAGAATTCAAATGAAATAAAAAAAAACATCACACGAATACGATGACACTTGAAAATTCAAAGAACCCACTAAGCATCGCGTTCATTTACTCTAAAACTTTGTGGAGACGTCACATCACTGTTAATTATGTACGTATACAAGTTTCTGAAAGCGCCCCAGTTCTGTTTTATTTTTAAAAAAACGTAGTGAAAAGGAAGAGGCTTTGGCTTTGACGTTGCAACTTAAATACGTGAAGAGCCCTCCGCGAAATGGTATATGTTTTGTGTAAATTGTGAACGTACCGAACGCACGTGCGTTCGTGCCAAGGGTGCTTTGATGACATTCAAAACCGCCTCTTTAACTGTATAAAAATCAATTTGTTAGAATACACGGACAAACAAAAAAACAACGCGAGTTACCATTACAAAATCTATCGGTTGTACTAAAGAGCGAGGTATTAGCGCCACCTGCGAGCCGAGTAACGACGCGACGTTGAATCAAAGCGGGAACTAATGAGGTGTGCGCAAGCGGAACCTACCAGACATCCGATCCTTAAGAGAGCTCTGTGGAAATACGCGCCGTTAGTGCGGCGAAATGAATTTACCGTTCCAACTTCAAAAAATAAAGAAAAACAAATACGATACATCTCCTATGTAATGTACGTACAAATTGACAAATAAAATACTGTATCAACACATTGTATTTTTGTAGGTAGGTAAGTACGATGATTTCATCAATTCATTTAAGTAGGTGCACAGTTTTCCTGTCTTCTAAACAATTTCCTTTGCAATAACTTTCATATATAGTTGGAATTAACAAAAAAATTATTGAATACCATAATATAAAGATTACATACAACTAAATAAAGAAGACATGTAAAGTGAAGATGAGTTACATCGTAATCACACGCAGTAAGCGCTCTGAAGAGTTTCAAATCTAGTCGACCCGTGTAGGCACCCATGTCCGAATTGAATCTAAAAACTACGTCCAATAACTTTTCACAACACTATTCGAAGAATAACAGACAAGTTATCGGCATGCTAACATTATCTCCGATGCCGGGAGCTAAGCTAGAATTTAAAATCGTTGCCGACGACTTTATCCCCGTTTAGAGTGCTTTGCATGCAGTCTCCGAGTTGGAGCCTTTGACGTGCTCAGACGGCCACTTACAACGAAAAACTGTGTTTTTTTTATAACATTCCCAACATTTAGGTACTTTCCTGAATGTTTTTAGACGCCCACGACTACTTGCGTGTCTGCAATGTTGCGGATTTGTACAGTTAAATCGAGTTTTTATATCAAAATATTCACATAAAAATCAGGTTTATAATCAGTTCAAACTGCCCAAATACAGCAAGCCACTGAACTAATGGATAAATATTTTTTAACGCTTTAAATATGTACGTCCATTTCATTTACTAGAACGTGTATTTCCAAAATTGTTAAAAATAACTTTCACCATTTTGCCTGTGTGCATGCTGAAGTCAAATCTTTAACTTCGAACATCTATGGGCGGCTAATTATCCTAATTAGAAACAACTTTTTGTAAGTACTGTAACTGGATATACTCTGTGTGGCGAGGGTAGATAAAGGCATAAAGGCAGCCGGCGATCGCGCCGCGAGATAAGCGGACGTTTGATTGGCTGTGATGTATTATATTTTGTATATGTCAGCTGAGTTGCCAGTTGTAAAAAATGATCATGATTTTAATGGTGAAAGTTTTGTGCGTATTTTTTGTAACTAAATTTAGATTCTTCAAGCTCAGAAAATAGTACGATCGACGACCTTCGGGAATGTACGCACCCGTACGTAAACTACGATCGTATACGATGTCAAATTACTTATGTATAAGAGTCCGAAAGACTTCTCGCCATTAGTGTCCAAACATCAATACTTTGGCGACGTTTTTTATTAGTGAAACTCCACTTTGGTTCCTCTCGCTTTGACTAGATTCAAAGCGAGTGCTCAATTTAGGCGACCCTTAGCTACCTTTAGACTATTGTACTTCACTCGTTGGGGGAATATATCAAAGTGAAGTCATTCGATTGGGACTTGAAAAGATCAAATACGTGTCCCGATATTTTGAGTACCTGACTTGTAATGCGATTGCTTATAAACTTATTGGTGGCGTAATCTCTTGAGATATATATTTCTCGCAAATCATATTTACAGCCAATATAATCGAGGTTAAGCATGAATTCTAAGGAGGAAAAGTATCAAGATCACGATTTGGATGTTACATTAATTTGCTTTGCATTGATTTTATTGAAGGACTAATAGTTTGCTAATGAGTCGCACTAGCAATTTGTTATAAACTAGCATTTGTTATTAATTGAAAAACTATTCTAATAAACACATAGTTAGTTTTTTAAATATTCTAACATACCTAAGTTACATACAAACACTACTCGCGTGTATTATTAACTCAAATTCTACTGACAACATCTCAGTTAAACAAAAAAACAAACATTCAACCGACAGACGGACATACGGAACCGACTACCGTTCGGTTGCCAACAATATGGGTGGTAGGTACCTCTAAACTATCTACATCTAACTTCATTACTATCGATCATTATCGCTCACGAAACGAACCCAACTATTTGTAGTATGCAACAATAGATGGCGCTTTCCAGCTAACACAATTCAGCAGCATCATCTACCAATTAGCATCGCCCATCTCTTTCCATCATTTATCAAGGTTTTTCAATAGAGTGAGATGCAGTTATTCCAAAGGAGCGCACTTTGATTGTAATTGATGATGCGATTGTCTATCGTATTGGGGTCAATGAATTTCTTTAAACGTGAATTTCTTTGGTTGCAGGTCACGAAGCGAAACGATGGATTCTTAGGTGCGGGCGCGCTTTGTCAAAGATTTGCGGGTCGTGTATCAAAGATTAAGTAGTAGAGGGGTCATTCGAGTGTGGGGTGTTCGAGGGGTGGGGTTAAGTTTGCGGGGTGGCTCTTCACGGGGGCTGGGGGCGGCCGGCGCCGGCGCCCGCGCACGCCGCCACCACGCTGGTCGGCGGACTGGTGGCGCCGCCGCGGGAACCCACCACGGCGGCAGAAGCTTTCTGGAAGATGCCGCACAAAGGTGAATATCAAAACAATTATATATATATCTGTACCTATCCTGGGCCATTCGGACGGTTGAGAACCCTCTGCGCTCACCGAAACAGTCCGCGTAAGGGTGTAAAAGCCATCTGAGGCTAACACCTTCTTGTCCATTAAAAAACAAGGGCTTTTCGGGCATATTGAATCTAATTCGAAGCAAAATAAAGCTTATACTATGGTAACCAGAGAGCTCATACATTGGCAACTACGTATACCTATAAATGTTTTCATCCAGACACAGAACAGGCTTGTTCATGCAATTCAGGTCAGGCCAATCTGTTATTTGTTTCACTTCGTGTCTGAAAGTCGACAACGCATTAGCTAAGCTAAGTATTGCCAATATCCATTAGAAAGATATTAAGAAACCTTTACGCTTATCTTTTGCTTAGGTGCCTATGATTACAGATTTTCGTGTAGGTATAAAATTATAATTAGGATGTCTCTAGGTATATTGGTATTAGGTTCTTATATTTGTTAAAAGAATATGAATTCACAAAGCTCAACTAATAAATTATATGAAATATTGTATTGTCAAAATATTGAGAAAGAGGCTTTAGAATATACACTTTTAGCAGGTAGGTAGGTATAAGCGTAATGCTGATGTATATAGGAATGGCTAATAACTGCGCTAACAAGGTGTTGAAGTTTACAAGCACTTGTTTACAACTATACAAATGTTACAACTATACAGCGTTACAAGTTAACAACATAAGAGAACTTGCCGACTTCCTAACTAACCGTCTTGGGATTTGGTTTTCATAACTGCTACTATTGGAATATTTTCTAGTTTATTATTTTACTAGGAGATGTAACTTAGTTATATTTGAAGGCTTTATTGAAACAAAATATTTAAGACTAGTGGCTCCCCGCCGTATCCCCCGCTTTCCCGGGAGAGCTTCCATTTTCCCGCGATAAAAAGTAGCCTATGTCCTTTCTCAGGCTCTAGACTATCAGTGTACCGAATTTCATTTATATCGGTTCAGTAGTTTTGGCGTGAAAGTTAGAGTGACAGTCAGAAAGACAGATACTGCGTTTATAATATTAGTTAGGATAATGTTTGAGCTAAGCTTGCCGATACTTACCTGTGCTTTTATATCTGTTCCCGGGAATTTGAGATCTTTTATGTACTAATCTAGTTTATATTTTCTCTGGCTATAAATAATAATTCTATGCCTAGGACATTTTTCACACATGGCCTATCTGATTCCAAAATAAGCAGACCTTGTAGCCAGATAGCCATACTTCTTTTCAATAATGCCACAATCAATAGTTATTTACATCCAGACACATAACAAACATGTGACACAAATGTAGGATTCGAACCCAAGTCGAGGAAGTCAAGGTCTAACCACAATGGTAACTACCTGGTCTATGTGCCAAATGACTATTATCTATATGCTTAATTTAGTCACAATATTGTACCAATAGATTTTTGTGTAGATGTCTTGGTATATATAGCATTGAGTTTTTTATGAGAAGACTATACTACTTTTTCTAGTCTACAAACGTGAGAAAATCATGAGAACTCATCGAGTATTTATCGAGAACCTACAGTAACAGTGCCGGCCTTCGCTTTATGAAGCCACTGTATAAGTTGGAATAAGCGTTTCGCGACGGTGTCCCACAGACTACGGTAGGTATACAAGTTCAATACCTGGGCCGTGCATTTACCTAGAGTTCAATTAAAAAGTTTGTCACTAATAATACAAGACTTTTTTGATTTTTGCTACCATACTCTTCAGGAATGTTAAACTTTAGGAATAAGTTCAGGAAATAAATTATTTATTTATTTTTTCGGAAAACTAACAGCTATTGACATTTCTTTTTTTTAATGTTATAATTTCAAAGTGTAGATATTTAAAATATAAAGAAATGCAACTTTATAGATATTTAATACTGATACAAGAGCATAGAAACAAGACTTATATCGCGCATTTTTTAAACAAAGCTTCACTACCACATTCCAAATTTACATTCTGTAAATCACATAAGTATGTACCTACCTACCTACATAGGAGCTTTTCGTACTTACGACACTCTAAACGTTGGTATAAAACTTTAACATAACACAAATGCCTGTCAATACAGAATTTCCAACACTCACCTTCACCAAGACACCATTAATTTAAATAAAATACTTCCCCAACTATTGTGGAGTCCACGAAGCGCCCGTCAAGTTAGCAAGTTTACAAGTCATTAAAGTTAACTGACCTTTCAAGGCAAATACAAGTACCTACGTCTAACATTGGCTTTACGCTGAGTGCAACCATTACTACCTATACAGTTTCGTATGGTTAGGATGTTATAGATTTTCTACTATTTTGATGCACTTAATGTTTCTTTAAAAGATATACATAGTAGGTAATTTTAAAGTAAATTAAAAAAGTTCCTAACAGATAAAAGAAAGATTGGGAAAGCGTAGCTAAATCCTTGTGGTAAACCAAAATTAGATAGGTAATTATCATATTACATAAATATATAATAACTTCGTGAGTTACCTGTAGGTCTCTATTACTAAATAGCGTGATTAATTCACGAACGAAGGCAACTATCTAAAATTTACTAGACACAAAAACGTTATGCACCTAAATCTATTAGAGCCAGTGACTTGGCTTAAAAGCATAACAGAAATATAATTATGTTCCGCCATAGCCAAGCCAAGCAAACGGAGCATGCGACAATTGTGTCACATTAATCGTCAGATAAAGACAAATAGACCGGAAAAACAGTTGTATGAGAGAGATAAACAGCATTTTCTTTGTGACTACTCTTAAGGAATTTTAATGATTGAGTACTCGGTGCTACGGGTCGTCTGTCTCGATTCAGAACGTCTTGCATATTCAAATTTTGAAATAGCAATAGGGATTTGCACACTTTTTTACTTTTAATTTATTTAACCGCTATCGGAACTTGAAGTGGGGTCTAAAAAGACAACATAAGTATGATCCTGTAGAGATTTTGTTTTTTTAGCTCATTATGAAAATCTTATACCTACTCAAAAGTTATTTAAATAAAGTTAATTCACTTCTTGTGAATACAAAAATACAACAACCGTTACGCCATCGCTGGTTAAAGCGGTTTAAAGAATTAGAAACAAAACATAAAAAATACAAACAAAGGAAAAGAAAGGATCGATGGATTTGCAAAACAATCACAATAAAAAGACAAATCTTTCACCTAACTGTATTTTAAATGCATGCCTTTGTTTGAATTCTGAAACAATACTAGATGTTGGTTTTTTTGGGCATAAGTAATTCCCTAAAAAAACTGTGACAATTTCAATTAAAATCTTGACACTTAGTTTTTATAGCTAATATCATAATTGTAAGTAATTTAAAACATTTCATAAAATTGTCATACTACATTACTAAAATAATAAACGGGCAGTTACAAAAACACACTAAAGTTCATTGACAAAAACCAAAAAAAAAAAACAAAGTAATCCTGCAGAATGTCTATGGTCGTATATTTTTTCGTTGCGCATCCACTGAAGGGGCGTGGTTGACGATATTCGCGATAAATTATGTCAGGAGTAACAAACGAGTTTCGTTCTCAATGGATGTCATTTGTTAAATGTTTTATTTAAATAAAAATAGAAAAAAATACATTGATACCCTTCGACGTACAGACGGCGTACGTTTTTTTAGTCTTGCAACTGTATTTGGTTTTTCTTACTGAATATACTTATAACATTTTCTGTTACATTTTTAATTAAATTAAAAGTTACGATATTTATTTAGACCCAAAGCTGCATCCATTATCCACGGTCATAATCCTTATATTCAAAAACTAAATCTGAATAATCGAAAACGGGATTCAGCGCATCCAAAATGGCGTTTAACGTACAATTAAATCTCCCCCATAGATTAAGCAATTCAAAAACAGATACAAAATAATAATAAGGGCTCTTAAGTGGGGGTTGTCTGTTAGACACCAGGTGCGCTGTCATGTGCACGCACCCTTATGTACTTATGGGTTAAATAACTAGTAAATAATGTATAAAGAACGTTTGATTAATGTTTCATATGTATTTTTTATCCGTCTGTTATTTTCTCGAAAACAAATCATGTTGATTTAAAAGTTTGAATTAAATGAAAATAAAATTATCGATAAAATCTTTGGATACCAAGGTGTAAGGTCTACATTTGTAGGTTTTTATAACAGATAAACAGGTTTATAGTAGGTACACTTTTGATTTTTATGCAGTCATCTTATCACAGAAGAGCCGCCTGTGCGTTGTCAACTTGCACAGAATTTTATCTAAGAAAACTCATAGAATTAAATACCTACTTACTTAGATACTAATTAAAACATAGATTGGTACATATCTGTGTATCCTCCATTATTAACAATTGCAAGATTGTGTTTGAGATATTTTTACGTTCTTCTTTTGCGGTCGAAGATAGTCTTTTACTAGCCCGTATCGTCACAGAAAACACTCCTCAATCCAAACATTAGCAATAGTTGCGTATTTATAAAACTAAACCCAATAAATTCACAAAATAAAAACTACATCTATAAATAAATTTTATAGCGTGGCACCCATAAAAACGGGGATTAAAAATAAATCGCTCGAATAAATTGCACCTCTGAAATTAAAACACTCCCTCACACGACACGCGTACTTGCGCCAACAGTGGGCGAGGCGGCAGTACTAGCCACACGCTGAGGCGGAAGCGATAAGCTTTAGGTACTTACTATGTTACGTGTGGGACATTGTGTTTTGATAGCACTTGAATTTTAACTTATAGAGTGGACAGAACATTATCATTTCCCATTGAAATGGCTGCCCCGGATAAGATATGAAATTTATTATCAAATAAGTTTACAAATTAAAGAAAAATGGATATCTTTAGTATAGCTAACATTGTCCAATATTATGTTAACTAAAATATACAAATATAGTAAGACATCTATTCAATTGACCACAATTGACACAGCAAAAACTCATATACCTACCTAAACACACACAGCTTACCTTACCACATACCAAACCGCTAACCGCCTATAACATGACAAACAAAACGCGTATTGTTGGGGTCTACCCTAGCGAGTGTCCATTGTTCTTTTAACAGCCGCTCGCTTGTTAGCCAACGCGGTGACGCCCGAAGTACCTAGAGGTGTGATTAATAACGACTTACGCGGGAAACCGTCACTTACCGTTGAACTCGTCACTCGTCACTTAATTGGTCTTAATTAATCCCTATGTGTGGAATAGGCTGAACATATTTGCTTATGTACGTACCGTGTGTTTACGTCGCAATGAGTATTACGACCGATAGTTCCGTTCAGAGTTGTAGCGGGAAGATTTAGTGGCATTAAGTGGTCATATAAATTAATAAACTATATTATCGAGAAGACGACATAAAAATATATCTCCAAACCGATTACAAATGGTAGGTACTTACAAGCAAAGGATAAACCCCGATTCTTATTCGATGCACGCTTCAACGAAATTATACGCGAAGGCGACCGCAGAAAAAATGGCCCAAAACAATGGGCCTTCTCCCCCACCCTTTAAGGCCTTAATCAAGGGCCTGCCCCAAATTCGCCCACAAATTGCATCCAATTGTTCACTTTTTACCGCGAGGCGTGTTTGTAAGGGGTGAAAAAAGGAATAATCTGCCCGACCAACGGTTGGTCGCATCTGATCTAATGCACTCCTATTGAGGTGTATTGGCTTGTAAACATTTGGCTTGCGTTTATAATTGGTTGAACATCCAGTCTGTTCTAGCCATCTGTAATTTTTTTTTTATGTTTACGTAAGTTACCATTGATAAATCCTTAATCCATTCTAACATATCCTGTATATAAAGCCAGTGTCTCCCCGCGGTTTTAACCGTGTACCCAGGGGAACTTCAATATTCCCAGCATAAAGGTAGCTTATGTATAATTTCAGAACATATTCTAACAAAGTACTAAATTTCATCCAGATCCCTTCAGCTGATCGGACAGGAAAGTGAAATAAACAACAAACAAACTTTCGCATTTACAATATTAGTAGGATAGCAATAAATATTGGATAAAAGTCATTATGGAGATCTAAAACAGAATTGTTTTCCAGAAACTACTCAGTGTTTACAGTCCAATCAATTTGTGGCCACTGTTGTTGTCTCGGTTCACAGGAGTTACCTACAGGGGAGCTCGGACTATTAGTTATTCTAACTGTTAATACAATACTATCCTATTGCTATTTACATGTTAATATTAGCGAATTCTCAACATTTATTTAACTTTTCGGACATATAGGTAGGTTAGGTACAGAATTAAAAATAAACAGTTAATTGGACTCAAAATCATGTCAATTTTCAAAAAGAAAAGCCACTGAGCCGTTCAAAACAGTTCGAACACACCAATTTTTGATTGACTAAAGTTTAATGCCTACTTACCAATTTTTTATTTCAAGTACCTACCTTTCGAGCTTTTAAAGATTAAAATTAAAAATATTAATAACAAGTTACCTATCTATTGACCAAAAACCCTAACGGTTATTTCTTTACAATATTTACCTAATAGCAAAAATATCATCGCATCTGTAGAGATTAGATAGAATTTGTGGTTTTCCGACGTGCACCGCGAAACCCTTTTTGTAAGGATACCTTTTTTAATTTTTGCAAAGCGGATTATTTTTTTAAACGGGTTAGGTTTTTTATCACTTTTTGTGCGGAAGATGCGAACGATCTATAGTTCGCCGAGATAATAATCATGTCTGAATAATAACCGTAAGAGAGTCTCTTTGAAGGAATCCTTATTCAAACTTAAAATTCGTACACTCGACAATATTTTTTTTGGTTAACAAAAAATACTGCAGTTTGTGGGTTTATCGCATCTTATTAGTTAGTGTTTATGTCTGAAATATTTTAAGTAAATAATGTACTTACAAATATGTATGAATTTTACCTGACTATTATTACTTTTAGACGTAGAGAGCGGAATTGAGTAGAAACTTTAATAGAGGTCTAAAACAAAACCTCTATAACTCAGCAACCCATGTTGAAATTGCCATATTTGATTAATTAATCTATGATACTACAAGTGCACGAATATATAGAATCAACCTTTAGATAAGCTTTAACTTAGATAGGTAGGTACTACCTAATTATACTTGCAAAGATGATAATTTTAAAATAATCATTTCCCATTTATATCCACATAGCATTTATTCATAAATTGTGTGTACCTTACATAACCGAACTGATATTTAACGTCACCAAATTAATTCTAGGACTTTTTGTTCCAGATGAGCTCATGCATAGTGCGGCCATGGGGGGCGGCGCCCTATTCGGGTGCTCGTCTGCCGGCCACAGCGGCATCAACCAGCTCGGAGGAGTGTACGTGAACGGGAGACCGCTGCCGGACTCGACGCGGCAGAAGATCGTGGAGCTGGCGCACTCGGGCGCGCGGCCCTGCGACATCAGCAGGATCCTGCAGGTCTCCAACGGGTGCGTCTCCAAGATACTCGGCAGGTCAGTTGGAATATATAGTTTGTCTATGTTTTGAATAAGCCGCTCTTTAATTCACAACAGACTATCTGATTATTTGGCGTTACGTTCAAGAGTTATAGCCAAAATGGGATAAATCCAAGTATTTTTACTTTAAGATACAATATAAATTAGATTTAATTATTCCAAGGAGCTGTGCCCCACATTCTTATAATGCACACGAAACTAAGCACCCAACAACAATTAAAACGAGTAACATTACATGGAATAAACGAATTATTTAGCACAAAACCTATTGTCGCACACAAAAGTCGTCGAATCGATTATATCTAACAAGATGGGGTCAGATTCTTGCGACACGCGTTAACAAATTGATGGAATTCCCATAATACCGCCCAAGGTACCGCACAATGGTGCGCACAATGTGTGACGCGGACAAAATTAAGAAAATATTTCAATGACTTAATCAATACAATGGGTTTTGCATTCCCATAGTATTGTTTTTGTTGAATGGTTGTACACCGCGGGGCTACAAGGTGGGAATCGACATCGGGTGACGTCGCGTCGCGTCGCGTCGTGGTGCCCACTGCTCGCCTATGGGGTGCCGACTCTTAATTTCAGAGGCAATTTCATTGTTTGATTGCGATTTTATCTCGAGATCACGGAGGATTTTGGCCCTCGCGTAGTGTTCGAGTACTTATTGATATGTCTCAAATGCTTTTAATGTTTGTTTTAATCGAATGGGAGCTTAATGGACTTCAAATAAATATAAAGCTATATAAAATACCTACCTCAATGTCTACTTTGATCCTTTAAAATAACGTATTATTGTTCTCGTATTTTTCTCATCATGTAAAAGGCATTTGATTCTTAAGATAAGAATTTCTTATTTAAAATTGATTAATTTCTATACCATTTTAATTTTAAATTTAACGAAATGAATAATAATAATAGTATCCAAACCACGTTTTATGTGACTTTATTCATATTATTGCCTTCATTAACAAAGCATCAATGCGAACAAAATCATTCACAAGTCAATTTCAAACAATAAAAAAATGTTAAAGACGTCAATCAAAGAACTAGACGTGTTTTAATACAGGGTGTGCCTTTCAGGGCTGTCCCACGACCGCCCCTAAATAAAAATCAAAATAAAACATTATTTTCTAGTAATTGGCACCCCTACTGCGGGAGTCGGCTTGACTCCACTTGAAGAGATCTTATAGGAAAATAAATTTAGCCTGGGGAACCCTATACTATTGCCCACTGTGCACCGTGTTATTATTTTGTAATGTTTTGCTTGTTAAGTAGTTGGTGGAACAAGATAGTAAGCAAATGTTTTTGGGGTTTTCTTTTTTTGTATGTAAGGTAGGTATATTGTTTTACAATCGTTTCTAGGTAGGTATAGATTTTCATTTCACATATAGATGAGTATAGGATGTATAACTATAGGTAATTTATTCTACGACTCACTCAAATAACTTAAGTATGTAAAACTCTACTTGGCAACTTTTTTTTTGTTATGTACCAAATAGTAAAGTAGGTGATCTAATAGTATAACCATTCTAGTAAAACCACTTACAAAAAAATATTGTTAGTTACTTTTACCTATACCAGTACAATTGCCATTTTCTTTTAATTCTTGCTGAATTAAAGAAATACCTACCCACGTCAATAGTCCGTACCGATCACTATCAAATCTATATCAGCGAGTCCGCTCCACTTCCCGACGCCGGCGCCGCTCCGGTCGGCTGCAAGTGCTACGCGACATATTTTTCCCACACACCCCTGACATTCTTATCGTGCCAATTATACGTAGAAGGGTTTGTGTTCCTTAGGGCTCGCAGAAAGGGCAAGCGTGGCAGGACTCCTAATTAAGAAGGACTCCCGCTGTTTCAACTGTTATTCTTGATTCCACCATCAAATGTTTAGGGAAAAACTTTACGTAAGAGGCGAATTCTATTTTTGGAATAGGTATTTTGTGGCCAAAATAACAACTTTTTATGTAGCTATACCTAAAAACAAATTATGCACCAGTAAAGCGTAAGTAACTCGTTTATGTACAAATAACCACTTCAAAAACAATCTCAGATAAGTGCCCATTTGATTATGCCCCCGACTATCGACGTATCGGCGACCCCCTGTCGCTGCCCGGTGCTGCCGACCGGCGACCGTTGTAGATGTAACTTCCATCGACTGATAACCACCGCGGAGCTTTTATCAACACTAAAATGCGAGAAATGAATAGAAAACAATAATTTAATGACTGCGCAGCTCCATCGGTATTGTGTTGTAAATGTGGACGCAAATGATTTCGTTCAATTTATTATTGTTTGATGCAATAATTGTTCGGTTGAACGACAATTTGTTTTCAATTTCTGTTGCGTTTGCGGAAAACAATTTAGTCACTATCAAAGTTCGGTTTGGTTAAAATGGCTTTTGTTATTTTAGGAATCATTTTCAATTTAATTTTCAATGCATTATATATAAAATGCCGTTGCTGTTTCGTTACTCGTTTAGGTACTGATGTTTCTGATGAGTGTTATTAATGCTACTTTTCTATTGAACAGTAGAATAAGCCTTCTTATGCTTTGCTTTGAGATGAGATGATGGAGATCAAATTTGTTCGTATAAAAATAATATATATATGTAGGTATTCAAACTCTATATGAGCTATATTTTTCTGTGTATTCTATAATATAGTGAAAATAATATACGTCTACTCAAAACAAAACAAATAAAACTTAAAAAAATAGTAAGTAAGTACTTAAGTATAAGTTTTTACACAAATTGTCCTTTACAATAGATATTTTTTGACGATAAAAGCTTTATTTTAGTACTTTTGAAAGTTGATTTGTCAGATGAATAATATTTTCTCGCACCAACTTAGTTCCGAAGTTTTACACTTTTTTGCCGGTTTCACTTGAACAATTTACGAAAGGTAAGTAACCTGTAGGTATTTATGAATTTATTTTTATCAGAAATAAATGTCTATCGATCTCACCTTAAACAAACTCCCACTCAATTAAAAGGTAGGGATAGACTAGTCGAGGGGGGGGGGACCCTTCGACGGGGCCCTTTTCTGAAATCTGCCGCCCGAGGCGAAACCGATTACGAATCGCCGGAGGTCCGATAGGCTCTTGTCGATAATAACCTTATAAATGCTACTCGAATGTCGACAATGCCTAACTAAACAACTAATACAAATGACATTGTGGATTTCGATACGACACTGTTTGTTTTGGGGTTGACACAGTGTGTGTTATTGCTGTGTAACGATTTGTAACGGTTTTCTGTGTAAATAGTTACTTAAAACAAATTGAGGTCATATATTATTTGTTGGCCAAACATATTTGTTGGGTTGGAATACAAATTTATGATTTGTGTGTTAGTGCTCCACAGCATTTAAATGAGCCGTATTTATTTCTCAACGTTCCTAGTTACCAATTGAACGAATACTGAAAGATTTTTAATACTCTTAAAACACCAGCTTAATGCAAAATATGCAAATTGAGCTCAATCATAGAAGATGAGTTGAAATGCTTAGGTAATTCAAAACCCATGCAATAACTTCCAACTACTTATTTTCAATTAGGTAATGTGCTTACATACATTATTAATCATTTATAGGCTTACAATATTATAGAGATGAGAATTTGTGTGTGTTATCTATACTAATATTATAAAGAGGAAAGATTTGTTTGTTTGTTTGTTTGTTTGTTTGTTTGTTTGTTTGTAACGAATAGGCTCCGAAACTACTGGACCGATTTCAAAAATTCTTTCACCTTTGGAAAGCTACATTATCCCCGAGTAACATAGGCTATATTTTATCCCTGTATTCCCACGGGAACGGGAACTACGCGGGTAAAACCGCGGGGAGGCAGCTAGTTTTTTATAAAGTCAAAACATTTCCCTGACCAAATTACCTACTTTAAATCCAAGAGTTACTCTGTCTTCATCGGTTTCTATTCGCAAAGCTTTTTATAAATCTTAAAGACTTACAAATCGATATTATTATATCTGTTCGATCGATTGTTATCAGACATATTGTCACATGTCGATATCGCGACAAAAGATACGCGTCGAGTACTTACATCCTGTATCCAATAAAACTCTAATAAACTGTTTTATTGCTAAAGTATTAAAGTTTAAAATCGTATATACTTACACAAATTTACTAGTCGGATATAAAAGTATTTCTATTAAATCGTGAGGTAAGTAGGTAGCCACTTGAAAATATAAAGCTTTTGGGGCTAGATACATTTTGTAATTGTATTTTAATACTTTTTAAGTATCTACGGGAAGTTGTTAAACTTTTGTTACTCAAAATATTACTAAGTAGGTATAAGTGTCTATTTGTACTGAACACATTTTTTTCTTATTCCATTATACTTACCTATCTTATTTGCTGATACTATATTGAATCACTAGTCGATCCGCGTAACAACGTTAGCGTCACTTGCCCGTTTTTGCATCATTTTTATTGATGCTCCGCTCCTATTCGTCGTAGCAAGATGATATAAAGCCTATTGCCTTCCTCGATAAATGCTCTATCTAACATTGAAATAATTTTTTAAATCGGTCCTGCAGCTCCTGAGATTACCGCGTTCAAGCAAACCAACAAAGCCTTCCGCTTTATAATATTTGTAGGTATAGATTAGTGCACCAGCGCCAGACTGATTAGGAGTCAAAGTGGTCGCCATGGCCGAAATCTGTGGGACCAATCATCATAGATTAGTAAAGTGATATAAAACATTACTAATACATTTTATGATCTGTGTAATACGCTCCCGCCACTTTCCATAATCCAAACTAAGTTCAGCTTTGCACGCAGATATTACGAGACGGGGTCGATCAAGCCGAGGGCCATTGGTGGGTCGAAGCCGCGGGTGGCCACCACCCCAGTGGTCCAGAAGATAGCCGACTACAAGCGCGAGTGCCCCTCGATCTTCGCCTGGGAGATCAGGGACCGTCTGCTCAGCGAGAATGTGTGCAATAATGACAATATACCAAGTGTAAGTATTTATTAAAAAAATATATATTAGGTCCAGATTAAATTACGGTATGAAACAGTGGGTTTGGGTTTTTGTGTGAGAAAGTTTGTGAATCTTGTGTCTAGCTAGGCAAACTTGTAGGTATCTAATGTAATAGGTAGGTTATTTACTATTTATATTCAGTAAGTAGGTACCTAAATGAGAAAGGACCGCCACTTGTGGTTTGTGAATTAGTAAGTTAAGTTTTACTGTTTTTTTTTGGTGTACAGTGTGTTGTCTACCTATCTATCTAAATAGATTTAAGGCTACAAAGTTTTTCATATTTTGGTACGGTCTACTATTTCGGTTCTCATGCTTGCAGTGGAAGTTATTTTTTATCTAAACAAACCTGTTGGTTGAGATCACGCAGATACTTATCATATAATAGGTTTACTTACACGCCCACCTTGACACGTCAATCAACACGAGAGCTATTTGACATAACAAGGAATTATTTCAAGCAAAAAAAAATAAAGTGCACGTCAAAACACTATCAAACATTCAACAAATTTAATTAAAAATCGCCAAACATATGCCTCGACGCCCATTGTGCCAATATCAAAATAAGCTGGACCAAAATCCAACGACAATTCTACATTCTTAATCCAATTCTGCATTAGGAATTTCACGATTTTGACCATATGCTTCAGTGTGACACGGGCCCATTGTCCAAGTCCTAACAATATGGACCTTACTCATAATGCAACGGAGTCTATTCTGCGGACATTATTGATGACGGCTTATAAAATTTCAAGTTGGGATGTATGATGATTCCGTTTTATTAGGTTTTTGTCCGTCCCATAGAAATAGCCGTCTATTATCCAATATAGAGTTCATAAATTTCATCTGTCCATTATTACTCGCAAAGCTAATAAAATGCTTACAAATCGGGTAAACAACAATTTGTTTCTGAGCTGTTGAATAAGAAAGTGAATGCCCTTGAGGAATTCTTAAACGAAACGAACTTTCTTGCCGGGTTTCGGGATCGACACATATACACAAATATTTGTGTATATAGACGTATCTAAGCCGTATAAAGGGTTTGGAATTACAAGTTAGGTACATGGCATTCGATGTAGAATAAAAAATCTAGAGCCTGAAACACAATTACTCGACGCAGCACTCATGTAGGGTAACGAGAGACATGCACTATCCCGCAATTAATGACACGAGAAAAAAATATTTAAACCTCGATCGCTATAAAAATATCGCGTACAAGATATCAAATAAAGCCATGCCAGAAGTGACACCATCGGTAATCGAACCAGACATTTTTGAACGACATCTGCCGGCACAATGAAAGCAAAAAAAAAGTTCAAAACTAAAATTGTAATAATTTTTTTGCCCCGTTCATTCATCGAGCCAATTTTTCTGTTAATAATGTCACAACTCGAAAATCATGTTTTTGTGATTTGTGCCATCGCACGGTCATAATGTAAACACTTGGCGACACAATGCATGGCGCGGGGCAAAAAAAAAGTTTTTGTCAAAATTTTGACTATTGGTTTTGTGGATATGTTACTATTGTATTCACCTACTTACAAGAAAATAATAAGTAGGTATAATAATATATAAGTAGTTATAAAAGCTTTTTAGAAATAATCAAGTTTAATTAAAGGACTGTACCTACTCACAGCAGAACTCTGTTTCGTTTTGATACGTGGGAGGAATCATTCTCTAAAAATATATTTTCATTTCAAATCTCATTACGATATAAATGTAAGTATTTCTACCTAAGTATTAATCCCAAATGACAGCACTCCAGATAAAATATACAAACATATAACTAATCATAAAAATACCTACACAGTCCACCCTTCACGTAACAAGAGGACACAAAATCGAAATACCGAAAGCCCCTAGAAGATTCGGCGCCAAAGGGGCTATTTTTATGACTGTCGTACCTACGCACGCGGCCCACTGGGCAAATAGGTGAGCGGAACAGGGGATCTACTTACACACGTGTGAGAGGGAGATGGATACTTATCGTGCGTTCCGTTGCCTAGTCATAACGGTCGAATGGGCGTGATGTTTCTTACCAACTGAAAGCGGACAAAAATACGTGGAACAATCGATTATTGCTTGGCGCGAGAATGGCGTAAGTGGTTTCGCGATGGAAGACGAGCCACGAGGGATGCATTTATGTAGACCTGTGTTCTATCACTATGTGACTTATACTTTGAGAATATTTGAAATAAACTGCCATTGTCAATTAGGTGATAACTCTGGTAAGTAAGGTGTATCAATTACTCATTGTAAAACATCGCACATGAAATGTCCCATCCTTGTACAAAAGTGCCACTTACGACATTCTTCTTCTAATGAGAATACTATAATTCCACGTTTACGCGTGAATGCACAGAATATTTGCTATCGCATTCATACACATGGTTATTCTATAAAGATCTGCATTGAGTTGTTTTCTGTCCTACTCTGACGGATTAACGTCAACTGCTTATGATGGTATAGGAATTGACGGTTTTAAAGCCTTGGATATTTAATGTAAATGTTTCGGAAATTTAAATATTAAATGTCTTGATGATCACCCGATAAGGGCCAGTAAATTAAATATGAAAGTGTCTGATGCTCATAAAAATAACTGTTACAATACGATTATATAATCGACGAAATTTTGATATCATTCACGATATACCCTATTTATAATGTAAGCATCTAAGGTTAAATATATGAGAGGATAAGTATTAACTTTCCCTAAAAGGTAAAAGATGGAAACAATATAGGTACAAACATTCGCATAGCTGGAACAAATATAACCAATCAACAGTTGCGAACCCAAGGACCGTTAAATACGATTTGGAGACACCTAATTTAAATTTAGAATTCATGAGTTCGATCGAGCGAGCTCGCGCACAGTGGGCCAACAGGCAACCCGATACCGCCAAAACGCTACCGACGAGCATTTTCGAGGCTTCGCGTTACGTGTATTATGTAGCCTTATGTAGAAAGGTTTCGTTTTCGTTTACACGCAAAACTGTTGTAATTGGAGATACCTACATTGTTTTTTTTTAGTAAATGACGCTTGGTGTCAGTATATGGTTGAAACAATTTGTTGTGTACGTGCTTTAATGTATCGAGTTTGCTGACGTTGTGGTAAAAAATAAGCAATATTATCAGAATTTCGTCGCAGTGTATGAGTGTTAAAGGTTAAATAACTCTTATGAATATGCTGAATAGGGTCTAGTCTACTTTCTCCGGAGAGTCCCCTTCGTCACGGCATGTTACTCTCACTTACTGGCCACGAACTGTGACATATTTGTCGCTAAGCGTGATAGAGGACCCTTGAGATTAATAAACATGTTCTTGCAGTTTGTTCAAAATTGCCACGTAGGTTTGCCATCTTCCTAATTTTACCAGCATAACTAGATATGTAGTTAAATGCTATATGGGAACATACTAATAATTGGTCTATTTTCAAGTTTATAATCTTTTCGATTTGACTTTAGATTTAAAATATTATAAATGCTAGTAAGTATAGGCAATAGTCTTGCAAGAGTTATAATTAAAATAACATACAAATAACCATTTAAAATAAATACATCAAAACAACTTCATTCTATTCTAAATCACGGAGGGCAATATAACGGCCATAATGAACTCAACGAACGCAGCAAACTATCCTGTCTCAACGCCCTAAGAGAATTGCAAAAAACCATCCCCCGACCGAAACCGCACCCCATAGTGTAACCGCTTTTCACCGGGGAATCAAACCCGGGTCTCCGCGGGTTAAGCGACTACGCTAAAATGTTTATAGATAATACCAATGTAGGTAATAGTAATTCTAATTCTGAATGGGGAACGACCCCTTGGCGAAACTGACGGAATTTGTATTCACTGTAATGGCTTTTGTACGGCATATCTCTTAGCTATCGGTTTGATGTTCAATGAAAACTGTATGGAGCTTAAATAGTGTAGGGGATTTTCATTGAACGCGCCTTTTCACATGGCGTTCTTTGAGATGTCATTTTTGGCCAGGTTATTTGGCTAATGAGCCCACTGGGGTCGATTAGAGTGCATTGCTTTCTACAAATGTTTTAGCATTTTACCGATGAGCTAACTTTAATAATTAAATACTTATGTAGTAAAAATGTCTATGTAATCAAATTATTTTATTAATAGTAAAACCGACCTCAAAATATATCATCCACAATCGCAACAAAATCCGTCAACCGTCTCCGTGCCGCGTCGCGTCGCGAAACTTGATATAATATGCTCGTTTTTAATTAGACATTACAAGTAGATACTGCGATATTATCTAATGCAAATGAGATTTAGAAGTTTATTTACGTTGACTCCGGTATGGTGTGTTTGTGGATAAACGACAATATACATGATTATTGATACATTATTGCTGCTTTATGAGAAAATGTAGAACTATTTTTCTTTGGCTTTATAATATGCTATATCAAGTAAGTAAAAGATAAAGGTGTACCGACATACATTTTTAGATACTAAAATTAAAAGCAGGTAAGTACATAAAAAAATACTAAAAGCAAACACAGACCACCTCAACAAAAACTTGGTTGGTGCGTATATAAAAAAATATTTTTTGAAAACAATATTCGAAACTTAAAAATGATTTTATGTATTAAAATATCATTTTACGATGTCTTGTTGCTCACGACACGAGCGAGGCACGCTCGCCTGTCATGCCAGTGAAATGGTGTCAGCCGTATCTGGTTTCAGAACGACTCCATGTACGGTAGTTGCTCGGATTTTAGGCATCACTTCGTTTATTGTTAATTAATAGATCGCGATTCATAATTAAATGAGATGTGTAGTCTTAGATATCCAATACTTTTCTTTAACTTCTGACTTTTAAGAAGTTGAGTTCTAGCGTCCCGTCAAGTCAATAGCGGTTTAGATTAGTAAGATACCTAAATGGCTTTAAAATAAATGTATTGAAGGTAAGTACCTACATCTAGTGAAAATCACTCAACATAGACAAAACCATAGTGAGCGGACTATATTTCGAAGATCTAAAATATCTTTTTATTTTTAAAACTACAATGTATGACGGCTTAAGCTTAGTACGATTCTCACTAAAAGCACCTATGTATTTTTTTTAAATCTCTTCTAAAGCCCCCCATGCACGAGCCAACACGCATACGCACACCCTGCTCCCAAAACTGCCGAAAGTTTTAGACCCTTTACACACATCGCTGATCACTAATTCGGTTTGCTCGGTCGAAAAAGGATGTAAGTTGAAAATAATTTAAAAATAAAATTAACAACAGGCTTTACTCTACTTCTCATGGCATCGACAGTTTGCTATTTATTTAAATTAATTTAACGAATATATCGAGTTACCTATATTTTTTAATACATTCAAGTTACATAAGGTACACATAGATTATTTAATTCACTAAAAAACAAGGATAATAGGATATGATAAGGATCAAAATAACTAAAAAAGTATTATTTAAACATACAGCCAATTAACGAGACAAAATTCTATAAATGATACGTAAAAAAACACAACAGCTGCGTCCATCCTTGCGTGATAATGTAAAGGAACATACGATTAGCCCGTCGATTCTTCAAATAATGACATCTGAACAAATATACGGATCGATTAAAAAGCTAAGTTTACCTCATTTTGTGACAGTCGCGTGCTATACCAACTATATTTCGTTTTGTTGTCTATACCCAACGCTATTGAAAAACAACTTATGTCATCTGTCCTCTACACTCGACCACTTCAAACAAAATATTCACGCAAAAGAATAAAAATAAATCCTTTAAAATTCTAATAGGAACGTGTACGCCGCTCTTTAATCTTTTCGGTCTATCTGATTGGCCGGAGCGCTGTCAGAAACAGAATTCACATTTTTAATGCACCTCTCTTATTGGTTGGCTCATGTTAGAAATTTAAAGTGTTTTGTCGTTAGAATAGAAATGTTTTTTGTAGTGTATATCTGATTGGGAAGGATTTGAATTTGGTAATTGGTTTTTTTCATTCACTTATTAGACTTATTCTCCGTCAGCCTTTTTCTGAATATAACCTAATTGCTTTTATGTGACCTTTTCAAAATGTGTCGGGCTTTAAACTGGTTTAATTTTCGATAAATTGGCAGACTAAGTACAGACTTTCCCACGCCTAATCCTGCTAATAAAATTTAGTCTGTTGGATTTCGAATTCGATTCCATAACTTAAATACTGTATAATCGAATTGGTAGGTTACATTTTTTTTACATTTTGTTTTAGAATAGAACCTTAGTCAGTAGTAGGTAGCTTTTTTATGAAATTATAAACATGAAATAATATTTAAAATCATAAACATAAGTTATTGATACGTATTGTTAAATACCTGTTCATAGTTATTTATTCATATATAACCCATTCACAAGTATTCTCCTATAACTTGTTTCTTATTAGAGACATTTCTATCCTATCAATTCAAATAGAACTGTAATTTTTTTTTAACTTTCTAACATAATAAAAATAAAAATGGAATTTTGCACTTACCTACATGTTTTTCACACGCGCACTGCTATCAGCACATTATCTTCCATTAGCAGAACAACGGATTATACCAGCACGTTACATGTGGATCTGACTCTACCTGTAAATGTACAACTTACACTGAATATTTACCAACTGAAAGCTGAAATATTTCCGTGTAAGCTTATGTAGGTAAATTGAAATAGAATTATTTTTGTTTAGGGAAAACTGACTTTTCTAGTTGGTACGTTGACTTTTGGTCGTTACTTTTGAGACTTCGTGAGGTATCTGAGATTTTAGTTATTTATGACATTACTATCTATTAGAAAGGTGTTTCTGCCTCCCATAAAATAACAGAACAAAATATGTAATGTAAAATTCAAAGCACCAACGTTTGAAAAAATATCCTCATTTACAAAATCATAAAGTCTAATCTCCAATGTCGAAGATCAGGAAATACCGAGCATTAATAATCCCAGTGAAAACCATTATGGCCCGCAAAATACCTACGCCCGAGAGCCTACATTCTCTATATTGTAATCGCAGCCCCGCGAATCATTTCCCACCCGTACACCGTAGGGAAAAATACATTTTCCCCGTTGCCTTGGCAACAAGGAAACAGATAGATATTATATCTACGGACGGGGCACCCCGCGGAAACATAACTATAACTAGCAGAGCCTACATAGGCACGTCTCGTGTTAAAATGGGCATACATAGGATATTTTCTATTTGTGTGAGTCAGGTTTTTACGCATGCGTGGTTTTCGGTGAAAGTAGATAGATATTGGGGTTTTTAGACCCTCAGGGGTAGGGTGGGGCCGGCGGGGTAGGGATGCCCTAATCTGTGTCCCTTTGAGGCTCCCGATTGGAATTTAGTAATCATATTAGATTTTAAATTACACGTGTTTCCGAGTTAAAAGGGTGGGGATCGAGTCGCAATTTATTTCCTATTAGATAGTTGTTTGGCTCGAGAGGATAAATTGGCGTTTGTGCCTACCGTGATTGTGTAGCCCTAGGATTGTTTTATAATTGAACTTTATATTCACTGTATATTTACTAAGCTGTTAGCTGGCCTTATTTATAAAACTTTGCCTATTCCACTGGCATAATTACTTCTTGTTTTTGATGATATTAATTTGAACAAATATAAAATAAGTATTGTGGCCCCAATAAGCGTTGTTAAATAAAGCGAAAATATGAGATATTCCAATATAATTTAAAGTTTAAAAAAACATTAGTCGCAGTATTATGATGTATGGGTAAAACCGCATAGCAAAAAATACGTACACTATCAAATTTGGGTAGGTAAACATTGTTAAAAAGATTTATTTATTTAAATAATCAGACAAAGCCTTAACTTTTCAATGAGTTTCTATTGAGGCGACTCGCTAAAATATCTAAGAACTAAGTTTAAGATTCCATTGTTAAAACTACTAAGTACCTAATTGTTAAAGTGTCTATTAATTTATTTGTATGCACTAATAACACAACAAAAAAAATCATTAAAAATAATAATATCTTTATTAGACTATAATAGTAGATACACTTAAATGTGACATATTATTATGCCCACTATAAACCTTTCTCAAAAAGTAGAATAATTCCCAAAAAACTCCTCTCCCATAATATTAGAGACCCCAAAAAAACATATTCTTGAATAGACACCAGTACCACTTTAACAGACCCCTGTTCCTCAGGTTTCGTCAATCAACCGGGTACTTAGGAACCTGGCGTCGCAGAAGGAGCAGGCCGCGTCAGCTCAGAACGATAGTGTTTATGAGAAATTGAGGATGTTTAATGGGCAGGCGGCGACGGGCTGGTGGTACCCTGGACTACCCACCGCGCCTGCTGCACCGGCGATACCAGCACCTTTACCTCCTCAATTGAATAGGACGGGCGCCACCGAGGAGCACAAGAGAGGTAAGATGTTCCCTTCTTTCTCTTACATGTCAGAAGATTCAGACGGAAAATCACAAATGTGAATGTAGATATTTCGTTTAGGTCATTGTCTTTTTGGCAAAATTAAGCTTACGATAACGTTATATGGGTATAAATAGGTTTAACTAATGAAGCTGCATTTGGATTAAAGAGAAAAATCTTAACTATTCAATATTGGATTTATGTCTATTGTTCCAATAAAGTGCAATACGCCATTATTTTTATAAGAAACAGTTTCGTTTCATGGTCAATGCATTATCGACTCTGAGATATGTAGTAATAAAGCACATAAGTCTGTAAAACCTTTTCATACTATATTCTGTCTAAAACAACATAGGAGTACTATAAATACTATTTGTGCTATTTGTAGTACAAGCGTCACCTACGCTACGCTCCACGTCGCATGACGACGGGTAGGTATGGCGAATGTTCTTTTCCTATTTCTCTTTGACACCGTATCACGACTTGTGCCTTTGGGAACGCAGACACCCATAGGGTTGTCACTTTAATAATACACGATTTTTTAAAGATGGCAATTTCTTATATAAGTAAGCAATCCTTATACGTAGTGTAAGAATTAAAAATAACAGGTAAACGGAAAGACATCATATTTATAGTAGCCTTTAAAAAGTAGTAGGTACGTTTTAATGATTTTCTGTCTATATAGATAGGTACCTATATATTTTATTTAAACTCATTTTATTCACAAGCGTAATCACTGAAGTCCAAGATCCAAATAAACACAACTCCACGTCGAAGCCGGAAACATATTTTCTATACAACGGAAATCATATTTCGCGTGCTCAATACATACCTATACTTATAAACGGGCAAGTAACCCTGTTCTCCCCTCCTCCTGAATCTTGAATGGGGGGAGGGTGGGGAGATAGGTCGTTGTTACCGAGTTTCTTCCCAAACACCTCGAGTTCTTGCGGCGAGCCAGATTATATGCCTCCTTTTGTGTTTTATTTGTTTGCATGTCGATATGTATTTATTCTACTGACTATT
This sequence comes from Thyatira batis, assembly GCA_905147785.2. Taxonomy (NCBI): domain Eukaryota; kingdom Metazoa; phylum Arthropoda; class Insecta; order Lepidoptera; family Drepanidae; genus Thyatira; species Thyatira batis. Next base: position 5,465,155 of record LR990504.1, on the reverse strand, counting down.
TAGGTACGTCTGATTTTATATCAGTAGCGTTTATAATGTGATTTAGTAAATCCAAGTTTAGTTTAATTGATGTTTAAAAAAAATAAGTTGTTCATTTTCATAGTAATTGATGAATTAAATAAAAATAAATAATGTTTTTATCCTATTCATTTAAAATTTAGGTAAAAACAAATAAAAACTTATTTAATGTTAAATACGAATAATTTACGAATTTAATTATATTTACAAAGATACCAATATCTTCAAAACATGAAAACTAAATCAACTTCAAGTTTAATAACCACGACCGGAACCTAAATAATCCAACTAACGTTCATAATGTTGCCATGTTACCAAAAGTGACCCTAAGATCAAGGTCACCCGACCGGATTAACCCTTGACTCACCATCAAAGTAAACTTCTCACAGCTCCTCACGTTTGACTCCAAGCTGTCCTCACTTTTAGCATGTAGACGTTGTTTAGCGACCTGTTACGTGACCTGAATCTTCAAGTTTCAGTTGAAAAAAGGTTTCCCGCCAAGTGTTCAACGGACGCCATTTTTCTTTTGTTCCATTTTTGAGGTTAAGTTTGACATAGACCCGAGATATGTTTGCTTTTGCATAGTAAAACAAATCTTTGTTATAAAATAGATTTATTTAAACCCTCACCCAGCAAAATAATACCCACCTAATTAACATCATATAAACAGTTTTCGGTTTATCAAAAATATAAAACGTGGGGTTAAAATTATATAAAATGGCCACGGGTTTTTCCGCTTCACATTACTATGTAGTGTATATTTGTAGAGTCGACGACGGCGGCTTAATTAACTTTGGGCCCGGCATTCAGTTTTACAAATTCGATTCTCGGGAGGTGCCCGCCGATGAACATTTTACCTGCCTATATTATTACTACTTTTAATAGCGTGGACTTTACTTGTTAATCAGACTTAAATCAAATTGGTGTGATTAACACATATAATAATTATGGTATTTATTTAACATCATAGGTAGATAGTTTTAAATTTGACTTATAATAAAAAAAAATATTAAAACTAACACGACCGGATCTCGAGAGGAACCACTAGGTTCTTTGAAGCAAAGTCTACGATAACCGCGCATATTCGTAGCACATACACTTTCGTAGTACGCACATTCTACGTAGTCGATGTTACTATGTGCTACAAGATTTCGTAGCACACATTTTTGCACTATGTTGGTTGTAAGTTTTAGATAGAGTTGTCTTAAAAAGTATGAAATTAATGTTTTCTATACATTACGAAATACATGATAATCAAACATAAATTATAATACCTATACACATAAGTCCACGAATATTCAAATAAGGGTCAGATATATAATTATAATATCTGCGTACCTACCTACAGGTCAGATATAAAACATAATATATGAACATATTCATTTTAACAGCCCTATGTAAAGCCAGGCTGACCAATAAAGCGTCTGTAACATAAAAGGGAATATATAAAAGGGTACTTTTATTGCCAACGGTCCGTTGGTTCAGTTACGACTATATTTTCATACTAATATTAGGCAAAAGTTATGTTAGCTCTCGTTATGGTATTATTTTAGTTCGTTATTTTTTTATGATAAAGTTACTCTTATTCTGGGTTTGTTATGATTTTAAAAAGCTTATTCTTATGATAATTATTACATTACATATACTCGTAAGGTATCTATTTTGATGATTTTGTAAAAGTCAACCGTTTTTCATTACGTAATAAAATAAAGTTTCCCTTTCAAAGTAAATCTCCTATCGAATAGGTACCTGTCTGTATCGACAGCCAACATTTCCATGGCGCGTCATCCTTTGGACTACACATTTTTAATATTCCACGCAGTGTTTTGTTCACGGATCGATGGTCGCAGCCAATGTTTCGGAAGTTCGCAAAATGGAGAAAAAAACAAAATGGCCGATATATTTTCGTGCAAAAAGCTCACTCGCGAGTGTGATTGACGCCCAAAGTGACGTATGTACGTACGTTGTAATAAATTCTTGTTGGTATTTTGTTGATTCGGCGGGGGTTAAAATGGAAAAAAAAACATACATTTCTGTGTTAAAAGTAAATTGTTCGTTGGTTATTGTCATTTGATTTGTACCTCCATCGTGAATAACCATAAAAATATACCGTTGAATTTGGTATTATCTTTTCTATGAAGGGCTGTTTGGTACATTTTAAATGTAGCACTAACTTTTAACAACCGCATATAAGCTACCTAACATTTAACACTTCATTTTAATACGACAAACTCGCAACGAACTATTGTCATAGGTGTTATAGTGTACTAAACACACCTCAACAAACAAAATTACGCAATATTTGGACAGTGGAACACAGCACAAATAATTGCACAAATTGTTTGTGTATCTTGGTCTATATAGATACACAATACCGCCCACTGTGGAATAAACTCTAATCGGTACGGTGTTGCTGACTCCCGCTAATCATGCGCCAATGGATTCGATTATCGAACATCGATGATAACTAATCGAATTGCTAAAGTATAATCGATTTGACCTTTTCATCTCTATGGTCTTGGGAAGAGTTGTTAAGGTAACACAATTGATAATAAAATTGTAATATTAACATAAAAAGATTTCAGAAAAAGATTTATTAATAAACAAAAAGTCTATTACAAATCATAATCGTCCTTCAATTCTATATCGATTACGTATCAAAAAGAATCGTTTATACAAACTATCGGTTACAGGGCCGTTTAGAGCTGGCTCTCACTCCAGCTCGACGGTCCTCTCGCACAGTAATAGTGAATGAAACAATTGTATTTTATTGCATTTTCTAAGTGGTTTCCATTTAAATTGGCGCAGTCGTGTGATTGACTTTTAAGTCGATTGCGTACTTCTAATTAGAGGAGCACGTGTTTGAGAACTTTTGTGCGTTAAGGATTCTATTGTTGAACGTTAATTGTTTCGATAGAAATGCAAGCTGTATGTAAGGCATGTTTAAAAAAATGGTAGTAAAAATTATGAAGTAATATTTAATTATTGAATTGTCATTTTAAAGATTTCTCTGTTGGAGATTTATTTACTTTATCACTTACAGAAATTATTTCAATAAACTATATTATTAGGTACGTAACTTAAAACTAGACAATGGTACAAGTTAAATAAAAAAATATGTCCCAAATCGCTCATGTGTTTCGTACAAAAAGACCTTAAACAATAATATTTTCCAATTTATAACGTCAAAAGACCTTTTGTACAAAGCTAAACAAATTATATAAAACTGTTATCTATATGGGTTATCAGAACATCCTCTAATACGTTTCCTACATCCCATGAGACAATTAAAAGACAACAATTACCCCACATCAACTGACAATATAAAAACTGTATCTTTATCTACCCTCCAAGTAATACCTATGACCCCTATTCATTAAGTACTCGGTTGATTACAAACAACCAATTTATCCTGACCCCACCCACCCCCACGGCGCTCGTAAATGTACCCGATTGCCGGTACATCTGTGTATCTGACAGGTCTTGATCTAGTGGTCGATGATAGTAATGTCTCTATTAGGGCGTATGGATGAAAATAAATTCGTATGTGCGATTAACTTTGTAAATTATTTCTCTAATATAAGGGTTGGATTCGGGATTGTAAATGATTTTAAGTTGATTAATGTATAGGTGTAAGAAATAAAAATCTATGTGTCACATAAAATACTTTTTTCAGTATTTTTTAAGATAGAAGTGTATTTCACAAAAATAAAGTAAAAAGTATTATGACCACATATCCTATAATGTACCTACATAATATCTATACCGTACCCACTAATTAGTTAGATTAGATTCTAGTTAGAATTTCGCCATTTTTCTTTTAAGGGAAATACAAATAATGACTTATAAGATCAATTTCCCAAACTGGTAAGAAACATTTTAAAGAGATATTTTTTTATTTACTTTCATAGATTTGAAGTTACCTTAATATTTATATCATGTTACATAGAAACAATTACAACATTAAGGTCACAAAAAGTATAAAAATGTACGTAAGTTAGATACTAGATAGTCCCGCGGTAAGTATCGCAGAATGGTAACAAACACACAGTAGAGCGTCTAGTCGCGGAAGCGTGGCGAATTAGGCGAATCGCGCCTTGTCCGGCCGCAGAGAGGCTGTGTTCTTCGCGCTGAGGGGCGAGACATAAGCTGTAGCGGTTTTATTTTATTTACCTACCATTATTATAACTAGTGATCGTGTACTGAATTTATTATTGGTAATAAATTAGTATTATATATTGGATAACGTTGGTTGTTAAAAGTATTTTCAGTAGTATTAAAATAAAACGAATCGGAAATATTTATAAACGCTTTTTATTTCTTAATTCACAAATAATTATATTAGCTATCTATCTACGGTTGTGAAGTCCTTGTTAGGTAGTAATTTTGTTACGATTATCTGTATTATTTGTCGTATATTGGATATAGTTTCGTCCGAACCCAATATCACCTCGCTCCCCGCTCCGCTCGCCGCTGCGGCCGTGGCGCGGGCCGCGCTCGCTTGAGTGACAGTATCGATCTCACATAATCGCGCGCCGGCAATCGCCCCCCACCTACGACCGTCGTGTTTCGCCCCGATAACTCCAATTCCGCTTTATCTCCCCGAGTCCCGACTTTCTTCGGTCCCCTTTGTGCTTATTTTCTCCAATTTTTTTCCACCGCCCCCACTTTTATTTCGTTCCTTTTCTTATTTTCTTACTACTATTATTTTCTCTTATGTATTTTTCGTGTTTCATCCCGCCCCTCCAGAGGCCTTTCAGTTTGATATCGGGGAAGTTTTTTCTTCAATCATTTGTAGGTCGTTATTGGTGGAATTGTGGGTAAGTGCTCCGTCTAGCGAATCGATTTTTTTTAATGAATTCTTCCTTTATGTTCTCGAGGTTGAGACGATAATAAATAATGAAAACGTTGATTGTTGGAAAGTAAAATCGTGGTCTAACAAACGGATGGGTAGGTATTTGGAAAGTACTTTCACGGATGGTATTTATTGTACAGTCTTTTTTCAAAGGACATTGACCTAATTGCGTAATTATTACTACCTATAGTTATCTTCTTAAATATGTAGATGCTCTATTTGGTAACCTATAGGTAGGTATAATAATGTCGACTAAAACCTTATTACTAAAATGACGTCACACATCCTCGAATTCGAATTTCGAAAAACAAATCACTCATTTGTTAGGCCGTGATCTCATTAGGAGGTACGTGACGTAAGGGCGTGTGCACACCGCGGCTGCGAGCCGAGGCGAGTGATCAATCAAAATTGTCAACCGATTGGAAAGTCCGCCATGTTTCGCTGAGCGAATGTCGCGCATCAATCATGCTTCAAGTGGAACGCGATCTGCGCCGTTTATGTCATGCTTTGGAATTTACAAGATTTTTAATGCGGGTTCGGTTGCCGTTTATGTATAGGGACTATTTCTTTTATTTTTTATATGGGTGCCAGCCAGTAATAAGTGTCAAAGTGTTCGTTAATTGATTGTATGTGTTTAGTACAACTCAAAGCATTAAGCAACAGGTAGCAACATTTAGCTCATAAATAAAGTCAGGATAAAACTGTATTGTCGCACAAAAATACTTTTATAAAATTACAAAGAGAAACCCATATTCTTAATACATACATCGTACGATAACCTCCATTACCATATGAACAAGAACTCAAGCCTACGCTCAAACAGCGAGACGCGCCTTAAGAGTAACGAGTCATCAGAAAAATGTGACAGATTGCGTAACAGTCCTCCTATTCACCGGAGCCAGTTACCCGTGTAGGTACCCATTACCGACTGGAATCGAACCCCGACTCAAGTGGCCCGACCATAAAGCAAATTAATCAATTAGCTGGAGGCATGTCGACAACATTACGAGTTACTTTTAATTTTGGTATCACCCTTATTTTTAGGGCTGTACATAACCAGTGTAACTAGACCCGTGGTCTCTAACATGGGGTAAGAGATGAGGGGTCACGATGATGATGTAATTTTTGTGTGCAATGCAAGGGAGTAATTTTGTGCAATTCTGATGACGCATTTGGCTGATAGTTGTCGAGAGCAACGTTTTGTATGAGTGCTTTGTGTTGATTGTTGATGATGAAGAGGACTGCGTACCCTCCGACCCTCCGGTTGGAAAGCTACACAATTGTAGTTAAACATCCTGTTGATAAATTTGTGTGGATACTTGAAATGGTTTTTGGAATGTCGACTCTAAATAAGTAGCTAGTCTGAGAGAACTACTTATACATTGCGTAATTAAAGTCATTATCGCCTTAGTTACTTGTAATATTATCGTTAAGGGATAGTGATATTTAATATTTACTCCAGTCACCTGTCACTTAGTACATATTTAATTATATCAATGCTCAAATTTATTCAGACGCTCTCTTGACTTACCTAATATAAAAGACTATTTATTTCTTCATTCGTAATTAAGCAATTCTAAACTTTCAATAACAAAAATAAAATAAATTTTAGTGTATATACCTATATTGGTCTTCCGGTTATTTTGTTAATATTTGGGTACATAATATAATGTCTTTTAAATGAATGCTATTTACTGAATTAATTACAATATATAAATACTTTACTTAACTATGTATGCAATACCTGCTTTTAAACCAGTATTAACCTATAAAACTCAATTTCTCCTAACAGCCGACGCGTTGCAATCGGAAGCCGGTTCAGACGGGAACAGCGAACACGCATCATCAGGGGACGAGGACTCGCAGATGAGGCTACGACTGAAGAGGAAGTTGCAAAGGAACAGGACTTCTTTCACAAACGACCAAATAGACAGCCTTGAAAAAGGTAAAATTACTATTATTTCTTACTAACTAACTTACTTCGATAGCTTGACTTCTCAGTTTTGGCAATATTTTTCATCGATAGGTACTCACCGCTTCTATTCATCGTAGCGTAATAATATACCTATAGCTATACCCTTCCTCGACAGATAAGCTACCCAACATTAAAATATTGTTTTAATTCAAACAAGTAGTTCCTGCTCTCTTTAAGTCTCCAGTAACTCTGCAGTTTAATAGTATTAGTACCCATAGATATATAGGTAGCGCAAGTTTATTAATGAGGAAATAATCATGAAACTCATGTGCCAAACCGATCAATATTTTTAATATCAATATATCATACTGTTATTACAAATCCGAATACCTCATCATCATGTCATAATTTCGGCCTACAACAAATATGCCACGGTCAATAGTCCATAAGAGGTCCCTGGAGTCTTCATAAACCTATTTCTCAGTGTCCCTTTCATCTTATTTATTGTTTGCCATAACAACAACACGGTTATTAGTAAATAAATAAATATTGTCCCCCGATATTTGCCGAGCTCTCCGACAGTGGCACGACGCCCAATTATCGATGTAGGCCGTGCTAATCCTACTTTTTGTTTGTTTGCTATGCTATTCTGTATTAGTTTATTGCTTTATTGATTTATTTGTTAATGAAATTATATTTTTGTATACGTATATTTCATTTAATTAATTGTTTTAAAGGAGTGAGATTCACCTTCGATCTGTATTTTTTTTTTCTTAATAAATCTGTTAATAAAGCTTAGACAGTGTGATTAAATACCTAATGTACCTACAACTAATCGAAATAACTTAACGCTGCATTAAAAATAATAATAATTTATTCTTATTTACCCTTAGTCAGTGTAAAGTATAACACAGTCCGTCTTCCACAGAGTTCGAGCGCACCCACTACCCTGACGTGTTCGCGCGGGAGCGACTCGCTGAAAAGATAGGATTGCCTGAGGCACGTATCCAGGTAAAATAAAATCCAGTTTACACCGCGGTAAGGTGGCTGTATTGATAATGAACACCTACTTATGTATGACACGGTTCACAGCTAAAATGCTCTAACGAATATGCAACTTATGACTCGTACTTAAGTTCTATATTTCATTAAGCTGAAACATCTAACCAATGCTTTGATATGTGATTACTTACTAATACTTGGTATGGGTGTCAAACTCTGTTAAATAAGTCGATTAGATAGTGTAAGTAGTAGTCGTGATTTTTATAATTAACCAAAAAAGGTCAACATTAATTTCAAGGTGCGATCATCAATAATTTACATGAGGTATTTTTCATGATAAAATAACAAAGTTAAATGATTCAATTGAAATCAAACATAGAGGTGTAGGTAGGTATTTCTGTCAGTTTGTTTAATTGCGCACCCAGTTTATGGACGTGGTGGACGTTTAATTTAAAAATAAAATTTGCAAAAATTGGACAAGGGCGCTTTATTGAAAGCGCTCGGTGGATGCGTTCATAAGGGCATGTTTACACTAGCTGTTTGCGTAGGCACGGGCCGCATGTAGATGCGTCTTTAGCAAACATGCTAAAAAAACAAGGGCTATATTACCCTACTGAACGAACAAACATACATATAGTAATATAGGTACTTAATATATAGCCAAAGTAAATATATCTAGTGATTTTTAATCAGAGGGCACATAATTATGTTGAACATTGTTTATTGGGAACTTTTAACAGCCTTATTTATTTTCTGAATATTTGTTTTGCATTAATAAAGTGCAATTAAACTGAGTGTTGGTTGACTTTAATGCAATTTATTTGCGTGGCAACCGCGGTTTGTTCGTGTCACGCAATGATCTCTGCGAAGTGACAGCGTTTTAAACGAAAAGTTATTTCTTTTATATTTAAAGGATTATTATATAGTCATGGAATGAAAACAACATTTTTACTTATCTGCTTTCGTATTCCATTTAGCCCATCACCAAAACTAAGTGTTGCAAACAGTTTAAAAAGCCATTTATCACGACAGAAAAGTTGGCGCAAGTTTTATAATGGCCTTAATGTAATTTTCACTGCGACGTCCTTTTAAATTCTCGCGCTGTTAACATTGATTTGTGTACAAATCGAATTAGTTTAAAGTGCATGTTTTAGCTAAGTCACTATCAGTGTTATGACAAAACCATTACTTGTTATGTTAAGCGTGACAATCCATTTTTTACAACGTTAAAAGTTGGTTTCAATTTAAAGTAGATAATGTAGTTTTGACATTCGATATTACACAGAAGAGGAAACTAGGTACTTTAGGGGTAACTTAATAAAATTAATAATTATACATAGAGAGACATATCTATATTATGAAACTCAGAAAAACATATACAAGAAATGGTAAAAATAACAATTTATAACCTCACCTACTACGTTACGTAGCTACGTAGCGGGCGGGTAATAAAAAAGGCAGTTACTCCCGAAACTTGGGTGAAACATGAAAAGTGGGAAAGTTTCCCCGAGCACGGAGGTTTTCTTGTTCGTCGGTGGAAAAAAAAGAAAAGAAAATGGCGTCGACATTGTTTTCATCGACAGAGCGGGGCTAAGCTCTTACATTAACCTCTCGTCGGCGGCCGTTAGTTAACATTCGTGGGAGTAGGTGACTGCGTCGCGTGGCGCGTCGCTGCAACGTCACATCGCACGGTCAACAAGTATATCTATGCTATGTAGGGTTGGAATACGACCAATATCCTATGTACCGTAGAATAAAACATTATTTAAACTCATCCTTTTATGAAAAAAGTCATTAGATAGATTTTTATGTGATTATTAAAACTTCATGTAAATAAATTGTTACCTTACTTCCAGTTCAAAATCATGAAAATTTAAATATGGTGGAGGTACTCAATTAAAATAATTTTATAATGCATAAAACATCGCCAGCCCTAAATGAAAATTCCTCTGTGAATGACAATTTACAAGCAACATTGAGTTGTAACCCTGACACGTAAAGCTCTATTTCCCTTACAATAACACGTAAGGCTTTCAAGGCGTAGCATGGATATAATTTTGTATTCCATGAGACGATACCACGTGTTGCCCGTGGGTTCAAGGCAGTGTCAAAATAGAAGGAAATCTAGTAGGCACATATTTTATAGAAATAAAAGATTATGTTTTCTTATTGAATATTGAACTTAACATTTCATTAGAATTATAGTAGCTATCAATCAATTAGTTATAGGAATCAATATTAAATTTAAATAAGTTGTCTTCAATTTACCGTAGGTATCAAATATTATTTTATTTACAAAACACATGATTCGATATGCAATGGCATAAATCAGATATGCAAAATAAAATCATTTTATTATAATTTCAACCATTAAATATTATTACGGAATATCCTTAATATTTCCCACGTGGTCATAGTCACAACAACAAGAGGGGTGAAGTATCGATCCTCGAGCCTACAGGAAGCGGGGCGCGTTTCCGTCAGGGAGAGGGGGGTGTTTTGAAAAATTGGCACCCACCATCGCACACAAACCTTTTTACATCCCAAATATGCAAAATTCAACCTTACCACCATAGTAACAAGGAATCGTAGCCAGCAATATAAATACCTTTGAATGAGTGCGGAGATTTCGCGGTGTTTAAAATGGTTTGTTTTCGGTTCGGTTTTGATTAGTAAAAGTGTTTACGTAAATAAATCTATGTAACTGTAAAGAGAATAACGAAAGAACAACGTCAGTGTATTTATGTGCTTTATAAGGCTGATTCATTACCAAATTAAAATTGTAGATATATATTTTCATAAAAAAAAAACAAATATCTACTTGGATCACTCCTAAGTATAAAATGCTTATATACACAGGCGTGTTTGATTTAAATTTTCTGAACATTAAATTATTATCGGAGCTATATAATAAATACCTAATTCTAGATTAACAAACATAACAATAAATTAGTAAGACAACAATAAAATTCCATCTTATTCATAATCCGTAAGGCGAATTCGTTAATGAGCAAACTTCGTAATGAGGTAAAACAAACTCACAACAACACTACAATTAAAACTGAAACACGTGAAAATTGCCAACAAAATTATAATTTATCCTTTCATATTAATAATATTTTATAGCAATTTACTGACGAAAACAATTATGTCCCCGCGACTCGGTAACGACGTTATGGGAAGTCCCATTTGGTAAGGAACCCTTCTGTAACTTTATTTTGTCCCAACTATGGGGGTAGGCGTACAATTTGTGAAAGGCCACAGGAAATAACAGAGAGGCGGGAAAAAGGCCTGTCATCGCTGTCATGGAAAAATATCTATGGACAGAATGGGAAAAAATGGGAAACGTCACAATATTTCACCGTGTTGTAAGGCTGTGGACACATGCGGTTACGTTTTCCGACAGCCGCAGTGCGTTGACCTCACGCGAACTGGCTTTAGTTTGGATTTCATTTATAGTGAATTCAATTGGAAGGAATGTCAAGTTCATATTCCGATAATTTGAAATAGCTCTTCATGCTAATTTATAATTAATATATAGTTTTTAATAAAATTATTTCTAGGCAGTAGTAAACAATTACGAATAATTTAAATTTGACAAGTACCTAGTTAGGTACCTACCTATTGTTAATGGTATGAAAATATTAAAGAGTATTTATTTGTATCTGGGAAATTTTGATTTAGGGAATAAAAAAATACATATTTCATTTTATTTTCTTTCTCATACTAAAAATAATTCTACATTTCGTTGATGAAAATAAGAAAAAACATTTTCCAAATATCAGTGTGGCTCGAGCTCAACGCGACCCTCGTACTTTCGCGTAGGTTTTGGCGAGGGGTTCGAATAAAATATTGTCGGTAACATTCTAGCGATTTTGTTGGAGGCCGAAGCAATAATATTATGACATATTGCCTTCTTTGACCTCTTTGAGCGCGCCCGCTTTTTGAGTTTCGTTATAAACGTAAAGGTAAAGGTGGATTAAATGTTACTTTTTTCTTTGCGAAGGTAGAAAAAGTCTAGATACTCCCAGATAGGAAGATTTTCATGAAAATACTGAAATAAACTGCGGATGTTGCTACCCACTTGGTAGGTACTAAAGTCGAAATGTGTCTGCCCAGTAATATCAAGTTTCGATGACTATTAGGTATAAATAGATTAAATGAATTAAGCGATTCGTTAGATACTTATCTACGAATCTATTATACATATTTTCTATTGTAACCAACCTATCTAAAATTCATTTTTTGAGTTGCCAGTTCTATCACATTCACCTTTATATTATCTCTATCTACATACTCGGCTATTTATTCAGCTGAGTGTTACATAATTCACAAGTCTAGTTCTCGCCTTCACAAAGCGCGGGAAGGCTTCGGGCGCCATATTGCCGTCGCCATGACTGCCGAGTGCCGAGTGCCGGCGGAAGTGATGCGCACGTGAGCGCTGCTTCCGTTGCCGCGTTCCGTTTCACGCAGTTCAATGTCACAATATTGTGTCTACGCTCCGATTATTTTAATTGTTTAGAGCTTTGTTTTGAAGATAAAACCTTCTTAAAGTTATATCGGACGTATTTTGTAACTTTCGGCATTCCGTTCACGAATATTATTATGGCTATTTTACATCAAAGAAATATTATTCAATTATTGCATGACATGACTTAATATGCCGTCATTAAGGTGTTAATAATACTAATTACATCCGACTTTACGTCGTTTAGGTTGCGTGTTACCTCGTGTTGATATTTATGTACGCACTTTAATTACAAGTAGATACCTACATTAAGTTTATTAAAAGGTTTAATCGGCCGGGTGGGCGGCCGGAGGCATGTAGGGCGGGACATGCGACGTTGCAGGCCTGTTATTAAAATTTTAATTTTATTACTTTCATACGAGGTAGGGACATATCAATTTATAGGTGCGCGTTTAATATAAACTTCAAACTATGTGGCATTACATATTATGGTTGTTCATTTACGTAATCGTAATGCTATTATAATAAAAACAATAAGGCTACGTTTTACGCATTTAAACTGCAATATGATACTTTCATAAATTTTCAGTAGGTAGGTACCTACCAATATCACGGATTGGATTTGACTCAATTAAATATCGATTTGTTTTAAATTCGAAATCCTTTTACAGGTTTGGTTTTCGAATCGACGAGCGAAATGGCGTCGGGAAGAGAAACTCAGGAGCCAACGTCGGGACGCGCCGGCGGCGTCGCCCCCCGCGCCCCCCGCACCGCGGTTGCCCCTCAACGGGGGCTTCAACTCCATGTACAGTCCCATACCGCAACCTATCGCCACCATGGGAGATACATATAGGTAAGAAAATCTAGCATCTGAAAGAGTGGAAAAAAGGAATTTTAACAGGCTAAGCTTTTCTTCATAGAACTTGAGGTTACTATTCCGTTGGTTTCATTTTTACATGCTTATTTTTTGTATTTTTAAACATAGGTAGGTATAGATCTTATAAAAACATTGTTAAGTATATTTTTATTTGATTATTGACGGACGTTCTGTAATTGTTATTGAAGTACGTACTTAGTACTCAGAAGCAATATAAATAGTTTTCATTCATATAATAAATAAAACATCTTCGTAAAGTATCTAACAAGATATAGCAAAATAAACCAAGAAAGGATGTAAGGTGGTGCCATCTATCATCGAGCAGCGACACTAATTAAATTGCGCGCGAAATCGAGCGGCAAAGGTCGCGCCTTCTTGCGTTTCCCGCCAATGCACCGAGACGTTCCGAAGTTCACAGCCGAAGGTCGGCCGACTTTCCACTTGGATAGATTTTTAATAGTGAACTACGAGTTTTAGCTTTTGTCGTCCGGGGCAAATTAACTTAGTGAATCGAGAAGTTTCCACTTTAGTTTAACCGATGAAGTAAAAAATCTATTGCTTTTTTTTATACATTTTCTTTTGATCACTTCGTAGCTGAAGCATTGGAACTCAAAGCGTAGCGTAACATTGAAATACAATAACATCGTTCGTTTCGATGTATCCGAACGCGTTGCGAGTCATAGACAAGTTTATTTTTATTTTTCGCGTATTTCCTGGTCGTTCATTGACACTGACAGTGCGTTTGTACCCGACAGCTCGATGTCTGGCGGGTTGTCGTCGTCGTGCCTGCAGCAGCGGGACGGCGGCTACCCGTACATGTTCGGCGACGTGCTCGGCGGAGGCGGATACTCGAGAGCACCAGCGGCGCACCAACAGCACCCGGCATATTCACAACCACAGACTGCCGCTAGTACTGGTAAGATATAAAAAAAAATTATGACTTTTTTAAGTCTGTTACTAACATTATATGGATACCTGTATCTGATTTAAAATAAATAAATAATAATAATATGTAATATTATATTATTAGCAAGTAGTGTGTGAATACTAATTAAAGAGGTCGGTAATGTCATTGAAAATGATAGGTATCCCACTTAAACAACAAAAGGTTGTGCGAATAATGAAGATCCACAAATAAACTATTGGGCCAAAGCTACTACTTTTATATTAAGCTTGTGTTATTTTGATTACAACAGGCCTATTATAAAAATGTCTGACGCTGCATTGTAGAAAATTTTCAACGTCAGTATAATGTTCGAATTCGAAATAAAACGAATGAAAACGTTACAAAATCGTCGAAATCAAGACGAGAGGCCTTGGAAAATATTTACCAACTTTGTAATAAAATGTAAAAAAAACGCTGAGTCAAGAGCGAGGGGCGTCTGGCTCACAAGACCGCGACATGACGGGGAAACAAAAAAACAGGGAAAGAAAAAGAGGGAAAATAGAGTTCATGCCCCGATTGGATTTGCCGTTGTCTGTTCCTTACAAATGGCTTTTAAATTGATTTTGAATATCCAACGCTTTTGTTAACAAATAGTGTAATTGCTTGCGGAATTCTCGTATAATTACATAATAGTCTCGCGGAAAATATTTCATTAAAAAACTAAGAGCTAAACGCAAAAAAATCGTAGATTTAGTGGGTATTCAGAAAAAGAATGGAACTCTGGCGTTCCCATTGTTTTAAAAAGCCGTAACTTTTCCATTTGATATTATATATCATACGGCGGACATTTTTAGCCGTAGGTGGCGGAAAGCGGTATGAATTATTGTTGTTTGGGGCGTTTCGCGGCATTGTTCGACTGCCGAGTTTCCAGCACCAACCGGGAACAAAAGACTTTTTCACAATTCAAAATGCACGCTCTCGTTTCATTTACTCTTTTGCGCTCTTTCGACGGGTGCATTTCCAGCTTCGTGCGGTATTAAATAATGCGGATTTGTTCTACTTTTCGCTTTTTGGCGCTGGCGTTCTTTCGAATTTAGCGCGTTGGGTGCTATTATTTCATTTCAGTATCCCTGGAGATGTTAAGAAAAAATAAAAAAATTAAGTTAACTGATGTAAATAACGAGTAACAAATTTGCAACGAATAAATAGTTTAGATGATAATAATATCAAGTTTTAATATGTGAATTAACCTACAAATATATTATAGTTTTCATAAACATGTAACACGACAACAAATACCCCAATCGACCATCACGCCAAGAAAATGCAATAAAGAATGACGATATTAAACGTCGACGGCGTCATAAACAAGCGGGCGACCATAGACACAAACCATTGACTAAACGAGTCTCGCAGGAGCGGTGTTTAGAGCCGATAATAATGTGTAATGAATGTAAACGTACGTACCCCTTCCCACGACAACGGCGGCGGCGGTGGAACGGAAAACTGTTATCGCGAGGCCGCACGCGGTGGTAGTGGTAGGGGTGAGCTATACGATCGGTGAACTATGTAAGTTCAAACACATAACTACATTAAGGCTAGACGAATGAATTATTTTGAATATAAATGTTTATCCTGTCTGCGAACAACGCTTCACACTGTATACGAACGTCTTATCACTAATGTAACGCTCAATCATCGTAGTAACCTGGGAAAATCATATTTAGATTTGTTTCAATTATAGAAAGCTATTCTATTCCCGAGCGGTATAATAATATTTCTATATCATATATCAATTATCTCCCAGAATGCCCTGATTTCAAAAGCAGGATATCTAGTCTTGAAAAAATCAACTTATTCATTCATGAAATGTTTAAATGACCACATTTGTCGTCAATAGTGTTGTGATGTGACTCGTTTCCATTTCCGGCCCCCCTACGTTACCTATGTAGTGCCTATGTAGTGATGTGTAGTGTAGTGTAGTCTCGTCACAGCACGAATAGCTTTATGACCGACGCGACGGCACGGCATAATCGAACCGGGCGTCACAGCCACGGCGCGCAGATAACGCGATTGTGTGTAATAAACGGAATGCAATCGGAATCCTATTAGACATATGGTCGGCCTGATACTGATACATGACGTTAATAGGTTTCACGTTAGATTGTGTTAACATGTGCTCGCACCGGATAGGGTTTGATTGATCGAACGCGGAGGTATTTACGTAATTGTTTTCTCGCATTTACTGCTATTGGGTACCCATTTTGTAACTTAATTGTATTTCTATTGATTTACTTATCGATAAATACCGAAGACTCTTACTAGGCCTTTAATACCGATAATTAAAATATGAACAACAAATGCAAGCGGAAATGAAAAGAGCCAAGAGCATTTTCTCTAAGTACTTTTAGTCACAGAATCTTTTCTTTGTTCCATAGGTGTAATATCGGCGGGTGTCAGCGTTCCAGTGCAAATACCATCGCAGGGGCCGGACCTCGCGTCGAACTACTGGGGGAGGCTTCAGTGATCTCAGCTATTCGGGTTCCCGCATCGACTACTCTCGATGCCTGAGAACCCGACCAACGTTCCGGAGTCGCCATCTAGCGGCGAGATAGCGCACAACTACGCCGATTCTCACTTATCTATGAACGCAGCCTTAAACATGACTGCCGGACATGACGCCAGCGTTTTGGCGGGAGAAATGCAACCTGAACAAAACAGTTCCGTGTCGTAAGTGACGATATCGAAGTTATTTTTATGGTACTTTCGTTTCTCAGTGGTGCGTCTTATTTTTGTAATATACTTATCAATAAGACACATTAAAAACATTAAGAAGCAACTGATGATGTTCAAACCTAGTGGTAAGTACAATGACCTTACACGATGATTTGTGCTACGAACTGCCATTTTTACGTTTTGTTTATAAATATAATTGATAAAGTATAGTGTACATTGTATATTTAAATTAAACTGTGGCATGTCTCATTGTGTGTGGTCAATTTTAGTAAGCTAGTACAATAGTGTGGAATTGTAAATATAGATAAGCGCCATCTTCTGTCGAGTAGAGGAAGCTCCAATAATGGAAGCGACAAAGCCTCAGGAGATGCTCTCGATGCTCTCGCCGAGGAAATAAATATAAATTGTTTGTGCCAACGTTTGTAATAATTGAGTGTTCTGCGCCCTTTGCTGACACAACCCTTTTATTTCTTTGATGTATGCAATAGGGGTGAGAAATATTAACGCAACAGAGAAAAACGCGGCAATAAGCTTCGTTATAACGTTTCACACCCCTGCCATGCCATCGCCAACAAATTGTCATACAAAATCATGTTTACACTGTTGTAATATTGGTTGTATAATCATAATCCAGTAAATATCTCTATGTTGTACGTAATGTATCCACTCTCAAACTTTTATTAAAGCACACAAATTGGAAACGAATTAATTTATATATTATTTATTACATAGTAATAGAGTAAGATCAATATTGCTGTGATTAAAATGTAGTAGGTAATAGATTTATTTTACCTTAATATTTGGAATACCAGTAAAAATAATATGAACAAGGTTTACAACAAATGATATTATTGTGTAGTCACTTGAGACATCTTGTTGTTGAGTTATTGTCATTTTTATCACAACATAACGGTGCTGGCAAACAGCACAACTTTAATTTTAAAAATAAATGTACATTTATAATATATATATTTTTCATTAAAATTAAAGAAAATGCAATATGGACGTGGTGTAGGCGATATGGTAAGAGTTGTATGTAAATGTAATTTAGTTTGAAAGAATTAAGTGTAATATAAATTATTACTCGAATATAAGTGCATATAGATGAGGAGAATACAGTGAAATTTATTAATAAATATTGCATTAACCATTACTTTTTGTTTTATTCAAATAAGGCAACCCCAGAACTATTTGTGGACACTCGAGTGTGTCTAATAACACAACAATAGCCCAATAAAGAGGAGGATTTATAGAATGTTATTATTAATAACCTATTCGGTTACAGATGGCGCAAAAGCGTTCGATATGCGACCTTACTGGGGAGCACCAGGGTTGCCACCCTCAAAAATTCTCGTCGAAGGAAATTATGCTGTTAACTGTATTTGGGCGGTACATATTAATTTTGTGTGTTGACTGTTTAGAACGAGACGTTTTATATGGCACGCACACTGACAGCTCCACCCCTGGGTTTTCGAATTGGAGGGTCCGAGTACAATGGGATGGGATTAAACGTGTTGCATTGAAGGCATTATACTTATCTGAGCCTTGTCGGATGTGTAGCCATGTGTATACAGCATGTCCTAAAATATGGCACACACCGCTTAATGTTTTAAAATTTTTTAAACACCATTATCTAACACAGTAACCCAGAAAAATAACGTTAGAATATGAGCCAATTTTGAACACTAAGATTAAAAACAATAAATTCTACTTCAATGTATTTCCCATTCAATACAAATATTCTATCTTTATATAGAAAACGGTGAGTAAAGAAACTGATTGTTTTTTTTATGAAAACCGTAACACAAGTAAGAACATACCATATAAAGCTATAATGGAATTCTACTATCAAGAACACGCGAGTAGACGACACAGTGGCGCCCTCCTGTACCATTCAACATAAACAACAATCGTACAGATTATCAACACTTATAATTGGTTTACATTTTGTCTGTCTGTTCATTCCTAAACCCATGGAACAACTGCATACGATTTCAATGGTTAATTCCATTTAACAATTAAACGAAAATTAGATAAAAATAGTGTATTTAAAAAAAGAACTATGCTAATGACAAGTCTTAAATTAAGTTTTTTTTGCTTGTTTTTATATAATTTTACAAAACAAAGATTTTTTGGCATTCCTTAAATAACATTATTTTATGCAATACAAAAAAGTAACATTACAACCGGTATAGAATTGATAAGCATTTTTGATATAATATGTTTAAAATTTTTTATTAATACAGTTTAGGCCCTAGACTTCTAGACGGTTCGAATGTCGGCCTTTCACTTCCTCAATTAATATAAAGCTAAAAAGTCACAATTAAGCTTTGGCTTATATACATCTTTAAACGCTTATGCAAGATATTCAATAAAGCACCATTATATATTTAAATTATACATTATTTTAACATATAAACTAAGCACAATGGACTTAATAAAGTATTATAAAATATTTATCTTGTTTCAATAAAGTCTTAGCGTTTTCTAATCACATTTAAAGCCTCAATACATTATAACATGAGTACTATATTTCATTTGAGCAAACAAGTACATAGTTTAAAACATTTATATAACTTTATATGATGAATTTGACACTATTCGAAAGGAACAAAGTAACGATTATATGCAAAACTAGTGTATTCAGACACAAATAAAAAAAAAACTTAAGAGATATTTTTTAAAGAATACTTATATGTGTAATATTGAGACCATTATTTTATCTTGAATGCAAAGTACAGTTACAATGACAAGTTTTTTATACTATCTCTGCACTAGTACGCATCTTACTTGGGTAACACAATATGTACTATCTATCACCAGTATTTAAGCAAATACCTACAATTTTAAAACTATTTGGTTGCAAGCAACGAGCATGTAACCAATAGAGTGGAACTGTTAACAGTTTTGTAAGAAAACAAAATACGCCAAAACGCTGCGCCGGCCCCTGTGTTCTGATTGGCCGACTCAAGGTCAAGTCGTACACACAGGTCTCTTATTGGTCGGGTACTGTTTTAGTTCGAGCGTGGTTTGTTAGTTATACCAGTTATACGTGACAAATCATTGATGCGTTGCTAAACAAATGGCTCACTATTGCTACTCTATTGGTTACATGCTCGATGGTTGCAAGCCTACAATTATTTCAGAAAAAAAAACCTTTTATTAAACAATATTTTTTGCTACTTTGTGAAAGTTAGTCACTTGTTTTAAGGTTAATTTTTACACATATTGAAAGCGATTTATGAAAGATAATTCTTGAATGTGTGTTTATCTTTTTGATGTTATCACCACTCGGTACGGAACTTTGGCAATAGACTAAGGCGAAAGATATATAGCCTACTTATAATAGGATTTGAATACACAAGAAAATATATTTGGTTTATTAACAAATTATCACAAATAAGGAATAAAAAGATATGTCTTTGGGAGTAGGTATTTGAGCAGTTTAAGCCAACAAAGGTGTTCTTTCCCCGACTACCGTAGCTTCATTCGGCGATGATTCATTTTGAGCTAAACGACTGAAAGGATAAAGTTCAAAATCAATTGACATGAGACGTAATAATATAAATAAAATAACAGGAAGCGTTATGAGGAATATTCAAGTTTGTGTGACCAATTTTAGTATTTACGGGTGGATAATCAGTAAATATATATATTTTTAAACTATTTGTCGCTTGGTGCGGTAATGTTCATAATCAGAACAATTTAATGACCAGTACATGTTAGCGATGATAACATTGATGACTAGTAGCTCCCCGCGGTTTCACCCGGGGGATTGTCAACTCTCCCGGGATAAAAAGTAGCCTACGTGTTAAACTAAGTTAAAGAGTATCTCTGTTCTAAATTTCATCACAATTCGTGAATTTTACATACCTACATTCTTACAAATTTCCACATTTGGATGCTGATAAGCAATAATATGTTAACCCTCATAAACTTGCTTTTGAGAAAATGGCGTCTTAAGATAATATATGTGATTTACGATTTATTTTATGGTATAAATCCATGTTTTATCTTATTTTATGTTTTCGATGACTTGAAACACTTTTGTAGAATGTTAAATATGTACGTGATGCATTGTAAAAATATATCGGAACCTTTGAATTTGATTTATGGGTTGACACATTATTGCTATCAATCCATTTATAATATGAGTAGTGTGAGATAGGATTGAGGATCACTTACCGAATAACCACAGTAGGTGCAACAGTAGCTCCGTAAAACGAGGGTCCATCCACCATACTGGGTCTGACGTTCCTCGGCGGAGGTGGGAATGGGGGTCGGTTCCTGTTCTGGTAGAACTGTACCAGGAAGCCAGTCGTCGCTAGTACCACCCACGCTATGGTCACTAGACAATCTGTAAATTTTAAAATGGCTTAATATTGAAAAAGCCTAATAAGCAATAGCCAATTAGGAAGATAATTTGAAGCTGAGTGGTTTCCCCAGGAATACGGGTATAAATATATTTGAGCTACCTACGTTATTTGGGAGTAACATAGGCTATAACACTTCCAGATAACGTAGCTTTACGTTGGTGAAAGAATTATGTTTGAAATGAAATGTGATAGGTATTGTTCATAAGTGCCGAATGGCAAGTGAAGGCCTATTTGAATTGGCATTTATGAAACGTCGACTCTAAAGTTTCCGAGCCTATTCAATACAAACATAAAAATAACTTCTCTCTTTATATATTACTGTAGGTGACATGAAAATGCGTAGGTACCTACTATATTGTATTTCTATATTAACAAATAGGTAAAACATAAATACCACAAAGGGCAGAATTAAACTGTTTCGCTGATAACAAAAATATCACATAAATTGGTAGGTATGGGTGGAGTGGAAAGTACAGTCATCAATGCCATATTCGTAACAAATTCCCATTTTAACTGTATCATGCGGATACACAAAAATAAACATCGATAAATTTAAATCAGGGCTGTCCAAAAACTAGATGGGACCCAGGGACAACAAAAATTACTAAATTAAATACCTATATTAAGGGGCTGCAAAATAAAGTAACAACGCGCGGTGTATCTATTTTGCGTTCGCGGATTCCCCGACTTCTCGAGTGATGCTTGCGGCGTGATCGAATATGTAGGAAAAACATTTGAAATTCGTCGCGAGAAAAATAACTCATTAATGTATTTAAACAAAGGTATAAAAGATTTTGTGAAACCAAATCCAACCACGGTTTGGACAGCCCTGATTTAAATTAATGTATTCAAACAGTTATACAATATGTAGTTGGTGTAGACTAGTTAGGTACAGCACATGAGCAATCCAGGAAAAAGTTACGTAAAATAGAACTAGTTATGAGATATGTATTATTAGGTATTATTTCAACTTTAATACAGCCCGGTTGGATTTGTGGTTAGTGACCCGGACTCTCAAGCCGCGGGTCGTGAGTTCGAATCCCACCCAAACAAACATTTGTATGCATGAATATGTCTGTTTGTCCTGTGTCTGGATGTAAATATTTATATAAGTATGTATTTAAAAGTAGTATAATATGTAGTATATCAGCTATTTGGTTACCATATCACATTAGGAACATTAAAAAATTCAATATGTAAGTAGGTACTAGTTGATGGGATAACTTTAGTACATTTTTTTCTTAATCAGGGTAATATAGGTATGTCTTCTAAACTGGTTAACAAAGTTTGTGAGTGTATATATGTTACTCTTTCACGTAAGAATGGCTGAAATTTGGAACAGAGTTAGAATATGTTCTGGAATAACACATACCTAGGGTAGGTACTTTTTAAACCGGAAACTTGGGTCAAATCGCTGAGATCCATTAGTTATTCTTTAACAATCTTACAAGCTGTGATCAATTTGATTCGGAAAAGCGTTTGTCAAGTGACTTATCGATATAAATATCCAGTAATTTTTTTTTTTTGGTTTATAAAAAATGCTTACCTTTAAATTGAAAATCTGGGAATATAAGAGCTTCGTTGAAATTCGGTACTATTGCCCTCCTGATTGTATTAATCAAGATGTATTTCAAATTAGATCCGAAGTAGTAATCCACAGGGTACAGAGCTGCGTATGCACCGAGTATAGCACAGCACTGTATGTTAGCTATGAAAGTCATAGACACAAGGATTGCAGACGATAGAAACATTATTATAAGGAAAAACGTCCAGAAATATAAGTCCACTTGAAGATAGAAAATACCGCCTGAAAAAAAAGGGAAATAAACCATCGCTCGTTAATTTAAGCATATTTTTTTATTTTAAAAAATAATGCAGACCAAATGCGTGATTATATTTAGTACAAGATAACATATCATTAAGTAAATCGGCTGCCTTTTAATATTACTTAATATTGTTAACGGTATCAAGTAATAGTAACACGAAGTATTTAAAGTATAACTCCCGTTAATCTCAAAAGTCTACGTTTAAGAACAAAATACAATGGTAAATTTAAATATATTGACATATTTACCTGGCAATCTAAAGTAAATAATCGAAGCAATCATAAATCCAAGATTCATCGATGATAGTAACACAGAAAAAATTGGTATGCCGTAAAACCACCAGACGCATAACCAAATACCTCCAAAAAATAATCCAGATAGTGATGAAACTGTAAGGAGGGCTAAAAAGAAAGTGAATGGG
This sequence comes from Thyatira batis, assembly GCA_905147785.2. NCBI lineage: Eukaryota > Metazoa > Arthropoda > Insecta > Lepidoptera > Drepanidae > Thyatira > Thyatira batis. The sequence goes on along the minus strand of LR990504.1, from coordinate 5,441,775 downwards.
TTTAATATCATATATCTGTGTGTATGGCTAAGTTCGGAACGCACCGACCGCATACGGTCCCATTTGATGGGAAGCGGTTACCGTTGCCTATGGGCGCTTGCAACACCAGGAGGGTCACTCACGTGTTGCCGACCCTGTAAAAATCTCTTTACTTCCCTTCTTGAAGAGCCCCATGCTGTACTTAAGTAAATACTTAATAATTAAACAGTGAAGTTTGTAAGTTGTAACATACCAGGGCGATCTAAATCGGCGTTTAAGGAAATCATAATGTACGTAATAATGACGCCACTGATGAGACCAATCAGAAACATTTCCGTTTTGAAGAAACGATGTCCAAAGTAGCATATGAATAGACCGATACATAGAAGTACAGCGCACATAAATCGAGACAGTGTATCATCTGTGAACAATATAGGAAATGCATAATAGGAAAAGACTGAAAGCGTGTTCAATTAGGCCTCAAAGGACGAGAGTTATTTTAACTGACGTTAAAAAAGCTTTAAAATATAACAAATGCATTCCCAAGTACCTAACTACAATATGCTCTATTTCAAATCCTCAAAATTGAAGATGCAACACTGATCGATAAAAAACCGTCGCGATTTAAAAACACTGTCGTGTGAACATACCCAAGTATGTGTATCTACCCAATAATGCATTTGTTGTGTTTGAACGCTTTTTTAACGTCCGTTAAAATAACTCTCGTGTGTATGAGGCCTTAAATTACTCTCTTTAACTAGGTAAAGTAGATCTAGTGAGTAACTTTCATATAACTACATTATATGAAACTACGACTAATAGGAGCTACTCGTATATGAAAAAAATTTCGAAAACTTGATGTAACGCCGACAAAGTTGCACAAGAATTATTTAGAGTATGTAAAAATTAATACTTACCAAGTAAATCACAATCGTCCAACAGTGGAGAACATCCATAAGTCTGAGTCGGAACATAAACCCCATACGAGTCATTGAAAGCCCTTACCGTTACTATAGCAACGAAAACGATTCCCGTACCTGGGTAAGCACTGATCATCCTCCGCATAATGTTATTCTTAACTGTTACAGGAACCTAAGAAGAAATAGGAATTAAGTCCAAGAGTTCTACTTGCGCCAGTTTTGCCCTTTTCCTGGGGTTAAGGTCAACGGGCGTTCTCTAAACTTAATTTATGTATACCTACTGGGCATATACTGTTCCAGGAAATGTCCCAGGATACAAAAGTAAATACCGCTTGTGGACAAAATTTCTCCCAAATAACGATATTATGTCTAAAACGGTGCTTGGTGTAAAATTTCAACATGACCAGCTAAGTGGGTCTTACAAAGTACCTTATGACATACATACAATACTTTTCTTAACTAACTAAGGACATGCTCACTGCGGGGCTTCAGGCCCAGGACCTTCTACAGTTACATATTTATCATGGACTAAAAAAATGTATAAGATAAATAAATAATATCCTGGGACAATTTAACAAGCGTCCATAGGCTATGGTAACTAACTGCTTCCCATCAGGTGGGATTGTATACCTGTTTGCCACCTTTGTTGTCTATACTAATATTATAAAGAGGAAAGATTTGTTTGTTTGTTTGTTTGTAATGAATAGGCTCCGAAACTACTGGACCGATTTCAAAAACTCTTTCACCTTTGGAAAGCTACATTATCCCCGAGTAACATAGGCTATATTATATCCCTGTATTCCCACGGGAACGGGAACTACGCGGGTAAAACCGCGCGGAGGCAGCTAGTAGAAAAATAAAACAACAACAAATTATTTAATGTTGCAATTTCACTTACCAAACGTCCATTCTTCATTATGCTTTCAAGTGTTAACATACTTTGTATACTCTCAAAATAAGTGTCAGTATCGAAGTTCCTTTCTGGCATGTACATGGCATAAAATGTTACATTTAGTTGATTCAGGTAATAGCAATTATCATCACCCGGGTACTTTGAGTTCAAGCCATCAACATATATATAATCTTTATTATAGCTCTTCAGGAAATAAGGCACATTGGGCATGTTCTCTGTGCTACAGCCCCCTGGTACAGGATCTGATAAAAAAAAACTAATAAATTTTTGGATTTTGGCCCATGCCTAAAATCTTTGAAAATATAATAAATAGTGTAACTAAAGAACAGATGGAAATAGTAACAAATGTTACACTAGGAAAACCTGTGGTATTAGTGACGTTAAATATTTTGTTAATAACCAAGTTGTGTACAGTATTACATATACTTTATAAGGTAAATTTTAAAATGTCTATTGACTAAATAGAAGGAAGTGGTACAAATAGTAATTGTATATATAAAATTCTCATGTCACAATGTTATTTACCATACTCCTCTGAAATAGCTTGACCGATTTTTATAAAATTTTATATGCATATTCAGTAGGTCTGAGAATCAGCTACTGTACTATCTATTTTTCATACCCTAAGTGTTCACGGGAACTTTGCGGGTGAAACCGCGGTGCGGCATCTAGTATACTTATATATTGAACTTTAAGAATGCAAGCATCATTTAAGTGGTTCCATGGATTTGCGTACCAAATGAAGATTTTGTAAGTTAACCTTTTTATTATAATATTCATAATGAAAGTGTAATTCATTCAATCTAAAGCACTTAGGACTAATAATACTAACTAACTACTAATTAAACTATAATTCTTTTTTAATAATATTGTGACAAAATTGATGTCATACCTGTATTCTTGTATCCATGCACAGTAATAAATATCTTGAGAGTAACATTGTTTGGATTGAAAATGTTAAGTGTGTCACTCATTTTCTTTTCCATATTTACATACATTCCAATATTAGACCCTCGAGCTTTCGGCCCAGAAATATTACCATTCATATACAAAGTAACATTGTAGAGATGTACATGAACTTGAAATATGATAAATGATATGTTGGGATTCACATCTTCAAAGTTCACTTGGATAATTTCAGAATCATGTAGAAATAAAAATTTCTCATACAACTGTTTGTTCACATAAGTGGTTTCTTTATTTAATGGTATTGATATATTTGTAGCTGAAAGAATATTATGGAATAGTACATTTTTAAGGCTCATTGTCCTGACTAAAAAAGATAGCATAAAAACTTACTTTTCTGGGCAGCCGCTGATGTACAATATAAAACTATCAAGACACAATTCAAAATGATATAAGAAAGTTTGCACTCCATTTTGTTATTTAAGTGATTACATCAAAATCTGCAGTCAAGTGGTTTGTTGAAGTGGAAATCAGCTTTATTGCTTGTTTTTCTACTAAAAGTAACTCTTTAACATTATAAATATAGTAACAAACACTTCAATTACTTATGAGCGTATAATACAAATCAACTCAATAAAGGTTAAAGATTTAATAACTTTGATTTCTCAATGTTAATTCAAGGAAGGCACAATGAACCCACAGATAGGTAGAAGTAAACAGCACCATTTATTAACTCGCGCTCAAAGATATATTCACGGTATATCGCACACTATATTAACAGTAACATGGCCGAAAAGTTAATAAATAATACACAAACCATCCACTATTTACATACAAATACTACATCAGTACATCTCCGTATAATAAACTGTAATTCGGGGGTTCGAATCGGTAAAAACAAAACAAACATGACAGATGTAAAATAAATGTCAGGTAACATTTGACAGCTCCAACCAATGTGTCATTTTCCTCAAACTGAATGATGCCATATTCATCAAATAGTGAATGGTGCGTTCGTGAATATTGTCGTGACACTTTATAGTTGCTCCTCTGCCTTTTACTAATTTTATATTTATTATAAATTTCAGTAAGTTATAGAATGCAAAACTACTTAGAAGTGATTCGGTGGTTTCATGAAGAAAATAATACTTTATTAATAATAATAATAATAATAATAATATTGTTTATTTTGACAACTGAGGCCCACTTGTTAGTATTACAATATTTTCTTAAAAACTATGTTAGTAACTCAAAAAAATAGGTTGAACAAAAATATTCATTTACAATTTCTACACACCATTGTGTCTATAGCACGCTTTAATAGAGGCGTGTCAAATTTACTGGATATTATTACTTTAATTTCATTTAATTACTGCGATAGATGCATTGATTCTCGCCGACTCAAAGTAAAGTTGTCCTTGATAGAGGATTGGGCTGCTACACCAAAATTCTACACATAAGTCCAAAATGTCCAAATGATTTAAATCAGCTGTCTGATAAATTCGTCATTAGAAACTTACGTACATATTATTAAATAAACATGTTTATGTGGTTGTTTATGAGTTGTTTCATTCAAGATTAATTTACCGAAAGCAAGGTCTGTTTATTTGTAGTTTTCTTATAATATGCGGATCAGCCGTTAATCAGACGATTTATATTAAATGATACAAATGTATATATTGTTTTATGTGGTTTATATTTTATTAGATTTAATCTTTTAAATGACATTTATCTATTTGTTTGTACCTATATAATATAAGAGATCTGCGAAAAAAAAACAACAAAATAATTTGATTAAGGCGGGTGATACCATCGCAACCAATGGTTGCAACGTCCTATTCACTACGAGTTGTAAGTACAAGAATTTCTTTTTTTTATTCTCACTGTTTCCGCCACCTGCCAGTTACTAGAGCGAGAGCGCATGTGATGTGATCCATCTATGGAACGCACCAGCCAGCCTGCCGCAGCGCACTCACTCGTGCCACTCATGTCAAAACTCTTAAACATGGCGGCGCGATCAATGAAGTTGTAATTTGTAGTGAGTGTGAAGTCGAGCGTAAAAATCTTGCAATGATCGAACTGGTTGTCGATTTCGTGTGTGTTATTAATTAATTGTTAATGGGCCATGGGAAGGGGCCAAGAGTTACTGGACGCGGCCCGCGAAGGCGACAAACGAACTGTGGAGAAAATAATCGGTCAAGTTAATAAAAGGAGTGGTCCTTTTACAACGTTCAGGTAGGTCTCGTCATGTTTTGCAGTATATCATGCGTGCAAATTAGAATACACAAGTTCTTAGATTAACCATTTACGTAGTTATAAGAATATGGAAAGATAATGATAGGTCCTTTTGCACAAAACAACAATGGTGAATTGATAACGAGTCCCTACCTAGTTTTTTGTAATGTTTACTTTCTTATCGCTGATTTCAAATTATTTTGAATACTCTAAAGTACGTGATTTAAAATCTTTTTGATTCATCATATTCACCATTGTGTACATAGTATATTAGATATAGATGTATAAAGATATCTATAGATAAAGTTTTAGCTGACACAGGCATCATATTGTCCATTACTTGTTAAACCACCAAAAAAGAGATGTACACAGTACACAAGAGGCTCTTAATCTCCTAAAAATTGATTTCATAAAATATTTTAATTTAGATTTCTCTATTGAATCTTTTTTTTGTTGCCAATTATGTGATGGTTTTTTTTATTTAAGTATGAGTTTATTGCAATTTGACACTAAAATTGAATATTTTCAAATCAATCATGTCATATCCATTTCTATAGACCTCTTACACTATAGGTAGTTTACTGTTTAAAAAAACAAAATAAACTTTATAACTATCAAAGCAAATAAAGTATACAAAGTTATTTCTATACTTTATTTATAAACAAAGTTATGTATATTTTATCAAATTTGATAATCTGGGATATGCCTAGGTCTGGGATATGGAACCACCATCTGTAGGGATAAGCATCTTATATGCATCCCAATCGGTCTAGAGAGGTACCCATGGCTCTAATTTCCTACACCTGTTTTAATGGCAATCAGTACTGCCATACAAAAGGAGCCATAGATGCCTTTCAACAATTTCCATACCTACCCTGGACATAAGTTTTTGTGTGTGAAAATGTTGTCTTAAACAAAACCTGTACAATATGTATAATATTAGCTTCTGTCCCTCGGTTTCACTCATGTTCCTGGGGACCTTTTAATTTTCTCTCTCTGTTTGTTAGTAATTTTGTTATATGTATAATTGTATTCATATGCTATATGTAAATAAATTTAATACCACTAATACCTGTACCTATTTGATTTATTAAATTACTTATGTTTGTGACTCAATCACACACTACATCATATTTGCATATAGAAGTGATTTCTGTGGTTGTTCTTTCTTGGTAGGTACTTGACCAATTTGTTTGTTTGCACCTGATGGGTATGAACTGCTAATAAATCCTTCAAAAAACCTTTGTGTAACATAAACAGGACATAAAATCTGGGGGCTGATTCCAATACAAACAGATGTAGAGAATAATAATATTCCTGTCTATTATTATTTTAATCGCAACTAAACATCTCCTTACTTGTGTTCTTGTTGTTACATCATGGTAAGTGATGTTGTGGCTGATGGTTGTGATCACTATGCCTTTTAGCAAGGGACCTCCTAAGGGACAACCAGAAGACACTCTTCTTCATCCTCCTCCCCTTATCCTGCCTAAGCAGGGTCGGCACAACATGTGTTTTTCTTCCATTCCTCTCTGTCAGCCGTCAAACAAACAAGAAAACACTGTGATCATTATTATCATTTGGGTTAGGTGGCTGTTTTATGTCTACTTCAGAGCTTGTATCACTGTGACCGTGCTACGTCTCTTATGATAGCCATATAAGTTAGATTTCACAGCCAAGACCCGCAGCTATGTACAACCTGTATAATTATCTGTTTACCTGATCTGGGTGTAATAGATGTTTCCACAGGTAAGTGTTATGTTTTGGCATAAGTGGATGGCACTCACACAAAAGGTGTTTCATCTGCATCACACCAGAATCTGCACCTCCTTGTGTTGAACATGTTTCTATTCAGTCCACAGTGCCCTGTCGCCTCGATCATGCTCGGTCGCCGTTTTTGATCATCTTATACCAGAAAATACATGATTCGGCCTAATTTATCTTAAGTGTTAAAAATATAAGTTGCAAGTCAGTTATCTATTTAAGGAAGTAGGATAACCCAAACCATAAAAGTGAAGTGTTTGGCCGCGAGCCAGACGCCAATCGATGTTGGAGGCACGTACGTTGAACTTTTGTCTGACTGTTTGTCTATACGTAGTTATTACTGTCTATCTTATAGGTGCATTTGTATTCATGTACAGTGTAGCACAGCTATCAAACCTGCCATGCCCGATTGACCAGTTCGGAAATTAAGAAGCATGATGTTGAATCATGATTACTTTGAAACTGTTTTACCGGCGATTAACCTGAAATAAACTCATTATTTGAACCGTTATGTTTTGTCATTAGCGGTGTTTTCCTTCTTAACCCTTTTTTAGTTTAGATTTTCTCGTCAGTAAACGTGAGCTGAAGTTTTCCTATAACAACCATACATATAATATAGATATTTGATAATTTTTTGAGCGATTTTAGAAAAAAAACCCAGGTTTGGCGATATCGATACCATGTAGATAAGGTATTAAAAGAGCGATTACTTTCACAATTCTAGATATTGAATAGTACGCTATTTATCGTATCAGCATGCATTCGTTATATATACCTTTTCTATGACCATGTTAAAACTTTTATGATGAACTCTCTTATGATTGTAGTGGGGCCAAAACTGCAATAAATCTAAGTAATAATCATAAGCTTGTAGTCATAAAAATTACATTAAATCAGCTGAATCTAACTGTTGCGTGCTTCAGGTCATTTAGATGCCATTGCCAACCGCCTATTAAAGATATACCTATTCAACGCATCAATAAAACATCCAAGGCATTTGAACGAACTAATCAGATAAGACTTACCAATCTGACTCAATTGCGTTGAATTCTGCGGTCTTAGATCCTAATAGAGAACAATTATTTAATAACGAAGGTTTTGGTGTAACGTCCTAACTCCTGTCGGAGAGAGTCGGTTTAAGCGTATTCTTAGGTAATATATCTTTATTGTAATAGGTACAAACCTGTTATAATAAAACATGGCTTCGTTGAAATTTGGCTTCGTATCTAATTAAATGAAAATTATATAACATAGCGCATAGCACTAATAAATAACAACACAACTGCATTTAAATATGAGGGGAATACGTGACCAAAAACAAACAATAAAATCATAACATTGATTCATTCATTTTAATGTATTCATAGGTATGTCCTTAGTTACGTTAAATGCAGAAATAAATACATATAGAACATCAAGGAAACACCCAAGATCCTGCGCAATAATATGATTCTTCGTAGAACTTTTCGTTATTATAAATTGAATTATTTAAGTATTACTCCACATAACCGTGAATAAGAGAATATGACTATATGTTTTGTTCACTGGACCTGTCAGAAAACCTGGCATATGTTGCTCTTATCAACATGGATAAACTGGTGGTTTGTTATTTTACTAACATTTCGGGCCCAATATTAACATCATACATTCTTCCAATACAATATTTTATTGCCGATAAGTCAATGCGCAAATGTAAATTATTAACAAACGGAATTTCCGAATAAAATAAGATACTTTGCTTATATTGGAAAGCGGGTTTTGGTATTGCGTTTCTTAATTGTACGGATAAAAGATTATGCTTTAATCGCCAAAAAATTACGAATAGTCATAGTATAATATAATGGTCACACGGTTAGCAGAATTTGCCATCTAATTAGAACAGTGACTCTGAACCCCGAAACACAGTTAACCGCAAAAAAATATACCGCAATAAAAAAGTTCTAAGTGAAGCGACCTGTTGCCCATTCCTATGAATCATCCAAGAGTTGTTTGGTTACTCACTTCGGTTTGGTTGGACGCTCCGTTCGCTTTCTTGTAAATATTTTTAAATCAATATTTGACTTGAGAACGAGCATATCACCGATAAGGGACGCCTCTTAATCGATTTATAACGACTTTTTGTGATCGAGTGGACAATTCAGTGATGTTTAAATGAATACTACAGTGAACATGAAATTCAGGATACCTTGTTTGGAGAATGAGTTCAGGAAGATCAAGAGAAGGTTCAGGTGCGTGCCTTACAATTTATCAGTTAATACATACTGATTCTGTTGTACTAGTTAAAATGTTAGCTTTGTATTAGTTGTAATTAATTCCAATGGATTAAATCGACGGTCATAGTTTGTTGTTCTGGTTAGGTTTATTAGGTACTGAAATTAATTGAAATGAATCACGACCAACAGTTGTTATCATGTTTATTACGCCCGTTTATCATACATGTGTTTATGTAACTTAATATAGAGCGATTATCGAGTTTTGACCAGTTGCTTGACCGTCTTTAAAAGTCATACACTAAAAATAAAGTGGTATTTTACTTATTTTCATGGTCAGCTTTAAGTTTTTATACAAGTAGAAGAGAATAATTTCTATTGAAAAGCTTTAATAGAAGCTTTTTTAGCTGTTACTATCTATATAAGTATGTATTTAAAAGTAGTATATGTAGTATATCAGCTATCTGGTTACCATAACACCAGCTCTCTTTGATGCTTAATTTGGAATCAGATTGGCCGTGTGTGAAAATGTCCCAGGATATTTATTTATTTTTTAATATTCTAACCTCTAAGGCTTATTCAAAGTTTGACAATTAATTAAAATAGTATAGGTAAGTTCAGAACAAATATTTACTTTAAAGGACTGATTCTATAGGTAAAAAAAACCCGGCATATAGGTAATTTTAAAACAAATTCCATTGTTCTACTAACACCATTTTTTCATTCATTACATATGAGACGTAGGTGAAGCAAAGCTGATTGTGACAATGAAAAGTTGCCGCAAAATTGAATCCTACGCGCAATCATGAGTAACTGTCCGTCCGCCTGTCTGTCTAATGTTATAGCCCATTGACCTGCCTTTGTACTACAATAATGGTTGTTGATAAATACATCTGGCCTATTTCTTCGAGTCACCATTGTTGGCTTTCAAAATGAAAAGTGATTTGGCAGGTTTGAGCTTCGAATTATCATATCCGCCAGTTGTAACATACCCAATAAGGCTATCGTCAACATAGGACTTTAATCAGCGTACATTTTACCTTCATTCTGCATTATATTCTTCATATATTTTTTACTTTCGTGGTGTTGCTTAATTGGGTTTTGCCATTAAAACCGAAATGTCAGGAAACTTGTTCTTGATGTTAATGTGAAATAAATGGTTGCATTTCGGTTATTCTTAGTCTATAATTTAATATTGTTATTTTATTACGACTGACATGGGATTGGTAATTAGCGACCCTCACTTTCTGCCCGCTGGTCTTGGGTTTGATCCTCACTCAGAAGAAACAATGTATGAACATGGCGATTTGTTCTGTAAATGTCCATATATTTGCGTATTTAAAAGCATTAAATGTCAATGTATAGTACTTTGCCGTATTTGATAACTAATAAGCCATGTGTAAAATTTCACCACAAATAGTATATCAAGTTTTGTATTCGTAGTACCATAACGACACTATCCTAACTGTATAATGTCAACAGTAAAATAATATTGATGATCCAGCTTGCTAGTTACGTAGGCGACATGAATTAAATGAAACTGAGCTGCTCAACATTCTGTGCTGTGTACATAAGTAATGTTGCAAGACCGTTATTAATTTCTGTGTGAACAAAATCACAAGAACACCGTTATGCAAATCGTTTTGATAATAATTTCTTCCTTTTACTTGTATTGTTATAATACAATTATTTTGTACACTTTTATGTACATTGTTGTTTTCAAATACACGTTTTAATAATTTTGACTCATTTATTTCGATGACTTAGTATATCATTGCTTTCTAGGAGCAATATTACATGTTTGTCTTTGAAAGACAATACTTGAGAGGAGTATACCTACTGTAAACATATATGGAAATACTGGATAGTTGGGCAACCAGTAGGTACATCGACAGATTGCGTTATAAATGTTACAATAGGTTATTTGATCTGGCTTCTAATCGGATGACTGTATGTTGGTTTGGTTGTGTTTTGTTCCAAATCCGTCCGTCTAATGCGAATGTTATTGAATCATGCGATTTTAACACCAACGTCACTTGTGAAGCTTCGCTGGTTTTGCGATTTACAATCTTTATTTCCTTGTTCCACTTCGCATATCTAATCGAAAATTATGATATCTTATCGCTACCTGCACTGTAACAATTATTCTACCTCTCACTTTGTGCGTTCGTTTGTTTTGGAACTGTTGTTTTTTGTTTATCGACAAACCTGTTGGCTGTCGTGTGCTCTACGAATGAGTCATCTCGTTCAGTTACATTTGAACTTTCAATAGTGACGGTGTCATATTTTAAATGTGTAAACGTGAGGAGTTGCTTCCAATATGGCTAGTTCGGAAAAAACAGTGAAATGTTGCGGTAATGATTTCCCTTTTCATTTAAGTGATGTCAGATATAGTTTCCACAGAGGTTGGATCAAAACTAAGAAACTCAAAGCAAAAGTTTTTGATACAGGCAGGTATGTGTTTTACTACTTCATAATCCGTTATCCTGTAATCTTCGATGTATCTATCTATATCAAACTGTAGGGCGCAAATAACGAGAAAGTAGGACACTTGACTGTCGTAAGGCACTAACACCGTGCGACAGGCAATCTAATTTCTTTGTTATTTAAACCGATAGTTAATGTCATTCTATTGCTGAGCTGTCTCACTTTCACTAAAGCAGTTTGTTAAAAATTACCGATATCCTTAACAAAGGATTCTTCGAGAGTGTAGGCAGTACTTTAACTTTTGCACTTTCTCTTATGTCGTACATGTGATTTTTATAAATCCCTAACTAAAATGTTACTTTTGTTTGATAGTTAATAGTTCTCTTCATCTTTCAATGAGTTCTGAATCCGAACGTTCATTATCAATTTCTGATCAAATCGCGGAGAATCTATAATACAAATTGATAAATATTATGGTGAGTCATCAGGCTTTATTTCTCGGAAAACCCCCAAGCCTCCTTTGGCGGTTGGTCTGAGACACGTAACTTCCGGTTCTCGGAATGCCTTTGTGGGTTGACCGTTTTACATAAACCGGTGCTTTTTAATTTTGGACCTTAAGTTAATATGTTACGGAAAGAAATGAACTGACAGTTGGCTTAATTATAAACGTAATTTTGACATGGGTTTTCACGTCGGCCTTGACATTGCGTGATGTTTAGTGATGTTATGTGCTGAATTTTAATCCACAAGTGTCTTTTAAAATTATACTTATTTATTTTATTAATTAGTTTACTACACCTTGGCTAAATTACATTGACAGTACGTTTTTAAGGAAGTCTTAATAACCTCACATTGCAATAGATATGCTCGTAATTACGACGTGAAGTGAAACACGTAACTAACGATGTTTTTATGTATTTTTTATAATTAGCCGTAGCGGAATTTAATTGTATTTAAAATCTTGTTTATTGTTTCCTTGTATAATTATCATTGAGGTACTTACTGATTTAGCAAATTGTTGTTACAATCTTATATCTTATATACTTACTTCTTTTATTTGACAGATAAATTGCTTTCTCTTTGATCACTGAGTATTTTTAGTAGGTGATATTAATGACAGACAAATTAAATTATTAACAGCGGTTCCATGGTCAAATCTAATGATGGTCATAATAAACTCATTTTGATAATAGTCTACGCGCGAAGCGTCCCTTTATATCTACAATATAATATATATATAAATTAAATATCATTATAATCTCAATAAGTAAATACATTGCAAATTATGGAGGAATATCGTCTATATCTATAAAAATTGTAATGGACAACAACAAAAACGACTTAACAATTTAAAAATTCTTTGAGCCATGGAAATCTGTTCAAATTTACAAAGATATTCTAATGTTAAAAAAACATATGGCGAAATTAAATTCGCGTACGAAATAGTACCTATTTATGAAATAAATTAATGTCAAGCTGGATTAGCTTTATTCCGCTAAATAATTACATGAAAATATACCGTTTCGGTTAATTAGCTTTCATAGAACACATAACGGGTTGACCTGTATTACTAATACTTTAAACTAACTTTTATACATCTTATATTGCATGTTGACACAAGTGAATTACTTACCTTCACTTCTTGTACGCCAAAATGGCTTTTAGCTGTCAAGGATTTCAGTTGTTAATCGAATGATATATTTTGTAGGTATTTAAATGTACATTATGTCTATAGTTCGCTGACCCGCTTGTGTCAAGGGCGGATACGTTCATAAGAGTAATTTTAAACAGTATCTATTTGATCTATACTAATATTATATTGACAGCCCGGTTGGCTTTGTGGTTAGTGACCCTGACTCTCAAGCCGCGGGTCGTGGGTTCGATTCCCACCCAGGACAAACATTTGTATGCATGAATATGTCTGTTTGTCCTGTGTCTGGATGTAACTATCTATATAAGTATGTATTTAAAAGTAGTATATGTAGTATATCAGCTATCTGGTTACCATAACACAAGCTCACTTCGATGCTTAATTTGGAATCAGATTGGCCGTGTGTGAAAAATGTCCCAGGATATTTATTTTTTATTTTTATCTATACTAATATTATAAAGAGGAAAGATTTGTTTGTTTGTTTGTTTGTTTGTAACGAATAGGCTCCGAAACTACTGGACCGATTTCAAAAATTCTTTCACCTTTGGAAAGCTACATTATCCCCGAGTAACATAGGCTATATTTTATCCCTGTATTCCCACGGGAACTACGCGGGTAAAACCGCGGGGAGGCAGCTAGTTTTATTATAAAGCTAAAGAGTTTGTTTGTTTCAACGTGCTAATCTCAGTGTCGGTCCGATCTGAATAATTATTTCTGTGTTTGATAGCCCGTTTATCGACGAAGGCTATAGGCTATATATCATTACGCTATGACGAATAGGAGTGGAGCATCAATCAAAAATGTTGCAAAACCGGGCAAGTGACGCTAATGATGTTGTGCGGGTCTAGTTTGGTATAAAATTCTTTAAGCCTAGGTATGCTTAGGTATTTACTTTAACGTACCTACTACACTAGGTTTTATACATCATAGTAATACTAAACATGTTTTATTGATTATGTCGACGATAGTTAAACTTACCTCAGTTAAAACATGTAATTTATCGTAAGAATCTACTTCCACATTATTCCGTAACAAAGGTCATACTTATCTGAAGGTAACACTGAAAATACATATTCATAAATCAAAGCAATTTTAAAATCATTTTATTAATTAGAAAGCTAGTTATAAAATTATTCATTCATAAGTTTCCGTGAAAGCCTGTTTCAATAATTTGAAATATAATATTTTTTTAAAACACAGTTGAGACCAAACCGAAGGATATATTGATCTACTAAAGTAAGGTTTTTGATAAGTATATTGTGAATTTAAGATTAAGATAACATAGGTAATAAGAATCACATATTATTATTATGTTTTAATGATATAATTTTATGACGATGATGCGATTCAATTATTTTTAGAATGTTGTCATTACTGATATAACCTATTCCATATTTTCGCTCTCACTCTCGCAGCAGTCGTGGCCGAGCGGTTAAGGCGTCTGACTAGAAATCAGATTCCCTCTGGGAGCGTAGGTTCGAATCCTACCGACTGCGAAAACTTTTTATACTTTTTTCATAAGCGTACTAAATTATTTTTGTATTTACATTGTTACAGTTTGAGAAGAGGGGCCGGTGTCAACGTTCAAGATGACAATGGATACACACCTCTTCACCACGCATGTCTTAATGGTCACAAGTAAGTTCATTGTGTATTTAATATGTGTTTATTGTAGCTTCCTTACTTTTCCATTCAAGTATGTATCTGTATTAAGTACGGAAGATAAATAAAACCTTGGCTAGACTACATCCATAAACCTTCTGCTTTAAATTTTGTGTATTTTATTTGATTGACTTTCTGTATTATATAACTAGCTGCCACCGCGCGGTTTCACCCGCGTAGTTTCCGTCCCCGTGGAAATACAGGGATAAAAAAATATTGCTGCCCAATGTTGGAAGAATTTTTGAAATCGGCACAGTAGTTTTTGAGTTTATTCATTTCAAACATACACAAAAATACTTAATTTTCATCATATAATAATAGTGTAGATTGTAACGCATATTTTTTTTTTCTTAGAGAGATTGTCCGCCTACTGCTCTCCGTTGACGCGTCGCCATGTATCGTCGACAAGAAGGGGGCGACACCGCTCCACCTGGCGGCGTTCAGGGGAGACTCTGACGTTGTCAAAATGCTTCTCTCGCACAACAACCCTCCAGTCAATATTGACCAGCTCGTGAGTATCTGTACCATAGCTTAGCTATATATCTTATGTATACAAGCTTCCGTCCGCTGGTTTCACTCGAGTTCCCAAGGTTTTTAAATTTCCCTGGTATAAGCAGTACCTATCTTAAATGCTGGTTTAATAATTATATTAATTTGAGCGAAATATTTAGAACTCTTTAACTGTTGCCGGACAGAGCAGCAAACTTGAAATAGAACATTTGAAAATTGACACTGTTAGATACAGTTAGGTCAACATACACAGCAGTTAGGTATATAAATATCTAAATGCTATTCTTCAGAGGCCAAAAATTGCCATATTATTTATTTCCTCTTAATAATATGGCTAATCATATTGGCTAAGGATTGCTAAAATTGGATGGATTTTGTAACGCCGAAGAGCTCACATTTCAGAAACCCCTTAATCATTAGTGTTATACGCCATTTCAATAGTAATATCATTGCAGACGTCCGACCAAGAGTCGGCCCTGCTGATAGCCGCCCACTTCGGCTACGTGGACGTTGTCGCCCAGCTGATGGCTCGGGGGGCTGACGTCACCATCAAGAACATTAAGGACGAGAGCGCTTTGGACCTAGCTGCGCAATATGGAAGGTATGCTTACCAAAACTGACTATAATATAGGTTTTTAGAGGAGTCTTTAAAAAAAAAATAAGTATTTAAAAGTTATTTATAGTATTTCCACCCGCGTAGTTCCCGTTCCCGTGAGAATACGGGGATAAAATGTAACCTATGTTCACCGAAGATAGTGTAGCTTCCCAACAGTGAAAGAATTTTTCGAATCGGTCAAGAAACAAAGAGTCAAACAAACAAAAAAACAATCAACTCTTTTCTCTTTATAATAAAGTGTGTAATATGGATGATATAATGAAGATAAATTTCATGGGAAATTTTTCACACACGGCTAATCTGCTTCCATAGTTAAGCAGTGATATACTACTTTTAAATACATACTGATATAGTATATTCGTTAATTTAAGTTACGTACGATATCGAACTTAAATAATTGGCGAAAGTATTCGCAAAGATTATAAGTAGGTAAGTATTTGCTTAAGTAAAGTTACCATCCCCTACTTGTGGACATAATTAGTTGTAAACTAAGAAAACCGATCTCAACTCGACCCCTAAGTGCCAACTTTAATTTAAGCAAAACTTAGCTAACATGACTGCGGCCCTACTCAAAAGTTGCGTAGTTGTAAGCCTCTCTCGACTTTAAGTTGCCTTATTCATGTTTGCAACTTATTTTAAGCACGCAGATTTTGAGGAGGTTTGAGCACATGTGGATAAGTTTTATGTCAGTAGAAAGTTATTTGGTACTTTCATATATTTGTTTATTACCACTGATAAAAAAGCAAAGCGAGTATGTATGTATGTAGAGATTGGTTATTTTCTGTTTTTATTTTATGTTAAATTTCTTCATGATAGAGCATATAAATCACTAGTGGCTCCCCGCGGTTTTACGCGCGTACCCGGGAGATCTTCCATTTTGCCCATGTCCTTTCTTAGGCTCGAGACTATTTGTGTACCAAATTTCATTTTAATCGGTTCAATAGTTTTACCGTAAAAGCGAGACAGACAGTCAGAGTTACTTTCGCATTTATAATATTAGTTACGATGTTTTCATTGATATATTGTAGTTTCTAATGAATATAGAATTTTCTGCAAAATAATAACCCAGTTTTACCAATGAATCAGAGCGGTCAGGACACTTCATGTTATTGCTTTATATGATTAGGACTATATGAATGACTAATTACAGACGTACCTACACCGGTCGTACTTATGAAAACAATCAGAGCTATTTCTGTATTTTGAATTCATTAAAATTTAAATTGCATTGTGTGGTTTGATAGTCTTAGTAAATAACATATTATGTTTTGAAATTGTTGTCTTAATTTTGTGAAGAATAATGATCATATATACACACACTATTGTTTTACAAAATACACGACAAAATAATTTATATGTTATGAAATTATAGTAGAGTGTCTCAACATACTTTTGATCCTTGTAACATCAAAGTAACTTACTTGAAAAGCGGCTTTAAACCGAGGTTTAGAGTAAATTTTCTTACTTTGATGTTTTGATATAGTTTGGGAAGTTAACAAAACTCTTAGCTGTTTATTTCTAAATTAGTTAACGTTGTCTTATTAAATATTATATTATAGTATTTTTGGTTCATCAAAATACAAATGGCCAATCTGTTTCCAAACATTTACCTACTAGTTTATTTTATAATACATACTAATATAAATATTTATACCTACAATTCGCTTGGTCCAGATTGGAGACAGTCCAGCATCTGCTCCGAGTGAGGCCTCAATTGGTAGATCTGTATAAACCACCAATGTGCAGAGGTAGGGTCTTCTCTTCCACACCACTTCATCGTGCCAGCAAAAACGGACGCAAGTGAGTATTTATTGAGTTACTTTATTTGGTAGAATAATATTGCAGTCGTCATAATTTATAGTTATGCTGTTTTGGTCGATTTTGAATAGAAGAAATGATAACATAGGTACTAGAACTTTTTGATTATTGTTTGATAATTCATCGCTTATAGTTAAGCTTTAGCAGTTGCGTTATAGCAAAGTGTTGCAGGAACAAGTAATTTGAACTACGCTACGAAGTATTCAGCTTAGACTCTAGAAGGGTGCTTATCAAAATGTTTCAGCAATGTACAATTTAAACTATGGCATGAAATATTCACCTCCATTTTAGATAGGTAAGCACTAAGCACCTAATATTTCCTGTAGCCTCAATTGGAAGTCACCGTTATTATTGAACTAATGTCTTATTTAATTCCGTTTATTTTAAAACGTTACGTAGTTCCATATCCTTAAATGGTGGACAAGCATAAGCCCATGTGATGAAAACAATTAAAACGACCGTAACGGTTACACATATTATAATAACTCGTAACGCGAACTGTGAAATTATAATTATTTGGTCATGACAACTATTTACGTCATGTAAATTTTACTTTTGAATTTGAATACTGTGATTTGAATTGACGCCTGGTTTAAGGCTCCATACTAAAATGTAAATAAAGGATTTGTTATTGTTACATTTAGGTGTCTTGTCCTTGGTTGTAAACATGTAAAAAAAAATGTAAAAAGCTTTTCTTAAGGCCGTCAAGGTGAGGGCCATCATGCCACATTGCTATGCTAGTGTGGGATGATGGCCACTACTAATGGACTCCACTGACTGCTTTCCATCAGGCAGCGTGAAGTCAACTTGTGCGGCAGATATATATATAAAAAAAAATGTATTTTGCTTGAATTTAGGTAAAGATCTGTAAAACTGAATTAAAAAATAGCCATATTTTCACCTCTTACGCCTTACCAGGATTCACATCCGGACTCTAGCCAAGTTTTAAAACAAAAAATATTTTTATTGTTCTTGAAAAATAGCAACCATATAATCTCAATGACTACAACAATGGTGTCCGAAAAAGCACATTAATGTACGAAATATTACTTAGGTACTTGTCTTATTGGATATCAAGTTGTACGTACATAATAAATCACATTTTAGCCAGTTAGTTCTTGTTATAAATATAAAATAAATATGCAACTTACATTATTTGTAATTAGTCAAGGCTCAAATCTTACATAGATTAACTAAACAAATACTACCCCTCAATCAGTCTCATGCATTCATTATCCAATCTGCGTGCGAGTCATCCCATTTTCAACTTACATGTATCTATTTGTTCGGCGTTATTAATTTATGGTAATGTAAAGGTGTTTACATACGCGCGGCAATTGCTTCATATTCATATTCATTCGTTCGTTATTACGCATCAATAGGTTTCGTGCCTGAATTTACGGCGTCTCTGTGATTGGACGAAAAAATATGTGATTTTGATGGATGTGGCATATGTGAAGGTAAAGCGCGATGTAATCAATTACATCAATATCCTGGGATATTTATTTATACCATCGTACTGATCCACTGAATAAATGCTTCCTTGCCCTGGCACTCTGCTTTCTAAGCAGAGTTTGTAATTTAGTTATCAGGGCTATGTATAAATTGCACTCATATGATTGTTTATATAGGTATCGCATTCCTGTTTTTCACTATTTATCGGCATGATACTCGTAATGTCACTATTCAACATACTTGCCACTTTGCCAATACCGCATGCCGCATTGGATTCTTCGTCCTTCTTTGTATTTATTTCTATGTGTACATTTTCCACGAGCATTATCGAAGGGTTAAATTAGCACCTCGTCTGTTTTATGCTGTGATTGATGTAGGTAAATGGAAAGTGATGTTGATTGAATTGAAAGCATTCATTCTTTTACACCCGGGTTTTTGAGCAAAGCTTAGAATATGGTAGCCTCTTTTTATATTATCGTGATATAACACGTATTAATTGTTTTGTTTGATATAGTTGTATATTATACTAATTTTCATCTCGAAACGTAACAAACGTATGGGTTGTGAATCTAACTCCCTACCTGCGGCAGTCAGAGTATCAAGCTAACCGATGCATGAAGAAATGTTTGAATACTATTTTTGTCACATATTCTTGTTTGTATCAGAATAATAATAAAAAATATCGAATCAGGTTGGTTTTCGGATTCGTTAGTCTCACCACACTCATGAATATGAATGATTGGATTTATTCGTCACATCGGTCGATGATTAACTAGTTTCGCTTTTTATCTGTCCTTTGTAACCATCGTTTATAGTTTAGTTTTAAGAGCACTATCGGCAAAATACAGTTAGGAGTGTAAGGTACATAAATGTAATAGATTTCAAGACAAGAAATACTTGTAAAGATTAGTGATAGGCGTTACGTAACACTGCTTGTAAAATAACTATGTCTTAGGATTTGTAACGGCATTCTGTTAGTTATGTATAAGAACCAAAAGAAATAATTAAATATTTCTCGGAAGGACATAATTTGAATAACGGCATAGTAGGTGTTAAACGATGGTACACAAACATGAATAGTAACATGACTAAGTGTTAGCTGCTAGGTAGGGCAGAGGACGATGAGAGGTATTTTCTGCCGTAATAAATTATCACATTTACTAATTTTACAAAAACTGCAGTGCATTTAATGTGGCAAAGTGTTAATATTATGTTTCGTTCCTTGTCCACCAGAGAGGTAGTATCAGCACTCATAGCGGCGGGTATAGACCCCAACATACGCACTTACAACGGCACACCACTACACGAGGCCACCAGCTCAGCCAAAGCCTCTGTTGTTCGCATCCTACTAAAGGAAGGGGCCGACCTAAACGCGCAAGACAGAAGAGGAAAGACCGTACACGCACTCCTCGACGAGTATTCCGGTGAAGCAAATAAACGTGTCAGGAAAGTTATAAAAGGTAAGTTTTAACAACGTACCCGGGAGATCTTTCATTTTCCTGGGATAAAAAGTAGCCTATGTCCTTTCTCAGGCTCTAGAGACCAATCTGTGTCGCAAATTTCATTTAAATCAGTTCAGTAGTTTTAGCGTGAGACACACAGACAGAGTTACTTTCGCATTTATAATCTTAGTATAGATTCAAGGGACTTAATAATTGGGTACACTTTCCTCAATATTTGATAAATTTGACAGAATACGAAAGCCGCGTGAGAACAGCATACGATAGTGAGGATGACTTGCCTCCGTTTCCGATCCCGGACAGTAGTCCCACCGTCATGTAAGCAATATTTAACGTTTTCTAAGCTGTACATCTCTCACAGTGCGATAAGGCCTATGATGAACATGGCAAACAAATGCCTATTAGATTATTGTTTATTATATGTCATTTTAGAGATCAACGCTAACAAAAATGTTACTCCATGTTATCATTACCCTTTTCGCAATATTTTCATCTAGGCAGCCCTAGAAAATTATTGATATAATGGCAATTATTGTAAAATGTTTCCGTGTTTACTCATTTCTATGGCTGTCTGCTCTCTTAAAATTTGTTTCAAAATGTTACAGAATCCATATTTTCCACTAATTAAAGGTTGGGGTGTTTCTTTTTTTCTTCGCTTTTTCTCTATTTACTTTTACATGCTTTTTAACATACTAACAAAAACGAAATTCATTAAAGGAAAATGACATACAAAAAATTTCGTTCAATCGTTAAAGGTCGGTTAACTTGACGACTTGTGGTAAGCGTCCGTGAATCTAAGGGGAGTGCGCTAAAGGAATCCCGCTATAATTACTCAAAGATCCTCCGTACAAGAGGCTCTAAACATGCAACCTTAATTGGAGTGCGAGGTCTCACTCTCAATTACGACACACGACGTGTCCTTAGCCTTTGAACTCTGATTGCTATCTTAGACGCGGCATTTTCTTTGCTACACAGTTTTCAACATTTTGTAAAGATTGTGCTTGAATAAAATAAAGTTCCAGTACGTTTAGAAAAAAATGCGTCCATGTAAGTTTAAATAGAACGAATGATAAACAAAACCTTTCAATGCGGGCCTCGTTAAAATCTTCCGTGTCTTTGATTTTGTCTAGAGACAGCTAGGTGAGATGTTTCCATAACAAGAAAAGATCTCCTCGCCAGCCGCCATCCTTTGATAGTAAGCCAAAGGCTCAAGGCGAAAAGAGCAGTTGTCAACAAAAATAATAACACAAGCAAAATATGTCACCTTAAATTAATTTTGAATTTAAATGTTTTTACATCAAATATCTATGTAATATTCGTCAAGTAAGGGTAATCGCCTATTTAAAATTGTATAGTAATCTTTGGTCACTTAACAAAAAAACAAACAAACTTTAAATTACATATCTATCTTACTATGTCCAATATTTTAATTTACAGGTCTAATATGAGTCATAAGCCGTCAGCTATAATGCCTAGCACTAAAATTCCTGCAATATTTTCCGGCTATGAGTCGGATGAATATATTTCATTTGATAATAATTCAACTAACGCTGTTTCTTGTGACGATAAATCATTACCACCATCAGCAGATGATAGCGAATCTGAACAAAATATTCAACGATCCGATAGTTTCTTGTATGCAAATCAATTCTTCGGTGCAAAAAAGTGTAATGTAATTGATGCTGTAATTGAAAAACAAAACGATGTTATATCAGAACTTCAAAAATCGCTTAAATTAGAATTTTCTAACCCTCTTAATAAACGTAGTAGAGCTAATGATGAATCTAAACCTACGACGACAAATAAAATAAATGTGTTATCGAATTTAAAAGCACGTATGAATATGAATACCCCGATTACATACCTCGAAGAAAACTGCGTAGAAGCAAAACCGACAAATGGGTGCGTAAATCGAGCACGCAAATATACATCGACTAAAGAGGACTACAGCGAAAAATTTAGAAGAAATACATTAGAGAAATCAAATACGTATGCTTCAACCGTAAGTGACTCTAATTCCTTAAAAAAGAAACCAAAACCGCTGCCTAAGCCGAGAATTAATCAATATGATGTTGATGACGTTAACGGAAGCTCTAGTGATGTAGGACATGACAGTGTTGAATCCTTATACGCTAACTATGTTTCACCGTCTAGAGATTCTAAAATATATGAAAATTTACCAGATGACATAAAAGCTAATATGTCTCATGGTAAAAAACAAGACAATAGACAATCTGAAACGTATCTATGTATGGATAGTACAGTACTGAAAAAGCAAAAATCGCGATTATCCAGTTCTGATGAAGAACTGAGAAATAGCTCTGGATCTTATACTGATTGTAAAGTACACAATAATCATCAATCTGAAACGTATTTATTGATGAATAATCCCATGCTTAAAAAACATATGGCGGACGAATCTAATACCGAGAAAACTTTCAGAAATAGTTTCGGTTCTGTTTCTGTTGGCAAACACGAAAATGGTCATGATAAAATTTATGATGTTCAGTACACGCCGATGAATGGGCGAAGACAACATGAACGTAGGTTGTCCATTCCTAATTTCTGCTCTCATGATACTAAATTTGATAGCCTTCACTTAAAAGGTGACGAAAATTGTATTTATGGATCTCTAGGTCACTTATATATTTACGAACTGAAACCAGAGGCCACGCACGGTAAGGATTCGCCCTTCGTTAGAAAAAAAGTCAAAGATGTACCTATGCCTTGTTTGTGTAGTAGAGGTGCCACTAAAGGTGAATCTGAAAAATCCCTCAGAAAACAATTCATAAAGAATTTAGAATCTAGTGATCGTTTTTATAGCTGCGAAGAAATTTACGTCCAGTTTTCTGATAATACTGATTATAGTTCAGTTACTAATTTTGGAAATTCAGGAAGCGATGATAAATCAAAAGCTACTGATGAAATAACTAACATAAACGCTGATCTTAAAGATTTTGAATTCCAATCTTTTAATAAAACTACGACATCTTCTACTGAAGAAGTTACTCAAAAAACTAATTTCCTACTAAAAAGAAAGTTTTGCCAAATTAAGCAGTTATTTACTGAATGGTAAAAATAAATTAAAGTTCTCAATAGATTCATTCAATTATGCTTAGATTTGTTTGGTGGTGGTAATAATATTTCATAAATACTAACAATATCATTCATCATTCAATTTTATTTTAAGTTTATGTGTTGTTGTATGGTTTATTTTATTTTTGTTGCTTTATGTGTTTTACAGGAACCCCGAGACCGAGAAAAGTACTAACAAAAAAAATAGCTTATTTTCACCATCTTCATCGTATATAACAAAGAATCATTCTCAAAGTTTCGTAAAAAAGCTTGCTTCGAAATGCTTAGGCCTTAAAGCGAAGTTTAATTCAGCACCCAATATTCCTGATAGTACAAGGCTGGAAACTGATGTCGAGGTTAAATTAAAAAATTCAGAGAATAAAAGTAATTCCAATACATTGCTTATAGGAAACAGTAAATTCTTTAATATACTTTCAAAAAAGGACGAGTCAGGTGAAATAGTATGTAATGATGAATTTGATACAATATCGTTGGATAGGTTAGGCACCTTGAATAGAGATTCCGTGGTAAACAGAAGTAATAGGAGCTGCCCTGGATTTAAGACGTCCTTACCAAATATTTCTGAAAACAACGAACTGAGTGATTCGCATGATTCTGTAGCTGAATCTATTATTATTACTGAACTGAATTGTGAAGATAAAAGTAACGTAAATAATTTAACAGAAGCTGTTAACTATAACACCGGCTTTAATATTTTTGAGCCAAGGACTAATACAACGACATTAACATTCATAGAATCGGCGCATTTAGTCAATGAGTGCTACGAATCTTACGAATTTTCCAAAAACCATGCGGAAAAATTGACAAATAAAAGTTTTATACCGCGACCTCCACCGAGACCTAATGTAGGCATATTAAGGACCAGTAATGATGATAACACTATTTACGAAAATGTTATGAAAATTAAACAGGCTCCAACCCCGGCCTTGAGAACTCACATACCGGCGAAATTGTCGTTAAGTGACGTTGAGAAAAGCGTACTATATGAAAATATTCCTATAAAACAAGACAGAAAACATATTGATCTTCCAAGACCATCAATTATTACCTCCCAGCGAATATCCGGTGATTTGAATGATGAATCATCGCCCAGTGTCAGTAGGTCATCTTCTTTGTCATCTGATTCAATGATAGATGAAACTAATTTAGAAGACATATTTTTATCAGAAAAGTCAAAGTCATTTCGGCATAGCAAATTATCATCGAAATACACTGACACAAGTAGGAATGATTTTGGAAGAACTCGATCCAATGCATCTGACTCTTCCAATGTTACAGAAGCTAGTGCCATTGAAAATGTTGATTGCAGTGACGATGTAGATGAAAAATCTATGTATTTATCTATGACTGGTACTTTGCCTATTAAGAAATCTGTAAATTTTGGAATGAAAAAAGTCCTTTTTAGGCACAAAACCTTTACGAACATAGAAGTAGATAGAAACTCAATAAGAGTTAGAGATCTTCCCCAGTGGAATAACGAATTTCTTAAAGAAACTCTAGCTCGCTATCATATAAGAGGCACCGGTCACTGTATTTATAAAGGACCTTCAGTCAAAGAATTCCTTAATCTATTTAATAAAGATACACTGTGTATAAATAACACAGTCTTACTGGAATCTGGTAAAAGAGACAGCTACTTTGAAACTGCCATATGCTTTTGTCGACCTCGACCCCCCAAACACCATAATAGTGCTGAAGATTTACTAGAAATCACTCCACAAGATAATGAGGAAAACGTGAAAATAGATTTAGATGCTCTTAAAAATAGGCGTGAAATATTTTCGACGACTTTCAGATGCTTTTGTGATTCTGAAACATGTACCTATCATTCCAAACGTCGAGAGTCTGCTGTCGACTATATTGTAAAATTTTCTGCTATTAAAAAAAGTATTTCTACACCCGATATAACATTAGAGACTTATCCTTCTTCCACTTCAATGAAATCTATTTTACCCAAAAATAAATCGGTACCAAATAAATTGGAAGATCCTGATCATACAGTTAGCTTAAACGATATTTTAGACAGAAATAAAATGTCAGAAAGTCGTGGACAGAATAATCTGACACACAGTATATCGCAAATATCAACCATCTCGTCTACTTCATCTACTCGTCCTTATTCTATAAAAGATATAGCCGAAGTTATATCTTTAAATAATCATTCAATATCGAACAACAGTAGCCTTACTTCCGCCTCTGATTCTGTGCATATGTCGCTTCGTAAATCGAGTTCTTCGGAATACTCTGGTCACTGGTCACTACAGTCTTGTAATTCAAACGTTACTATTAAATCGGATGCATCCTATAAAACTTGTATAGAGGAATCATCTGATGAAGATTCCGATGGAACGTTGCACTCAGACGCTGATTCTTCGGATGCAGAAACAATAAAATCTGATATTAGTACAGCGAAGAGACCTTGGGTTCATAGCAACTCTTTTAATTTCGGTAGAAATTCCAAAACTGAAATTGGTGCTATAGCGGAAGAGAATCCAAGTTCCTTCGAAGATTCATATACTTCATTTAAATTGGAATCGATATCTTCAAAATTTGAAAGTGGTATAAGCTTAGGGGGCTTTGAAAGTTCATCGTCTGAGTGCGAGGATGACAGTGGTATTCCGAGGGTCGATGCCGATGTGTCGCTTGATGGTGCTTCGCTTGAGCGGGGTTCGGGATTGGTCGGGGGTGTTCGCAGCGGGTCGGGGCGGCGGCGGTGGGACGAGACTGAAGGCACTAGCGAGGGGGATGCGCTTAGCATCTCCAGCGCTGCATCTAGCTGCGCCCCTCTGCATCTGGCGCATCATCACGAGTACAGTAAAGTTTCGGTAAGTTTCACTCTATTTTTCTTTATTGTTTGTTATATAGATAAAACTTTGTATCTTAACATGTTACTAATTATATCTATTTATGTTTGTAATTAAAATGAGGCTCAAGTCATGACAAAATTAAATGCAATATGTATTACGAGTCGCCCTTTGTTATTGTAACAGAGCTCTTAAACGCTTGTGGGAAAAATACTTGCAATTAAACACATTTAACTCCGCGGGAGTTAACATTCTCTTGCGACATCAAATCAATCAGTAGGTTTGTAACGAAAGAATATGCTTAGAATGATCCAAAGATATAGGCGCAATAGTAATAGGATTTCATTATCTACATAACAACATAATAATTACATTAAAACGGTTTTGTAATTAATATTGTGAAGGCAACACCCTGTGACCTGTTTTTTGACTTGACCTATTTATGGGCACGAAATGTAATTCTGGGACACGGAAGGTTACTAGTTACTATCACCAATTTTGTCACATATCATTTAATTTAAGAGTTGTTATAACATTACTATTTCGGCAAGGTCATTTATAATACATAAGGTCGGCTCTACATTTTAAAATTTGTAATCTTCTAAACGGTTAAATAGTATCATTAGTCGAATAGACACTTGCCGCGTTAGTTAAGTAATAATATATCATTTTTGTCCAAATCTATTTTTATCGTGTACCACATTGTTAAGTCATGTGCACATTTCCACATCCCACATGGGTAGACTGTGTGATACGTACTGAGTGTTGACGCAAAGAAATTGGGCGGTCAGTTGCTTCGCCGCGTATGCGATCGTCGCTTGCGTTCCGATCTGTGAACATTCTTGTGCTCGCAAACCGGGATTATCCGAATGTGGTCTGATTAATATGTGAAAATGGTGTAAATGTGCCGTGCTATGGTGGACATTGTGTGACCAGTGGAGAGATTTGCGTGCAAAGTTAATGTAAGTTTCTATTCTTTTGGATGACTGAAAGCAATGACACATTTTTGGGATAAATTTATAGTAATTGTTAGTAATTGTCGATATAGTCCAGAATTAGTGTTCACTGTGTAATTTTGCTTTTCCGTTATTTTATTAGTTAAAATTTAAAACATCTACATAGTTATTATAATCAGAACTATTATGACACTGAATTCTTTAGCTATCACAAGTTTAATCTTAGATATTTAAATATGCGTGTAGCGTATAAATTTTTTACTATGATTGTAAATGATAAAATGATATTTGGGCGTAAAACTTATTGATTTACATATATATAGTTGCGTTAGGTGTTTCCGAGTTCATTAATTAATGCATTCTTCTGTAATTTAATTTACTGCCATGTAGGTACTTTATCTTACAATGAATATCGATGATAAATGATTTGTTGTTATATGTTGTTGTCTAAGGTGTGCTAAATAAGTAAAAGTACTAGGACATACCTTGAAAAAAAAATATAATTGTAGGTATATGTCTATAGTTTTAACGTATCCCAGACGAGGTTTATTAGTCTAAAACAAACAATTTCTGCTAAACTATTATGTTTAATACTAACTTACTTAGAAACATACGAATAATTTTCTTTTTGTTGACATTATAAAAACTCCGTGTCAAGGGCCCGATAACCCAATTCCCGACGTTTCGTAAATCCACACGTGGATATAAATATTTTCATCCATAGAATAAAATTCAGATGTATCAACCATTTTGATTGTTAGTTACATAGATTCGCTATATAGGTAGCTATTCATGCCAAAAAGTTTCAATAAATGCACTGTTTTACTAGAATAAAGAATTCTGTAGATTTTATAAAATTTAAAGCATATCATGACACGAACATGTAAATAAATAAGAGCTTCTATTTCTACTAGGTTGACAGTTACAAAGAAAAATACGTAATACAAACATTTTACTCATTGACAAGTTTCTATTCTATTTGAAATGCTACAGTATCCACGGAAATAGAAAACGGACACACGGTTGGCCGTTCGCCAATGCGACCGCTAATAACGAATGTTTACACAAAAATATTATCTATAGATTACCTTACAGAATACCGGTATGTCATCGTTATCATTAATTTTAGTTTACTTAACTAATTTGCTTCTACCATTTGTTGAACAATTTTACTTAGTTCTCTGGATATGACTTCGTAGGCTGTTTTATCAGCAACTAGATGACCCCGGTAACTTCGTTAACGTCACTTCCCCGTTTTTGAAACATTTTTCTTTGATGCTCCGCTCCTATTAGTCGTAGCGTGATAATATCCTCGATAAATAGGCTATCTAAGGCTGAAATATTTTTTTAAACTCTCATCTTTATAATATATTGGTATCGATAGTGTGATTTTAGTTTACTAAAACTAATTTGGTTCTCTGGGTGAGATTTCGTAGGCTGTGTGCAAATGCTTCCTTTTATAACCTTTGGGTCTGAAGCGAAGGTTTAAACTGAAAGTGAGGTTAATAGGGTTATAGGAATACATATTTGACTTACAGCGTTTATCCTTATTCTTAAAGTTGTAATGGAAAATTTAAAATGAAACTAAGTATTGATTCCTTACTGAATATTTATCTAGGTTTATTTGAATTATAGCAGTTGGGTACATGTATTAGAATTAATTATTAAAAATATATGTATGTATAGGTGTTAAGCTCTTGCAACATTTCGGTACGTGTGTGTATGCCTCGGCAGATGCGCAGACGCAGGACGTATTGTAAATGTTTGCGTTCCATAATGGTGGATAGATGATTTCATCGTTATTATGTGGGTCACTGGGTCTTACTGAAAATATTTTGTTTTAAACTCCGCTTTGAATATACGTCATTATTATTTTTTAAATATAGATTTTAGATACAAATGATATGATCGTCTGCACATGTATTTGTTGATATTTTAGGTAGGTAGTAGGTATATTTCTTGTATTTCCATTTTATTACTGGGGATAAAGACACGCCTTTGCAGGGTGATAGTTCACGTAGTCTTTTATCTAGACCTCTGAAGGTTATTGATGGACTATATACCGTGTATCTATGACCCCCATTCTAATTTAGTGTTATCTGTTAAACATTCAACCTATGTAATAGCCTAACAGAACCTATTACATGAACGAAACCCTCGTCCATATTTAATAAACCTTATCGGTCACGGCTAATATTGTCCCAGTTCCTCATTTAAAAAGTTCCATAGATGAATTAAAGCATAGACTTGACTTCATATTTTTACATTGCTCTTTACTTTATTGATAAATCAATATTTTATTTAAAATCCATTTTTGGCCATTTTTTGAGTTAAAATTTTACTGCTTTTATAAAAAACAATCGATGTTCTGGTATGCATAGATTTTTATTGACATTTCTTATAAAACGTTCAATCTATTTATTTCGTTGTCGTCAACGTAATAAAGCTAAACATTAGAAAATTTAATACAACTACTAGAAGAAAGGGCTAGTGTTACAACCATCCAGAGCATGATGCGTTATCTATTCTCATGACGGTCTCGGATGGTCATTGGTTGTATTGCATTGCATTGCATCTAGTGTAGCGCCTCATTAATGCGCCCGTCGCGACCATGACATGGCGCCCGCTTCATATTTATCCGAGCCCTTTGATGTAGGTACCTACTTTGTTCTTTTAAACGTGATCGTGTTCCGCGAAAAACGCTCTTTTGGATGTGTTATGATAGGTTTGTTTATGAGGAATTGAGTTCTTTTAAACTGACATCAATGATGTGTCTCGTCTTTGTGATTAGTGTTAGAAAGTGATGTACCTTTGTTTATATGATTGTATATACTGTCTATAGCTAATCTATATGCAGCTTGAAGTTTATAAAAAACATGCCACTAATATGGCTGCTCCATTTCTTTGGTATGTTGAATGACACTCATTTAATACACGATTCATGTGTTTCTGAGTCACGATACGATGTTGTGAATACATTTTTAATTGTTCTGTAGTATGTATTTTTTTCCTGGAATCGTGGTTTGAACTCGATATAATTACGAACTGGACATTTCCTTCATAAAGAATACTTATACTACTTGCTTGGCCCATCGATTTAATAGGGTATTAAATAGTTAGCTCCAGTCCGTTAGTCCAGACGCTTCAGTGTAAACAATACCATGTTTTATTGACTACCTTTATGTAAAGCGATCGTTTGAAATTTACTTTGTAGTACCCAGAATTTGGGTCGTCATTGTGATTGCTTTAGGTAGGTAGAATCACGTTAAACAATGGCTAAATAATATTTAAAATGCGTTCTTCTGTACTATAGATCTATGTACCTACTACAGTACGTAGTTTTGCAACAAAACTGCCGTCATTCGAAATATTAATTTATTTTATGATTATGAAACATGTCAATAACAACCACTAAGTTTTTTTTAAAGTATGAGCAGACTATCACTTTAAGTTGAATAACAATTCCAAAGAGGAATAATCTAGCTCATCACGTAATAGGCTTTCATGTAGAAAATTGTCCATTCAATGACCGGCTGCAACCAATTTGCTCCTCATCCGTAGCTCCATATTGGATTACTTGGACCACTTGGGCCACGCAGTAGGTACGGCCCAAGATTTGAACTTTTGCGATGCGTTCACAACACATTCTTACTATTTCTTACCACATTCAAATTTCAAGGAATTTAGAAATTTCCATTGTTGAATGTAAGCAACGGCCAATTGACGCAAGTGAAAGAATCACTTCAATTCACGGAAGGAAAAGTTTGCAAACATATATGATTCCATACTTGTAAACATGTGAACAATGTCATGATGAATAAGTTCATTTTCCTGGAAATTCTAGTCCTAATTTATTAACTTAACAGGGTAATGAAATTCGTCATTAGCAGAAATGACATATTTCATCAATATATTTAATTTTAAAGTTAATTTATAACGTTTCCATGTTCAGTCTCTATTCCATATTCCTATATATTACGTCATTTAAAATATATAAGATTGAGTTTTTTTTTATAATCTAATGCAAGACAGATTACCTATTAAAACTACCTTAAATACTCGTCACAGAAGATGTGACAGTGTTTATTAATTAGGCATTATTCACTAGTCCCTATATAGGTAAGACTTGGAAATAAATATCTCATGACTTGAACCTCGTTTTAATGTTATCCTCTTCGTCATTCAAATTCCCTATTACTCAATTGCGGGCACTTATCTCGCTTCTGTGATGACAATGAGATGAGACCGAAATAGATAGCGATTTCCAAGCCTATGTTCTTAAATGAGTAATTACTGATACAGTAATTTTATCTTAACCCTTAAAACGACTGTTATAATGATTATTTTTCTGTTACTACAATCAGCCTCGATTATTGTTTAAAGATATGATTGATTTCCATACCAACTTGTATGTCTTCTGCTTTCCAGTTAAAGATATCATTACTCGTTGATTTATGTTAAATACATACTCTTGTCGATTTATATGTTTAGGTAGAACATTTATAAAAAAAAATTAATGTATGGGACGTTCTTGATTCTTGAGCCTCATCATACTTTCTGTTTCGCACTATACTCCATAACATATATAACGTAGGTTGCACCACTATGTATTGCACACTAGCTAGACCAAAGCATATCGTCTGTCTTACAGCCTACCCCTCCCAAGAAGCCTCCGCGAAGGAACCTGTCTGTGTCCCCAACCCATGCAAACTCCCCGTCCTCGGGGTACAGCTATGAGCTGAGGCCCCACGCGAGGAGTCAGGACGATTTGGATGACTTACAGGTAAACTGTAGTTAATTACTGTAGGTCTCATTTGACAACAAAGTTAGTACCTACCTACTTTAAGATTTCCCCATCCCTTAAAAATTACAAGTATAAGTAGCTAATTCTTCTAACGCGTTGCTTATCATTGTTGCAGGGTGCTAAACATTACCTCAAACACGGCCGTTCTGTCGACCAATACGTCGACAGCAAACTCTCCTATTCGGAATACGAGGAGAACCATAACTCGCCTAGAGTGGTCCCCGTACCGAACCCTCGCCCCAGCCTCAAACATCGCTCACAACCTGTCGCTATCACTGCTATGTATGAGAACGTCGCCATAAAGGAACAGAATCCACGACGAAAACTCAGAAGGAACAATTTAGTGCCCACACAAGAGACATACGAAACCAGAATGAACGATACCAGAATCAGAAAGTATTCTAACCAGGAAAGGTCATCTCTAGAAAGTTTGTTGGACGATCAATCAATGAATAGTCCAAGCGAATGTGAGCGTTTGTATGGGCCGAGGATAGGACTTCCTTTATCACCTACGCATTATGAGCAGCCTCCGACTCCTGACCATCCGCCGCCTTCGGCGAAACAAGCTGAAAACAGTATACATGAAAGGATCAGACCGTTAAGTCAGGTTAGTCCTGATCAGACATAATTATAGTATGCTAACCTTAGTTGCACCTAAAATCTAGGCACTTATTTATTTTGTAATATTGGATTGTATAACCAAAACCGCCCAATGTAATAAATGTACCACTTTTTGTATTTCAAAATAAATTGATTAGGCAACTCACTGAAGAAGCACTTTTATACAATGTGTTTGCATTGCATGAGCATGTTAATTATGTTTAATTTCTTTTATTTTGTAATTTATTACTTTTTATTTGGATATTTCAGCTAATAATGGAGGTTGTTGAAGAGATAAGAATTAGAAAAAAATCGCAAGGTGAAATATCAAACAGTTGATAGGCCGATAGCTATATGAATTCCGAGCAAGCTTTGTTTTAGCACCCTAGTCTTCTTGTTTTAGCTTATGGTGCTTAATTATTTTTAAGAAATATATATTGTCAGTGTTGTATGTAAATAGCATATAGTTTATTATATAAGTATTCCGTAAGGTGCTATTGATAATTATAAGGTGCTTTTTAAATCGTTTTGCAAAATATTCTCGGCTTGTTGATGTTTTGACAACCGACATTGTGTTCATGGAATTGGTATTATTGGTATATAAGTGCTTCGGACTATATTAAGGTCACAAATAAAAAGTATTACTACTGCGTTTATATTGGTGTATATTTTACGAAACGATTACGTTATATTTTGAATCAATTTATTTGACATTTCTTTCCATAAAGTGTTATATTTTACCAACATGACAGTATCATCAACATTTAGCATAGTTTTATATATTGTAACTTCATTAGAATATTTATTTAAGCCTACTGCATATTGACGGCATGGAAAGGTTAAATTTGTTTGCTAGGATGGTTACCTATGCTACCTGCATTTAAATTTCCTTTAATCAATGAAATGTTGAATAAGTAAGAATTTAAATATCATCAAATATGTTTTGATTATATTCTTACATTTTGATGATGCATTTAATGATATTATTGCATTTAATTATGTTATATTCAAAGGATCGTTGATCAAAGAAATTTGACCAATGTCATACCATGAAATGCTAAATAAAAGTGATGAATAAACATTTTTTTAATATATTGACGAGTTGCCCTCTAACATTATTCATTTCATATTATTTCAGTCTATTATTAGGCACTTAATAAGATTTGATGATAAAGGTACTTTCCATGCCGTGTTATCTATTTGTTTACGAAATACAAGTATTTGAAAGGGTTGTCAGCATTTATATACTAAAACATAAATTAATTTGAAAAGACAAATTAGACTGAATCCAACAACTAATTGGTTTTTAAAGAAATTCACCCTTTTTATGTTAGGTAAAACATTTTTATGTTATCGCATTTGTTTTAAGAATTATTTGTGCATTATTTTATGATTTTATTTAGCTTCATCATAATAAACTTTTCATTTATTCATTAATTATGGTTTTCTTTTGTTATTTATTTTATGATTATTATTAGAAAATCACCTACCTAAATTATGTACCTATATCCTATAATTTATTCTGAGCAAACACATTTATAATTATTGCGTTAACGAAACACTCATATTTTTTTTGTTTGTTTATTTTTGAGCGCCTGACAAATTATCAAATGCAATGTGTCTATATACAATATTGCCTTAAAGCTAAGCAATTCAGTGATTTAGTTGTTAAGTTAGGTATACAAAGTTACTATGACATCTACCCTACCCTTAACTCTGTCTAAAGACTAACAAGTCGATTAAAGAATAAGATAACTCATAAACAAATTGACTTTGACGTTGTCATTTTGTGATATGAATAATTACCTTTATTATTTAAAGCTTTTGAACGACTTTAGTGGGTATATCAGTAGGTACCTACCCGTAGTCTTATTTAGGGTAGTATTGTACGACCCCTTTATAATAGGTATAATAGGGTTATTCGTAACTGCTGTCCACATAAATGGTATTTCTCATTAATATAAATAAACTCAGTAGCACAATTCTAAGTAAGTATATCGCTAGAAGATAGAAAATCTGTGAATTAGTAGGTAGGTGACTGAAGTTATGTTCTCTCAGACGCTCAGATACTTATTTTTTATCATTATTCTCAAATCTACTTAATTTTGCAAAAAGATAATCCATACATAATATTGTACAGACATAAATACTTAGTTTTTTTTACTATATATAGTAGAACTAGGTATCCATCCTTTGCATGAGGTTCTAGCCGTGATGACGTTTCAAAACTACGTGGTCATATATTACGGTATCGGTTAAAATCTTATGAAGGGGCTCCTGAGCATATATCTACCAAAAGTAAGTGTTCTTTTGCAGACATTGGGCAGGTAGGTACTTAATTAAAAACGAGCTCCCTAGACGCATTACCTACTAGCATAAGCTGTCTTAGTAGGTATTAATATACATAATAGCGGATGGCCCATCAGGTGAAGCTTTCTGTCAACGTGATGCCGGCAATAATTCGTAAGTATACAAGGTCTTGGCTGTTGATTTACCCTTATTGTGAAATCAGTATTCCGTAGGCTAATTAAAAATATCTGCAAGTCTATACTTGTGAGAGATATTTTTTTGATTCAATGTGACGCCATGCTTTCTCCCTCAGGAGTACAAGCGGAGGTCCACACTGCGCGACAGTCAAACGGAGACTGAGGTTAGTTTGCTACGTGCAGCATCAGCAGCGTCCGTCGCCAGCGGCGCCACTGACAGGAGTGGCAACACTGATAACTGCGTGGAAGAGTACGTGTGTGACGTGCCCTTTGCTGGTGAGTCTTTCCCCATCTTTCACGTCCTGAAACTCTAAAATGTAACCAATTCGTTATTCGATCGATGAGCTCTTTCTTCTGGACCAGAAAGTAGAGATTTTGTAGATTTTTTTAAATAACCATCGGTATATACAGACGTTGGAACTGAAATCATAAATTTTAGTATATATATATATATATAGGTAGATCAACTAATTTCGACAATAATATAGGTACTTAATGGGCTTTATGAGCAAGTTTCAGTTGCACATAAATTAACTGTTAACATTCCATTAACTTATTCTGTTATGGAAAGAAAAATAGGCTAAAATTACAAACCCAAAAAATACGAGTATGTAGGGAATGCTAAGTTGAAATATGATTCGCCGTGGTTTGAGGCGCGAAACCATAGTTTCCCCGATTTTTCAGTGTTTGCTCTGTAAATATGGCAACAAAGCACGCGCCAGCGGCTCCCGGCTGCCAGACTGTAAACAAATAGACCTCACCCAACTGAAAATCCCGCTGCGAAATATTTCACCAATATTTGACAAGTTCGACGGTGACTTTATATTTTTCGCGTTTCCACTTTATTACCTTTGGGTTTGCGAAGTTTACGGTTTCTAAATGGAACTTACTGCTATGCTTTATATTAAGGCGTTGTGAATTTTTATTACTTTTACTTACGTTGGTTGGTAAGAACGAAATTTTTATACGTTTTACATAAAAGCAAAAGGGCAATAAATATATATTTATTCTCGTGTCGAAAACATTTCAGACAAAGGAGATACAAAATAGATGCAACATTATTTATGTTTAGATATTATATAGATATCAAAGTATAGGTAAGTATCTCTTTTAAAGCTATTTACGAAACCTAGAGTTAAGCCACTAATCATCGACATCGCCTCATTTCCATCGGCATGCGTTAATAATATCGGTATTTAGCTTCTAAAGTACGCAACGCAATTACTTTTTATGAACCAATCAATCTCTATCATACACCGCCGATGGTAATAAACTTTTGTAAGTAGGTATGTAGTTTCGTTGCGTAATGCGAAGTATCTAAAGGCCTGCATTCTATAGTATAGTTGGGAGATTATATTGAAAGTTACTTTCAAACACCTCTCTTTCAAATTAAATCTGTTTACGAAGTTTTTCTTTTTGTCGCTAAGTTATTAAATTCTGGTATTCCTCTGAACTGATCGATATAGGAAGCTGCTATAATAAAATAATGCACTGACTTGGTCTATCCTAATCGAGATTTGTTAACTTTTAAAAGTCCTAGAACATTTCTATTCTGTGTCTGGGTGTAAATAAATATTTACCTGCATACTCGTACATACTACCAGTTACATTAGTTTAGTTTGAAATCACATTGGTCGTGTATAAAGAAATGACCTAAAATTTATTTGCTACGAAATGTTGTAGACAAGGTTCTATACAAGGTTTGACTCATGAGTTTCCCTGCCGCCTTAGCTTTAAGTTTGGATCGTGTGAAAGACGATTATCAGTTCATATCACGTAGAAAGCTTGTCTCAGACCGGCACAACATGCAATGCGTGATATACGTTTCTATTATGCAAAATTGTTACGTGGGAACTTTGGAAATATGGAAATTTTATGGTTTTTTCAATAGAGTTCAAAGCATTTTATTTCAATGATGTGATTTTAAATGGTTTGTGCTTATATAAGGTTCATTTATTATACTTAATAAATTGAGCTCCATTTGGCTTACACATTTAGTGGTGTTATAGAGGGGAGCTAAAAACGTTAGTATGCCTATAGTTACCATAAAATTAATAAGGGATTAAAACTTTGATCGATAATTAAAATTTACTGTCAATTAAATTTGGAAAAATATCAACACAAAATCTTATGTTGTAGGTACCTATTGAAGTAATCATAAGTAACCTACTTAGATTACAATCTCATCTTAGTGTAACTGAGAATGTTTTTAATATCTATAAGACACGGAACCTAAATTAAATTTAATAATCCGACATGACTTATCATCCGGCTAAGCTGCCGGATGCCATTTATTTCGACTAACTTTAAGTTAGCAGTTAGTTCGATATCTCCGTCTTATACCGGACGTCTTGCAACCACAACTGGTGGTTATAAATTAATCTCTGGTATCTGGCAACACCGTGCTTGACGACAGGTTTCCAGCGCTTCTTTAATAAGTTATTGACATGTTGTAACAGATATAAATATTAAGTGGAAATTATGAAGAAGTGACTTAGTTTAATCCTAACTAATATAGGGAAAGTTACTCTGTCTGTCTGTTTGTATGTCTCGCTAACGATTTAAATTAAACTTGGTACACAAACAGTCTAGAGCATGAGGAAGGACATAGTTATTTTTTATTTCTAAAGCCTATTTTATCATGTAAAGAAAATACATATCCTTACTAAATAAGTACTTAAACTACCGTTTGACAATAATTACAACAGAACATCAAAGACGAGTTAAAGGAGAGCTACACACAACATACATAAAATAATGGAGCAAGAGCCCGTGAACGCCAGACCTTCGTTATTTTATAAAAGCTGAAAGTTCGTCTGCGCATGCTCCCAACACAGGTAAGAACGATGGCCTATTATGAAGTTTGGGTCATCGTGGCTTTGGCAGCTATACGGTACTAAAGGTGTGTATAATACCGATCTAGTTTCGTCAAATTATAAAGTGTGATTTTTTGGTATTATCTTCAGAATATTATAAAAAATCACGTTATTGATTGCCAGACACTTCGCATCGTGGCAACCCCTTGCCAGACACCCCTAATGTTCATGAAATTATAATTCTACTTACGTTATAGTATAAAAGCTGATTTTTATATATAATACTTAGGTGGTAATAAGATGATGTTTCCTCATCAGCCAGACATTTTTGATAGTTCCAACCCCTTGCCAGACAATGATGTAGGGTCGCTGCAGGAGCGAGCGCGAGTAAGTATATGTATGATAGATGGCGAGAAAGGTCTATCGCGATCTCTCACTGCACAGTTGTTATTTCTACTGCGCATGTATTAGTACTTAGTACATGTTTACATCAGCTAAAATAATCTTATATGCTTTCTTATATAATATATGTAATATATGTATACGCATATCTGCATTTCGTTGCTTCTATCCTACTGTAGGCGTTTAACAGAGGTTACGAACATTAAAACTTTTTTTTTACTCACTTTGTCTTCAGCTAACCTAACGTACACTTTGTTTTGTACTATAACTTTTTGTTAAATATAGTTTAAACCAACTATTTAGAGTTTTATTAAAGCTCCATTATGTCTTCGTGAGACAATATATATTTTATGTTTTAGCCGTATTAAACATCAAAAATAGACGATCGACAGCAAGCTCAAATATGTGCGTGTTTTCTTGTTTTATATACCACTACGGTGGCAAACAGGCATACGGCCCTGATGGGAAGCAGTTACCGTAGTCTATGGACGCTTGCAACACCAAGGGCGTCACTCACGCGTTGCCGACCCTGTAAAAATCTCTTCACTCCCGTCTGTGCTATACGTCCAAGACGTAAGAATAAAAGCTCAAAAAAAGCGTGCACTTTATGCAAGCAATTACTCTGCACCGAACATACCACATATATGTGTTTAGTATGTTTCGAAAGGCAAATTTCTCAAGATCTTATAGAATAGATTTTTTTTAAATTTTTTGTTATATATAATTTTTAATGGGTTTTTTATGAAAACTGCCAAAAAATTTAGAATATAATTAAGTTGTTTTGTTATTTGGTCTAGAAGTTGAATTTATGTTTCATTGTTTTGATTAAAATACTTATTTTCTTATTTATTAAACCTTGTTTTATTGATATATATCCATTATAAGCCAATTAGTAATACCACGGTAGATATATGAGCGTTTAAAGTGGTGTGAGCAATTTGCTCCCGCGCGCCTTTCCATGTTATAAAAATAGGCGCGCCTCCTCACGGGTTAATTAAATTTTTTAGTATTATTTATTTGGTTTTTTTTTATAATCTGTTATTGAGGGATCGCGATAGACCTTTCTCGCCATCTATCATACATATACTGTCTCGCGCTCGCTCCTGCAGCGACCCTACATCATTGTCTGGCAAGGGGTTGGAACTATCAAAAATGTCTGGCTGATGAGGAAACATCATCTTATTACTACCTAAGTATTATATATAAAAATCAGCTTTTATACTATAACGTAAGTAGAATTATAATTTCATGAACATTAGGGGTGTCTGGCAAGGGGTTACCACGATGTGAAGTGTCTGGCAATCAATAACGTGATTTTTTATAATATTCTGAAGATAATACCAAAAAATCACACTTTATAATTTGACGAAACTAGATCGGTATTATACACACCTTTAGTACCGTATAGCTGCCAAAGCCACGATGACCCAAACTTCATAATAGGCCATCGTTCTTACCTGTGTTGGGAGCATGCGCAGACGAACTTTCAGCTTTTATAAAATAACGAAGGTCTGGCGTCCACGGGCTCTTAGTCCATAATATAAACAAGCTTACCCAACACAAACAGCTATAAGTTAACCGAAAGTGTACTTAAACCACCATTATTGCTTAGATAATTTCCTTCTAAGCCGTTATAACCACGTGTTAGGTGTACAAGCATTCGATAACGGCAAGTTCTGAGTTCCACACCGAGTAGGTACATCGAAGTACAATTAAACTAACAATTATTTACGCCCATGAATAATGAGATACTCATGATTACCACTTTAAAAACGCAGTTAGAAGCTCTAAGATGACGCTTGCTGGCATGAATGGACTCTCTTATTTATATATTATGTAACTTTACCTTTATACCATTGATGACTAAATATCCCTTTATATACCTAAAAATTAATAATAGGAATATCTAACTTTAGAATAATTTGACACGGCTTTTATTAAGAGTATCTAACTAAAACAGAAAATGATTTGACAGCAGTCTCATGCAGATCCTTGCATTATCGTTAATCGTGAAAATTTATTCCATTATTCCTAAGGTATTTTATTGTGTTTTACGCAAATTGCAATTGGAAAGCGTCATTTTAAGTAGCACACCATTGAAAACCATCAATTTGACCGTACGTACCTACTTCACGTTATTACTATGTTTCGTGCCTTACGCCATTATATTAGATATACCTTTGGTTATTTATTTCACGGTTGATTGCTGTTTTTACGCTTCCATTTCGTGATAACTATCGTTAATAAATCGTGTACTTTATTATATTGCTGGAACCGAAATTATTGTGAGTAACCAAGGCTGTTCCGTTATCTGAGAGCCAATGGCTTTGTCAGTCAACTTTAAATCGTTTTGTAGCACCTAAGCAATATTGAGTTTTATCACTTGTGCGTTATTAAACCCAATGACAAGCTCCGGATTCGTTAGTAGGTAAAGTACGTAAAGTACGAAGATATAACATTCTGATATCTCAGAATCATACTCTAAACTACTTTATTAACTTTATACTGACATGGATATTATAGTTTCGTGGTACTGTTTATGTCACCACTATGAGATTGCAGTAAATGGCGCCTATTAAATGTAAAGTTAGTAGTTAGCGTGTTAGATAGGTTTATAATTATTTCACGAAACCGTGCAACATGTACATTATTTACAAAAGCTGGCTCAAGCGCGCCGCACGCAATATGCTTGTGATGGCGCAAAAAGCGTTCGTTCCGAGTACTTCATGCGCAAGCGCCGCCACACCGCCGCCATCTTTTATCCTTTTTTATTTATTTTACTCCGTTTGTCTCTCGTTGCGTTCAACTTTTATGTGCAAAAGGATATATTGTTATGTGAGCTTGTACAAACGTAACACTGAAGGTCGATATTATTTCACATTTAATTTACTTTAATTTATATCTGTTGAAATTAGGTGAATTATGCTATTGCAACGATAATATAAAATAATACCACAGTTTCTCTTGAAAGTAATTGACGTAACCAAATACTTGTAATTTAGTAATTAGTAAAACCACAAGTTACTTAAAATTGTGTGTTTTGTGTACATAAAAACGGTTGTTAGTTACCTTCATAAACCTATGTCCGACTAAATGGTAACTAACTTAACAAATGCGTTGTCGACCTTACAAACCCTTGAATCAACCGAGACGCTAGTGAAAAACCAAAAAATATAAAAAAAAAACCTTCGGAAAACCATTGTAGGATTCGAGTAAATTCTAAGACTGTTACTGCCACCACAATCGCTTCAAAATATAAGTTTCACGAACAAATTCGTAAGAGGTTTTCACAGGCTCTCGCCTCGTCATTATTGTGATTGCATATCAACATCTTCATCTCATCATGCCATTTCATTTACAAAGCCACAAGCAAAATGAACCTGTGGTAAACAAACCACAGTGAATCTCTATGATTCTATGTCAACAGAGAATAGAAAGGGCTTGGCACGGGTCTTACAAAAATTTCGTAACTGTTTAACATAGGACTAGGGGTCATACATTATTATGATGAAATACCTTAACACTAGTAGCTACTTAGATGATTCTAAAATGTTATCTGCGAATCCGATGTGTAATTGACACCAAAAAGTGAGTAGGTAATTAATTAAATTGTTGTAAAGTAACTAATCAGGTTCAGACCCAAGAATTAGGTTAAGTCAACATATGTTTATAGTTTTTGGTTATTATTATTTGTACCTAAACATTAATCATCTATTTGAATAAATAAATAATGTGGTTTTTTTTCAACATTAAGGAATTTATAGCGGAATTATACACATTTTAATACATACCAACTTAACAGAATCTAAAAGCTTTGGCGATAATTGTGATCAAGGCGGACGAATGAGAAGTCATTCGTTAACTTCAAATACAGTTTTGTATTCAGCCCTAATGTGGGTTAAGGTCCCGCACCGTGAGAACTGAACAATAAAAACATATTTCCAAATAATTTTCAATACTCGTTAAGTAGAATTCACAGTTCAAAGGTTAATCTGCTGGTAACCGGTTACAAGATGAGATCGTAGATAGATGCGCGCGCGCATACGTGTCCGAGAATGTGATATGATATAAGAGACACGCCAGTCATTTATGGGCGATCGACGTTGATAAATATTGTTTATGTTTTAATAGGAGTAGAGAAAGTTAATATGCTTATCAATCTAAACTCTGATAGATTATGATTCTATCGATTAGGGAGTGTATCTACTTTACCTTATGTTTTTAATTACAAATTGATGATTGTATGAAATTTTATTTACTTTTAAAAGCTTACTTTTAATTTAATTCCTTATGCTTAATAATGTGCAGTTATCTTTATTAAAACATCACAATTTTATTTTAATGGAACTCACATGTAGGTAACTATGTAGTTCCCAGTCGTGACGACTTAGATTGCACTTATGTTCGTAATGAATACGATGAATATCATCGTACACGACATGCAGTCATACCATAAACAAATAGCAGTGTCAAAATGTCAAAACACTCGAAAATAAACTGTTAAGACATGACCTAGCTCAACTGGCGACTCACGCCTTCGTCGCCTTCTTGTCGCGACATGTCTCGCTTTTTAGATTCAACATGCAAGATTTTGGGTTGGGAAAATATCCCTTATTTCGTTTAGTGTAAGGATCTTTGTGTTATCATTCCTCGTGGTACTTTCTGTCTGGTCTGGGTAGTAACTACGGCTGGCGGTCGCGAGTGAATAAGTAACAGTCTTTGCACCTTGTCCTTTCTTGAATCTTTTTTACTCGCGTGACTACATAGATCTATTTCAGATGCTACACGTTTATACAATTTTATGTTGCTAGTTTGGAGAGCCCATATCCCTAGAAGTGTATAGAGTAATAAAATTAATGTTAGTAGATAGCTGACGTCTACTTATATACGGTAAAAACAAAATAATTTCAGTATATGTAATCAGACACTACCGATCTTCATCATCGCTGAAGACATTAAGTTAAAATCAAAGTAACAATATTTTTTCCGCAAAGAGACCTTACTACCGTCAGGATGAAATTTGATAACACTTTTACGGCGTTATAAATAATCTGCTTGCATTAATTTAATTTAATGTTACCGTAACAGCCGAGAGGGTTGTTTATCCTTCATCTCATTAAACTCATTTAAATGTGTCAAGTATAACTTTTTACGGTCATTTAAACCTTGATAAAACTAAAGCTTCCCCGTTTTCAAGTGTAATTTTTATCTGAAATTGCACAGACATAAAATGAGGTAAACACATCAGTGCCCTGTATTTAAGTGTTTTCAGACAAAATAACTCAACATTAATCGTTTAGTTACTAACTAGAGTCAACCATGTTGTATTGCAGAATTATTTAACCTTCATGATTGATTGACGTCTGCAATACTAATGCGAAGTATTTTGAATTATTAAATTATAAATAACACAATGCAGTCTGGATCTTGGTGCTGCATGCTGGTGACGCATAAGC
The DNA here is from genome assembly GCA_905147785.2 of Thyatira batis. Lineage (NCBI taxonomy): Eukaryota > Metazoa > Arthropoda > Insecta > Lepidoptera > Drepanidae > Thyatira > Thyatira batis. Next base: position 5,397,829 of record LR990504.1, on the reverse strand, counting down.
GGCGGCGTCGCCGTCGTGGCGCTCACATCGTCATTGACGCCTGCTTGCTTTATAGGTCGCTTCCTTCTGAAGTATTGGACTCTGTTCACGTTGCGATCGAAAATTTTATCGCAGATAAATAAATATGCTAGCACAGTATCGCAGTCGCAGTATCGCAGTAACTAAGCAGTCTACGTACTATGGTATCTAGATAGCTGATATTCATATATCCAGACGACATATTCATGGGGGGATTCGAACCCACCTCTGGCTAGATAAAAGACAAAGCCAACAGATGCAGAAACAACTACTAAGTTAAATGTCATTAATATCACTAAATTATATAATTATTTTCGTTATCGCTATCAATATCATTAACAACGCGTGTGGGTACAAGCCTAACAGCTAAAGATTAACTTTAAATAATATTCCATATTAATTATATGAATATTAATTTGTTGAATTTTCATCAAATCCTAGCTTTGTCGAGAAGCGTCTGTAATCGCGGTAAATATCTAAATCCCTTGAAACATGTTTAGGCCCAATATTATTGGAAATCTTTCCACGATCAGATAATTTAAGTCTTGGATGTAGAATCGTAACGTACCGTGAACAGAGCCAAGATTTCCTTGTTCCAATTTTGAGTCACGGTCTTTAATTGTCAGCTCCGATTGTGCTACCTATTCAGGTTAATTAAATATTTAAAACAGGGCCTCTCGTTCCACGAATGGATAAGGAACATTGCAATTTAAGAATTATGCAAATTTTAACATGAATTCAATAATGTTACGCCAAGAGCAGAGGTACGTACGGGTGTTTTTAGGACCCCAATACTTTACATATTAATGGCTTTATTGAGCAGTTTTAACGGTGTTCGACATCGAAACATAATTATTAATTGGTGTCAATTAATCGATTAGTTTCTTTCATAACAGTATTAAAATATAAGCTACATTAATAACTGCTTATTAGTCGTTTCATTAGGTTTTATTTTGCTTTAGGTGTTGTATGACGAATATCCAAAAACTGTCTGTAACTCACAGTACATTAACTCCATTAGACAGCCGTTAAAAAACTAAACGAAATATGTTTTAATTTTAACATTTCACGAATTGAACAATTAACTTTATACACGTTATGAATTAACTCAAGACACATTGCTGACGTTAAATATAGCGATTGTTGTAACTTTATAATCTAAAATCATCTTTAAGGAATGGTAATATAATACAAAATGTCTTTGCGTATAACAAATGATTTATTTTACCATGTGCGGGACCGTAACGAATTCTTTCTTCTCGGTCTCAAATGATTTGCTTCATTTATTGTAAACTTTTGACACAGCGCTGTAGCAGAAGTCGATTATTTATCCTTGAAGACAACGATGGCAGTAGCTCTGCACGTGGCAGCTATTAAGTAATTAATTGCTTACATCGCACAACTTTGGGTTAAATCGCATTCATAAGTCGTTGCCCTCTAAAAAGGAAAAAAAATTAGTCATTGTTTACAGGATGATGATGGATGAAACAACTAAAATGCCGACCTTCAGTAGCTAAAGGCGAGCAAAATGATTGTTTTCAGGATAATCAAAAAGACGCTACAATGCAAAAGTTCAGCGTTACAAAACCATTTCACGGAATGAAACCCTGTTGAGTAACTATAAGTAAATTAATGCCAATGAGAAATTGTTTCTTAATCGTTATATCATCAAAATTGTATCGATTTAATGTCAAGGCACTGTCGGTCGATCGATTCGTCCTTACTGGTAAACAGGAGTGGGCCGCACGGGGCTCCGTGGCGCAGTGCGTTGACACCGCCCGAATGTTCCGTTCCGTATTATTGATCCAAATCGATCCGAAACGATTTATGAATTTAGATCGACGTATTTAGAACACTCGATATGTACACACGCTCTGTCGAATTGTAATGAATTGGGACCGAGTGATATATCACTTTTTAATTGAAACATATATAGTCGATAATAACAGCTATCGCATAGTCATTCAAAGTACCTAATAAGTAGAGACAATTTGACGTGCTTTGGTTTATTGTATTTACTTAGGCCCATCTTACTATATTTGTCAAAGTCACACATATACGTAGCACAGTGGGGAAGCATAGTTTTAATATTGTAAAACTAGAAATAACATCAAAGCTGTTTATTAGTTTAGATTATGTCGTATTATATTGGTTTCAGTAGCATATCTGGTTTCCGATTCCAGTTCTGGAGCCTCTAATATTAAGATCATAGCATAATCTCAACAGGGATCTGCAACCAGTTTTCTATGTTATTTTATTGCTTTTATAAGAATGTACAGCGTTCTACCATTTAATGGACAATCAAAATATTTGATCTAACATTCCTGCAGCCTATGTTATTCTTTTTTAATGCATCTTACTTTTCTTCTGTTTTACATTTCAACATAAAATTGACATATCAAGAGTAATAATTGGTTCTGAACTCCATAGTATAGGTACTTTCATTACAAACCTCTTTGCTAGTACCTATTTGTGTAAGACACATTTTTGACCATACACTTGACAGACCGTAACTTAAACTAACCAATTCCTAGAGAAGATCTTACCTGCCCTACGTATTAACTAAAAATACATTCGTTTCATGGTGAATAAAGATGATACAAACCGACCGATTGAAAACTTTCACCATTACTACTGTAACCGGCTTGGGCTAGAGTTATATTAAACTTTGTCGGGTTATACGTGCGCCGGCGCATGGCTCAACGATTCTCTTGTCAGTTGCTCTCGCGCGTCGATCGAAACCGCCGCACGTTTGTATCGAATGTGGATCTATATTGATCGTTTTAAATAGATCCTTTTGGTGATTTTGTGAAGCAAGTTCCTGTAAAAGTGTCTTCATTAATTCTGTGTAAAGTTTGTTTTGGTGTTATCGTAGCTCTATTATATTTATTGGTTCGTTGTTTTTTTTTTATCTTTCATCTATAATCTGTGCTGCATTAAAAATGTCCATTATCATTTTGAAAGATAACAGTGATAGTGGTTTTGGTAACATTTTTTGTTGTAACTATATATCCTAATTCGGGTATTTGTTTTCATCATTATGGTCATTTAAATCACCACGCTGATCACATACGTCTATCACCGATCAACAATCAAATATTTTATTTATTTCGTTTACATCAATTGTCATATTCAAGCCTTTGTCAGCGTATTTAACTTACTAATCGTTTCATCTTAAATATCTTTGACTCCGTTTGTAATCTGTTTCATTAGCATATAAAATAAACAGAGCATTATGTGATGAGATAGCATCATATAAATATGTCAATGGAAGCCAATTTGCATTTATCTATACGTACCTAGCTATAATGATAGCATTGTCAACACTGTAATCAGCTATTTGCGTAATAATGATTTCTTCGTTTACAGTGGTAGCATTGTTATGATTGTATAATTTGACATAATACAGTAACATTTCAGATTAAATGGTTCCTAAAGAAAAAGTTAACGAATTCGTCAAAATCTGGTTAGGAAAAACTGTTACATAGAAATCTTATGCCATTACCTAATGTTATCCTAATGTATTAGTAGATTGACGCTTCTGTGATTTTGCTACCAACCGCGGTTGTTGCTTCTTGAATAATAATGCTTTTACCATGCATATTGAATCATATACAAACAATTCACGTCTATACACTAGTTTAAGCTATGACTAGGAAAATTCGCTTAGCATTTGAGCTTTCTTTCGAAACTCCAGAATACTATGTTTAGGCCATTATTTAAAATACTCAGTAGTACACGAACATAAATTAATCGTGCGTTTGTTGGCGACCATAATATCCAAGATCTACTAATTTATTGTCAAATTGGTTGTTAAACAAAATTATAGGATGCCATCACATCTAAATATGGGTCTAGGTATATCGCAGCGATGCACTAATTATGTTACCTTGGAGCTTCATTGAAACCAAGAATGATATAATCAGATACTACATCACTACTACTAATTGTATTTTAACACTTATGTTGACACTGGAAGGAATATGAGAAACGGATTTTTCTGCTTTTGAATTATCATCTGTTCCCCAAAGCCATATGTGAGACACAACAATATGTCCTTCTCATCTATAAATACCATGTTACGAGTTATTTGATAGAAAATGCAGGATTTTGCCTTGAATGTTGATATCCTCAGAATCGCTTGGATGCTATGGATCTTCTTTCATTTGCCAATGAACAAGAACAATGAATAGCACAAAGAGCGTTCTAAGGTTCACCTAAAATCCAATTTATAAAACTACATCAAGAGATTAAGAAGTCTATGTCTATCAAATTAATGGGTTAAACATTCATTCGTCTGGTTTTCAACAAGAACGATATGATATGTTGTCATATTGATTGAAATAATGTTTGTAAATTGACAAATTATAAACGTTCAAAGAACTCCTAATTGATAGGTTGGCCTTTAGGAAATATACCTTAAGACGTGATTCCCAATTAACATTATCGAATAGCCAACAATTATGTAAGTTAACCATTATCAGTTTAGGCAGCGTGCTCGGTAAATCGATGAATCATTATTGATTTTAGATGTTTTGCTTGGTAGTCGACTGGCGTGTTTTCTTTACAAACATTTGCTTAACCTGCGGAACCGAGCCACATATGGTCTATGTCGTGAGGTCACGATCGCTTAACATTACAATATTTATACGAACGACTATTTAAATACACAAATATGGTGAGTTCTGTATCGGTATAATCTATCATTTAATTTCCCCTTTAAATTCTTTAACAAACTTCAGTCAGCTTATGTATTGAACAAGTTCCCTTTCAATGTTGATATTAATAGAGTTTCTTTTAAAAGGTCGTAGTATAGTGAAAAAGTTTAGGGTCATCATTGTTGTCTCCTTGTTCAAAAATCCATTGTGAATTCTGATCTTCAGTTTCAAAAGATATTTTTTGTGTGTTAAAATTGTAAATGATTTCTACACCATTATGACGTGTTTACTAAAGTATCGTTCTAGACAAACGAAGTTTAATGTTCTTGTAACAATGAATTTAATAGCTTATGTAAAAGCCATTTGACGGTAAGATAAATATTATTAATTTATGCAGCAGTAAGGTCGTAGGTTAAATCCTATCTACATCACATTAAAGATTAAATACTCTCTACATGCGACGCGAGCTGATATGAAAGGGAAATGCTATTTCATAAATGCTTACTAACCTACTTACTTGTCTATTTATCCATCTGTCTAAGCATCTACCGTTTTTTCGTCAGCTGCACTTCAGTAGCTGTGATCCAATGCTTAGCCAGCATTACTACATATTTTAAAGGAAAATCTGCAATATCTTTGAGATTACCTAATTCGATTGAGTGGATATTCGGATTTTTAAAACTTTTACAGGTTTTTATCATATCAGCATATTTAAGTATATCAAGACACTGACCAGTTATATTCTTCATTTATAAAATTAATGTTCAGCTTAAAAAAATTCATATGTTTGAAGGAATTATCTTTTCTACGCATAGTATTGCTATCTTCCTGCCCTGAAACGATGCCTCGGTAACTTTAGACTGTTTACTTTGATGAATGATCTCCTTGTAGGGTATTTTTTTTCATCAAAATAAGTTTCCGGTGTTGAAGTGTTTCTGCCGGATGGTAACGATTAATTTTGAAACGCTTAGTTCCGACTGCAAGCAGAAATGTACCGTTATAATATTTAACTAGATTATATTAACAACGGTGAGATATAGATAGAGTTACTTTCATAAAGTTGATTGATTATATCAATGTATGTAATGATTGTATCAATTATATGTTGTTTTTGAATATTAAATAACTGATATACATACAAGTTACGAAACAAATATTTTCATAGGTATCTTTCCTTGCAAATAAATATAACACGACAAGGAAAGGTCTGCCTCGGTTGTCGAGTGCCTGTCTGCATTCGATTTAAGATATCCTGTGGAACCAGCGAGATGCCGGAAATTGATAATGCATTCCAGTTCATATTTTTTGGGACACGAGATCTGACATTCTTCGAGATTTATAATATAAGAACCGTTTTTATTTAGTGATACTATTAAATGCGTATCTCTTTACTGAGTGAGACGATTGTAAGCTGTAGCTTACATTTTATGATTTGATAATACTATTATGTCAATAAGTCACCAAGTCACCAACAGTGTAATTCAATTGATCGAACGTATGTAAACACTGTCTGTGACCTAAATCTCAGATTCTACAAAAGTTTATATTGAATTCATTAAGACTACAATAAAACAGGTTTATTAATTGCAGTCTCAATCAACTCAATCTTTATTTTAATTGACATGTCAAAAACTTGAGAGAATGATGAGAATTAAATCATTATAATATCTCCTTGATTAATTACATGTACCCATTTTTTTACAATAAAAAGTGAGTGAAAGTTTAATAAAGTGGCTTTTTGATGGTAACAAAAGTAATCCATAATATAAAAGAAACGAAGATTAATTTTGTGAAAGTGCCAGTGTCTCTCTTACTATACATAAAAAGCAAAATATGATTGATAATAACAAAAAAAGGAGAACATTAGTGTTCATATATTTGAATTGTTAAATTACCGAGGATACTATGTAGATCATGTTTTGACTCTCTATTCACTAATGACTTAAGAGTAAGTGAGCAAGAGAAGCAAAACTATTTATTTAGTTTTAGGCTATCTTAATGTACACTACATTAATACACGTCATCCATCAGTTACACTAGAGACAAAAACAAGTTTTTATTTTAATTAATAATTATATTTATGAATTGACACTATCGGTACCATTGTTTGATTTGTAACAACAATAAATACTTTTATAACGTTAATGATAGATAATATAAATAAATAATGAAATAGACTGAAAGCATAAATCGAATGATAATGAAATCGATTGACTTTGTACATGTAGTGGAGTAAACGAAGCGAAAATTACGGTCTTACCTCCGAATTTTTTTACTGTGAACCGATTTGCATGAACTTTTTGGAATTAGGCCTATCTTACCCTTAACTTTAAAAGTGAAAATGATCTGAACTCCGCCTATTATTTTTAAGGGGTGTAAACCATCCCTTAATGGAAAAAATTACATTGAGCCATTTTATCGCTAGAAAACATGTCTAATAGCAAATGGTGAAATTGTAAAGTATTTTCTTACATAATTACCTCATATTAAAATCATTTTCAACCCCTTGAAAATCTTACAACCCTTGCAAATGTGTCATAGTATGGTATAAATATATACCATATAAATATATTATGGCGATAATATTTGTGTATTATCGCCATAATATATTATTAATATAGGTTAGGGTGCGGCGGGGGTGGCCCTCGGCCACCCTTAAGCCTCGAACGTCTAAATGTTCTGAAATGAACACAAAAAAAGTGACAAAGACTTACTGTCCTAACATAACATTGATTACTACGCCCAAATATAGTTATTTCACATATTGCCGGTGGACCAGCAGGTATTCCATATAATTCCGAGGAAATTTTACATTTCCTAGGATATCTATGCATTAAATAGTTTTTCAAACAATATTGTACGCAGTTCCTAAATAGTATCGGAACTGTACACATTTCCTAGGATTTGTATTCAATTCCTTGATTTCATACATTTCTAGTAGCATATATACACATTACAATAGTTGTGGGTCTCTATTATACTGCGTACTTTCACATTGCTCCAAATATTCGCACTCCGAAATTTTCAGTTACTAAGTAGATAAAAATATGTTAAGTTTTTGGACCATAACTCCTTCAATTTTCATGCTATCACAAGTTATAAAACACCATTGTAAAGGTAATTAAAAGAGCTACAACATCCTTTATTGCAATATATAGTAAAAAACCTTTTTCTGAAACGGTGAAGGGTTAAAGGGCTTAAGAGAGGCTCTGATTCCGCTGCCACGCGCTCTTTAAACAATCATAACTCCGTCAATTTTTGTTTCACAGAAAAACCAAAACATCCAAATTGTTTGTCAGAAAATTATCAATTTTTTTATTTCCACACTTTTATACGTATCTGTCGTCCTTTTTGAGATATTATGAAAAATAGGGTGGAGTTTTATAAATATTTGAAAGTTTGTTTTTTATATAATCATGAATTTTTTGAAAAATATGTGTCCTGAAGCAGCCAAACTGATACTATCCATCAAACTCTTCATAATAAAGTAAATTCTAGGCGGAATACGATTAATTTTAATTATGGTGGAAATGGCACTTATGAAACCCATTGATTTAAAAGAAAAAACATTAGATGCTCCCCTTATTTGCAATACAGCTCACTTATTTTACGTGCAAAAGACTTTGAATAGTGCTCATTTTAAAGCTTATTTTATGCACTACAAAACCCCTTTGTATTAAAATGCATAAAATGCATCTGCTCGCCACTAGATGGCATTGACCACATCGATTAAATTTCAGATAAAATAAAACACGGCTTTGATCTTTAATATCTAGCTTAATATTGCACGTAGAATACTTTATAAAATATCAAATTGTTCATTGTTTTACCTGGGACAACTTTGTTCTTGATGAAATTTTCGATAAACGTATATTTTTGGAGATATTTGCAAAAAACCGATGAAAACCGTGAAAAAATTACAAATTTTCAATAGCCAATAACTTGAAAAGTATGGGATTTTTTGAAAAGCTTTATATATGATTTTTGCTTAAAATTAGGCCTTCTATTGATATCCGAGGCAATTTTGAAAAAAAAGAAATTCACCCCCGAGAAGGGGTGGCAACCACACCCAGGGTGGTTGCGGAGTTCAAATCATTTTCACTTTTGAAGTTAAGGGTAAGATGAACCTAATTCCAAAATTGTATGCAATTCGGTTCACAGTAAAAAAAAACGGACCCATAATGCTTCGTTTACTCGGCTAATGTAAGGTCAAGTTAAAATAACATTTGAACGTTGACAATGAAACTTGTATCAAATTGTTATTTAATGACCCCAACATAGTCGAGCTCAGATAAGGGTCACGATTACTGACCACGTGTGGTGTCGTGGGCGTGGAAACATGAAAAAAACAACAAAAAATATAATACTTAATGAACCGTAACTACGCATTATATTAATTTATTGAGTGTGGCACGTATTCATTATCGGATAAATATTAATTAATTCCTTACTATGAAATGTATACGATAATTAATATTTTTTCATTACATTTCTATACTAATATTATAAAGAGGAAAGATTTGTTTGTTTGTTTGTTTGTTTGTTTGTTTGTAATGAATAGGCTCCGAAACTACTGGACCGATTTCAAAAATTCTTTCACCTTTGGAAAGCTACATTTTCCCCGAGTAACATAGGCTATATTTTATCCCTGTGTTCCCACGGGAACGGGAACTACGTGGGTAAAACCGCGGGGAGGCAGCTAGTATTTAATAAATTGTATGTAGTTCTTGTTTTTATGAAGTAGCTTGCTTATATTTAATTAATCTATTGATTTTTTTCCCGTACGTACGACATGTGGTATTTGTAACATTATTGGCGTGTAGCAATAGGTATACAAGTACCCGATAAAAGCGTAATTTACCGTTGTTTGCAAAGTTGCTTCAGCTTAAATATTAAACGCCGTTCAGCTTTTACAGATAAGAAGTTATTTATTTCAGTAGGTACAGTGCGAGGTGCTTGCCACACCACTTTCCACTTGTTGCACCACACATTATTATACTACGTGCATAGAATGAGGCAATGTAGCCTTTTATCGATGTTTCGCCAGCGGACGCCACGGTACGCCAGGTACATACGGGCAAACATACGCGGGAGGATGTACGCTTGAATTGCGTTCGTATAAAAAAAGTCCCGGGTGATTCAGTTTTATTTCATTTTGTTAAAAATCTAGTGGGAATATTCCAAACATTTCTTGTGATACTATGATTGGTTTGTCTGTACTATACAATTATTATAATTGTAATTGATTGCTTAGTCAGAGTTCTAATTATACTGAACAATAGTTTAATTAGTCATCCAATTATGTTATTCGGAAAAATATTTTATGTATACCTACTTTAATATTTTGTACACACCCATCTTTGGTCTTGGGCATCAAATTGGCTAGAATTATAAAGTGATACACTTTCTATGACAAATATTGGAAAATGTCATAGTTTGTCTGTACTATACAATTATTATAATTGTAATTGATTGCTTAGTCAGAGTTCTAATTATACTGAACAATAGTTTAATTAGTCATCCAATTATGTTATTCGGAAAAATATTTTATGTATACCTACTTTAATATTTTGTACACACCCATCTTTGGTCTTGGGCATCAAATTGGCTAGAATTATAAAGTGATACACTTTCTATGACAAATATTGGAAAATGTCATATCTATAATAATAAGTAATTAATTTATCCAATTTGCAAATCTGAAAAACCCCGGATCATGGCCCTGGTCCAAATTATAGCGCCATAGCCATCACGTTCCGTTGAACACAACAATGATACATTCGTCAGAAATAATACGCTTCTCATTTTATTGTTATCGTTGATGATTCAACTTTATTCCTACAGTACCTACCAGCCACCTCTGACCTCCCTCGCTTTCCCCATGCCTTTCATAATGGGAACTCAACAGGGACTAGTATGCATGATGATGGATCACTGTAAGCTGGTCGATTGTGACCTCCAAATGGACCCTCGTTTAAATGATATCATCTATGCAGGTCGCAACCTTCGTTGTAAGTTGTAATCCAGATATGTCATGGGAGAATTTAATGGTGTTATGAACTTTGGACGGGGAATTCGATTCGATAGGGTTATTAGTTCCTTTGAGATTGACGTTTCGGATTGTAACCTTGAGACAGATTTAATAGAGGTGCCGAGTTGCTGATCTGTTTTTGTATATTACCAACACTATTATTATGTTTTTCTCATGTTTACAAATTTGTTATGTACGTGTACGCTATACCTATATTGTAGCGTGAAGAATATCAAGAATGCTGACTCAACACATACCTGACATACCTACTGGGAAACTGCACCTGCACTGTTTCGCAAGACCCACCAATTCTCGTGGGACAGTTTGTGTTGTGATTCATGTCATTGTCAATATTAAATATAATTTTGTGAGGAGACTCACTTTATGTTCTAACATCGACATATCGTCACCTTTTTTAGTTTGTAATTAGTTATAAAATTTATCATTAATTAAATATATTAAATTCAATATCGGTTCTTTTGCATCCTCAACGGCAGCCGAACGTAATTGGCGCAGTCGGTAGGATGCTCGCGGGCGTATTCGCATAGAAGATTTCCGTATTTTCGCGAAAAGCCGCCCGTGTGGCTCGTCTAGCCGCTTCGAGAGCATCCGAATCTACACGTCGTGCTGCACCAGGGATATCCAGACATTGATAACGCAAAGGAACCGAGAGAATTATGTTAATGTGAGTACACTAGATTCTTTTTAGTGGTTGCTCATTCCCTAGCCTTATTCCTTACTAATAAATTTTCCGAGATTTTTCATTCAAGAAAGTCGAAGGACCCTAGGATAGTTAGTAGTTAGATAGGTAATAGATAGTACTTGGCAAACTTTTATTGATCATAAAATAAATATTAGTTTGAGTAGTAAGTATATAAGAAGAAACGAAAATGTCTGATTTAGATATGATTTACAAAGCCCTTATGTTAGTACCAGAGTTTGATGGAAATCCATATGTATTAACCAGATTTTTTAAATTGTGTAACCAGTTAGTAGAACAGTTTTGCAATCAGTCCGGTAACGAATTAAATAAGTGTGCCCTTATTAATTGGATTTTTAATAAGAATGTAGACTCTGCTGTTCGTTTAATAAATTCAAACGGTATTCCTAGTGACTGGAGTTGCATTCGCAGTGCTTTAGTGAACAGCTTTGCAGATCAGCGAGATGAGACCGCTCTTTACAACGATCTGGCATTTTTATTTCAAGCCTCTGATACGGCTCAAGAGTTTTACGAATTTAATTGGAATATATATTTAAATTTTACCTGGATTTCAAATAATTTCAAATATTATTGCTCAAGAAAGAAAAAAAAAAACTTTTGATTGCTTAGGAATTATCTATGCTCTAATAGCAATTGGACTTTTAGGATTTATTCATTGAGCTCATTATATATTTATAGTAGGTATATAGATATATATTGATACTCGACCAATTTTTACAGCTGCCACTTTAGTTATGCTGTACCTATAGGAATTATTCGTTTATATATTATTAGTTTATTCGTACCTTACTTTGGCAATAAAAACTACCCTTTACCTAAAAACCCTAAAGAAATAAAAATTTCTTGGATTACTTGGTTATTATAGGAAATTCATACCAGATTTTGCTAAAATAACCATGCCGTTGACCCAATGTTTAAAGAAAAGTTTTAAAATTCTCCTTTCTCTCTTAGAAGTGCCTACCACCGAAGATCCGCTCAATAGATTTAGCAGGCAAATCGTATTTAATATTGTTGGCGATATTAAAAGTAAGCCTAGTGTCTCTAAGCCTTTTGATTCCTATACCAGAACATGCATATATCCAAATCAAACCTCGAGCAACATGTAATAGCTGCGATAAAAGAATACGTTGACCCAAATGTAAAGACAGGTATATTAATTAACCCCACACTGGAAATGTATTCCATTATACCGGTCATACAAAGTAATTTTAAAAATTCTCCAATGAAATTAGTTCTTTCAAAAAATTTAAATTGACAATGTTAAAGATTACCTAAAACAGCAGGAAATAATGCTATTTAGCTCTATCACGACGGTATTACTGCCTAAAATGAAAGAACACATTACTAAGTACATTAATGAATGTATTATTTGTGGCCAGGCTAAACACGACCGTAACCCCATAAGACCAAAGTTACAAATTGTACCACCACCTACGAAACCTTTCGAAGTCATGCACTTAGATTTACTTAGCGTCGATAGCCATAAATATCTTACTGTAATAGATGCATTCTCAAAATATGCACAGGCATATTTTCTGAGAGATGCCACAGCCGTAAGTGTAGTTCAGGCTTTTTTAAAGTTCTCGTCTCATCACAGTATGGCTTTAAGGTACGTGACCGATAACGGTCCCGAATTTTCAAATCGGCTCTTCTTAGAATTTACTAGATTACATAAAATTGACCTCCATAAAACATGCCCATATACGCCTAATGAAAATGGAATGGTAGAACGCCTTCATTCCACTTTACTTGAGCATTTGCGTATTTTAAAATTAGAACACCGAAATGAATCAGTTACGACATACGCTATTATAGGATATAACAGCTCGATACATAGCTTAACAAAATGTCGACCGATCGATATAATAACCGACCATTTAGATCTTCGAGATCCTTTAGACATGAATATAACGGAGCACTTATTGCAAGAGTATATTCAAGATCATCGTCGCTGACGATATCAAACGTATACAATATTATTAATGAAACCGCACTTCATCGCCGTACTGAAATAACAGAGAATATTAATAAGGATCGCGAACCCGAGCAAGAATATACACCCAACCAACAAATCTTTATTAGAAATCCCTTAGCCAATAGACAAAAATTAGCAGGTCGTTATACACACGACACCGTATTAGCAGATTTACCCATCCATATTTATACTAAAAAGAAAAGAGGTCCTACACCTAAGTCACGTTTGAAACGGGTACCTAACAGTGCTCGTTTGTTGCAGGATACTGAGAATACTACTCGGTCCATTACCTAGAAACGAAATTAGACGATATATCAGAGCAATTAGCTTCTTTCGAAGAGAAACGGGTAAAAAGAGGTCTCATTGACGGTCTTGGTTCTGTCATCAAAAGTATTTCTGGTAATTTAGACTATACAGATGCATTAAAGTACGACAATGCCATTGCAGTTCTAAAACAAAATGAACAAAATTTAGCTTTTGAAATAAACCATCAAATGAGTTTAAGCAAGCAGTGGGTCTCACAGAGTTCAATTGTTACATATAGAATAGTAGAAAACCAAATTAAAATAGATAAAAATTATTAATTCCATATTAGATAGTGATACCAGACATGAAACAGATAAATAAAATAAAACATTTCTTATTCTTTTGTTGTGTTTAGTTGTTTTATTCCAAGTAATTTATTCTTACTGGGTAGGTATAGATTTTCTTTAACTAAACTGCTTATATCTGTATATCTTTTTTTCCATACACTTATTTATATAACTTTAATTGTCTAATCTACTTTTATGTTATTTATGTTCTTGTTATAAATTTATCAGTATCTAAAACTATTTATATCTATATATCCCAACATATATTTTTTTACATACTTACATTTTTTTATTTAATTTTATTGAAATATGAAACAGATATGTTTAAGTATTTTCACCTAACTCAGTCGCTTTTTAATATTGGCAGATGACATAGATAATTTATCTAGGGAGCTCATAAAATTACAGAATATACTGGCATACATAAGAGCTAAAAGTACTCCTCATTCAGATCTTAATTGTGAAACTTATAAAGTAATGTTAGATAGATTAAAGGTTTTATATAATAAAGAGGTAATTTTAAACATTAGTTTTAGAGAATATTTCGATCTATTTAAGTGAGGTTATTATTATAAAGGTAATGATATAATCTTGATATTTAAAATTCCAATCGTCTTTTCCACTAACTATATCCTTTACAAATTATCCTTAGCCCCTAATCGTGATAGTAAAGTCTTAATCCCTACCTATCCATATGTAGCTATCCACGAGAAAGGTCTATTGTACATAAAGACAGAATGTCCGAAGTATAGCCACGGTCACCTTTGCGAGGACCACATAATCCGCCACTACGGAGCAATCAACCTGCATTCAACGGCCTATACTTCAGCAACATATCCACGAGTCCTGTCAATTTACTTCAGTAATGCTGACTTCTGAAGCAATGGAGCAGTTAGACGACCGCCACTACGTATTGAGCTTTCCTAACCAAACGAAAGTTCGATTAACCTGTTCTGAAGACCAGTATAGAATATAACAAGGAAGCTACCTAGACATCATGCCTAAGGGATGCGTTCTACAAACTCCAGCGATCACCGTTAGCAACTACCACGATCAAGTTAAGGGACAGAAATTGAAAATCCTGAACATAGCAGTCAGTAAGGAGGATTCGTATATAACACCAGTGAAAAGGATATTAAAATTGAATACCATTGATTTGAGTCAATTACACTCAACCAATTCTAAAATAGTCGTACAAGAACCAGTTACTTTGAAGCCAATAATACTATTTATCACACAACCATACCAATATACGTGCTGCTCTTAGTATCCGTAATAATTATCCAATACACTTAACGATAAAGATACGAACCAGAAAATTGATGGAACATCTAGTGTGGAAGAAATGAAAGATAAATAAATCTGGAGATCCTATGTGTCTATCCGCACTATTCTCGACAAAAGTCTTCAAATAGATGCTGATCTTGCGTAGGGAGATGTTATGTACGTGTACGCTATACCTATATTGTAGCGTGAAGAATATCAAGAATGCTGACTCAACACATACCTGACATACCTACTGGGAAACTGCACCTGCACTGTTTCGCAAGACCCACCAATTCTCGTGGGACAGTTTGTGTTGTGATTCATGTCATTGTCAATATTAAATATAATTTTGTGAGGAGACTCACTTTATGTTCTAACATCGACATATCGTCACCTTTTTTAGTTTGTAATTAGTTATAAAATTTATCATTAATTAAATATATTAAATTCAATATCGGTTCTTTTGCATCCTCAACGGCAGCCGAACGTAATTAATTAACGTTGAGAATTTGGTTTACAAAAACACTTCAAAATCCCCATAATGGGTAAGTAATAACACTGAAACGTTATTTTGGTTAAGACTTTTTATTAAAGGTTGGTATTTCAAATATAAATTTAAAAAAAATTGTACATATACCATCTTTATAAAAGAGAAACATTTTTCAACAGAAGTCTTCTTCATAAACGATATTATAGGTACCTAAAGCGGAGGTCATTTGTCTCCCTTCGTTTAACCACATGGTTTACTTCATCCTGCCTTAGTTTCAATACTTTCTGTTGCATCATTTTAAGCTTTATCTTCAACATCGTAAAGTTTATTTAAGTTCGTTACATTCTTTGGTCTATTATCATTGTTAATTTCAGCAATGTAATCCTCTTGACAATTGCTTGATTACGTCAATTAATTGCAATTGAAGGGAATTTGTCGGACTTCCTACTTCGGTTGTATGTTTTTAGTCTTGTAATGTTTTCTAATTATTTACTGTCTGCTTTTACATCAGATCCGTTTACTTTTGCTTCAGTATATTTTTGAGATTAGTTATCTTACCACGCCATACTCCAGTATTACTCGTCCATTTGATCTACTTCTTTAACCAGTGCACATATTTTCCGTTTCGCTATAAGTTATTCTGTGGCGGTGTTGCAATTCATTTGCGGTACATTTGGAACAACCGTGATCGCACGTTAATCAGTTAATGTTAGAACAGAAATGTTCCACATAGCTAGCACTTCCTGTCGGTTCACAGAAACACGCGGGCTCCATGCTGAATATAATATTAGTTATCAGTTAATGTTGGAGTACACAAGGAAACTCACGAAAAATATAAAGGAAATTTTTATAACGTATTCAAGGAATTAATGTCAAATATCATACCTATATTTTATAATAAATTGAAGTAAAGAATCTCGCTTTTTTCGACCTCAGCATTCCTCACAGACATCACATATATCGTATTTGGCAGGTGTTAAATATTATATCCATAGAAACTAACATTAACATACCGTCTATAAGCATAAATGCCGTAGAAGGCCCTAAATACTGCCAGTAGACCATAATTCATGTGAATGAATTCAGCTAATTCATAATTTATTTGCTATGCCGTGTCAAGTATTTGATTAGCCAGTTGTCCTAAGTAGGCGGTCAATAAATTAATAGATTCACAAATACTGTAATAGAGAGAGCAATGGCTTCAATGACATCATTGTTTATCAAGAGATGTGATTTTACTAATAAACGGTCGTTCAAATGTAGAACTTAACATATTAATATTAATTAATTACCTAGAAGATAATATATAATGTACGTTTCATAGAATTTAACAATCGTAAATAGGGAAACTTGCTTGTTAATATTTACTGAAAGCAAAATTAATATTGAATAGGTAAATGTTTTCGCTTTAAAATCACTATAGGACTCCAAAGATATCCTTCACAATTTGACCTTCATCAATGCTAATTTAATGACAACACAGGTGTTGCTTATGTTCTTAATAAAGCTGTAGTCAAACTATAGAAGAATAGTCGGTTATTATGTTAATACTCAGAACAAAACAGTTTGGTCGCACCAAATGAAAATATGTACTCGAGTCAATTAATTCCTTAATCAAGCCCTCACGGCTGAGGTTCGTGAGTAGCAAGTTTAGATGCAATAGCATATATTATTTGGCGCCATTGATTGCGGATATGCGCCAGTCTAGAAGTCTGCTGTCGCTACCTGAGGTCGCATGACGTCCAGCTTTATGAAACATGTTCTGCAATTTCGACTTCTTCATCATTAAATTGCTATGTACCCCTGTAGTAACTGATAGTTCTTATTTAAGTAAGTTTTCCACATGAGTACTAGTAGTCGCATCACTGCGATCTAATAGATACTCGTGTATATTTCGTGACGCAATCGTCTGGGACGTGTCGACTCGCGTGCTACGTGCGCCTGCGCAAGTCACAGTACTACAACTATTAGCTTAACGATTAGGTATTTATCTGTTGGCTATTTGTGATGTATTGTTTTCGACAGGAAATACCGTTTTGCGATATCGCTGTTATGATATTATGCCTAAGAAAACAAGAATCTCTCTAAAAGATAAACTCATAGATATGCTATACATAAGGTTAACTTATAAAAATGTTTGGGTCACATCTAATGCGTACGTTGTTTTTAATTTATCTTTTATTTTGATGATTCTACTTACACCTTCCGCCAAGATTCTTAAATCATTATCACATTGAAAACAAAATACAGCATCGGATTCAGATTTACAAAGCTAATAAGGCTAAAAGGGTTCACCGTGCTCGTGTCGTGACCAAAACATGTTCCGTTAGGGTTCCTGCCCAATTAAAAGGGTAACGGTGCGCCCGCGCACGGTATCGGACCGTTGCGTTTATTAGCCATATATATGTTTTATTGCAACTTGTTTTTGGGTTATTGTTAAAGGTCACGAAACGGGATTACTTTTGAAGCTTCTTTGTGACAAAAAAGTAGAGCTAATAGAAAGTATGCTCTTCCTACATGAACAAGGATATGTGTACAGTTTATCTTATAGGTAAGGTCTTTCATGGAGATATCGCTATTCAATGTTGATTCCCACTCAAAGAACACAATGCTCCCGATCAACTACTACACTTTATTATTATGGTATTAACATAAGTCAAAAGTAATGGATACAATGCATTCATAGAAAATGGAATACGTAGGTAGAGAAGTCTCAGCAGGAAGTAGATCGGACCACCGGAGATTTGAGAGGTGTTTTCACAAAATTGTAACAGGTGTAGGTTTTAAGTGGCCCTTTGCTTCTCCCATAATGGAGAGTGTTGATGGTAATGGCTACTGAGTTGTGCTCGCGTACAAATTGTTTGTTTTAAAGGGAAACTGGTTTTTGTGGCGATGTTAAGGAAAATTTCAATATGCTTTTGTTTTTTTCTGTATTTGTATTTCGAGTCACTGAATCTATATTTATTTAAGGGTTTTTGTATTTTTTTCCAATACTATCCTTATTTGTTGTTTAGCCCGACTATAAATAAGTATTATTACTCGGATTAGGTATATTTTGGTACCATCGGGAGTGCATTATTTAGGCGATGATTTAGTTTTTGAAAGTATATTATCCGAATCTAAAATTGAGCATTGTTCTTCATTTAATAATTGAATATAACTTTAATACATGGAAAATTGCGTCTCCTTTAGAGAATTAATAAATTAATTAGAAGTATATTTAGAGCCTACATCAAGGGCAACAATTTAATAGTCTGGATTACAGCTATATTATACACAAATTATAACTATTATTACTAAATTTATACAGTAACAAATGTATTAATATATAAGGGGTATAAATATGTACAAAACTTATATGTAAAATATATACATACTAAATTAAAATTATAAATAAAATATATTATCTAAATCGCTGCCCTGTGGTAGAGTGCCCAGGATGCTGGCTACATTACCTCGCTGGATGGCGAGGCTTATTCGTTGGGCGAGGTAATAGCCAGCCCTCTGGTCACCCGATCGTTCGATAAGACGCGTTGACAGCTCTTTATAAAGGCTATGAGCATCCGGTCCCCACGGACCCAACGTCTCAACCCCGAATGGCAGAAATATATAGTTCTCATTGAGAACCATATATTTCCGCCGCTTCAGGGC
The DNA here is from genome assembly GCA_905147785.2 of Thyatira batis. Lineage (NCBI taxonomy): Eukaryota > Metazoa > Arthropoda > Insecta > Lepidoptera > Drepanidae > Thyatira > Thyatira batis. The sequence goes on along the minus strand of LR990504.1, from coordinate 5,378,426 downwards.
CTCCGCCGTGGTAGCAGCCGCACCCGCCACTCCTGAAGTCGACTGTAGGTGGGACTGTGCTAATGTGTCCGCACATGTTGCGTCCCACACTAGTGGTTTACCTCGACTCCAGGGGACCAACGTCATCCCGTCGGGTCTCTTACCGTCGTCACGTGCAATACCGTTCGGCTCGAGTATGGCCGGCACGTTGACGGAGGCAAAAGCCCGACGGATGACGTCATTGATAGCAGCGTGGCGAGATAGGCGGCCAGCACTGCGGCGACACGAAAGGCCGTGGTGACCGAATTGGTCAACGTCGTTTCCGCAAGGGCAGCGATGTGGCTCATTGATCTTTGAGCCGAGTCGCAGACTAACGGCTACTGAAAAAGACACGTTGTCGAGGAGAGTACCTATACTTGTGGATGGAATAGCGTGAAGCCAATACCCTGACTCTCGTTCAGACACAGCAAGGAGACGAGCTCGCTCTGCAAGACCATCACTACGACTAAGAAGCTGTGAGTGTACGCGCTTACAGAGCGGCTCGTCCCATTGTTTTTGTAATTTAGGATTTTGTGGGATGCTTTCACTAGGACAGGACGCAAACCAAACATCTCGAGCCTCACTACTGTATATAATTTCGATATCACCAAGAGAAGGGTGTATAATTTTTTTAAAAAGATCAAATGTGCTGTATGTAGATGATAAGAATGCTGGGACTGAGATGCTTGAGATTTTCCTGATACCTAGGCCCCCAAAGCGGATAGGCAAAGATGCTTGGGACCAGGCGCGGTCGTTAATGGGACAATTTAGAATTTTAACTAGTACTTTTTGTATGGCATTGTCCAAATATTCCATTTGATTAAAAAATTTCCAAACTGGACAACATCTTAAAACATACGTGAATTTGGGGACGAAAAGACAAAAACGGATAATTTGGAAAGCCATATGTGAATTAATTTTCTGCAAACGGTCACAGATATTGTAAAATTTTGAAGATTGTTCTTCTAAATACGGGGGGATAGAGTCATCAAAAATTGGTGCTCCCAGGAGGCGAAGCGATTGCTTTTGTAATAATTTTATGTTTGGTGATAGACAATTAAAGCTATCACCAATTGATGTTTTTTCTGCGTCTGATAAGGTGTCCGGAACATACAATTCACATTTAGAAAAATTTATGTCTAAACCAATTTTTTCAAAAGAATCTATAATAGTTTTTAAATCACCTAAAACTGTGGATGCTTCACCTCCCAAGGTACCGTCATCCAGGTACCAAGCATTAAATTTAGAATTTAGTGATGATATTACCGGATGAATTGCAAGACTGAAAATAGCCGGACCCAGGGGATCCCCCTGTTGACAACCCACTGCTGAAAGAATTAAATGGTTTTTGTAAACAAGTTTTGACGGTGTGCCATAACATTGTTCAACGTAGTTGTAAATTTCTGGCGTGTGTGTTTTTATTTCATTCAGCATGGTAAGTCTATCAACAGAGTTGAAAGCATTCCTTACATCCACCTTAAGAACCACTTCATCTCTTTTACTGCTTAAATATGTTCGCAATGCGTGCACTGCTGCCTCACAGCCCCCTCTAGAACCAAAACCAAGTTGTGTCGGTTGAAATTTTTGTGATAATCCAGGGAGAATTAATTGTTACATTAGAAAATGATATGTTAGTTATTGTAAGGAGCTGTATCAAAAAAAAATAACTGACCTACATCACCCTAACTTGACTGATTTATATTACTGTAGGTAAACAAACGGTTTCGTCATGCTAGTTTTTTGTGACCAAAATGGGATTCGTCCCGTCACGTGGCCTAAAGTCCCTGACATTACGTCTCATGTTTTTGTTTACATTACAGTAACTCAGTCGTAACTACTTTTACGACGAAATAAGCGGTTCCCTTCGACATAACTTATATCCATAAAATTATATTTCTTTATATATAACTTTGAAATACAAAGAGTTAACCAAGTAGGTACTTATCTCTGTGATCAACTATTGTAGGTATAACTTTTCAAAATATTCTGTTATTTAAAGACAGTAAAGTATCATACAAGCTAACATGAATGAAACTATTTAACGCCCATACAAAATAAGATACTTATTTTTAACTTTGGAATGTAGAGAAATGCCATGCCATTTTCACAAACCATAGACTTATCGCTTTACCGAATTTAGACAAACACGACTGCCAACAATGGAACCTTGACTATCCCCTGCAAGTACTAGAAAAAGGATCGTGTAAAACTGGTTTGTGATGACAGTAACTGCAGTAGGATTTAGAAAACCAATTTGTCTGTCTGTCATCGGGATAAGGGATATTTAGTGCGTTTGCAACGTGCGTGCGCAGGAGTTGGCGTTGCGTTTCGTCAGTTCTAAATTTGAACGTAATTATTGACGTGCGTGAAGAAAGAAAAAATCTATTTTTAAATGGTATGATATGTTTTGTTTCTAAATCTTAGAAGTTCGTATGAGATAGTACTTTGCTCCAATTTGCGATTAATTTATATTGGGTAATACAAAGCCGCCCTTTGAATAAAGGTTAGATCGTGATATTCCATTGCCTTACTGTGGGATATTATTTTGAATTTCATTAGGTAATGGGAATTTATTACAAGAGATAAAGATAAGGTACGGTTAGCAATATGAGTTTAATATCTAAAGCTGGACTTACTTCTGCAGCTGATCTCTATGTTTAATGCATAATTCCTTTTCTGCCTCTTTCGAGTGAATTTCGCTTATTTATAGTCCAAAGTCCGTCTCCACTGTAATGTCAAATACATACAAAGTATGTATGTTAAACATCAATTTCTTCAATATCGTCTATCTAATTGTTATAAAACATCTTCTCCGGCACATCCTTGTCCACATTTGGGAACATTCACCAATCGCAAATACCAATCCACAAGTAAACAACAGACGACGACAAACTTGGCTATCTATTGACAGAGAATATATTACCACGTATAACATGGAATCTTTTCAATAAAACACCCACTCGTTCCTTGATTGCCTACAAATGTGACACAGGATCGCATCTTTTCATTAAATTAAAACCCAATTTAGAAGTTCACACTAAAATAATAAAGACCGTTTTAGATTATTGTCATGTTTTCTATAAAATGTTTTCGATTATAATCTACGCCAGATGTTCCAACGAAGTTCCTACTGGCCATAAAAAAACATAAAACGTTTTTTTTAATTTCATCGACGACGGAAAAATCTTCCTCCATTACGACCTTGAACGTGACAAAACGAGCAGGATTCGAAATTTAAAAAGTAATTTAATTTTAGAACGCCAGTTCCCGCGGCGCTTCACTAACGGCTGGTTTAAATTTAGAACGAGTTCTATTCTCGACCAGTGAACTCCCGGCCGATGGCTTCTTATTGTTTTTGCCACCCGTTTAGGGGCTGCACAGACCGGACAGAAGGACAATTTTGTCAAGCCAGAAATGGTCTAATAAAGTCGTCAATTTGATATATTAGATATTAAAGCACGTCTTAGAAGGCATGCAGCCTGGAGGCATAGACGTGCACATTATTTTTCATATTTATTATGTATCGCACATCATAAATGATAGAGCTATAAATTTTATGTCTCAAGATGAATACTTAAATGCTGCAAGGGATCCATAAAATAATCTTGTGATCATCGACTTTGAATTTTATATACATGTAGTAAATGTTTAAGGATAAGTGTAACGACAGGTTAGTTTTATTTACTTTAACTAGGTACTATATGAATGTGTTTTTTTGTCGGAGTACTTGCTTTTAAAAACGTGTGCTCCAGATCTGTGCAGCTAGTTAGTCCCTTACCTCACACATTTGTGCCTCGTTTAGAACTGTTAATACGCTCAGTTATGGCGAATTTAGTAACTCGTGTCACTAATTACTCAGATTTATGTTTCCATAGTCCATTGTGCTAGTTTGCATTTCCTTTTCTTTATTTTATGTTACTCTGTTTTTGTGGTTAAAGTATATTTTAGAATATAATGTACCTTCCGTTTTATCATGATTTTATATAATAGAAAAAAAATTATGCTAGTTATGAATTATCATTTTGTTTATCAATCCATGTAGGTATAAGCCTCATTAAATGTGTTGTAAATATAATGGTGGTGACGTAATTTTATGATTAATAATGTAAAATAGCATACACCTATTGACCATGTGCACTCCAATGGAAAGACATCTGCTCCAGCAAAAAAGTAATAAAAAAAATATCATGTCCATAACCAAACAAGGGCTTGTTTATGTCAGTGGTAGGACAAATGAAAACAATGTTGGCGTCGGTTACCACTTTGACATCACCATGACATGAACCAAATGTGCAAGATAGTTTCCACATCCTTTATTAACTCGAGAATCGTGCGTTGTTGAATCAGAGCGTGAAATGATAGAAAGCAATGATCAAAACTTGTTGACATTTTCAAATTTAAATACGTAACTAAACCTTTATTCGAAAATATAATTTTATGAAAATAGACTTTGATGTTGATTGGTGATCAAAGACGATGTTTGGTGATTATTACAAAAGTCATATTATCGATATAGGACGGCTTTATATGTGGATTACATATATTTTTTTTCTTTCATAAACCAGCGAAAACACAAACACTGTCTTCTTTTAAAACTGCATATTTTTTATATAACTACAATACCTACATACTTAATTGTATTGGAATTTTATTTTTGATTGAAACAATTTCTTTAAAGGTAAATATTTTCGTTGGGGATGATCTCAAGTGACATTTAATAAGTGAAACTTATGGAGAACTTTGTGTGATGCTAATCATTGATTCTGTGCCCGGCCTTACCATTCCGGACTACGAAGCACCTGAGGGGCAAATGGGTATGTTTGAGAATTTTATTTAAGTACATGTATTTAATGTATAAAAGAGTGTCTTTTTGTTATCATCACAAAAGGCAAAAACAAATTACACATGATTGTGTACGACTGTCTCTTCCATCCTTTTATATATATTTTGATTTATTCCACTTGATTACTTAAATATCAGTTGGTGGTCCTGCTAATGTGAATGCATACAAGAGAAACCTTTTGTGCGGATGAAAGCAATCAAGATAATTCTTCCACGACGTCTTTGGACAAAAACCCTTCTGTACAAAATTAAAAGCATTCAGAATCGGGTGCGGACTTTAAAATTATTATAAAAGCCATTTGTGTCAAGATACACTCATGTCCAAAGGTGTAAAATTGTATGGGCATTGTTCGTGTCGCCAAAAAATTACATAATTATATACTACGCTCAAAATGACCTTAAACCGCTTCGTGATAGAGCTTAATTTCCATTGGAAATACGTTTTTTCCTGTTACTCCAATTATTCAAACGAAACTGTAGGTTATTGCCATATTATTAAAGTTTATTTTACATTTTCGGACACTCCTATTAAACCGTGTTTAGCTCTCTGCCACCACAAATAAATGCCAGCTTTATATGCACACAATAAAGTTTATTATTCCAAAACATAAATTATAACCAGGAGTTCTTTGTATCTGGCTTTGTGATCTGCTGAGAGTACGTGAGGTGAATGTTTACTTTTATCCCAATTTATTTCTTTAAGAAAGGTGTTTTTTATGCTTGTATGGCGTTTCTAGAACAATAAGATAATAATCACGAACGCTTTTATTTTTGTCTGGTCATCAAGCCATTGTTATTAATATCAGGATGTCGTTCATATTTTTTTTGGAGCATTCAATTTTAATCTTTGGGGGTGTCCTTTTTCATGGTATAATTTTGTTGAGATTATTCCCGGCTATTCCAGTATTTTATGCGTTGGAACCACGATAATAATAATAACCACACTATCTTAATTTTTTATCGGTGTTTGTTTCTCTATTCGCTGTCAGCCATCCATTTTATCAATCAGTTCAAGGCCTAGTATTATCTTGGTATCGGAAAACGGTTTGTAAAGTATACGATCTTCAAACGACGATAATTTTACTTTCCAAAGCTTTCGATATTGAAGCGACGACTGATGCTCAGTAACGAGTTAATTAGTGCATTTTAGATATAAGAATACAGAACAGCTAATGACGCAAGTCTTGATATATAGGTATAACCAAATCATACAGTGTTCTTACAGAACTCTCTCATAAAACTCTTCATGAAGGTACCTCCTATGATTGCATAATGCAGCTTTGTTGGTTCCTAAATCTAATAAATCACAAGGTTGTATACCACATCCGTCAGTTCCAGATTTGAATGCACAAAAACCGGAAGGAGGTACACTGGTACAACCTACCTGTAACTTCCGGACCATTATTCTGTTGTGAAGGGCCGTGGCTATTCAGCCCTTTTGTAGTGTTTGACATAATATAGCCTATTCTTAAACGTACCTTTCCTAATGTGACGCTTACTGTATAAGTACTTATACGTTTTCTAGTAAGCACACTGTTTAGTTCATCTGCGTTAGCCACAAACCAGCATATAATAATTTTCATCCTATAAAAATAAGCAGACCTCAAATTCGGTTTATTTATACCGTTACCATACATATTATTTGTAATTGATCACATGCGTTATTATTTTCTTTACGATTCTTAAATGTAACTTGACTCACCTCTATCTCACACACTAATTTTCAATCTCCAAGAGCTGTAAATACTTGAACAATGTTTTCTCTATGACTTTCTCGTATGTATTAACTACGATAATAGCTCGATTCACGGATTTATGGTACTTTATTGTTGTTCAGAATACGTGGTGTTTGGAAAGTTTTTAGTTGCGCACGCGCATGTTTACGACAGCCCTACGATGCATCATTAGCACCTTTATCTGTGTAAGTAGGTCGTTTTAATATGACAACAAGGTTGGAAATAAATATACTGAGTGGCCGCTGCTCTAAGGTTGTAGAATTATGTGGAAATTGTTGGTCACGTTATAGTTTAGTTATTATACAGGCAGCAAATTACGATTTAGAATTGCTCTAGGAGTTAAGAAAACACTTCACATGATTTTGGTAGTTATTTTCCGTACCGCAATATAATACTTAAAATCTTATTTTATTTTCTGACCTACATTAAAACTTAAAAAGTAAATAAATACACAAACATGTATATATATAACTGTAATGCGTAAACTGCATTTATACATGAGTGCATTCGTTTTGTACCACGAAAACAAACTTCAAATCTCAAAATACACAAGTTTTCTAGAAATTCTTACGCAATGCGATATGAGTTGTTACCGTGGTAGAGCCAAAACAAACATAGCTGCAATAAAAGGCTATTACAAACCTCGCTACGGTCTTCCCATAATTCTAAACATTAGCACGACTACAAAAGACATGGCAATCAGCTGAGCGATAACGTAAAACCTTTTTTTTTATACCAAGTACTTTATTTTTTGTCATAAAAACTAAAGATAGTTGCGGTGAACTTTTTGTGTCATTTGTTCTCGTTATCTCCAGTGCTCTATTTTGTTTTTCTTTTGTTGAAATGTAGTTACGAAAGGCTAGAAACTATTGTTACTTTAGTTACCTATTTTTTGTTGTTGTATTATCCCTTTATTTCCGCGCCTTTAAATTCTATGTAAAACTTTGATTTTAGATTCACTTAGGTACTTAATGGTTAGCAATGTTTTTTGTTTTTGGCGAAAGGAAATCATAATTATGTTCTTCACTTATCCATTTAAGAAATTTTATAGTGTCATGGCATTGTTAATTTATAATTAAGTATCTTGGCCATGGAATTTATTACAAGCTTTTCCCTATATAGTGTGTTTAATATTTTCTTACGAGCGTGATTCATTTTCTTAGAAAATTACGACGTATTGGACGAGGTGAGACGTGTTCGTATGACGTCAAAGTAACTTCCCATTTTGTTTATAATTGGGTACGTGCAAAAAATAATTAAAGAACCTACCTACTTTAGTCAGTATTTTATGCCTAACTATTATTCTCTATATGAGGACAAAAATAACTTTTAGTTATTTTATTAACGGAGGTATTGCTCTCGGTAATCTTTAAAGGAATATTTTGGCGAGTTAACATATGCATACCAGAAATATAAGGCCACATCTACAATTTACAGATAAAAGGCTGCAAAATTGCAATTATCCTTTAAAATTACACGCTTTTATGGGGCAGCTGCGTGTAAACAGGCAGATGTTAGAATGATTAAAGGCATAAGATATAAAATGTAAAATGAGCGAAGCAGCCGCGCAAAGTTAATGCAAGGTCAGCAGGTGCCGTAGTAGGGTCAGTGCAACGACTCGATTGTACGGTTCCATTGCTTCTCACGTCACGACAAGTTATTTTGCGTTATTATTTATATTATCGTCTTAATCTTGTCTTACTTTTATCTGTAATCCGTACAATGACCATTTTATTAATAGTATTCTGCACATAATTCACCTTTATATATTTCTCGATGTTTGAATAGTTTGATTCCCACCCAGGACAAACACTTATGTTGTGTTGTGGATGTCTATTTTTGTGTCTAGAAGTTAATACCTACCTATATAGGTTTTCATTCATTTATAGTACCTATATGCTATGTTCTACTAAGTTTGGAATCATTTTAGCCATGTGTGAAAAATATTACAAAATATTAATTTATTTTTAGACACATGGCAATAATTTTTTCTCGTGACGTATTCGTACTTCGTCAAGATCCTTCTCAACTTTTCATATCATAAGATCAAAATATTCAATACCTACTATTATTTACAACATATATAAACCAGTGTTAAATTGTTATCATTAGCTTCTGATATTGTAACATTGTGATTGATAGTGTTACAAAAAAATGCTATAAATGTGTTTATTATATAATTTATAATTTTCCATCACAGCTATTAAATCATTAAATCTGGGTCTTTATTTACCCATGGCCAATCTGATTCTAAACTTAGCCGAGTTTGCACTATGGTAATCATTTATTACATAAATAACCATAAAATATTTATTTTAGAATAAATTAAAATCGTGTCGTTCATTTTAATGGAAACTTGTCGTGTAGATTGTAGAGTCATCGAACTCCCTTTGTCCATCTTTATAGCCCATAACTTTTACTATAGGTTTTCTTTTATACAACAAACAAACATCAGTTAGGAGAATTATTTTATGATAATTTCGGTCACTTTAGTTTCCCTAAAGGAAATAATGACTAAAAATTCCAGGAAATTCAATGGAATTTTGGGTTTCTCATAAAATAAAACAATAAGTAGATATGTATTTTTGCTAAAACATGATCATAACTATAGTCATATTTTTTATATTAGAAATTTTATACATGTTTTGAAATGTCTTACTATACGATTTATATAGTATATATAATAACTTTGTAACTATTTTGTAATCGTAGGTACATTAATAGATTACCTACCTATGTAATATCAATGAAAAGTCCATGAACGTTTGACTTCGAAGGTGAATATCAACAGACATACAATTCGGACATGTTTGTTAACATTTTTTAAACTGGCAACAAACAGCTACATTATGAATATTTATTGTAAAATTTTCATAGATTGTGTTATCATAAATAGTTGGGTGCTGATATCAAGGCCGAATTCCGTACAAAATTGAGACCAGTTATCAAACATTTAACAGTTTTACCGCATATGAGCAACAATAGCACACATAGTGAGTGAATCATCGTATAGACGTAGAGGTACCGTGTATGACTCAGTAGGAATTACAGATTTTACTGATTTCTCATCTATAAAATAAATAAACTATGTGACGGACCGCGGGCAGTTAAGCGTATAGGAATGGAAAATTCTGTTTTCGAAATTATCAACCTTATTAATCGAAATAATTTCATGTCCATAAATTGATCGTAATCTTTCATTTATGATAATATAGGTAATGATTTGTTTTATCATCTCTATATATAGCAGTGCAGTAGCAGTAATTGTAAAAAAAACAATATTTATTTCATGCACTTATCTTGATGACGTCACATTGCGATTGCATTCGCACCCTAAGTCTATACTCACTATTTCGTCAGAGCGCATTTTTACGAAACAGTGTCTCATCGAAATATTTTAGGAAATAAGTTTTCCTTAAAATGTATTTACGATTTCATTGCAAATAATGTGGACTAATTCATTGCTTAGAAATAATTCTTATTAAAAAGACAGTAACTGCATTAAAGTGTGCTAAATCCTCTAGCTGAACCTTAGTCATACTGTCAAGGCAGGTGACAATGACTAATTTGGTATTATTTTGTTCTAATTAATATTTTACGGTGAATGGTTGACCTTATTCCATTACAATTCCATCTATCATTATCTGGGATGTAACATTCCTCTTATATTTTGTCGTCATCAAAAAAACTTGTACTCAACTAAAAGATATTTCTAAATAAACAACGATAAAACTATATTTTATCTCCAAAAATAGAGCAAATAGTACACATCTGTGCCGACATTTTTTAACCGAAAAAAAGTTTGAAACCACACAGGAACTATTGGGTTACACTATTTAACCTGATATCTTAATTTCTATTTAACTCCATCCATTCCAATTTAAGCCCTGACCTTTAAACAATAAGATTGAATGTCTTGTATCAAGGCTTACGAGTTAGTAGTTAATTTCGTCTCGTAACAAAATTTGGCGTTTTGGAAGAAATTCATAGTGTCGTGTTACTGTGGGTTCTTTTTATTATCTATCATTTTGTTTATTATTGTAAAAAATCTTGCTAGTTTGTTAGAAAATTACAGAGGAAATACTCTGTAATTTTCTATACGAAACACACATTGAGGTGTACACAGTAAAACACTACAAATATAACGAATTTTATCAACATCTGCCTAAAAATATTTGCACGGAAAATAAATACTTATTCTTTTTTAATTAAGTTTAATAATAACTGTTAACAAACTGGATAAAATTCTAACAGTTAAGAGTTCACTTGTGAAGTTTAAAAAATAACGTTTTAATAAAAGAATAACAGTGTGTTTGTAACACCACATGTTGTTGATTAACTTGGGGTTAATGTCTCGGCTCGACACATGGTACACCATTGTCAAGGTTGAAGATTAGGAGTATTTTGGACTAAAATTCTCTGAAAAGAAGAGTATCTTTAATATATATCCTGGGAAATTTTTCACACACGACCAATCTGATTCCAAACTAAGCAGAGCTTGTGATATGGTAACCAGATAGCAAATATACTTACTAATTTTAAATACATTCAGACACAGACCACAATTTTGTCCTGATTGGGATTCGAACCCACGACTGGCGGCTTGCAAGTCAGAGTCACTAACCACAAAGCCTGTCAAGAAAGGGATAGCTAAATTAATGATACCATTTACTTCTAAAAAGTAATAAAAGCAAAGCGTAGACCATTAATATTAATATAATATGCTAAACAAGTATGTTATCAAATTGGTGTGGAGAAATCTACAATCGGTGGCTATAAAAAATGCTATAAAAATTAAATAAGATCTAGGGAACCGGACTCGTTGAAGCCAGATTCTGTAGTTGCCGCTGTTGATTAATTGCGATCATAACTATCTCTTAGTTTGATATGTAAATGTCCTGAACCAGTTTTACAACTCACCATGTCGTTAGTGTTGAAGACCTATATTTATTTTCTTATAGTTACGACAAGGATTTACTACATGACCATGGAAATTATAATCGTTTTCTTATTGCGCAATTTTAGTTTTTTTTTCTATTTGAAATTCGTACCAGATTTTGATAAAAAAGTTCACAACGCAATATTGAATCATGTAAACTGTTGTTTCCTTATTTTGTTTACATAATTTTGATATCAGAATTTATCAGATAAATCCAAATATGACACACCCTAAATAACATTAGCACATCATTCGCAGAAATATACCTATACAAAAAAAACGATAAGTTATACCTAATGTTAAAAAGTATAGCGATGTCAAGCTTTTTGCCGGCTTATCTGTACCACTTTTGTTAAGCTTTATCAAAACAACCTCAGTGGAGCAATCACAATGCATTCCATTCAGGTCAAATCTGAAAAAAAAAACTTAGTCCCCCAACATCCTTCGAGGCAAATCGTCGCGTCCGTACTGACAACAGGAGTGACAATGTTTCAACAGTCGCACAATTGTCTTCATGAATAAATTGATGCAGATTAATAAAGTGGCCGACGATAAGTGACGTTGGTCCTCGTACGGTCTTATCAATATTATTTCACTTGTAAGTTCCTTCGACAGTTGCTCAGCGAGCGGCTGATCGTGCGACCGCATTGCATCGCCCGCTGTAATTGTGTCATCAATATAGTCTTAATCACTTGTAAAAGCTTCTACGCGAGTGATCGAGTGCCATCAATCATTGGAAAGTGACTCGTTAGTTTTCTTTACGGTGCCGCCCAAACGTGAATAAGTGTATTATGTTAATTCATGTGTGAAAAGAATTTCGTAGTTTGTTAGTGAAATAAAAGGTGTTTCTTAAAATAAATCTGACTAATGTAGAGATGACGACGGTAGAGTCTTATGGAATAATAAATGATTGCCACACTGATGGGAAACTGTGAGTAGCGTTTTGGTTTGGATTTTTATTCATTTTTTCACTAGGTCCTCAGTCAATTGTTATTAAAGTGCTATTATACAGAATATATCTATATAATTAACTTTTGCATATTATGTGTCGAGTATTAGTCATAAATCATGTGTACGCGTATTGCTTACGCTATCTGCATTTTCCTGATTTATTGCATTTCCTTATAAGACGTTAACAGTTGTTGATGAAAGCATTACATCATATAAATTACTTGTTTAATTTACCCTGTTATTATTTCTCGGTCTACCGTCTTAAACGCATTCTATTGAACAATTCAAAAGCTATAAACTGAACACATGTTAGGATCTCGTATAAACAAAGTTTACCATGGTTATACTTAACAAGGCTCTTCTTTGTTTGACAACCCATTTTACTCGTCTTTAACTTAAACATTATCCTTAAATAACTTGATTCTACGAACATACTTATTTATATGGTTGACTTGGTATTTTTCTTTATTACCTTGATTCAAATATGTATTTATCGAAATAACTATAATGTTAATGGCTCTATCATAAAAAATACCCATTTACCAGTGAAGGCTACTAAACTATAGTTTACTAAGACCATCATTTGTTCAAATACAAGTTACATCATTAACACTTTACAATCATCCTTCAGTTAATTTAACAGTAGTTTATGTATTGTTACAGCATTAGTTCAATTATATGTAGGTCCGTTTACTATCATAATTACATCTGGTATGGGTAACATCACAACATGGCATGGTAGTACCACAAAGGGCCACAATAGACCATTGTTTCCATTGCTATTGTTTACATTTGAGGCTACCGATGCTTTCATACTATCTCTAGCTTATGTTACTTCTTATAAAATCACATCCTATGGTAATACTGACAAGATTTCACATTTTGGTACATAAAACTCAAGTTTTGGCTACTTGTAACCATTTGACGTTTTGTTGTAGGCACTTAAGGTCGAACTAAAACTAATTAGGTAATCGTCAAACGATTGTACAAAATAATAAACATATTTTCAACGTGACTTATTGCTACTCTGTAAGAACATGTATCAAATTTATCATTATAAAAACTTGTATTTTAAATGTGTTACAGTATTATAGTCGAAAGATATATAAAAGTAAATATTAATGTTTGACAATGAGACGTAACATATGTTTTGTAAATCCTGAATATAAAGTACAAGGAGTGTTAAACCTTTTGGCACGTCTGTACGTTGTATAAATTGGCCTGAATTGTTTGGTATGCGCACGCGGCGGAAGTATGTAAATATCGAGTGTCTGGAATCTAGATTATTTAACTTTGTCAGTTATTATTAACAGAAGCTCCTAGGTGCATGCCTGTTTTGTGATCTTGAGTAATGCAATGCATTTGCAAAGATAACAATCTTGATTATGTTAACCAGATCGAATTGTGCTTTTTAGATCCATTATACTTAGTCTGGCCATAAATACTGTTAGACCTAAAAATAACAAAATATTACATTTGAATTAGGAATCTGTTATTTTTATATGATTGTTTATTGTGTTTTCTCCTTTTAGCGCCAATTATTGTACAATATTTTGCGATATTAAAATTGTGCGGGCTGATAAAGAGAACCGAATCGCTGTGATTGCGTTACACAAAGTAGGTATGGAGCCAAAAGCAGTTTTGAAAACTCTCTATACGCTTGGTATTAGTAAAATGTTTGTGTACCGGGCTATTAATAGGTACAATGAGACCTCCTCTGCTTGTGACAGAAAAAGATCTGGCCGTCCACGTAGTGTTCGTAGGAAAAAGGTGGTCAAAGCAGTAAGGGAAAGAATTCGAAGAAATCCTCTCCGAAAGCACAAGATTTTATCTCGGGAGATGAAGATAGCACCTAGAACACTGTTGCATATTTTAAAAGATGACTTAGGACTTGCAGACTACAAGAGATGTACTGGTAATTTCTTAACTGATTATTTAAAAAAGAATAGGGTGGTAACATCGAAATGACTACTGAAGCGGTACGCAGAGGGAGGTCATAGAAAAAAACTGTTTACGGATGAGATTTTTTTTAAAACTGAGCAACATTTTAGCAAACAAAATGACCTTATTTATGCTAAAGGCTCTAAGGCAGCTTCCCAATAAGTCGACAGAGTACAACGTGGGCCCTATCCGACTGCAGTGATGGTTTGGTGGGGTATTAGCTATGAAGGAGTGACTGAGGCATACTTTTGTGAAAAAGGAATCAAAACATCGGCACAACTGTATCATGATAGTATTCTTGAGAAGGTAGTGAACCCCCTTAACAACACCATGTTCAATAACCAAGAATGGTCCTTCCAGCTGGACTCGGCGTTGGGTCATAAAGCTCGGTCTTCGCAGTCTTGGTTGGAAACGAACATTTCGGACTTCATTAGAGCTGAAGAGTGACCGTCGTCTAGTCCCGATCTTATTCCGCTGGATTATGATTTATGGTCAGTTTTAGAGAGTATGGCTTGGTCTAAATGCCAAGATAATTTGGAGACCCTAAAACAATCCATACGATTTTCAGTGAAGATTTTATCCACGAAAAGAGTGCGTGCTTCTATGGATAACTGGCCTTAACGTTTAAAGGACTGTAATGCAGCCAATGGAGACCACTTCGAATATGCTTTTTATATTTTCAATTGTTTTATACTTATGTATTAAACTAACACACTGTAAAAGTAATAAATGTTATTTGCAGTACAAAAAATATTTTTTTGTTTGTATCAATATTTATGGCAAGACTAGGTAATTGCCCAAATCTATGTAAACTATGTGCTCTAATTGCTTGACTGCCAATGTCTCCGTAGAAAACACCTCAATCAAGTCGCATATTTTGCTTCAAATTTATTAGTTACCAGCTATGCAATAAAATTGCTACCTACTAATTTTACTACGCAATTCATGAAGTGATTTGAATAAATGCAATTTGGATCTTAAACCTTGATAGCTAATAATAGTATATTTACTATATTTAGTAGGTGCAGTATTTAAGATATAAAACATGATTTATTATAATAACCTAATCATCAAATCCAATGAACCTAACCAAACGTATTTATCTTAACTTATACATGGTCATGTTTAACATTTGTTCAGTCAGTTAGGGTAGTTTATTTTATTTTGATGTTATTTACACTAGAACTAGATGGCGTTGTGCCTTTTTCTTACAAGCTATGGTTTCGTTCTCAGAAAAATATATAAAGAATTAACCATTTGTTTACAATTGAGTTATTGCGAGATTAAACAACCATCTCACCTACGAACGTTCGTTTTTTTTGGGAGGACCTTTAATAGGCGGGAACATGGTCCTCCCGAGCCGGAAACGCGAAGATAAATAGGTAGTTAAACTCTCGGAAGTTGAGTCGTGTGTTGTGTGTGAAGTAGTGTGCCATATTTATTGAACTTTGAAAATATGACATTGACTCTTTAAAGTATTACCAGTGTTGAAGGAAGAAATATTACATTACATACGAAATTAAATAAAAATATATCGAGAAACTTTGAAAATTTAAAATACAAAAATGAGCGCGTCCGATAGTTCAGAAACTTTTCACGATACGAACAAACTAAATAGTCTTCAGTTGGTGTTAAGTAAGCAGATAGAAAAGGCGCATTCCAATTTTAAAAAATCACCGAAAGATCGCCTAACATGGAACTACATTCAAACTAAGCTGAAATTACTCGATGATTATTGGAAAACGTACCAAAAAAACCATAATAAAATCCTAAGAAGTGAAGATTCGAAGTTCGTGCAAGATGATACCTATTTGAATTCGTATTTCGAAGTTGAAGAGAATTATGCAGTAGCCAGAGATTTGATGTTGATAAAACTTGCTGAAGCTTCTCCACCTCCGCAACAGCATACTGAGTCCAAAACCAACTGTTCATCTCAAGAAGTTTCTATTGCGTCCGTTCAACAAATAAAATTACCTCGAATTCAAATCCCATCCTTTGACGGACAATACACCGATTGGTTGTCATTCCACGATCATTTTGTTTCACTAGTTCACCAAAATAAAACCATAAGTAATGTAAATAAATTACATCTCCTGAAACAGAGCTTAAAGGGCGAAGCTGCGATCCTCCTTAAAAACATTATCATAACAGAAAACAACTACGAACCTGCATGGTCAAAACTGAAGAAAAGATACAGTAACAAAAGAGTGATTGTCAATTCATACTTTCAAAAGCTTATGTCAATGAAAAATATTTTTATTGAAAACACAAATGCTCTTAAGAATTTAATCGATAGTACAACAGATTGTCTCAGTGGATTAAACGGTATTGGAGTGAATACGGAAACATGGGATCCAATCATTATTTATCTGGTTTCTAGTAAACTGGATAACGAGTCACTCAGATACTGGGAAGAAAACATTAGCCGCAGCTGTGAGGATAACTTGCCCACATACACAATGCTTATGGATTTCTTAGAGACAAGAGTTAGAGCATTGGAAGGAGTTCAGTCAGCTCAAGGAAACAACACACGCACGACGAAACATATTCCAGAAAAGAAGGTTTTTTACAATAGGCCTAAAGAAGGTGCCTTATCTTGTGTACTATGTGGTGAAGATCATTACATCTACAAATGTGATAAGTTCATAGAGATGCCTGTGGAAGAGAAAAAGATATGTATTGAGAATAAAAATCTTTGCTTTAATTGCTTAATACCTTACCATAGTGTGAAAACCTGTAGACAAAAGACAAGATGTCGCATTTGTGGAAGACGTCACCATACACTCATACATACTGAAAGTTACAAGATGAAGACTCCCGAAAAAGACGAACAACAAGATACTACACGAGGAGATAGCAATACTTCACGAGAGAGAGAGAACAATAATAATGTGGCTTCACATTTCGCAACAGAATCCGAGTTTACCCAAGCAACACAAGTTTTATTAGCGACGGCATTAGTCAAAGTTGAAGCACAAAATGGCCGCACCTTACAGTTACGAGCATTGATCGACCAAGGATCCGAGGGATCATTCATAACAGAAGCTGCAACACAGATTCTTGGTTTAGAGAAAAACACAATCAATGGCTCTATCAGTGGACTTGGGAACAATATTGTGATGCGTACTAAGCATTCTGTGGCCTTCACGTTATGTTCAAGATACAACACAGATAAGTTTCCTGTCAACGCGTATGTCTCAAAATCACTAACACGTTTACTGCCTTCAAAACAAGTCGATAGAAATTTGGATCATTTACACGGTCTAGTATTGGCTGACCCAGAATACTGGAAACCTGCAAAGGTAGATTTGCTCTTAGGAGCCGAGGTATATAGCAAAATTATGCTCAATGGCGTGATATCTGGATCACCAAGTTGTCCATTGGCTCAAAGAACGAGGCTTGGTTGGATTTTATCCGGAGGAGTTTGTTCTACAAATAATTAGAGTCAGAAGGAGTATTTACACAATCTAAGATGACAGAAGGAGATATACAATGTGAGAAGATATACAAGGAAACACACACAAGAGATAGTGAAGGAAGATACTTACTAGAGATACCATTCAAGGATAAGAATTTAGATTATGGAGACACAAAATCAATTGCAGAGAAGAGGTTAATACAACTTGAATGACGCTTAAATAAAGATGAAGAGCTACAAAAATAATACACGAAGGTTTTAATGGAATATCCTAAGGTCGGGCATATCGAGGAGATAGACACAAAGAGATACACACCAAAACACAAGTTTTATATGCCCCATCTTCCTGTAATAAGGCGAGACAAAAAGACTTCGAAAGTAAGAGTAGTTTTTAATGCGTCATGTAAACAACTGAAAGAGAACCCCACAGATTTAGAAAAGAAAAAAATACAAGATTACAGTAATGACTAATACAAAAATGAAACCAAAGGAGAAACAAATAAATGGAGTTGAAAATAATGAAGCTAGAGAAAGATGTATTAAGTTATGCCAATGACAAGAGTATGAGAAAGAAAAAGGAAGAATCTTACTTAGAGAAAATGTACACCATGATAGTTGAATTCGTACATAGAGAAGAGAGAATACTCTACAGTCCGAAACACAACCCTGACATAATGGCGACAGTAACATCCGAAATCAAAACTGTGAAATGTAAAATTCTGTTTTTTAAGAGACCAATCGCCAAGATTGTCTTCCAGTAGATTATACATGTAATGTTACTTTTATGTAAGGACATCAAGATGTCCTTGGCGGGCGGTATGTTCAGTCAGTTAGGGTAGTTTATTTTATTTTGATGTTATTTACACTAGAACTAGATGGCGTTGTGCCTTTTTCTTACAAGCTATGGTTTCGTTCTCAGAAAAATATATAAAGAATTAACCATTTGTTTACAATTGAGTTATTGCGAGATTAAACAACCATCTCACCTACGAACGTTCGTTTTTTTTGGGAGGACCTTTAATAGGCGGGAACAACATTAATTTGACATTTTGATTAATTGAGACTTATGTCCTAATCAGACTGAACTGAATTTTGTCTGCCTACATTATTGTAACATAGGAATATCACCTAATTATCCATATTTCTCAGAATAGTCATTTTGCATAACAGTCACAGTTTTCTTCACAAACATCTATTTACAAATTGTTTTTATAATGAGAATTTATGCAGATTGGATACATGTTAGGAAATAAGATCTCTGGATTATCATAAATATGCGAATAGCTGCAGTGATATCAGGGTTGCAAAATCAATTTCCGATAAATCTTACATAATAAACTCTGAATCCAATGTAACGAATGTAGACGCTATCAAATCAACTTCAGCCTTGCAATAGACAGAAACCGGTTTTGTTTTGATAATACTAACGCGACTGAAACCTTGGCACCGTTGCCGAATGATCGCACAACCAAACATGTTTTCACTTTTCTTTAGTTTATGGTTTTTGCATACAAATGTACTGTTTATCAATTCTGTTTTTGTTATGTTCATTTAGATCGTTTATGAAAAACTAGCTTGGCACACCTTTCGAGATATGCTGCAGATTTTGTAGCTTCTTCACTGTCACAGATTTCATGTTGATACTTGTACTTATTTACTTACATAGGTAATTGTTACTATTGCATGAGTTATGTGTCGCTAGTCCAAGAAATACAGCAAAAGTTTCGTCTTATAAGTAGGTACTATTATCTTTTATTGCTCATTACAAATTGCAATTTTTGAAAATATAACGCGCGTACGGTAACTATAATGGTGTAGGTAGATATCCGTATTAACGGTAGGTAATCAAGTATAAATTGAACAAAATTCGTTCAGCGATTTGTTCGATAAGCTAAACCAGCAGGCGTAGATCCATAAATAGATATACTTTGTTAAACACAAGTGCAACTTTCATCTATTTCATCCTTTGATGTTATGCTTCATGGTGTCGAGACAAATCACATAATTGGTGCGGCAATGTCTTCTTAACAGTTATAGATAATACAATTAGACAAATTATTATGCTTCTAAAATTAGATTCAATGACAAATGTTGCTAGTCGGCGCAGACTGTCTCTTATTTGTTCTACTACGTCTGGTTTCAGACAAAATTGGCTCCTTGATCCATCAATACTACCAACTAATATTTGTGGTCTGATAGATCTTATTTTTTTTATTATATACTAAACAAATAAGTCAGTTTATATAAGGGTTTAATTACTTCACCCTGGATTAAACAGACATAATAACCTCTTCCCTGGCCGTCAGTGTGCCTAACCACAGCACCAACAGTTGGTCCATTTAAAAATAAATTCTCATTCTATTGTCTGCAGGCCTCTTCAAAGGCTCAACCACCACGTTAGACGGAATCGGTCTGCGGCCGATGCCAGCCGAACGGCCGAAAACGTTGAGGAAACTTAAATCGGTGTACGACGCGTCTCCGACAGAGCCGCCGATCACAACGACTGCTAACCTGAGCACCAATGGACCAGCTATCGAGAGGAACGTCAACGGCGTGGAGGACGAGGTCCGGAGACGCAGCAATACTACCAGTTCCACCCATAGCGCAGACAAGTCGCTGTCTATACTTAGCCCATTCGATGAGCAGGTAAATATTCACTAACCCCTAACCTACAATGTTTTGATATAGAAAAATATTAATGATATAAATATTGTTTCAATGTATATGCAACCAAATTAACAATCACTTGGAAAAATCTTAAACACGATAAAGTTTAAGGTCATACGAGGTCGAATAAAGTTTGTGTAGAAGTATAAATACATACAATAATAATAAATAGATAGGTAGGTTCCGAGGTGTTAGTACGTTAGTACCTATTTCCCAGTGTTATTGTATTTTATCGTTGATTGATTTGATTGTTGCAATCCCTTGCTCGATATAAGATTAAGATAAGAATGTTATTCGTGGTAGGTATTCGACTCAAAGGTATAAAGTGCCTATGACTTGTTGTATGTACAACTGATTTCTAAGGTTGATATAATATTGAAACAAAATGGCAATGAAAGGTATCATCGATAGTTAGCAGTCTGTCTGTCTATATGTTACAATTTGGCGATAAGGCCGCCTAAATTGTTTTAAGCACTTTTGTATATATTTATGTTGTTAATTTTGTAATTTTTTATGTGTTGTAAACAATAAAGTATATTTGTATTGTATTTGTATTGTATTGTAATTTGAAGAAACACAGATTATCTCAAGTGCTTATTCAAAGGAATTCTCAAGGCAAAGTCATATCAGACTAAGCATTTCGTAACATAACTAACCTACGTCTTTCGTATGCGTGACTCAATGTTTTTATCAACAATTGTAAAGACAGGAAGCAACGCTTATTATCTTTCCAATGTCACACCTGTACCTATATATGTCCCTTTTACCATTTGCTATCATAAAAACCCAAGGGTACTGTATTTAAACACCAAGTTACCCATATTATTCTAATCGATTGCTCGAAAAATAAAACTACAGCAATTTAAATTTCAATGTATTCTAAACGATTATTTTAAAGGTCACATACCGATACATAATTAGTTAGATAGTCATGCAAAAATAATCAGTCAGCCTTGCATGTCAGCAGGTTCCAGAAATTATCCGTTATGGTTTTCCATTTTATACAAATGTAATAAAAAATTACCAAATCCAGACAAAATAGGCCTAGGTACTTAAGTTGTTTTAAAATAAAACAACGAGAAACAAATTAGAGATTTTATATTTATAGTCGTAATTTTAGCGTAATAAAAGATACACATGTACTAAAAATGTCTGACATAAAACTGTAGACGGAACCTAAGCAAATAAACATAGACCCTTTTATGATAAGAAATCCTACTAATATTATAAAGGCGAAAGTTTGTATGTATGTATGGATGTTTGTTACTCTTTCACGTAAAAACTACTGAATGGATTTGAATGAAATTTGGAATAAAGATAGCTTATAACCTGGATTAACATATAGGCTACTTTTTATCCCGGGAAAATGGAAGACCTCCCGGGTACGCGGGTGAAACCGCGGGGAGCCACTAGTATAACATAAATAAGCCACTACAAAAAACTGTCGTCAAGATGCGGGTCGATACCGCCCTCATCCACATTTTTTTAATATACTTACTTTGATTATGTCATAAAAGGGCAATATGCTACCTGCATAACCTGCAGCAGGTGTGTTCAAAGACTGTCACTTTTGATCGCCAGATGTTTTTAATACAAGAAATGAGATAATCGTCGATATAACAATTTTACTTTTTAATCAGGCATTAAAGTTTAATCGCACCTTGATGTGTCTTCGATCCAAACAAGCTACAAATATTCCTTTGTTAACAGGAGGAATGGGCAAAGATTTCCGAGATAATGGCCTCTTTCGGCAGTAAGCTAGTGAGGGAGTCAGTCTTTGTGTCTGAGTTAGAACAGGAGTTCACCACAAGGCTTGGACTCAGCTGTTCCGAGTCAAGTCTCAGCCCGTCAGTAGCCTCGAGTCTTGGACTATGGCTGTCTAGCATGGGGCTCCATGACTATGAATCACTGTTCCTGGAGTCTGGCTATGATGATATTGATTTTGTTGTAAGTATTTTTCGTATATTTTAACTACTACTTAGTGCACTTATCGATATTTATGAAGAAACTTGAATAACCAAGGTTCTCTTTTCAGAACGGAATTCTCGACGAAAATGATCTACGGGAAATGGGAATAGAAGAGAACGATAGACAAAAAATACTAGAATCAGCGAAACAATTACCTCTTAAAATAGCAGAAATAAGCAATAACCATAACAATAATAATATAAGTAATAAAAACCAAAACGAATCTGTAGAAGAATGGCTAAGGATTATTAATTTAGAACAATATAGTGATACGTTTAGAAAGCATTTATATGTAGATATGGATAGAGTGAAGCGGATTTGGGAAGTGGAGCTGACTGCTGTCCTAGAAATACAAAAGGCAGGTCACAGGAAAAGGATCCTTGCATCTGTTTCTGGTGAACAAAATGGTCCTGCTAATCATATGGAAGACATTAATGCTGATCTCAACACATTGGTAAGTTACAAAAATCCTTGTTCTGCTTGTTATATAGACATGGTACTATCATTACACGTGGTAGCAATCTAAATGATGTATTTAATACTTAATAGTGATGTTATGTATTCTATGCGAAGTAGTCGCGCCACCATGGTTGGGCCAACGCACTTTGCATATAAATTTATGCTCTCTCATAACATAACGCCGGCCTATAAATCAATAGTTAATAGAGCAAGCGTTTATAATATTTTTAGTAAATTACTTAATTTTGTTGATAGTCTTATATCAGGTGATTAATGTACCTAAAGTATAGTATTATTATATCTACTTAAATTCAGCCCCACGGTTTCACGGATTCGTTAATTATGTTTCATGTTAATTTGATATTTGTAAAAAAGTAACAAACCTCCATCTTACATGATCCTTACACTAATATTAGTACTATCGAAGTCGAATTGCTATTTTTACTGAAACCTAAAAATATCAGAATAGATAAATTTATCTAGATATGGTCAAACATTATGACGCTAAATTAAAAACTATAAAGATGTATCCTGTCAAAACAAAAAGGGTATCAACAGGAGACAAGTGTATAGTACAGATTTTATCGGAGCAATAAACTGAGCAATCTGTTCAATCAAAAGCTTGTAAAAAGGATATCCTCGAGCCAGGAGCGGGTGTTGGAAATGATTAACGTATATCCGAGGGAGTTGCTATGATACACTGATTTAACGAGGTGTGAGCCCATGGGGATGGAAAGGGTGACGGTGCCAATATAATTGCACATTTTGACACTTGCGATGAAGGGAATGTTACAGATTTTTACATTGACAATAATAGTTTGCGTTAATAGTCATCATGTAAATTTATAGTATTTGTTTTATATATAAGAGAATCTAGCCTAACTTTATTATATGGACTTGTTTAAAGCTAAATCCCATGCCAGATAGGTATTTAATAAATAAATAGATTTGCATTGATAAAGCCAATGTCTATATATTGCTCTTTAAATTCACTGTAACATCTAAAACTTATGATAAAACCTCGCAACTGCATGAAATAATCTTAACATTATATAATATTGGGTAATAATATGCAAATACGACTCGTTAAATATTCATGATCAATATAAAACGTATTACTTAAGGGTTCAGGTGCAAGTCCTTTATCATCCATTACGACCATAGAATTTATTTTCAAAGGAGGATGTCCTTTTACCGTAGCGGGTATTATGCTGTCAATATCGAGGTATTAATTTTATGATACGAACTTTACGAAGACGGCATATGAATTCGAATCGGAATCCTTATAAGGTTTTACTGTCAGTCCAGAATGAAATGCACTTGAAGATGCTTAAAACTTTCTTTGTACAGAAATAGAAGGAAGATATTTTGCTTTTAGCAATTACAATTTGATGATTCCACATATTGTTATATTGTTTATCAAAGATTCCACACATAATAATAATATGTAAATTCTACGAGCATAGTTAATCTTAAACTTAATAGATATAACATCTTAATATAACTAAAATAAACTTTTTATTAAATTCGAAATAATGACATTTGGCATTTATGTTGCAAACTACATATTAAAATAATTATATTACCTTCACAAAATCATTCATTACTTCATCCAATTGGCTCGCAGTCCTAATGCTGATTGCCAAATGCTGAAAGGGAAGTAAATTTGTACCTTTACTGATATATCGGTTACCGTAAAACATTACTAAACTACACCTGAACTAGGGTGTTGCCTGGTTTCCCCCTAACACGTGCATGACGGTAATTAAGAGCAAGATGAGCAATTTAACTGAGATTAGCCTTTTAAATCTCGTTACTCATTTTAGGGGTTATTGAGGTGTCATGATGCGATGGGCACTTCAAGTGCCTTTGACTTGTCTTTTATTGATTTTTAGAACTAGCGTTTTTGTTTTAATTTTGTCACTGCAATTAGTTGATTCCTAATGTAAGTCATAGTTTCGTTGGTTCTATTATTTTTGATTAGATTTATTTACCATCTGTAATGTACTTTTATATTCTTTATCAAAAGGCCAGACCATGTTCATCTAACTGCAGCGCCATTTTTTTAATTTCACACGTCGCCAAGCCCGTATAGGTAATTAGTGCTCAATTCGCCATCTATTCATCACGTTTCATTCATACGTGGAGAGAGGCACTCTCTAACCACAGCCCGGAGTTTTCGAAGCGAAATACAGCCCTAACCATGGTATACATATTTTTCAAATACTTGACGTTATTTTGAATAATGAATAGGCATGTTTCTATGTTGATTTGGGTCAACTAAAAGTTCTGAGATTCTAATGTTATTAAATCTGAGACGCCATAGGAGATAAAATGTCTTAATCATTTATATTTTAGCTCAGTCAAGTTCTGTACATAAATTTAATGGGAATCATTTGAAGTAGTTTTTTTAAGGTTAAATTAATAATGCTCTTATGATCTTTACTTTGTGGATTCTGACATGTTTATAATATACGAAATGTAAAATCGTTAGATGCGATGTAATCATAAGAATATACGAGTATGTTCGTACCAACGTATCGTAAACCCGTAGTAGCAACATGCACCGAACTAAGCGCATAAGGGCTCCGGTGATATCTCCCCGCCACTATTCAAGTTCATTCCGTCGGAACATTATTCTATTCACTAGAGTCTGAATACATCACTTGTACCTATTTCCCTTTTTTTTATTAACACCAAATGACACTCGCGACAAATTAGATGGTTCACACTGTCAATTATTTTCCTTTTGTCCCTTTACTTTTAGTGCCTTAATTAAAATTTTACGCTTTCCAATTTTTATTTTTGCCGTTGCATCATTACTTTTGTTTTGCACCTCTGAAGTGTGAATCGTTGTTCGAGTGTCATTTCACGTTATGTTTTTATTGTGAGCTTTGTGTCTACCCCTCTCCGATTTAATTAGGTTTTGTTTCGCTGAATTTTACGCTTTTTTTGACGGCCCTGTTGGAAATGAAATATGAATTTTAATGGCTGGTGAATTTAACATTTATTACTTGGTCGCAATATTTAAATGGGTTGTAAGATATACATTCATATTTTATATCAGTGTTAATTCATATTGAACAAAATCTTCATAACAGATTAACTACGCAACTTTCGTTATGAAAAACGCAATAGATAGTTTGCTTAGTTAAAAATACTGCATATGCGGTAATGATTATAAAAACCAATTATTCTTCCTTAGAAAAACAACATCCAACAGCTAAAGGAAGAAATCAAAGAAAAACTACCCGTATCCGAAAACCTGAAGCCCGTTCCGCCTCCCGTTGTTCCGACATTGGCTCCACCTGGTGGGGAGACATTGAAGCGCAGCAAGAAGAACAGGCCTGCTCCTCAGCCACCTAGACCCTCGGACTTGGAGATCAGAGCTCCGTCGGAACTCCTGGTCGGCGTACCTGGAGCATTGAAGACTCAATGGAAGCATCAGCCATTTGTACTTGTTACTGGTGCTGTTACATACGTGGCTAATGTAAGTTACTATACGATCTGTTAGTTTTAGGTATATTTGCCGCCCTTTAACTTTTTAAGTATCTCAGATTTCCTAAGTCGTTTATCTCTCAGATCTTTTGAGAATTATAAAATGCTAACAATAAACATTTTCTACACCAGTACCTAGGATCAACTGTGGTGAAAGAACTCCGAGGAACAGAATCCACGAAGAAGTCAATACAGAAGCTGAAGAAAACTACCAAAGAACCAAGAGATTCACCCGATATCATCCTCTCAATCAGTTACAGAGGAGTCAAATTCCTTAACACTATCACTAGGGTAAGTAAACTTAAACGTAAGTAGGTAAGTAGACTTGTTGTTTAATGTATTAAAAATCTAAATAAAAATAAAATATACTTTACATATTTTAAATCGTACTATACGAGGACCCTAAAATAATGTTACCCCTTATAACCGTCGAAAACTTATAACAAGAGACGGCCAAGTCTTTGAAGGCCAATCAAGTGAACACAGGGCAAACATCCTTTCGAGACAAAGGGCACTAAACAATACCCCCTGACTTTGTCCGCTTGATTTTTAATTATGGATCATTTTTCACACTTGATCGGATCACTGACCAATCTTTCTTTTGTGTTTCTTCAGAAAAAAAGGATTGTTTTTTTAACCCTTCTTCAACAATGAATTTTATGTTAGAAGTCTTCACGGTTAGTTAGGTGGGATAATTAGTGTTTATTTTTTGTTTTTCGCTTGGGAGGTACATCTGAAAGTGAAATTAAATTTGGAAAAAAAAACATGACAAATTGTTATTTGCTGTACATTTAATTTGGTACATAACTAGATACTGATAACCAAATCAGCAAAATAAATGGCAGACTATACTGGAGACAGATACAGTAGCGTTAAATTTGATGTGTTTATTTATTTATTATGGATCACCAACAAATGAAACACGTAACTAAAACTAAAAAAGATTCAACAGACAACATGCCTCGTGCTCACTTAATTATAGGTAATCACAGCTAACAAGTGTCTATTTGTTACTAGGAGTTGGTCTGCGAGCACGAAATCCGCAACATCCACTGCGCGTGCCAAGACGCGGATGATCTCACACACTTCGCCTACATCACCAAGGACCACTCCACCAGGAGCCATTACTGTCACGTGTTCAGAGTTGCCACTATGGTAAGTCGATGATATTCTATTAAGCATCTCTTCAACATATAAAATATCGCATGTCACGATTATCGAATCACGATGCTTCTTTAATGTGTGATCAATCTCCTATGTAATCATCAATATAGGCACTGCCTGAGTAATTTATTGTTATATTTTAAAATTTAGATAAATAATTACTTGCCCCAAATAATAATGTTATCAGGTTCTTATTTAGGTGTGTTCCAAAATTAATAGATATCCCTTTTCATTACTTCCAGGATCAAGCCACGGAAGTGATACTAACTCTTGGCGAAGCGTTCGAGGTGGCTTACCAAATGGCTCTGAGGGAGCAATCGAACAGGACGAGGGTCACCCAATCCTTAGCTAAGACACCCACCCACGACCCAATGACAACCAGCAATAAAGAAAAACCAAATATAAACCATGGACGATCACATTCCATCACTGAGATAAAGTTAAATGGACATCAGTTGAAAATTGCGCCGCTCCCAGCCTCCTTGTCCAACGAAGACTTCCAGGCGACTTCAAGGAACTCCGACGGATCTCGAAGTCCCAGAACCCCTCTCCTCAAAGCACCCATAGCTTCCACTGAAGAATTGTGAAAGCGAAGGTAATGTTAACTATAATGGTTATTGAAGTTTGTCGAACGAAAATAATCGAAATTGAATCGAGATCTTATTGTAATAGTCATCGATTTTTAATGAAATTTTCCGAGTTATAAATTTCAATATATCTATCGGTAAAGGCCTAATGCATGGCCGTTAAATGACAAATTGTCTTCCTAAAAGAAGAACTTCCAAATATTTGAAATTAACGTTTTGAAATTTCAATATAATCTCTCGAATTTTAATGGTAATGATGTACCCAATGTTTGAATTGTATCATGAATAAGGACCGTTGAAAAAAAAAGAATAAATACCGATTAATTGCTGGTCTATATATTTAAGATTATTGAGTAAACTATTGTAATTGTATTTCAATTTCGACGCTGCTTTTATGAACCATAACCTAACGTATATTACTATTGTATCATATTAGGTAAATTAAATAATTTTACTATTGAATAGTAAGATTCTAGGGGCTGTTATATTTATAGTTGTATTCATTATTAATTGTATATTTTTGTTTCATTATGTACCAACGTGTGAGTTGTTATAAGAACTATTTGTTTTAGTTTTGTTGTCAGAATGTAACGTATACGTTGAATTATACAATTTAATGAACACTATAAAATTAAAGACTTGAATAAATTGCTTCGTATCGTTTCACGCATTTCGGACATCATATTGATATTTGGTAAGGCCTAAAATATAATCTCGATCTTAGATATTATAGTTTAACTAATACGTTACGAAATTTTTCGGTGTCGTATTTAATGAGTAATGTATATAGTTTAGTTTTTAAGGGATTGCGTAGACGTTAATGATGGGTTATTAATAAACACATCTTATGACAAATATAAAGTGGATTCGCCTAACATGACATATAGTACAGAAAACATATCAAATCCAATGTTATATGCTATTGAATGCGCACTGACTAGACCTCTCCGAGCCTGTTTAATAAGGCGAACAGATGTTTAGTTAGAGTGCATGATACAATAATGTTCGTATTTTATAAATTGAGCTTCCGATGTTAATTTTGCAAGTAGTTAAATTATATCAAGTTGAAATTAGTTGTCTATGTACAATAATCGTGTCTAAAAATGACAAAAAAAATAACTGTTTTCGAAGAGCGTTTTAATGTTTTTACCAATTATTGCAACTGTTTGCTCAAGCCAGCGGCGTTTTTCGATTTCGGCAATTATTTAAGAAATTGTTCGTATTCTTTTATATGGTACACCCTGCCTTAATTTTTCATGTATGACGTTATTAAAGTGTAACTATAATTTGAGATTTTGTGTAATCCATGTGATATAAATTGAAAAGTAAAAAAGTATTCGAATTATTTTTGTTTGTTTCATTTATTCCACCTTTTTATTTATTCATAAAATATAAATTATATGTATATATGACATGGCTTTATATTAAATGTTAATGTTGAAAAAAAAATATCTAGATATATAATTATTATCACTATATGAAACTTAGATGTATCTATTGATGTTTGTTTTAATGTAGATTATAATATTGATATTTATATGCTAACGAATATTATTATATGAGATAATTAATATGGATTGTGCCAAATTGCAATATTACAGGTAACTAACGCCAATATACAAACCCCAATTTTGTAATAATTTCCATGGAAAATTGCTCATTTTTAAACACCAATTTTAGTACGAATATTTTTATTCAAAATAGAGTTTAAAAAGTACATTTATGAATATTTTACCGTCCTTTTTGCATAATCATTACTTATTTATTGAATTGGAGTATTAAGGTGTTTCTTTCGTCACAAAATATTGTCGGTTACCCTTTAAGTAAAATTATAATTTATTGATACAAATTCAATATTGTACCTAACTAATGATAGTTTCAAATTGTTTGTCATACCGGTCAAGATATGAATCTCTACAGGATAAATCAACATTTGATTTACAGAACTGATCAATCATATAAAAACACTAATAGTTAAACGTAGTTAAATAAATATCAATGGATGTATACCAAAGAAAGTATATTAGAGATAATATTAGTGAAATAGTTTGCAATTCAATAATTTATATTAATATCTACACTATATGAATAAGGATGTGGCTATACATTATAATGTTATTATGTAAAGTTAAACACTGCCGCAATAACGAACGTACATACATAGGGCTTCTACTTTTATAAATTTATATTTTTGAATTTATGTATAGATAATTGTATAATTTATATTATAAAACACCTATATATTTATTTTTCCTCCAACTATAACGCTTTGTTCTATATTTAATATTTAATACTCGCTTCTCATTGCATTAAACCTACCTATATCTATATATTATGTAGGTAGTTATTGGTTGTGTACCTATCCATTATTTATTATGTAGATTTATGAAAATTATATTGTACCTAGTTGAGAATTACCGAATATTATTGTAAATACCAATCTATAATGATATTATATTCAAAATTCAATAAACAGTGAAATATTTATTGGTCTTATCATTTATTAGCCAGTTAATTAAAAAAAAATTATAAAACAGACGAATTTGAAATACTTAATACTTACCTACTTATTAGTTAATCATAAATACCTATAGTACAAAAATAATTTTAATGCTAAATGTTACATAGGCAAAACATCAATTTGCAAGAAGCAATCGCATGCATGCCAATTACAACAGCGAACGAAATTGGAACCATTTCTACATCCTTCTATGAGCAATTTGCACTTGACACACTTTAATAGATAACATCATACTTATAATATACTTAAATAATTAGGCCAATGAGGTAAGCTAGTTCATACGTTTATGTAGTGTATAAGTATGAGGCTCGATGTGATTATTACCTATATATTATCAGAAATATCACGTTGAAGTTCCTATTACATAACTTACGAAAACTTGAAACGTTGATTTAATTAAGGTAAGTTGGTGATCATATGTGCCAAAATACCTAGTAACTACTTATGATGATGTATAGACTTGATATTTTACAAAAGCCTCAAAGAATATTTTGGCCGCGACGTGTCAGTGATCCTCCGCATATTGCTAAAGTATTTAACTTAATCGAATAATGTATATTACGATTCATATATTGACAGACAAGAAAATGTATCTTAGAGATATCTGTAATCGTATGAAAAACACTTTCACGGAATTCGCCATAAATACTAGGTATATTAGAATCAAAAGCAATAACTCATTTGCAAGCAAACAACAAAATCTGGCAATAAATTCACCCTTAACAGTTTAGCTGTTAAAAAACTGGCTAATTATTTGAGCGCCATTAGCTTCGCCGAAAAAAGGTTAAATTTTAAGCGTCATTTATTAATCTCGGTATATCACGGTCGATTAGTCGTAAAGGATGGATCGTTCGGCCATGTTCGGGACTGATCCAGCCATTCGGTCTCGTGGCGCGGGCCGGCCGCGAGGTGGAAGATAAATAACTTCAGACTTGGTTAGCTAAGATACGGTCAGTGTAAGGAACGTTTATCGGTGTCATTTAAAAAAGGGTTATCGATCTAAAGTCCAATTACTGAAATATATTGTTTCTGAGTAAACATTTATGAATTATCGACCTACTGGTTCTTAGCTTAACTGAACTTAACCGTAATTATAAAAGTCGGTTGCGGGTATATATTTACTTGTATACTACGGTAGATCATATAGGATTATTGTTCCAATAATATTTTCTCCACTGGATGAGTGTCTTACAGAAATAAGTGAAACGTTTCAGTATAAACATCCCCTTATAACGATTTTTAGTAAATGAGCTAATGGGGCGAAAGATCGATGGTGCACAATCACGTCCTTGCCTTTGCTAGCTTAATTTGGGGATAAGTATGGGATTTCCTATCTATTTATGCAACTCATTTCTCACTAAACCTCATATACTTAGGTGATCTTTATATAACAATATTCTCCAATGTATCAACAACCTACATATATTGTTCTCAAAAATCTAAACACTTCTATAACATCGAGTACGTAAGATATTTCAAAGTAAGAGACAAACATTTTCATCATCAATATCTACCTATATCCGTATTTTAACGTCATCAAATTTTAATGTATTATTGCGTAATCGATGCAGGGCGTTTGTTCGTATGACATATATTTAGAAGAAGCACCTACTTAGGTAAGAACTTCGAGAGATAATAGGTAATCCAGATATGAGTGTGTTAGATTCATGTTTATTTATTAGTTAAAAATAACAGAAATTATTAAGTCCTTATATAAGTATTTACTATATACCATATATACATAAGGACCCATGTACTACCGGTATATGCTATTAGGTATTACTTTTACATATTATTTATATACCACAACATATATACATGTACGTACACACATACACACTATACATATATACCGTATACATACACCACATGTTTTACTTAACTCTGTTGTGTCGTCCGAGAGATTTCTCCAACTCAATTAGGTATTATACTCACCGACCGATGTCCGCACAGCTCGACAGTCTACCAAGAAGTGCCGTCTGGCCGACCGCACGTCCTTTTATAAGCTGCGGTACGCGGCGCTTTCACTAAACGTTCTTGCAAATACCCACATAAAATACATTTTAAGTGTATAATCTAAATAGGATTATAAAACAACTATTTAACTAATAACCGTTTTGAAAACATTTACTATCTTCAAATAATCGATAAAACTAAATTATAACCTAGTTCAAAGTGTCAAAGAACAAACAACTTATCCAATATAGATACCATTATTCTATGTAGGTATCTTAATTATAATTCATAATATTCAATCTAACAGTATTAGACTTCTAGGATGTTATATTTTACTAATGTAAGTACGTTTTCCTAATGGATCTACCAAACAGAAACACGTCAAAACCCACAAATACGGCAATTAATTTAAAAGCAATCTATCAAGTGCATTATATTGTTACTTGGGGAATCCTTGATTGACTGTAAATTCAGCATATAATCGACCTAATGTGATTTTGAAAAACTCCCTATTTGCGACTTATTTTTGGATATCCAAAACTACAAATGGTCGTTTACGGCTTCTCATATCATACACAACCATACCACCTCAGACACAAACCATAATCTATTATTAACAATAAATAATATCTCGATCATCTAAACTGTATTTACAATTTTCTTCGGATATGTTGCACGTTTAAATATGGTGGCAATAATTCCGTGTGGGCGGGCGGCAAATTTCTCATCAGCCTCGATCAACTGCTATCAGGCCGGTCGCTCAGTCGTGTGATCAAGCGGCCGGGTGATCAGCAGACTACGCGCTGAGCTGCTGCATCGTAATTGCATATTGGAAATAGGTTTTCTGAGATTGCAACTGTTACGGCATCGATATTTACCTACCAATAGATAACCTATTTATGCAATAGGGCTGCAGGTTATCGGGTTTTTAAAGGCTTAAAAAAATCGAAGATGAACATGGCGTCTGGTTTACCTAGGTACCTATTTCTTTTCGATACATTTTTTTGGTCAAATCTTTGACATAGTTATAAATAAAATGTCGTAACGTATTCCTCCAAAAAATATTGGAGTATTATTTATAAGATTCATTACTGAACCTACAGAATTAAATCGGTAAAGAATGTTAAATCTCCACACCGTCACTAATTAAACTCATTTACTGTGACACACAAGGAAATAAATAGAATAAAAAAACATCGAGTATTCATTATAAATGTAGTATTGAGTCGGAGCGCACGGCGTGGAGTCGAGACGGTGCCGTGACGTGTACGGTACGTGTAGGTACCTACATACGTGCATTAGCCACGCGCGCCTGGATTGCGTAATTAGCACGTAATTACCTGCCAGCTAGTATGCGCACGCTTTTTAATTTAGAAAAAAAATCTAACATTTTTGAAACTGGTTTGTAATGGGCTTTTATTGACTGAGGTATAATCATGGTCGGGTTCAAAATGGTAATTACCTACATGATTAAATCCAATTTCACTAGCTACCTAGCGTTAAAAATAATCCTTGGAGTTTGTCTGACATTTGCAATAAGAAATAATATTACAAATTAATTAGATAATTAATTTATCCACATAAAGATGCAAATCACAGTCACAGTACGTCATAAGCGTCACGAATTGAGGTTGGCATTACTGTAATTAAGTTTATTGCGACACCGGCAGATGGGGGGGAGGGTTGAAAAGCTCTTTGACTTTATATCTTGGAAATTGTATTACCTACTTAGTAGGTACGCGCTAAATTATATTATGTGGAGGGATTTTGAATACAGCGAGTGACCTCGCAATAATTGAGTTTGGAAACGACATGTGATATAATGAACTTTCCGTGCATATGATATAAAAAGTGGTTTTGATACACTAAGTTACGTTCAGATGAATGGTATTTCCCGGATCACATCTAAATCCAGTTTTGACTCGGAAATCCCCAATTATAAATCGAACGACTTAGATATGTATATTATTATTACTTTTCTTATTGGTAGAAATTTTTTTAACGTACGACAAAGTACTTACTTTCGTAGAGGAAACCAAGTAAAATTAGAATAACCTGTATAACTAAGAAAAAAATTGTGACACCCGCTTTCTTTTCAGTGTGAGTAAATATTCTAACAAAGCTTGGTTATATCCAGTAGCACAGCGATAAGATTCAGGCTACGGGTTCAATACTGCGTGACAGCCGCACGTGCACAATTCTTTTGTTACTTACTACATACAATTAGGATCATGCTACCGACGGATTTGTATTTCAAATATCTATAGGTAATGATGAAATACATAGATGATTTATCCGCCTACATACAAGACTTATTCTCTGCGTACAAAACAGTTTCAATAAAACTATGTACATCGGTATTTTAAATACCTACACATTTTATCAAAGGTAAATAAATACCTACACTACACTACCTTTTTTGACAAAGATTTTAGTCGTTAGATTTTGAGATACCTTTGAAAAGACACATGTGGTACCAACGACCTGCATTTAACTGGCTCCGTACATTTGACATAAAAAAAAAAAAAAATCATACCAGTCGAATTGAGAACCTCCTTCTTTTTGAAGTCGTTTAAAAAGGGAGTTTGAAACTTAAATATTTTAATCTGCAATAAAACAAACACTATTTTGTAGTGTAATAGTACCTAACTATTAAAAAATTTAACATTGATTTACTTCAACTTCCGTATATTTTTTTATTTTAAATCCAGCCCATGTAACATTATCAGCTGTGGATTATCTCCAATACATGCACCAGTAACGGTGGTTCCTATTTTCCTAATCCGTTTTCCCTGAAGCGAGTCAACCACACACCATATTTTCATACATTTTCCCCTTTATTTAAGGAAAAAACCTTTGTCCCGGCCGACGGCGGGCGGCGCGGCGGGCGGTTCACGCGGTCTGCCTCCCAATGCGACTATTGTGTGCGGATTAAATTATATTTCTAAACGAATATACCGAAATCCTGTCGCGAAGGAAATTGTTTCCGTCACCGAGAACACTTTGGACTTGTATGATTTTCGGTCGTATTTTTTGTGGTGAGTTATTTTGCCTAGTTAGTTTTATGTTACAAATTTTACTCATTAGATAGGTATAGCAATATATTGAATATAATCTGCAGGTAAGTAAATAAATAAGTCTGCTAAACAGACATCATGCAGTTCAGTTGTAAATTTAGTTTTTAGTTTTCATTTAGTACTCAACTCCATACGTACATTGTCTGACATAGCCTCTCAAGTATATGTTATTTTCAATTAAACATTTTGTAAAGCCTGTTTTGAATTCTAAAGGCATCGAAGTTACATAAAAAATATGGTTCAAAGTTTATGTGATGCACCGAGGAGGGCTGTTTAAGATGAAATGAGGTTCTGATTTCAAGTGGATGGTTGATTTGATCACAATTCCTTTCACGGAACGACGATTATTATTTTCCTATAGAAAATATAACGTGTTTATTGATCTTTTTTAAGCTTTTATGTGTAATAACATATAATAAAATAAACAAAGTATCAACATTTTTTGTACCTAGGCACTTAAGTTCATCGTCAACTCAAAGATAAAGATGAAGGAGTTATCATTAATTATTATTAATATACTCTTGATAAACTAAACCATAATTTATCTAATATTGATGTTACATATACGTACATATGTATAATGTAATGAAATGGCAAGCGCAGGAGGCAGTTTCCTCAGAGGCCGGAAGTCGTCACGTTCGCGCCCTCTCCGCTCCGCTGATCTTATACGATTTGATTTCAAATTCATGTTTATAGAGATGATATACACCCTGATTTCAAAAAAAGAGATGTCTGTTTGGATCTTCCTGTCGCATACATTGGATAAGGATGAAAATGTCAGCCAATGCCACCGTACTTGGCACCAATATAAAGCCATAACTTTGAAACATTATTCCTCGTAGTTAAGTTACTAAATACGTAAATGTCATTATTTCAATATACTAAATATAACGTTAGCAATGGAAAAGATGGCCATTATAAAAAATAAATAACGTGCAATACATTAAGTGCTTTCAGAGTTTAGTCTTTGTATTTATTTAAACTAAGTTACACCTTTTCGTATTATGTTATTTAGTTATCAAGGTATGACAAATAAAAAATTGACTGTATTGCCGTTATGCATATGCAGTGGAAACGCTTATCTAACATGTTATTGTAACATCGCCTGCATTAATGATTTATCAGGAAAGTAATCGTATCCGATATCCTGTATGGGGATCGTTGATATAACTTTTTAAGTTTCTGGAATTGCATTTATGTTATTTTCCATTTTATTCATACAGTGTACCACTTTAGATCAGGTAGAATTCTAAAAGCAATCATCAAAGGATATCACTAAAAAACCTCAGGATTATTATATAAAAAAAAATATTCTACACTGGATTACTGGATACTATCAGCTCTATGGAGTGTCTCGTAAAGTATCTCACATACGCGCAAGGTATCAAGTGCGTGTCAGTCGGGATCAGTTCAGCTCTTCCACACGCCGTGCACATTGCGGCTTCATACCGAGTTAGTTACCCACGCTCCACCGGCTTTGATAACTTTCACGTTTACCGTTTTAATATGTCACTATATTTGGTGATGAACGTCTTGATGGCAAACTTTATTAATTAATTTAGAAAATTAGAAAGTAATGTTGGGAAATAAAATACCTATGTTCCGAACCGAGCGTTAGAGTCTGACAATTTTTAGGTGTCTGTAAAGGCCTAATTGAATTGAAAAACCATTTTTCATATATAAATACTTACTAACAAATGGATTTTAGGATATAGCTAATTAAAATCATGTACCAGCAAATGTGTTTATTTGATTGATAACTTATATAAGGTTTACTACATTAGGTGGTCTTTAGCCTTTATACTAATATGTATAACTAGCTTCTGCCAGCGACTTCGTTCGCGTGGAATAGTTTCTTTGGGCTAACTCTAACTTTAACCCGCGACTTCGTTCCTCGAACCTCCTCCTTTTTTTTAAGTCGTTTAAAAATAATCCTTATAGCATGATTTAGTATTCACGTGTGACGATGCGATGGCTTATTTCATCTATAATTTTGGTGTTTCTATACCGATTTCTATGGTTCTTTTTTTATTAAATAGGTAATAATGTTAACTTTTTTAAATTAGGGATTAGTGAGAGTATTATAAACGTAAGAGTAAACAAATATAATCAGAATGCTCCGAACTGCTAAGCTATCAGGAGTTACACGTGTTATTCTGAGTCAACTATAAAAGATAGACATATGCTGTTGCGGGATATTTTTTTGAAAATTTTATGTAGAATATTTCCGTCATACATAATTTCTATGTAACTTTAACCATTAAGGCTGCACACGCGACGGAAGCTTAAAAAATGGAGTAACTTCTCCCGTTTTCCCAAAATTTCCCTTCACTACTCTGCTCCTATTGATTGTAGCGTGATGAAAAGTATCCTATAACCTGCCCAGGAGTATGAAGAATAATTGTACCAAGTTTCGTTAAAATCCGCCCAGTAGTTTTTGTTTCTATAAGGAACATACAGACAGACAGACAGACAGACAAAAATTTTACTGATTGCATTTTTGGCATCAGTATCGATCACTAATCACCCCCTGATAGTTATTTTGAAAATATATTTCATGTACAGAATTGACCTCTCTACAGATTTATTATAAGTATAGATAACTCATAATTCTGTCATTAGACGTTGATATATATAAATCAGAACATATACATTGTAAGACTGCTTATTATATTACTAAACAAGTATACTACAAGTATATAATAGGCAACAAAATCATTCAAATTATTATAACCCAATAAGAAATTCCCCCAATCCTTTAACAAATCTTATAATGCGATCTATCCGCCGCGCCGTTGCGCGAGCGCACCGGAGCGTGTCATCGCCGACGAGTCGCGAAGTCTGTCAGCTCGACCGAGAAATGCCGAATATATAAGTCGTAGCGCCGTAGCTACGTAGCTCCGTAGCGTCGTAGCGTGCTCGTAGACGCGTAGGGTGTAGCTTCACTTGAGATTTTATTATATACATATTTTTTAAAAACATCGGTTTTGGATAGGATAGTTTATAGCTACTTAACAGGTCTAGCTTTTAAAGTTGGGCAGTGATTCGAAATGGAATGGAATTAACTTCCGAACATCAAAAATCGTAATGAATCTATTGTCCTTTAATCTTATGCGAAACCTTATGCGATAATATAGTAAGATAATAAGCTCTTTAAAATGAAATATCGGCTACATTTCCAACAAAAAATCTTGTAAAAAGTCCTACAATCGAACTTCAGCTAACCTCACTAGAGCAGCACTTAACCCACATTCCCAAAGAAACAGAAATAGGGAACAAATCGCATTTCCTCCGGTATAGAAGCACCCTGATTAATAATAGCGAAATATGCAAAGTTTGTTTGTCTCTTATTTTGTTAACTCGAGAACTTGCGACGTCAAATTCGGTTCGGCAAAGCCTCCGAGTGATAATTATAAATTCAGATTGGAATTTTCATATTCCTTGTAATTTGTTATATGCTAAGTTGATGAATTAATTTCTGATGATTTAAGATTATATCTTGGTTATTTATGATTTGTTTGAGAACGGAATTTACGAAGACTTATAATTTGTTAATTTAATTATTATTGTATTGGTAGAAAAATCTCTCTACATTGCATTCTAGTAGTGACTTTTCATAAGTGCTTGTAAAAGGCTTATTTGAATAAAGAGTATTTTAATTTTATAGTGCATCTGCACACTCTATAATATATTTTAGAAAATGCATACGATTGCGTGTTCTAACCCCTTGAAATCAATAATTCAATTACAACCCTACTCCACAAGACAATAGAGTCAATATCCCAAAAAATTGCCCCTAAATCGATGGACTTGATATTCAATTTTTTTTCCTACAGCGAGCCGCGCCTGCTCGTGATCGACGTTGATTAATGTCTGTCTGTCTGTCTGGATGGATTAAAAAAACTTCTGTTTCAGAGGTATGGTCATGGACAGAGGAAAGTATGGAGTATGTTTTATTTCTTATTGCGCTAGCACTTTGAAAGTTTGGCTATATTGGTATGATATAAGGAGGATATAAGAAGAAGGATTACAATTAATTATTAACTTGTACCTACTACTTCTCTTAAAATTAATAAACTACTTTTTGGGATGTGCTTAGCATTACCTACCAATAGTTAACATGATATATTTACGAAATACAAATGATAAAAACTACGTAGTATGAACTGAACGTCTGGGACATTTATTTTAACCTACACAGACAAAATATAACAGCGATTGAAATATTATTATCAATGATTATGTCCCATAATCTCTCCACAGTTTCTATAGTCTGGCGACATTTGATTTCGGTGACATCTGGCGGAAGTAATGGATTTTTTCAGTTAGCTGAAGGTGAAAATTTAATCTATGATGATAAGTGACGACCGAAAAAACAGATTTAACGGGTATATTCTTTACGAATTATGTAATCAAAGTTATTCAGTGAAAATTACTTTTATTTCCCTTTATTTAAAATTAATCTTTGACTATGAAAATATTTGTCAAAATTTTTTTGACAAATCATTTTGTGGATGTGCGGTTATACTTCCTCAGAGCATTAAGAACTTAAAATTCAAATCAAAGAAATATTTATAGTTCAAAAATGTGAAATTACCGATATACAAGTAGATGCAACATGCCATGAAATAAATCAAGCGTACACAATAGGAAGCTGGCAGAGAAATGAGACAAAGTTAGCAAGTTGCAATCTCGTTTGCGTACTTGTATTGTATATACGTAGTGTAGGAGCTGAGGCATTGTGTGGTGCACTCTTCCCGAGCGAACTGCCAAGAGGCAAGACGAAGGAATCTGGGGGAGATTCTTAAATGAGTCTATATATTCGAGATGTCATAAATTGTTAGGTTTCGTGAGCATGCAAAAAAGGGAATTATCTAACTAACTTCCACGGTTTCATTTGCGTTCTCAAAGAATCTTTAACGTTCCCGGGATAAAAAGTAGCCTATGTCATTCCCAAGTTTAGAACAGTCTAGCGCTGTACCGAAATTCATTAATATCGGTCAGGTCGTTTTGGGGTGAAAGCGACAGAAAGAATTACCTTCGCATCGATCATATTAGTAGGGATGGTTTAAGACAACGATAATTAAAACCACGTCATTTAAGAAAGAGATATTTATTTACGTTTTCAAAAGCAATATTTACAAAACTAAATCATGAGTCGATATATTTCCTTTTAATATGATTTATTTGTAAGTGATAAAATATCGAGTGTCCTTGCATTAGCCTACCGACTTGCAAGAGGCAAAGTTTGGCCCGCCTCGGTTCGGTTCACGCTCGACGCACCAGCCGGAGCTCCGCACTTTATAATGCGCCCTAACTGCTTAAGTATTTGCAAACTGCTATTTGATGACTTCTTGTTGTGTGGGGCTCATGAAGAATATTGAATAGAATATTAAGGTTATATACTTTGAATAGCTCGGAATACTTTCTTGTTCTTTGCAAGAACGTTGACGATAGAATAAGTGTGATTTATTCTAGCATTATATTTATGTAAGGTCGTTTTTATCAATCAAATGAAAATCGTTTTTTATTTAAATAGACCTTTACAAACACTTGCGAACAGTCAGCAATTTTAGTACAAACTATGTATTAGGTACCTACTTTTACCTGAACCAAATATAATTTCTAGAATGCGTTTGCAAATATAGAAACCACAACATAAAACAACAAAGATTACAAAAACTGCAACAACTGCAACGACAATATTATTAAAGCAATAACATCCCATTTTATTTCCCTTTACATGCGCCGTACCGTCCATAAAAACTTCCGTAGGTACGAAATTGAGATCAAATAGATATACATATGCGGATTGCGTAGGACAGAGGTAGACAGTCAGGCTATTCATTTCACAGAAGTCACGTAGAGTAATGTATATTCTAATATATTTGCTGGGAGCGACTTTTCGTGCCTAGCGGCCCGTGCGGTCTGCGGCCGGTGGGTTAGGGATGGGATTTAAGCTTGGCTATGGATAAAAATGTGTCGATTATTTTTTTATTCCAGTTGGAACTTAAATTAGACGTAGGTTCTACCTACTTTATATTTTTTTTGAGGTTGGTTAAAATAAGAATTACCAGTAGTTTAACCAGTTTTATTTTGTGTTTTATAAATTGGCTGTAGGAATATCGCTTTCTTTTTAGAATTTAGCTTACAAAATTAGAGAACAACGTAGTTTTATAGACAAATAAGATCTTAAACGAGTTTAAACTACATTTAAATTTAATTTTATTGATGATTTGGTTTTGACGTTGAACTAAAAAAAACACACCTACACTTGTACAATTAGTAGTCGCATCCTTACTTGACCCCGTATTTACTCTGCACCTCGCCAGTTCATCTTCATTTTTTATCTCTTTTAACGGAAAAAGGGCAAAAAAACAGGAAACCGCTCCAGTAATGAGTGTAAAAAAATCTAAACGAAAGATAGCTCTCCCCGTTTGTAAATGCAACCTTTACATTTCCCCTTTTGCCCTATAAACTGAGCATTCCTATTATTGCTTTTAAAAATATTACTAGTTCCTGGTATTTGTGATATGAGTTTTTTAATATAACTTTTATGAATATGTTTTATAAATATATTTTTTTAATTAGGTAAATGCTATGAGATGTGTATAATTGAGTCATCATTAAACTAAAAAAAAACTCGGTCATTTTTTACACAAGGATAATCTGATTCCAAACTAAAATGAGCTTGTAGTACCTATTTCTTATGGCAACGAGATAATGATATACTTCTTAAACTAAATTTTTTTTTAAATACTTATAGATATTTACATCTTGACAGAGATCAGGCCTATACTACATCTACGCAAATGTTTATCCTGGCTGGAAATCGAACTGTCGGCTATAGATTAATTCCCGTTAGATTTGCATGTAAGTTTAAAAAGAAAATGTTACCTACATACGTACACAAATTACATACCCACGGTGCTATAAGAGCAATATTGAGCAACAAACATGTATAATTGAATTGAAATCCCCAATATAAGACAATTTGGGCGTCGTCGGCGACGCAAATTGGTGTTCCCTTTAGCCGAATACCTTGTAAATTGGGGAACAAGGGCCTGAGAGAGCCTCTTATCTCTCTGCCCCTTAATTTGATATAAATATACTTGTACTTATTTTAAAGTAATGATAAAATATATTACATAATTTTGTTAAAAGCTTTCGCTTTATATATATAATAATAATAATAATAATAATAATATTTATTTATTTCTCTCTAAACAAAGGTTCTTAAAATCTAAGTATGTAGTTAAAAATAACATTCGACAGTTCATAATGCTACTCCTTTGCGAGAGACTGGTGCCTGTACTAGGATACCCTGTTTTACAGGTCACCAGGACCTCACGCCGCGGACATAAATACTGATTATTAAATAGTTACTTACAAACTACGAGCAAAACATAAATTTGGCAAAGATAAAATAAAATAAAGTGAATTAATTAAATAACATTTAGTTAATAAGGTAGGCAAAGCAAAAGTGTATTTGTAAGTATGTGGGTGTGGCTGTGGAAGTGAGAGTTTGCGAGTGTATGTGTTAACATGTATGTTTGTGTGTGTGTGCGTGTGTGTATGTGGGTGTGGGTGTGTAGTGGGGGGGGGGGGGCATTATGGTGTAAGTGAATTTATACATATATTTAATACCGGCAAGACTATACAAACAAAATTTATAAAAATTTAGGAAAGGGTAATAAGTAGGTTCTCGGTTTCTGAATAATTTAGTTTTTGCAACCATAACGATACGCTCTTTTTACATTGAAACCTGGAATATGGGTAAATGGGTATAGTTGAGTTGATTTTGTTATATAGGTATGGGCCAAGAAAACAGAAAAATTTACGTGCAAAACTGGTTTTGTAATTTGTGACTGGGCAGACTATATTTTTACGGCGTTTATTTTTGTTTAATAGGGGATCGTAGTCTAAGAGGGTGTGCATTTTCATGATAATTTGTAAGATAAAGAGCTGGCGAACCGTATGAACTTTACATTTCTCATATAATTTCGTTGTAGGGTAAAAAAAAGGTAGAAAGTAGGAAACTTTAAGGACTGCTCGCTGAGCGCGCTCTAGTTTTAAAATGTAGGTTTTTGATGCTCCACCCCATGAAGTGATGCAATAAGATAGAATGGATTGACATAACGCAAGGTACGTCCGTTTAATAATTTCATCATCAGCAACATGCCGAAGATTTTTGAATACATATATTA
This sequence comes from Thyatira batis, assembly GCA_905147785.2. NCBI lineage: Eukaryota > Metazoa > Arthropoda > Insecta > Lepidoptera > Drepanidae > Thyatira > Thyatira batis. Next base: position 5,334,477 of record LR990504.1, on the reverse strand, counting down.
GTTTTCGTATTCTTGTGCTAAGTAGGTCTATGTGAGCGTGGAAGTTGAGGTTCTTGTCAATAATTATTCCTAGATATTTTAATGTATCGACTTTTTCGAGGTGGGAACAGGAGCAGATGGAATTTTGTTTATTTGGACAGGAATGTGCAATTATGGTATGGGTTAATATAGGTGGAAAAGGGTTGTTCTTAGGGGTAAAAGTCATATATTTTGTTTTGGCAATATTTAGTGTGAGAAGGTTATTGGTTAGCCATTCAGTGACGACATTAAACCCATTTTGTGCAAGTTGATAAGTATCTTCCCAGCTGGTACCGCTAAAAAGAAGAACTGTATCATCAGCGAAAGTTATGATCCTACCACTTGCCAGTCGTAGTTGACAGAGATCGTTAATATATATTAGGAACAAAGTTGGACCTAATATGCTTCCCTGAGGAACGCCGCAGGAAATGGGGAGGTCACCACTCATCACCGTGTCGATCTTTACACACTGTGTGCGATCTGAAAGATAGCTCTCGAATAACTTCAGCTGGGATCCACGCACTCCGAGGTATTGGAGCTTATTCAACAGTAGCGGAACAGAGACTGTATCGAATGCCTTCGCTAGGTCTAAAAATATAGCCAATGTTTTTTTCTTATCATCAATATCATTAGCAATACTGTTAGTGAGTTCATGTACGGCGTGGTCTGTGGATTTGCCTACGCGGAATCCAAACTGGGAGTTAGATAAAATATTGTTTGACTCAATGTAGTTTATCAGTCGTTTATTTATAATTTTTTCTAATATTTTAGAAAATCCTGAGAGAATAGATATTGGTCTATAGTTGCTGATACAGTCTCTGTTGCCACTCTTGTGAATAGGGTGTATTAGGGCTCGTTTGAAGGCTCGAGGAAATTCTCCAGATTCCAGAGCCATATTGCAGATGAATGTTAATGGTGCAGTTAGAATATTATTATATCTCTTAATAAAGTTGCCGGATATATTGTCTAAACCAATGGCGCAGTCGTTTTTGAGATTACATATTATTGTGTTAACCTCTTCCGCATCTGTGGGGAGTAGTACAAATGAGTGGGATTGAGCTTTTTGTTGGATCTCGGTAAGGAATGCTGGTTTAGTAGACTTAATATTTTCCGCCAGTTTACCACCTATGTCCACAAAGTACTTGTTTACTGTGTTAGCCGAGTCTAGGGGGTTGTTATTAGCTATAAGTTCAAAGGCCGGGCTTTTAGTTTTGCTTGTATACGTTATTTTCTTTATCGTTTCCCAGAGTTTTTTATTATTATGTTGTACTTTCCTGATTTCAGCCTTTTCATAATCTCGTTTGACTTTTCTAATTATTGCATTGCAAAAATTTCTGTAGCGTGTGTAGGTTTGTCTTAGGACCTCATTATCTGGTTGTTTCTTGGACTTGATGTGAAGTTTGTCTCGATTCCTCATACATTTTATTAGACCTTTGGTGATCCAGGGCTTTATTACTCGTTTTCGGGAGGAAATAGATTTAATAATTGTAAATTTTTTTACAAGTACATTTAAAGTGGAAATTAGAAAGTTTGCCGCCTCGTTCACGTTAGTCATATTGTATATCGGTGTTAGATCTTGTTTGGTTATAGCCAGGTCGAGAGCTTCGTAGTCAATGCATTTGATTGTCCTTGCGCGATGTCTAGTGTTACTATTAAATTGTAGACTTAAAATAACGCTATAATGATCAGTTATTGTAGTATGGGCTACGAGACATCGGGCTGCTGCTTTAGTTTTCAGGATGATATGATCAAGGCATGTAAACGTATGGGTTGGAATATTATGAGCAGGAAGCAGACTATGAGAGGCTAATAAGTTGAGGTAGCTATGAGCTCTGGAATCAGTGGAAGAATTGGAAATATCTATATTTATATCACCGGTTAGGATAATGTTTTGGTAGGATGCTAAGCTACTAAGAATTCTGTCTAAAGACTCGAGAAATTTTAAAGTATTTCTTTCTTTGGGCGGTCTGTAGATAGCTAGTATGACCAGATTTTTATTAACTTTTATCATTAGACAATTAGCATCGTTTATAAGTGGTTCAGTTATAATATACTTATGTGTAGATTTGGAGTAGACCACTACACCTTCATTTTGCGTTTTATTATTTGTTGTGAAAGAATAGTTGTAGTCATGAATAATTGGAATAAATTGATTATTGTGTATCCAGCATTCGGTTACAATAAGGAGGTCCCAGTTTATATTGGCTCGATGAAGCAAGGTTTGGAAATTATTTATATTACATTTGAGGCTTCTAATGTTCTGTGTTATTAATTTTAGAGACGGAAAGTTATTAATAAGTAATGAGGAGCAATCTTCAATGTCGCAAGTCATGCAGTCAGCCAAAGCCAAATTATCTAGGTCAGAGTTAAAATTATCATTTTGGATAGTATCGAATTATGAAATAATAATTAATTACGATTTTGGAGCTGTGGGAGTAATGGTCGATGCTAGAAAGGCTCCCTGTATTTATCGCTGGTTGCAGAATAATTATATAAATATTAAGATTTCTATTGTATAGCTTGTGTATATTACAAGTTGGCCGGAGGTATATGCGCGTGGAATATGAAAAAGTTGTAAAGTAAAATGTAAGTGTGCGGAAAAATATTATTCTAAATGTTTTAATTCTAATTAAATTATGGAAAATTATGAAGACAAATGTTAGTCATTTTTTCACGTTAAGGTTAGACAAATTGTTTTCGTTGTCAATTCGAATGATGGGTTGACCTTCTCTCTGGCGTAGATAGACCTTCCCATATGCCGTCCAGCACTTGTTGTAGTTATTTATCTTGGCAAATTCCCTGGCTATGTAAAAAAGTCGTCTTGTTTTCGCTGTTAGATTATCAGATACATATATTGGTTTCGGTTTGCCATTCATCTGCAGGTGCGAGGTGTTAATCTTATGATCTGGACTCTTCCCTTTGTTGAAGTTGATCACCGATTTAATGAGGTTCTCCTTTGTTGATGCTGAAGTAAATTCAACGATGATTGGGCCTGGTTCGGATTTGGTTTTGATACGGTATATATCTCGTATCTCATTGTTTTGCATTGGTTGTGTAACCACCGCTGCTAACTGCTGCATGTACGTGCATAAAGTTGCCTTTGTTTCAGACTGGATCAAAGGAATATTGCGAATTTCAGCTGATGATGATTTGGTGCCTCGCTCTAATTGATCAATTTTATTTTCAAGGTCCTGGATTCGATCTTTAAAGCCAGCATTCTCTTTTTCAACTCTATCAAGCTTCACTAGCAAACTATCATACTTTTCTGACAGAAATTCCAAGGATTTTTTTAATTCTTCATTGTGTTTTTTAATTGTTCCAGTATCCTCCTTCAATGAAGCAAATTCAGCATAGCATTTAAGTTCAGTAATAGTCTCATCTCCATGTTTACGCTTGATTCTCCTCGAAACGTGTTGAGAGTTTACTAAATCCGAGTCGGAGTAAACTTGTTCCGGAGCAGTATCCGAATCTTGTAAAATAACATTTTCTTTTTGAGCCTTTGTATTGGATGACTTGGGAGGAGTGCGTCTTAATGACATGTTAATAAAATAAAAGATTCCAGCAAAAACAAAAAGAAAACCAAAAAAGTCAACAGGTGCTAGGGTTTGAACCTTGGACTTCCGGACGTAGGGCGAAGCTGACGCTTTGGCACCTGAGCCAAGCTCTCGATAACTCGAGTGGCGAAACGGTTGTGCAGTTGCAAAAACTACCGTTTTGTCTTAATTAGGTACAAAGGTCATTCTTTTGTGTACTCGAAGACGGGTCGACGGTCGTTAGACAATTTTTGTTAAGAGACCGTCAAAACCCGAGTATATTTCACTTTAGAATCACTATTACAAACTGATTATTGTTCACAATTTTTGCTCCAAAATAGTCACTGTTTCAAGTAGGTTCTTTTGGTATATAACAAGAATGCAAGATTGATGTAATGACACTAGTATTGAATTATTTTCCGGAGAGCAACAAAAGTACGTGTGTTCACTTCACTGTCCGGGGCGGGGGGGATGATATCGACACCAGCTATTTATACTACGCTAAGTCCGAAATGTGTACTTTACAGGAGAGGCTTATAAAGGAAAAAACGTGATAACTTTTACATTAATTAAGATATTCATTTGAAATTTGGAACCCTTCATGGTTATTTTTTTCTTTATAATATCTCATATTTATTTTTCCATAATTATTTATATTTTTCGATTTAGCGCTAGTTAGCCGAATATAGACGTAATTCTTTAAATTAATTTTACAAGTTACACACGTCTATCTTACGTTAGCGTTGTGTATTACGGGATGTCATAGTGATAAAGATGTGTTATTTTTATTGTGTTGCGATGATAATTTTTAAATAAATCATGCATTATTTGTAACCTTAGGGTAATATATATATCCGTAAAATATATTATTATAAATTCACTGGCTAAATAACTAGTTATTAAAGTTAGCTTTTTGTTAACCCGTATATACGTCTCTGGCGGATATCGTGTTAAAAGCCGCCAAATTATACATAGCGTACTATACATCGACCTGTGCCACAAGTTAACGCCTCATTTATCTTTCCGTGGAGCTAAAAATTATATTATTTTTTATAGATTCTAGATAGAATAGAGCAGATAATATTATATTCTGTAATTTTGATACATAATTTAAACTAATAACGTATAAAACTAGTAAGTAATCAGCAGTTAATTAAATATCAATTAAGTGCTTACTTATGATTAATTGAAGATCAGATCAATCACAGTTCGATTTTGTACCTTATAATTATTTAAATCAATAAAGTACTTAATATTGTTATTCTTAAAAGAAAATGAACTCTCCTCATTATGTTCAGTTATTAAAATTATAATATTTATGTGGAAAGCAAGATGGGAGGCGTTTGCCCTGCAGTGGGATACCTATAGACCCAGGGCTTAAATAAAATAGATAACAATAACGATAATACATTTCCGGAATAATATTGTTATCACAATAATATTTAAGGTTTTTGTATTTAGCTGGATTGATTTAACAAAATTTCGTGTCTTTTTCGGGAATAAGCTCTAAAAGTGGGATAATCTAGTATTTTTAAAATATACTACATGTTTGCTTACGTTATCAATCAAAAGATAAACGATACTTATTTTCCAACAAGCCGTAGTTACCACTATAAACTATTTTAATTAACTTTGTTCTAGATAATTTTGTCATCAATAAAAATTAAGCTAATATTGTTTCAAGAATCAAAATAAAGGAGTTCCATTCCCTATCGCACTGGTGTATACTATTCAACTGGAGAATACACTTCTCTGTCTCTTGCAGTCTTTTGTATTAAAGACATATGTCTTTTTTTCCATAAAATGGTTGTTCATCTTCTCTATCTTCATTTGAAAGAAATGAGCGGATAATAAGTATCTTCATAATATAGTAAACGATATGGTTACTGTTTCATCCCTCACGCAGTTATCTGATTATTATAGGTTGACTTTGTGAACTCCATAAGATGTTAATTTGTTTAAGCAACTGGCAGCATAGCAAATAAGAAGCCTTTTTAGCCGTTCGGTAAGCACAGTATATAAGCGGGGGCTTATATACTCATCTTCGAGCTTAAGATGTTAGAGACCGACATCAGCCTTTTTAGAACGATGGCATTTACTAGTTTGATACCGCAGAATAGAAACTATCGTTGAAAACAGGCGAAAGTTTTAAAATTACTGGGGGTGGATATTGCCGTTACTAAATCTGTATTACTACTGGGGCTGTCATTCATGTGCAAACCTGAAAGACTTTCCTGGGCAGACGTACCGATTTGATGTAGGACTGTTGTATTTTCGGTTTTTTGGTAAGAACTCGGCTACACCGTTTGAAGATAAGGAACTATATTAGCTGTGCTGTCAGAAGGATCATCAGATACGACAAAATGTCGATGCTTGTTGGACTTAATATCAACGGTGAAGGCTTTTGGACCGAAGTCAATACCTTTGGTAAATAAATATTAAGTGGAGTATAAAGAGCCCCCAAGTCGTTTAAGTTTGTATCTTGTAGGTCTGCACATAATTTTCATAATTGACTGAACTGGATAGGTATATAGTAATTATTATTTTAAATTTATCTCATCAGACATAACGTGCTCATAAAAAATCCCGAACTCAGGATTATTAACTTCAGCTGGTAATTTATTTGGCTACGATTCTACAAAAAAGAGTAAAATATTGTATTAAAATTATGTTTTTTATCATCATAAAAACATGCCGATACATTAAAAATATGAATGGTGAAATTACCGTCGAAAACGAATAAATATAATTGTATTTTGACATAAGTATTTAGCTAGTAAAAGTCGCTAAGTAGCGCATTCTACAAATGAACAAATATACCTGATCGTTCTAAACTACGCTAACTAGTGTATGCGTAGTATACACGGACTTTTATAAAAGCGCTTAAATTTAAGAAATACGTAGCGTATTACTATAATATATATTTAAATACTTTGTAATACATAATATAATCTATGCGCTCCCTCCCCTTGGACACTCCGCTAACACTAGTTGGCGTGGTTTAAATCGAGTAATTTCAAAAAGTACCTGCACTTAGCGTTTTATAAAATTTGTAACTTCGTTATTTTTGTATATTTCTTCACAATTTTTTTTTTACATATAAAAAACCTAATTCTAAGAAGCTTGGCACAAAAAAACGTTTTTGCCAAATTTCGAGTTAGCGTAGTATAAATAGCTGGTGTCGATATATGAAATCAGTTACTAATTATTATTAGCGTGAGAGTTGTTTGACCTTTCTTCACAGTTTTATTTCAGTGGAATTTCAGACCTTGTCAGCTGATCCAAAAGATCAATAATGTTTAGGTATTTTTATAAACATTTTCTATACAAAATAGATACCTACCAACAATGATTTCATATAAATACCACTACATCATAAAAATGCTATTAATATTGACTTCTTAATAACTTTTGTTTCAGTATTGTTACAAAGTCCTGATAGATGGGCGTTTGGGCGTGGCGTAATCGTGCCGCCTAGCGAGTTGACGTAACCTACCTAGAGACATAAAAATCTTACATGTAATAATATATACTTAAATTATATTTCAATATTAAATTCGTTCATAGTTTACAAAACACGTTGCGAATTCAGTTATTTGAGAATTAATTAAACGGCCCAACAGGGCGTGACGATTTACGAGGCCGTGTGTGTGGCACAGACATACCGACACGCGTGACGTCACACCACGACCATATTAAATTATTTAGGGATGTCAACTGTGAGGAATACGTTTGAGATAGTGCTCTCAAGGTCTGGAAGGTTACTTTGTGATCGGAGACTAAGAATTGAAAACGTTCTAGCAAAAGGTGAAGCGTTTATAAATGCGAATATTTGTGATGTTACATGTAAGACGTTTTACGCAACAACAGCCGACAGGGTACAGAAAACACTTACAACATGTTCTAGATTTTACATGAAGTACCTACTTTGAACTACGGGAAAATTATTAATCAGCCATGGGGAACGCGAGCAAACTACAGACAGTTAAATTAAAAAAATCAATTCATTGAAGTCATTAAGATTTCAAAATATTTGCATCACCTATCACTATAAAGCCAATGAAAGATTTCCCATAGTCATTACCTACATATTATCTAGTCTATATTAGAGAGAATGATCTAAGCAAGAAGTTTAAAAAAAATAACTATTGGTATAGGTATGTATTGTATGTAATGTGGTGCATTTAAAATGAGAATGACATAAATGTTTTGAGCGTAATGAATTTGTCAACACCCCAATTCCGTACATCGACGAGTTATGTTAACAATCAATAAGGCACAGTCCATATGGTCCACGCGTAGTTTACAGGGCCGGGGGCCGGGTCTGGGGGTCGGGCGGGGGCCGGAGCAGGCAAATCGTCGGCTGCAGGCAACGACAAGACATTTGCCAGCAATGATTTATGGTGTAGTGTTATCGACACGCCACAGCCTACCCTTCTCTTGTCGACATCGGAACAGGGCTTGTGGAGTCGATGGATTTAAAGCTAGGTATAAAAGGATTTTTTAAGTTGTAGGTATATTATTTTGTTTAAAATTTTTATAATAGGTACATTATGTCTGTTATTGACACATGAACAATTAAATTATAGGATTTCCCAAGACATCTGAAACAGCAAATTGTATTATCAAAGTTACAATGTCGTATCTATAGTTACAATGGCATATATAATTTATTTAGTCATAATTATATGATCACCCCTATTTATTCCTAAGGACCTAATGTAAAAAACTGTAAAGGTAACTTCGTGTTTTATGTCTGTATACCTACTGTGGCATACAGTAGATAGGCAGACATTGTTAACCAGATTCGATTGCAATTATATTCATTTCATGTCTTGACATATTTTTGTGGTTATCAAATTTTATATAAAAAAAAATGTAAAATGAATGCTCCATGCCTCCTATACTATAGTTCCTAAATCGCATTTCCACTAGTGCGTAAGCGCCCCCCGCCGTTCCCCCGCCCCGCCCCACCCCCCGTCACCTCAACGCTCGCGATTTTTTGCAAGATTTTCCGCGAGACTGCGCGCACGCTGCTACGCACTGCAACTGATTAATCGACTATTGATTGATTCGGACGATTTAGGCAGGGGCTAGTTTTTGAAAACAGGATGACTTTGCAAATTTTGTGCGAATATTAACTGGTAAATACTGATTATACCGTGTTTATGGAGCATAAGCGTAGTACTAACCCAATAATAAATTGTGGGTAGGTATAGGTATCTAGTAATTTGATAGTTTTATTCCTTTATTAAGATATTTTCTACATAAGCTGTTATAAAAATGTAAATGCGAAACAGATTTTTATTTATAAGAGAGAGTGCGTGCACACTCTCTATATAACCTTTTCAAGCAAGACTGTGCATGGGGGCTGTTGCCCGAATGGTTGTATAGGACATGGGTCAGTCGTTGAACTGGCTGGGTGTAGTGCTCAATCATCATCATCATCATCATCATCGAGAGTGCGTGCACACTCTCTATCAGACGACATATACAACCGACTCAATAACATTATACAATGTTTGTCACGGTCAGAAACAGGCGCTGTTGTAGTAAAAAAAATCTACAAACACAGTTGAACAGATTAGCATTACTTCAGCAACATCAAATTCCATTAAAATCATTAGGGTCCAATCAAAAAGCTGACCGTTGATGCGTTAACAGCCGTCACGTACATCCGACGCGTCAGACGCACGTCGCGTGACCGCCGCGTATCTGCCCCGGCTCGGCTGCATGATATGTGTAATTAGGGGAACTTTTAAATAGGAAACTTTAAGTGATAGAGATGCTTTTGCAAGCTTAAGTATAGATGTTCACGACAGTAATTATATATCCCATGAAATTACTTCTCAAATACATTCTATAGGTATATCTTTTATAGGTAAATTGAATTAACAATGTGTGGGTTTGAAATGCACTAGGAGTATCCTAAGCTATTGGCGTCGTTTTTCTTCTTAGTATCTAAGTAGGTACTAACAATTTTACTCACAACAGTTTAAAATATATTTCTTGTCTGTACAACGGTACCATACCGTCAAAAGAGTCTTAGAAATATTAAAATGGAATCTAAGAGTTTTATCATCTGTTACTTTGGATCATGCAAATATTTAACGTAGTTTACCGCGAAAGGAAACACCATACATACTATGTAAATAAGGTAGGCATTTATTAAATAACTTAGTCATATACGAGAGTAACTACGACCGCAAACCGCCAATTTGACTAGGTAGTGTGATCAAAGTTGGCGTCTTGTCACAATTTGCCCTCCGCCTGCCAATATTTGCCAGAATCACTGTAGGATGATAACACGGGAGTGGGTGTCACGGCGGATAGTTACGCTAAAACATGGTTCATGATTAAGACTAAATATTAGTATATATATGCACGAGGAAAGCAATATTTAAGTATATACTATGTAGTATGAATATATTTAGGTAACTATTTTAAATTAGCGGTGGCCAATTTATTAATAGAAAATAGTTCTCCTCAAATTGAATACAGTCTATGCGTAGGAAGGTAATATGAATGACGGTAGTAGGATGCAACATATTGGGGATCAAACACTGCCAATTCCAAACTGCCGGCGGTAAGTGCGTTCAGATTGAGTAATGTTAAAATACTAGATAATAAAATCAATGCGTTCATTTATTTCCATCAAAGTATTTGAATCTTTGTTTAAACAATGTTTTAAATTTATTAGAGGTGTAACCGGCCCACAAGCCTACCGAAGATATTTCCAACACTTGGATGTGGTGGAACTATGTTCATTATTAATATTAACTTCCACATTAATATAAACTTCAACATGTGAGGAAGGTAGGTTAAGGAGAAATAGGTGACGTGTGTTTATGTACCTAAATGTAGATTTTTTTTTGTTTATAGAAGTCGTTTTCGAAAGCGAAAGTCGTTTTTATTACTCCTTTTTGTTAAGTAAATAATACTTCACTAATATATTTATGAATAAAAGTGGTATTCAATTTGTCTTATATGTAGGTATCTAGATAAAAATCAAACTCATTTTTCTTTTTGTACGATATCTTTATTGATTCACTTTACATGTGCCATAATAACAAATAATTGCTAGTTTAATACGGTTCTATCAGTTTTATAAACAAAAAAATATTTATACCTATAGCTAACAACTTCAACAAAATGGCCAATATATTTTTTATACAAATCAATAGGTACGTACCCTACTGACGTTTATTACTAAGAACTACAAAAAAACTATATACAAGAAACAAGTAATTTTTAGCCTACAAAATGATACTGTCTCTTGATTTTTAATGAAATATGATCAAATATCTCGACCAATTGATGTATTCTCATTTTTACCATCAGTAAAAAGTTCTCAAGACATTATCCATTACTGGTCGACTTTACCAGTAACATTCTCCATACATTTTTCCATTATATAATCACGTGTTTTGTATGAAATGCATGGAACATTATAGATTTAATTCACTCACGTACGTGCGATCGCTGGCGTGTGTCCAAACTATTTCAGTTTTCACGTATCACCTCACATTGTTCCGCGATGCGAATATCCATCGAGATCGTGCGATGATTTTTAGATAGATACCATTTGAATCATTTACACTGGATAGGTAAGGTATATTTATTAATTAAGTTTAAACATTTAAATGTGGCAAACTTCCCATCTAGGAAAGTAGTGTCATAAAATAGATAACTGGGGTGTTGTAAAATTATATGTCCTATTGATTTTTGTTGTTGATAACAAGCAGATAATATTTCAAAATTGACCTGAAACCTTTTTTTTAGATACATGGATAAAAATATTTGTTCTTTTGCAAACCTACGACTGGAGTCTAAATAGATTTCATCGACAAAGACTAAAATAAAGTTTAGGTTACAAAGATTTTTTTTCATCTATGAATTGAAAGCAAAAAAAAACAAAAATATTTTACAGGCAACTATCGTAATAAAAATGGCACATCTACCAATTTCGACCATTGCGCGAATGTTTTAAAAATATTTTCATGTATTAGAAAGAGCTTTCAAATAAAAAAAGCGCGCGGGTATAAAATTCAAGCCCAGTGCCGTAACCAGGGTAGCGTGAAAATCATTCCTGCCCTGGGACCCGGCTGTACGTGTACGTGATACCTACATGGTGTAGTACCTACCCTACCTATAGCTATGTGTGGACGAATGTGGGTATATTTTTAAAAGGGGTTTTGCATGAGGGATGCTGAGCTTATAGAATCTTTATTGTGTAAGTTTGGTTAGATATGTAGTGATGTTTTAAATTTCTATGTATCTTTACATACCTAATGTAACAATAATTTTATAATACTTAATCTGCGCTAGCATAAGGTACCTTTAAGAAGGAAAATATTGTATTTTTGTGTAATCAATAAACTCAAAAACTGTGCTTTACTAAATAAACATAGGCTATATTAAATCCCAGTATTCCTACGAGACCGGGAACCACGCGGAGGCAGTTGGTACAACTATATATCTGTTAAATTGTCGTTCAATAATTTTAATATTGAACATCTCCATTGGATCCTAACATGTTCAGGCAAGACAAAATTTAACAGCAATTGCCAAATTCAGCTCTAGCATCAAACTATTTCAGCTTGAAATGGCTTGTAGATGCATTATATTTACCTGTTGTGTGAGTGACGTCTGGTACGGTGGTGCTTCGGTCTACGCCAGCCGGAGAATCGACGTGCAGTGGCTGCGGAATGAATCACTGCTTCCATCTGATATAACCATAGACTTACGAAACTCTATAAGGAATGCCAATAGATCATACATTTTTATTTGGAACTGCTGTCAAACTATTCAAGGAGACTTGACTGTACTGTTTTGATTTAAATTCTGACCAGAAAAATAAAAGTCTTGAAACGAGGGCACCATTTGTAGACTGTACGAATATTACATTTAGAATAAAGAGCTTGCAATATTTTAGTTCCTAATTCTGCCGCAATACGGCTATGATTTTTATATTTGTTCGGGCTTTATATAGGTAGTCAATTACGGGTGGAGACAATACTCGCATACACTTACAATGTAACTATTCCTGAATACAGTTCCTAATAGTAATGTTGACGATTAATTTCTTAAACGTTCACAAGATAGTACCTATATCGATTTATATATCTATGTGTATTTTGTTTTCAATAAATTGTTGATAAACTCTATTTAAAACACAATATTTTCCTACGCAAAGATCATTCAATTCAATCTAAAATTATCCTTAAATTGTTGGTTAGTAGGTATGTGATTAGATCTGTTTACTTATTTAGCATATTATATAGGAATAAAACAGTGTATATATAATTTGCACTTTTTGTTTATTATCGTCATATCTACAAAACGATGCGGTTTACATTCAATCCGTTGACCGCGGGACATGTGTCCGTGGTATGGTGCGTTCACAAGAGGCACCGCCATTGTTGGCCTTGCCTCGTGTGTGCCAGCCGGGCTTCCACACTGGTCTATATGTTTATACAACCAATGTGCTATAGTGGCATCCTATAACATTTTTAGAAACACAAAAAAAAATATAGATTAGTGCTTACTAATTGAAAGCGTGACGTGGAAAAAATCCATCATAAGATTATAGAAATGAAAAAATAGGGTAATTAAGTAATGACACTAGAGCTGCTGTTGTTTAGAACGACTAAAAACTAAAACTTAGTAAAGACCACATCAGTTTTCTAACAAAAATAAAAACTGGTCCATTCGTTTAGAAGCTACGATGCCACTACCAGTAATACAGATCAAAACATCAAAATTATTAAACTGCTCTTTTTACGTTAATAAACATGCTTACTTAAATAAATAATGTTGGTAAATACTTATATTGAGCCAACTCGTTGGTGATTTTTACGAGGTATTTTCAGATAGGATTAATCAATATCATATCTTAGTTTACCTATTGACATCATGAAGTAGTTAATTAATGCCACAATAAAATAATGTCCTGTTGCGGCAAAATACCATGGTCACTCATATGTACATACATTCTAGGAATAGGCTTCTAGTGGCACTAGAGATGGTCAGTGCACGCTCCTGAAACCACTTAATTAGTCCGTAAAATGTGTATATTCGACATAAATTCAGATGTATAACTGTATCATTAGTATTAATTTAAAACATATTGTCTGTGTTTGTAAATTGTAAATATGTATTTAAAAATAGTAGGTTTTTAAAGTTGAAGTTCTGCGTCGTTTGTAGTGTTGCCCAAATTCAGTCTTGGTCTTGCAGTCTTGGTCTTGTTCTTGCGTTTTTGCAAGACCAAGACCAAGAACAAGACCGCGTATTTTTAGCAAGACCAAGACCAAGACTGACCGTGCAAGACTTGAGCAAGAACAAGACTAAGCCTGCAAGACTCTTGCGTCTTGCAGCTAGGACTTAGCGCTATTTCACGGAGTAGTTAGGTGTAACAGTTCGGTGTATAGGTACGCTTAGGAATTCTATGAGACGCAAAAAACTGTATCAAAGAATATGAAAAACTGGACCTATGCGCATTACGACTAATACCATAAACATACCTACATGGCGAATAAAAAAATATCCATTAAAACTGAGTGCATGCATAGTTGTGTTTTAACCATCGGCACTTTGATAATGCGGCATCAAAGGTTTTGTACTTACTTCTCAAAGAAATTTGCCGCTTTTCGGAAGTACATGGTTATGATACACGCGCCGGCGGCTTCTTTTGAAATCATATACAACAATCGTTGCCGCCGCGCCGAAATCACAACATTTGACACTATTTGATTGCCGCCACAGGGCGTAGGTATACTCATGCAAAATAATTTCGAATTTTAAGAGTACCTACAGGTGTTCCAAAGAATAAATAAGTTTCAGAGTGCTTAGAATGAAAATGAATACATTATACTGATCACGCAAGTAGTATTATGATAGGAAAAAATGTTAAGGATATGTAGTAGATGTCATAATAATTTATTCTAGTAAGTATATATTATAATATGGATTATATGGTTTTAAACTAATTACTTAGGTACTATTATTGTACATTTAGTCATTATATTTCTTAAGTTTTTACACGAAAAAATAGCAAAAAAGTGTTCAAATATTGTAGCCATTTTTATTATTATTTATTTATTTTAAAACTTCTGTCATCAAACATACAAACAAACTCTTCAGCTTTATAATATTAGTATAGATAAGTATAGATGTACGCCAAAACATTCACTTATATGTAAAGAATAGTGATTGGCACTAATTCTTTACATATATTTTATTCACGCGTCGCGTCTGTACAAGTAGGTAATAATCTGTGTTTGTACGCCGCACGCGGCCACGTTTGATTTGCGGCGGCATCCTTTTAATAGAGCCGGCACGTGGCGAGGCGGCGCGGTAGAAAGCAAGGAAACGTACTATAAATAAAAGGTAATTGCAAGACTTGCAAGACTCTTGCTGCAAGACCAAGACCAAGACCAAGACTGGGAGCGCAAGACCAAGACCAAGACCAAGACCGGGTGTATTGGCGCAAGACCAAGACCAAGACTGGCTAAGTCTCGTCTTGTTCTTGCATTTGGGCAACACTAGTCGTTTGGAATCATAATACATTATGTTCACAATATACATTATATTAGGACTAACTTAATATCCATAATACGTCCTGCTTAATTCCATTGTTTTAAATTTAAAAAAGCAAGCATTTTAAACTCTTAGTATTTTAATTAAAGTTATATTCTACAACAATTTTGAAATTGTTATTACAAATAATGATCTATCAATTAATAGGTAAATGTTATATGGTTGATAAATCAAATATACCTGTATGTATCGGGTAAACAAGCATAACCTCACCTGCGCTACCCAATTCTAAGCACATACAAAATGCATGAGCCACTTTAATTGCCTATTCTCTAGTCCAGCACAAGTCAAATTATACATTCCCGCCCCGAGCGGGCCGCGGTCACATGCCTAGTGTAGCTTGATACAAAGCAAATATTAGCTCAGCCATGCATTATTGTCAAGCACAGGAGCACAAGCTAGCGTGTGTAACGCACCTTAAATTTATACTATCTAACATTTACAATCAACTCTATTTTGGAAAACGCAAGGTAGAAATTAGCTTGTAAAGTTTGCAGTGTATAAGTCGTATACACACGGAATGATTTTGTACATGCATCGAGTTGGCAAGGCTGACACGCGCCGATGGTCAGACGCGGCTATGACAAAGATTGGAAGCAGCCACGGTTGCCTTTATTAATAACAGCGCGTTTTCCGGCCGTGTGGGCCGACTCTGTGATGTCGTATGAGCTAGATACTGTCACGTGACCAGTATGTACTGACACATATGTATGTGTGTGTGTGTGTGATGATTATATCCATACGTCAGTTGGTGATGATACAGAATATCAGTGTTGATGGGAAAAATTACGGGAATTATACTGAGTCATCGCGTTCTCTTGCTTCTATGACGTACACACAAATACATTACCATTTTAATTATTTTTGTATGTCTTTTGGAAATTGAGCTTATTCATTATTTTGATCTATGTCCTATGAATAAAACCACTTTTATTTGTATTAGAGGAGTAATATGATAATCAGAAACAAGATTAAAAGTTTTCAATTAACATACTTACACATACCTGATCACAAATTTATCAATCGCTTAAATTGCACATTGCATATAGATATATTAAAAATGCTAAATATACCAATTGGACATGCTGCTACAGCGCGAGCGACTATTTTAGTGTCTAAAAAATTTCCCTCAGAGCTGCCTATATTGTAATATACAGGTTCTGATGTTAGTCATTAATTCATATTTCATTCCGTAGTTATTTGCATATAATTATATTTCAGGGATGCAGGGAATGTTATAGTAGGTAAATCAGAAATAATGTCTCTGTAAATATTAGAAAAGTGTTTATTTATTCTATTGTGTACCGGTTAAAAGATAGTATCAGTCCGATTATAATTATCTACCAATAACTTTACTGTTGAAAATTTCAAAATGCTAGTGTTGACTGCTACATTGCCTCTAAAGCCTCGATAGCCAAACAGTGTAAAGTTAGGTAAGCGAAGTCTAATTTTAACGGAGCACAGTATCCCGATAATTATTCCTACCCGCTGGTCATATTACACGGTGAGTAGGTCCGAGTATGAGCTTTAATGCCTGCCGATAAGGTGGGGACAGACAGAGGCGCTCATCTCGACAATTTTCCGGTTTACGCCTGTTAGGCCTATGTTAGCGGCCTTTGTGTGGCCGTTGACTGAGATTTTTATGAGAACAGGTAGTTGAGAATAATTTTAGACTGTTAAAGTGATAGTGTTATCTATATATATAAAAGAAAGTCGGGTTTGTACAAACACTTATAACTCGAGATCTACTGAATCAATTTTTATGGTTATTGATTCGTTGGATTTGTCTCCGCCCCGAATAGCAGAATACATCTTAAAACAATGAAAACTCGATATGTGTAATTAATACTTAATCATTTCAATAAATGCTGATTTGTTTGTTACATGTCAAACATTTGTTGTCCAATCCTGTCAAATACTGTAACAACTATTCATGTGTGCGTTCAGAAATTTATTTTTTGTAAAATGTCTCGAAAGTTCAGGAACTGTCATATTTGTTTGTTTTAGACATTAATTTGTGTAAACTATTTATTAATTATATAATTTTTAATTTCCGAAAATAATACCTAATATTACCTGATTTTAAATTTGGTCGGTTTTTAAATTGATAAATTTTTTGTTTTGTCACAATTTAAAATTTAAACTTCTGAACGAAATAATAATATTTGACAACCAACTGTAATATGTCAATCCATCCTGTCGCACTTTAAAACAAGGAAAAAAGTTATACGATATTGTGTTACCATATCTATGAGTGCATCATTCTATTTAACTTTCTTTACATATATCTAATCAGCCCGTAATAACCCATTCCTGAGCATAGGCCTCCTTATTTTTATGCCATTTTATACGGTCCTGTGCCAATTACATCTACTGCCTACCCGCTGCCTCGACAATGTCGTCTACCCACCGAGCCGGTGGTCTACCCGGTTTCCTGTGTCTCTCTTGGCCACCACTCTGTAATAGCTTTAACCCATCTTCCGTCATCCCGCCTTCCCAGATGTCCCGCCCAACCCCACTTTAATCCCGTGATCCGTTTACCTACATCCACGACTTGCGTTTTACGTCGCATTTCGACGTTGGGTATTGGGTCTACAAGGGCGATGCCCAGCATGGTTCGCTCCATGGCTCTTTGAGCAACCATTATTTTATACATGTTGCCTTTTGTAAGCGACCATGTTTCGGCACCATAGGTGAGGATAGGTAGACTGCACTGGTTAAATGCCTTGGTCTACAGACATTGAGTAATATTCAAGCGGAAGATGTCATCAAGTTTCCTACATGCAGCCCAACCTAACTGGATCCGTCTAGCGATCTCCTTTAAATGAGATTCTCGGTCAAATGACAAAAGATGTCCAAGATAGATGTATGTAGATATGGGTCTACGAGTTCTTTTGGGGAGTTATCCACATTAATGGTAGCTGTTCTAATTGGATGACTAGCCAAATAGCTTGGTATTGGACATGTTCAGAGATGCTTCATGTAGTTCTGTAAGCATAGATTGAAGATCAGCAACGTTCTCAGGCGAGTGTATCTCTCACCTCCGTTTCGCTGACGATATCGTCATCTTTGCAGAGACGCTGGAGGAGCTTGACGAAATGCTGAACGGCCTAAACGATTCGTCTCGACGAGTGGGTCTTGGCATGAATTTGGACAAGACGAAAGTTATGTTCAACGAGCACGTCATGCCAAGACCAGTGACCGTCAATGGCGTTCCCCTCGGGGTTGTGGACGAGTATGTGTATCTTGGTTACAAGATACGGGTAGGCCGCCACAATTTCGAGGGAGAAGCTAATCGGAGGATTCAGTTGGGCTGGGCGGCATTCGGCAAGCTCAGAAAAATCTTCACGTCGACTATTCCGCAATGCCTGAAGACAAAAGTTTTCGAGCAGTGCGTCCTACCCGTAATGACATACGGAGCCGAGACGTGGACACTGACGATGGGGCTGGTCCAGAAGTTCCGAGTTGCTCAGCGTGCTATGGAGCGAGCTATGTTAGGCGTATCTCTTACGGATAAAATCAGAAATGAGGATATCCGTAAGAGAACTAAGGTAACTGACATAGCTCGCAGGATCAGCAAGCTGAAGTGGCAATGGGCCGGCCACATCAGTCGTAGGACCGATGGCCGTTGGAGCAAACGAGTCCTAGAGTGGAGACCGCGTCTCGGGAAACGTAGTGTAGGACGCCCTCCAGCCCGGTGGTCCGACGACCTGCGTATGGTTGCCGGGAGGGGCTGGACGAGGAGAGCGGAGGACCGGGATAAGTGGCGCGCATTAGGGGAGCCCTACGTCCAGCAGTGGACTGTATAGGCTGAAGATGATGAACGTTCTCAGATAGTAGAAGAAGTCGTCAGCAAAACGCAGGTGTGACATGCGTGTGCCATTTATATTTATTTCTCTCTCTTCCCAGTCTAGAGATTTAATTACGTCTTCTAGCATATTAGTGAAGAGCTTTGGCAAGAGAGTATCTATCCCCTTGCCTCACACCTCGCTTGATGGAGACGAAATCTGTCAGCTTATACATGCGCACCTGTAGAGTAGCCTTTTGGTGTTCGTGCACATCAAACCGTTTACGTACGTACGTACGCAGCGGAACCTCTCAAAAGGAAAAACAAACTCCCGATTTTTAAACATTCTTCATTGGTACTCCGCTCCTATTGGTCGTAGCGTGATAATATATAGCCTATAGCCTTCCTCAATAAATGGACTCTCTAATACTGAAATAATTTTTCAAATCGGACCAGTAGTTTCTGAGATTAGCGCGTTCAAGCAAACAAACAAACAAACTCTACCGCTTTATAATATTAGTATAGATGTATAGATTGGGGCAGTACGAAGTCTGCCGGGTCAGCTAGTAGGAAATAAACAAGAGTTTAGATTGTGCGACGAAGTTTTTTTTGTGTAAAACAACATCAATCGCTTAATCTATGTTTTTTTTTGTTAGTAATACCTTCCAAAAAGAAACAATATTATGTAGCGAAATTAAAATATATTGTTGAATTTAGAACATCTCTCCTAGCATTAAACACAGTTCAGAAAATCTCTAATCAAATCTTTATTAAGAAGAAACCTTACCTACCCTATATATCAGAAACGCTCTACGAGCCACATCACTGCGACCAACTAACCAAACACAATACCAACATCATACAACTAATTAATACAACACCAAAATCAAGAAGCAGATACATTCCAATTTGGCATATTCGAAATGGGAACGTCTAACACGGCGCTGGCAACCTGACGAGCGTGCATACATAAATCCAATCAGCGGGTCGAAGAGACCGGCATGGTAGCGTGGCAGCGATGTTTATGCCAGCTTGCCGTCTGTACGTCACTGTACGTGTTTGTATGTTGTTGCTCGCATGTGCCGAATGCATTGATGCAGCTGCCGATGTTGAAGGGTTGCCATGTGAAATATTCAGCTATATTTTGTTCATAATGATCTTAATACCTACTTCAGATTTCGTAAGCACGGTGAAGAAAACTGGATAAAGTTTGTCACAGAGTTAGAATTCGTTCTGAAATGATAAAAAGGCTACTTTAACCTAATTAGCACAAAATCAGTAATTATTTCGTACCTACTGATTAATTATTTGTCAGCAATTAATATGTACAATGAAACGAATTGTAAGCGAATATGGACACAGAAAATACTTACGATTTAGTTCAAAACCAGTCATTAATACCTGAATGACCGGAATTCTAGATAGTAAACGAAATGAACTGGAAAAAGTAAGCAGGCTCAGTGGGTTTCAATACCTATAATTATTTGACTGTTAATAAATAAAAAACTTATTATCACTACATTTACATACATGTAAATTTCTTTACTGGCAGCCCTAGCGGAGTGAGGCAGGTACCGTGGCGAAGTCATTAGCAGTAATGGCTGATCCACTCCGTGCCGTCAGATTTAGTGCGGTTATCCGTATGTACAGTAGATACAGCTTTATATATCGGATGTACGATATTATGTATCAATGCTAATAAATTATAGTACTCGTACCTTGTTGGTAGAGTTAAGTTGAGACATTTAATATCTATTTATTGTATGACACATGTCATGTTCCTAAATGATCTGTATTTCGAATCAACTTTAAAGAAAGCTTGTCTGTTTCACTCGTGCTAGAAGGTTTGAAAACCGTATGAAACTTGTCATATTTTGAATACGTTCTGGAATAATACAAAGGCATGAAAATAAGACATGAAAATCCGAGAAACGCGGTAGAAACCGGGGGAAATCATACCTATATTGTGAAATATTCTGCTATTTGCATTCTTCAAAAACCACCATCTTCAAACCCTACTTTTTGAGTCTTCTGACTTTCCCCATAGTTAATATCTTGCCATGTTGGGATAGACTTCCACTGTAGGTAAATTCATGCACAGTTTACATAACTCATTCAGCCGCTGTAATTTCGTAGCCTCAATAAAATCCGTAAAATAAACTAATAATAAATTTGAATACACCTGTTAATGGCAACATTATACAAACGTTAATAAAGCGCTCATCAAAAATAATAGACAACAAACAAATCAATTACGGTAATAGCATTTTCATAGCTGGCAACACATCACATTGTGTTCGGAATGAAAGGGAACTCATTACCGGTAATGGGCATAAATCTACTCTCCGGAATGTAATTTTACTGACCAATTTTAGTAATTACCTTTTAGGCTTTGGACATGCACTTATTACACTACAAAAATGGACATACGTAGGGATATGTAGTTTAATAAAAAAACACTGTTTAGGGGCCTTTTTTGTATATTTGAATTTTTAAAACACGCTGAGCGTTATTTAAATTGTAAATTATGGGTATATCAAGAATTATTCAAAAAGTTAATACCAAAATTTGAAATTGCTCTATTTTGTATACTGGCAATAAACTCGGAGTTAAACCATATCTCATTACCATACCACATAATTCTAGCTAAATATATAAACTTTCTACCTCGTCCAAAACAATACGATTTAAGAGGGTTCAAATCTCCATACGGGTTCAACCCCTCAGTAACTGCCTTAGGGGGAGAGTTGGGCAAGTCAGGCTATAACCGTAATTCACCCGTGTCATAAAAACTAAGAAACATTGTGCCGCAAAAGTATTATAATAAGATCCGTGGAGTCTACGGCTAGGAATGCGGCTGTCGAAACGTTTGTTTTGCGATTTTGGTGGAATCTTACGTTTTTGATATTTTTTGCTTTATGATGTATATTTTGTTTGAACGATTGATTGGTATAGTCTTTGACTTTCACAGACATATTAAAAATAACTTTTTTATTTTCGGTTGCAATAATAAACTATTTTTTTAAAAAACAATACCAGTAACAGTGTTGAATATACTTAAAATCTTCTTAAAATATTAAGTCTCTTTGAGTAAATATCGATTATTATTAAGCTTGCCTTTTAAGTATGCATTGGTCGTTTAACATAGTAAAATTATTGATTTCAATATGTGTAAAACTAGCGGTTCTCCTACACCTCACCCTGTAGTTGAGAATTTTCACTTATTCCCCCCTCACCCCACTCTTCCCACATACATGCAAATCACCCAGTTTCCCTCGTATTACTCCCCAACCTCCCCATTTTACGATCGTTATAAAGAATGTAAGACAAATTTCTTTAAAATATAGTTCTCTAAAATTTATGGACGTTTTGTTTTTGATAGAAACTTGTTTTGGTTTATTTTAATGGTAAAAATATTTATATCTACAGTTATAAGTACAGGAATAGTAGATACCTTTTTTTATAATGTAATATAACAACTTTCAGGTTATTCGATGTTGACAATATCATGAAGCTTAAAAGAATCGATTCCCATTTGTTATTCTTATCAATTACAAAAAAACAAAATAGAAATACAATGCCTGGTGTAATCTAAAACAGATCAAGCATATATCCAAAAAATAAATTAGTATCTGATATAATTTCGGTGGAAAATCTTAGGAAGATCCGATGACAATTATTAATTACAGTCGAAATCGATATAAGTCGAAATCGAGTGTAGTCGTCTAAAATAAGGTTTTGTGGTTTATGGAAGAAACTTCGAAATAAACTAAATAGTAAAAGAGTTCTAACATAATATCCTCATCCCACACTGAATGTAAAGGCATTTTACCTATCTTTTTGATAGCAATTTAGATATCATTAAAATTCTATAATTATTTCTAACTGACGTTACGAAAAGCACTCGTGTATGAGATTTATTTGCTTTTAATAAATAGTACATGATATATTGAAGCACGCTACGGTAACGAGTGAACTTTCCACATAACTCTATTTGTGACATCAATATCATATCGTAAATAACCATCTCATTTACATAAAAACACTTTGTTAGACACGACTCCTTATATACTTAAACATTGTCATCTTATATAATCTAGAAACTATCTTAAAGAAAAGTCGCAACTGTCCCATTCTAATTTATATAGCTCGACTCCTCTAACGTACAGGGAAAGCCATCCAAGCGCGCCGATGGGCGGAGCTTACAATATATCCAGGCTTACTAGAGCTCTGTTAATTCGTACGTTTTCCATTCGCAGACGAATTTTCCGTGGGAATAGAAATGGGAGGCAGCTCATGTTGGGGTGGTCGGTCTATATATCGCCTGAGTGCACATTGGCTGATTTAGGCCACTCCCATCTGGAAAATGCATTTCCAAGATTGCTATGCAGATGGTATTCTGTACAAGAATGGAGGTTCTGAAAAGTTTCGCATGGATTTGGCGGGTGGCGTCGGTTTTGTAATGCCAGTTTTTAGGGTAATGGCAGACGCATTCATGTTGTTCGTGCGGTTGTAAGCACGCTTTTTGCCGATGTGACTTTTAGGCTTTGAAAGGGAAGCCTGGATTAGCTAATTATGGTTCTTTCAATGGTATACCTAACAGCATCAAGTAGATTTTCATGGAAATTAATGTTTACCTATACAAATAATTGATAATAATTAATGATTCCAACTCATTTGAAGTGTTTCTATTATGATGTTAAGCAAAAATATTTATTTATCTTTTGAATATCATACAAAATGCCTCGAATCAACATGCATATAGTTATATTTCCTAATAGAAAATTGCAATATTTTCAATTAATAAAATAAACGCCTAAAAGAAATCACGAAAATTTCTTTAAAAAATCCTAATGTAGGTACGACTTTCATCTAATCAATCAAAGAGTTCATTAACCTCAAATAACAACAATTGTACAAAACATAATTTTATACGAAGCTACATCAATAAGGGGCTTACTGGCGTGAGTAACGAAGTGTGGTCGCAAATCGCATCAGTGCATTGTTGTGTGCGGTTGCACATCTGCTCAACGGCTTATGAACTTAACTATATTACATATATAAACCGCGAGAATGTCTGCCTATGTAGCAACTAAACTATAAATACACCCTGTGATCATGGGAGAAGAAAATTTTACATTGTAACTATTCTCTGGCGGATTCATTGGAGTATGTAATAAGTTTGTAATATCTAGTAGTGTAACCAGGTAATATCTATACCATACTAATTTAAAATTTATTTCTATATACTCGTAGTAGGTGCTATATAGATAGGTATTTACTTAATATTGGGTAACCGCATCTTTCTGCATGTGACATGAAATAGGTAGATGGGGAAAATCATTTTGTTTTCTTAGAAAAATCGAGTACCTACCTACCTAGAGTACCTACTCCAATGACCATTGGATGCAAACGGGCTAGGCACATTTCGAAAATCTAGATATCCAATCTGCCTTTATCACTGTTCTTTGACCATTCATTATCTAGGAATACTTAGATAGTTGGTACCTAATACTGAACGACTACAATAGTTAATTAATTATTGCATGCGGTGATACTATTATTTTATTTACCGTTTAGTGCTAAGTGTAACATACCTACATGTGATAAATCTATATACCAACTTACGTTTTTTAGACGCTACTGTGACACAAGTGGCTTAGCCCTAAATAAAATACGGAAGATGAACACACAACAACAAACTAATAATGTTATGATTACCTAGACAACATTCAGAGGTCAAGGACA
This sequence comes from Thyatira batis, assembly GCA_905147785.2. Lineage (NCBI taxonomy): Eukaryota > Metazoa > Arthropoda > Insecta > Lepidoptera > Drepanidae > Thyatira > Thyatira batis. Next base: position 5,309,793 of record LR990504.1, on the reverse strand, counting down.
TCCCCGTTCACAATACAGCTCCTTCATTTAATATGTCCTTCATAATACATCCATTTTAATAACAATACGTAGCTATACAATGCTCATCGCCCGGCGTTGCTCGCTCTGCTGGGTTTCAATCCCATCGTACTCGTTTTTACTCCCGTTCAGTTTCCACCCGACGTCACCGCATTATTGTAGGAAATGAAAAGATTTCTTGTCCATTTTTTCTGGAGCGACGGATTAGTCTGCGGGAGCCATCTTTGAGGGTTTCTGGCTTATTAATATTTCGATGGGATGTGGGACATACATTTTTTTGTTGCAATATGCAGATATTTTGAAAACCTATCAATTTGGTGAAAACTCGAAAATAACTATTTATGTCGAATAAGCATCTAAGCGATTAGTTTTCTCATGGTAGGTATTTTAATTTAGATAGGTATAACAAATACCTACAAGGCTGTGGTTGAATGTGCGTTACAATTAAGTTTATTGCCAGGTAAAGGCTTAGTGTAATATAACATTTATTTGTTAGGTATCTGCTCCCTGGAATTTAAAATATACATAATAAATATACTAGAATGTCTATGATAGGTAAATGTGTCAGAGAAACACACGTTGCAATTTAACTATTTTCAGTGAAAATCATATTTATTTTAAGAAGTGTAAATATACTGGGATATACTGGGACATTTTTCACACACGGCCAATCTGATTCCAAACTAAGCAGAGCTTGTGATATGGTAACCAGATAGCTGATATACTACATATAATACTTTTAAATACATACTTATATAGATATTTACATCCAGACACAGGACAAACAGACACATTTATGCATACAAATGTTTGTCCTGGGTGGGATTCGAACCCACGACCCGCGGCTTGAGAGTCAGGGTCACTAACCACAAAGCCAACCGGGCTGTCCAAGTGAAAGTATATTTTTTATCTAAACGTATCAAAATATCAACAAAAAACACAGTAAACTTCTGCGTAATCCATCTTAAAAACTAATGCAAAATTTTAACTGAACCTATTTTAAATCGGACACGTGCCGTTTCGGAAACGAACCCGCACTAACGTACGGACGGACGGACGTCATCTATTACACGCCTGTATCGCAGTATGGCAATCTATAAATCGTGTGGGGGATATTTTTGAATTCTATTTACCTACCATTTTATAGTAGGTACTTGTAAAGTCAATGTTGCACCATAAAAAAAATTGGCTCATAATAAAAACGTCTGAAATCGATATATGATTGCTATGTAGAAGATATTTTTGTTAGTAAAATAGCCTATTTGAAATAATATTTCTATTTATATAGCTTTAATTATTTAAAATGCATACACGATGGCACTATAGATAAATTGATTTCAGATAGATATTACAGTGTAGGTACCTATTGGATTGATTCAGATGATCTTTCTAACTACTTACATACCTACCTACCTAAAAAAAAATGTAATAAACATTATTTTTTTTCGTTAGAATTTTAAAATTCCTAGATCTTTCACCTAAAACTTTATGGGTATATGATATTGAAGTTCAAAATAAACTGTCCAAGTAGGTACTTTATCCGTCCCCACAGCGGGACGGGCGTACCTACTTGCATTGTCATTCAAATTACACCCGGAGCGGACGCGTCCCGACACTTTACTACGGAAAATTTAAATAATAATCACGTTCAACACCATGTATTATCATGCAATATTTGTATGTAAGAAAATATAATTATAATGTTTTGATATATAAGTAACCAACTTTATTTTATTTTGAAAACATTTTGTCTTGGTTCTAATTAAGTAGGTACAACAGGTAGGTACAAAGTAAAACTATCTAAACACAAAAGCTCAATAAAAAGACGTTATATTTTTCTGTATGAACACTGATGTGTCTAAAAGTAAGGAATTGATTTTGACGATTCCTTATTATTTTTAAAGTTTGTGATCATTCTTATATGTATAAATGTAGTTTAATCATGGACCTTAGTACTAAGCCCAATTCGTTGTTACACTAGTGGAAGATTAATTTATGTCAATATTTAGGTATATGGTTTAGGCATCCGTCTTCAGTTATTATTAAACGTGTTTGTTTAATAACGTACATGACTCCAAATTCTATTTAACTCAATTCAAAAGCCATCATAACAAGCGCTTACAGACTAATTATATTCAAAACTGTTATTTTAAAAGCTATAAAATATTTATGACACTTTATAAATACTACAAAATCCAATGAACAAAACGCACCCCCGCGGATCGCGTCATGTATAATAGCACAATTCAAAATATGTATTTTATCACGATGAGTGATATGACACTTTGAAGGCGTTGCGAATTATAATTGTATATTCCTACAACATTAAAACAACCATCAAATAAAATATTAGACGTCACTATGAGTATGAAAATAGAGTTCAAATTTCGAAATTATCCTGTTGGACAGTGGAAAAATTATATGTTGCATGTGTATGATATTTTATTGTGTTTTTAACACTTCGCCCCTGTTGTAGCGATGTAGGGTGTAACTTAGGGTAGTTTGCACCCTCACTGATTAGCGTTCTTAATCTATGGGGGATGATAGGACGGTGGTATTCAATCATTGCAATTTATAGATATTAAAAGTAATATCTTAAATAATTTTACTATTGATTTTTTTTTACCGAAAACCAAAAATATCTCAATTACTGAAGTAAAAAATTATCTTAAAATGTGTTATTGGAGAACTTGGAAAACAATAATTATGTTGACCATACTTCAATTCCAATAATATTAAAATCCTTTTAATTACCGTTGCTCGATTATACTAATAATGAAGAACATAACTACGACTTTTGTTATTATCTATAGACCTAAATAAACTTATTCTTGGTTTATTACATAAAACCATCCAGTTATTCAATAATATTTCGCATGTTTATTTAACATCTTAAACTGTTGCTTAATGAACTACCATGGGGCTTGTTCGTAAGCTTATTTGCCGACATGTTCATCTCATTATTGTCTGTCTGTGTATAAACATGCTCAATGTGATCAAACATTAGATGAAATGTAACTATTTTAAAGAACACTAATAAAATAGAGTTTGTAAACTACAAACATTAAAGTTGAGTTCTAAAATAAATAGTGGAAATAAAATACGTATGAATTATGTAGGTACTATAACTTTTATGTGCATATATCAGCAGGTCGTTCGTACAGATTACCAAAGTACAATACATTATGTAGCTCCTGAGTCTTAATGCTGTTTCAAGTGAATAGGGAATGAAAATATTACTTCAAATTGGAGAAAACTAATTCGACTTGCATAGATACATCATGTTCATCATTATCATGTTAGGTAAGTTATGTAAAAGCAAGATAATAAATTATTCCTTAGTAGGTTGTAATAACAGTATATGTAAAATTTATTAATACTATTGACCATTTGCGAAACAATCTGGGTTTGTTTTCATGAAATATATCTGAAAATTAGGAATGCAGTGCGGTGTAACTGTACCCACAACGTACCTAATCTTTTGAGAAATAATAATTTAAGTTGGCTTAAATATTACTGTATAATTATCGTATCTTCTTGTTGCTAACTAAATGATATTAATAAAATAGATGCTATAAAGACGATGGTTTTCGTTTTTCCATAGTAAGTAGTCAGCCCCCATAACCAGCACATAACTAAATACCTCAATAACCGCAGTCATTAACCGCAATATTTTCCGAATCGTCGTTAAATTGCATTCGGATATATCCGCGACATTACTCCGGGCGGATGCGGTGCGCGCGCGCCGGAACCCGGAGTCCATCCATTGTGCGCCGTGACGTCACTTCCGTCTCGCGAAACTGTTACTGCAGGGGAGCTTCATTATCTAGAGATTAATAGATTTTACATTATTTATGTAACTATAGGTAGATACTATTATTTTATTAGGTTATAAATAAAAATATAAGCGAAACCAGATCTCAGGACTGTGAGCTCTGGTTTCGCTTATCGTTAAAGTACCTACTATCATGAAATAACTACCATTCCTAGGCTAATCTGTGACAAGAAATATAACAATGAGATTAACAATTAATATATCACTGTAATAAAAGCATTACGAAATGGTTTTCAGTTTATAACTTGAATAAGAGGTGCAAATCTGTCAAAATATTTGTTTCTTACAAAAAGCAAATCTGAAACAACGTAATTATTTCTTCAATTATATTGTGAGGATGATGTTTTGTGTATGTTATGTATCATGTAATAAAAGCATTATGAGCAAATTTAAAACTATAATGTTTTCGTTTCTCTTACAATATAACAAGTGTATAAAAATAACAAGATAATAAACCGCAGCGCTATTCAGAAAGTAACAAAGCGATCTCAACTCTATTTCGTCGCGGCTTACAAAAATTCGATTCAGAATTCGAATTGTAAAAACCGCGATTTGACACGCACCGATCGCGCGTACACCCACAACAGAACAAGTGCAACAATGACGTCATTAGCCACTTTTATACGTTAACAAATATAATTTTAACACTAACATACCCTTAACACAATGTGTTAAAGGCTAAATTTAAATCAAAAACGGCAAAATGATTGGGGGTGTAATTTGTGCGGTGTATGAATTTAAAAATAATAATACGTCATCACTCAGTCCCTCTGTCTTTTTGATTCAGTGTTGCGTTATGTACGTTACGGTTGTATGTTGATTTTGATGGTTAGGTAGGTGTGTGCGTTTGTTTTCAATGTTAGACACGTCATGATTTTTCTATTAAATATTAATATTTTTGTAATGAATTTGTGCTTAACTAAATATTGTTAATATTGACGTCTTTTACAATATGTAGCAAACATTTTGATCGCATGTAAAAAAATAAGCAGATACAAGATAATAAGTACTGATGAATCAATTCCACTAGAATCTCTCGAAAAAATCTTACTGAATCTAGTTCCTATATAGTTCTTATAAGAAAACTGTCGGCACAATGGAAACACCCAACAAAATCCAATGGCCACATTCACGCGTGAATTTAAATCTCGCCCCGGGTGTTAGGAAGCTGTGATTTGTGGTTATTTACCGCGGTTGTTAAGTTTCCATTTTCGCCGGCCACTCGTGCGGAAGCCGCGACGATTTCGATGCGTATTCCGTTTTTAATTTTACAGAATAGGTACGCGGGGCGGCGTTATTGTGCCTAAATGTTGTAGCGACAATAGAGCGAATTATTCAGCTGATGGTTTCGGATTTGACTCGCTGGAAGTAATGATTCATTCTTTGGACTCCGTCGAGCATGTTGCTCTTGTTTCATATTTTAAATTTTTATATTAAACTTATTCAGATGACTGATATGTGGGATTGGGTGTGGTGTGCCCGAGAGGCAGCCAGAGTCAGCGATGAATGAAAAAGTGATTAGCATAAGAAAGAGCCAGTTTTATTCATAATTATGATTGAAGTACCTATACGTATAGTAGGCAGTCTATATATGTAGATTGGTATATGTGTGCCTAAAAATGTAGGTTTAAGAAGCATTAGTAACCGTACTAAATTAATTGAAATAAGAAAAGAAGTGTTGTCTTAACTATAAAAAAAATACTTTTGATAAGTAAGTACCTAATTGTATCATGTATTAATATAATATTTCCATAACGAGCATTTTCTTAGTCATCATAAGCACATTATTCTAATTACGATATAAAACAGACACAACTCAAAAATAATCCTTCAACTTAGTTAATTCATTATACCAAAAACGATTTATTAACGCCATCCGCATAGCAGAATTCAAATCAAATAATCCAATCAAGAACTCAGCGAGACAATCTCGAGGGTACCTATCTACTCTTCGTATTTCTGAGTAAGAAATGTGAATTTTCCCTCTGAGCCAAAAAACCCTTTTGTCCAAACAAGTTGGTGCCACGAGCAAATGTCACGGGGTGAAGCGTGCCGTGGGCCGTGACGGCCTCATTGGAAATTCACTTGGTATCTGCCGAGAGCGCACGCACTGGCTTCCTAACACGCCGCGTTTTATACCACACCACTGTTTTTAAAGCTTTTGAATAAAAGACGCTAGTAATGTTTAAGATATTGTTATTATTTGGGTTAGGTGGCTATTTTATTTCAGAGCTGGCATCATTGCGAGCATGCTAGGTATATTGTGATCGACACGTAAGTTAGATTGTATTTTTAAGTATTTTATTTTTATGCAGTTGTAAAACGAGTGATAAAGCAGAAATCTTGCAAACACGTTGACGAAATATAAGTAGGTACCTATGTAAAAAAAAAACTCATATTGGTTTGTCAATGCCCTTATTATGGGTATCAATTGAAAGAGCTTTAAGAATATAACATGATGATAATAATATTTTGCTTAAATCTAAAGATTGTTAACAAAAACGGAATCGATTAATAGATTAAAGTATAGATTAAGATTATAGATTACTAAAAGAAAAACCATTTTATAGACATAAAACATAATGCGGTTTTTCCCCCAGTGCGTACTTAAACAGAGTGAAATTTGCATAGCGCTCCCCAAGAAACCGGCGGAGACTTTAAATCTAGTAAATTTACTAAATCTAGGCTTCAACTGATTCAACGTTGGTCCCAGACGGCGCTCTCTGCCATAGAATAATATTTTTGTGACCAGAATTGTACATGGACTATACATAAGTAGGTATAATATGAATTTGGAAGTCATTAAAAGTATATGTTCTGCCTAGCGTAGGCAACAAATTTAATCATAGGTAGGTATTTAAGTTTTCTGCATTTTTGCCATTTTCCATAATCATTGAAGTATTTTATACGTATGATTTTTAGGATGACTTTGAGTAGTTTCGATTCCCTAAGTTCAACAATTCAGATAGATAATACAAATATGTTGTTCGCCTTGACCGTTGATAAATAAAATAATTAATTTCATTAGGTACTTTTTTTCATTTACATGCATGTAGCAAATACTTACCCAAATTAACCTTAGCTTTTTGAAATAACCATAGACCTAAATCCTTTTAAAAATAAGTTATCATAAAATACAATACTTATTAGGTACCTCTGTGTGAATCTATTCTTTGTAAGTCTTTTAGCATTTTACCTGAATATTTGTTCTGTTCGGGGTTTAGATAAATTGATTCGCGATTCGATTTGTATTTGACGAGTCTTCTGAGAATGCTCCCTTAGAGCAATAGTTGCATTTCCTCGCACAGTAGTTTACTTTAAATGGTAAATAGTTTGATAAGTAGGTACCTAACTACTGAATTCTGCTTTTATATTACTATTAGAACATCTTGTAATGCCTTAGGCAATTTAATGAAATATTTTTATTAATATGTTCAAACTAAACTAGTTTAATGTATCAATAATTAAAAAAACATATTTTTATTATAGTAAACTTAAATAAGCAAATAGGTAAAACAAACGCCATCTAGTTGAATATGCTGAAAGCTGTTTCAAATATTTAGACCGTAATAAATACCTACCTAAGTATTATGGATAGTTTCAGTTGGCTCATTAAGTATTGCTTATTTTATTATTATTATGTTATTACTTAGAACCTAAAATTTAAATATTTACTTTGACGGTATATGCTGATTTCATGTTATCGTATAATTAGTACTTTACTTATTTCTTATAATTGTAGGACCATACGAGTCCCATAAAATTTTCCTTTTACTTATAAAAAAGAAACTAATTTGAACATTACCCAGCAATACATAAAGTTGAAAATGGTTAAAAAGATTTTGTGTTATTCCCATTATTTTCGCAGGATACACCTAAAGCTTGTTTGAATTTCCGAGTGTCTCTCGGAACACAAAGGCTTGTTGTTTTTAAATTACAAAGAAAATATTGTGACGAGAATCATATGCGAACACTTGTTATTTTTAACATTCCCATTTTATTGTAATTATTTTTGAAGTGGGACTGCGAATTTGCAAAAATGTAGGTAGGTACGCGACTGTTTTCAAAGGTTGGCAATGTGTAAGTACCATGGTACTTACTATTTGTCTTTATAATTATGATGGAAATCTTTTTGAGGATCACGTGAAGAACTCGATATAGTATAATAATTAACTTATTAGGTACCTACACGAAGTGTCATTTTAATGTTACGTGGGAATGATTTTGTTGATGCTTCAGATATCACGGCAAAGCCATACTAGTTAGGTTTATTTAGATACCTACCCAGGTACCTAAAATTACCCGCCTGCGGTTATGTTTTTTAGGTAGATTTTTTTTACAGTAAAAGCCGTTAAACTTTTTCATTTCACAGAATTATTACTCCGTTTCGACTACCAAATATGAACATGCGCAAATGAATACCAACTTAATGTAATAAAATTATCATTAACACAATAATACCTATAAATAATAGCATCAAAGTTAACTAGAAGTGCCTTGGGCGGGGACAATCAGAAGTACAAACGAGATCAAAATAAAAATCAAATTAGGTAGACGCAGTTATTGCATAAAGGACCCCCCCCCCCCCCTGGCCTCTGGTCGGCCCTTATTGCGTTAGTCATGAGGGTTGTGACTCCAACATACTAATTATAATCCTGTACCTACTTGTGTGTTTTCTGTGCGAATTTTTTGTGAGATAACAATGGCCTACTAATATTAAAATGCGAATTTTTGTTATAACTACTTTTACGGTAGAACAGTTGAAGGCATATGGATAAAATTTGGCACAGAGTTAGAATAAGTATAATTTAGAATACAAATAATACATAGATAGATATATAACACTATTTATAACTAGCTATAAGGAAATAGTTTACACATAACGGCGAATCTGATTCCAAACTAACCAGCGGTTTTATTATGGAAGCCAGATAGGTAAATATTTACTTTATTTTATATTTTTACACCCAAATATTTTCATACACACAAATGTTTGTTCTGGATGGAGCCCGCGACCAGCAGTGACTTTACTTACCTTCATTCATCTCTGCCTTGTAAGCCAACCTCATGTAGAAAGCTAACTCGATAACAAATACAAATAAACAAACTTTTTAACTATAACAAATAGGTATAAAAAAAATAAAGCAGGCCACATTATTATTGCAAATAAAATATCGAATCAATCTCTTCCATTTACAACCGCAACTTGATCATATTACCAAAAACGCATCGCGGCCCCATCGAAATAATGAATTTATACACAAGTTCCATGGGTCGCGGGTGGTCGACCACAGTTGTACAAAAACTGGATGAGTTTATTTAAAACAACATAGTTATACTACTCACATATAGGCTTACGTAAGTATCGTCACCACACTACATATAATTAATATATAAATATATAATTAAAAAGTACGGCTTAAAATATGTTGTTCAACACAAAACTCGAGAACGGGAAACATACGTAAAAGTCTTATTGAATAAGGAACTACTTTATCGAGAGAAATATATGGCTAAACGCAAACGGCTCTATAGATTTGTCAATTTTTGTCTCGAAAAATTTGTTAAAGTTTCATTTATTTCTTCACAATATTTACAGTTCTTACATATTTTGTCACTAGATATCTCTGAGACGCCGCGATGGTCTATTTTAGCGCTTCCAGATAAAATTGTTTGTGGTCTGAAGCCCAACAGGGCAGCATTGGGGCCTGGGGGTTGGGGGTGGTCTAGGGGGGCAAAGACAATGTGGAACTAGCAGTTGTAATCAGGTTAGCGAACAATTTGCCTCTCTGGCCATGCGCGATATATGGCGCCGTAATCTGCCCCGAGCCGCGCCTTCTGCTCCTCCACAATCGATTTTTTTAAGTTCTGTAGTTCCATTTCGATTTATAGTGAAGCCGTTTTGGATTATGATACCCTGTAAATAGGGAATTTTGTTTCGAAATTACTATGAACCTTGAAACTTTAATTTAAACTTTGAAAGTGTGTGATAGTGTTTAGATGTAGGTAATGATGTTTAATTGGAGTCAAGAATAAATTAAACATTTTTAGGCACTATGTAACTCTCTTAATCATCACAATTAAGGTATACTTTTACCTTTTTGGTAGGTGCAGGTCATTAGAAAGATGAACGTTTTTAATAATTGTGTGAAACTAATAATATTGTAACAAAAATCAATGTCATAGCTCATTACCATCGTGAAACTGCGACAAATCCGTCGAGATTGAGTCGTCGGCTGGCGGCGAGCGGCGGGCGGCGTTGCGCGGGCGCAAGCAATTGTGACCAATCGCGTTAATCCGCCGCGTGTGGCGGTCGCGTGGCGCGTCTGTAGCCGACGGGTGAACCTCGTTAATTATTACAAATAAATAAGAAGATGAGTTCATAATATTTCGCTGTAATTGTTTAGCTACATAAGTATTGCGCTTCGTCCGTGTAAGGGCGTAAAGCCATAAGCGGATTACTTTATAGCCCTAATTTAAAAATATAAGTACTAGATAATCGCACCGATTTTTATGCTTTTAATAAAAATGATGATAGCCTTAGCCGTAGCCTTGGTGACGGAAATCATGGATTTGACTTACTTATGGTTGCCATCCGTCCGGGTTTCCCCGGATTTGTCCTAGTTTAGAGGGCATCCGGGGAGCGTCCGGGGAAGGTTTCATTTGTAGACCGGGATTTAAAAAATAAATAAATTTGTAACAAATTGCAGTATGATTCTGTTTTGTTAAAATAATGAATGAATAAAATAACAGGCCAAGAGCGTGTTAGGACACGTGCAGTGTAGGGTTCCGTAGCTAGATAAACAAAATTCAATTTTTTACGTAGACATATACAATTTACATAAACATTTTTTTTAATATTGAAGTGGCAACGAAATGGTTAAAAGTCGTATTCGGTTGATTATTTGATCTTTTTTACTTGGCCGACTATAACTCGTTAACCTGTTAAGCCAACTTAGCCGTGATAGTTTTCCTTTTAAATTCATCAATATGCTACCAGCCTGATTTTTTTCACAACTCTACAAACAATGGTTTAGTTTTTAGAGGGGAGGACACATGACTGTAACTAAAATTTCAGTTTAAAAGCTTAATATTTCGTAAACGAAACCCTGAACCAGAAAGCGTTCTAAGCAAACCTTTGCTATTTTTTAATAAGCTATCCAACGATATGCCACACTATAAAAATAAAGAAAAAAAAATATTTTCTTCCCGGATTACGTGTATGGGAGGTACCCTCAAAACATTTTTTTTTCAAGATTTTATGTTTCAATTTTGTCGACGCTGTTAATATTTACTACCATACCAAATTATAGCTCTGTAGTATCAACCGTCTCTGAGATTACCCGCGGACGGACGGACGGACGGACATGGCGAAACTACAAGGGTTCGTAGTTAACTACGGAACCCTAAAAAGGTGACATGACATTTTCAACTGTTTTTAATTACATTGAATAATATGATTAAAAGATCTTGTTGACATGTCCGGCTTTCGGACTCTAAAATCCGGGGTTTTCACGCGTCTTGTCCTGTTTTCCAAATTTTAGAGATGGCAACCCTAGACTTACTCCATATCAGCAGGCTAGACATTTTATTGAATTTTTCGGTCAGCTAGAAAAAAATAAGTTTAGTATGCAGTATGCACTGCAAATTCTGTAATAGGCGGGAACGGAAACCAGCTAGTAAAGTACAATATAGACAGAGAGTCCAGAACCTGACCTGTTCACTGTTCAAATAAAATTCTGATTTCATTTCCTTCCGCTAGAATTGACATAACATCTATTTATTTTTATTCTAAGAAGTAAACCATAGCGTGTGGAATCAACCAGTAAATGCCATCTATGGAGTACCGGCTCAATCTAACTCGTGGTTATTTGTGGGTTGTTTATTAAGTTGAGAATTCGAGATTTTATCAATGAAGATATAATTTGTATACAATAAAAAATTGCTACAAATATCATGGTACGGTAATGTTAAGTATAAGTTAAGTTAGTATAAGTTATAAAACCAGTTGTTGCAAGCATATTGTATTCTATAAAAAAAACATTATTTTTTACATAAAAAAATAACATTAACAAACACAATAGTTTTATTATTCGTGTGAAATGTTATATTATGTTGGCACGCGACTTATAATGGTTTAATACGTGTATTAAATCACAAGGGGTACTAAAAACCCATGCAGACCAGTGGGTGACATTGATATCATAATCAAAATATGAAATGATATTTTTCGGGGTCGATTGTACCCTTGAGAGGGATTTGTCACCCCGTGTGTGTTTGTTTTAATGATATAATTAATTTGTTTACTTTTTTGCATGCAATGTAAAATATGCGTTAATTTGGTACATTAATATTAAATGAGTCTAATTTATATTTTACTAAAGGTACATTTTTGTAATGTTCATCAATTCGGTTCTCTGTTCTGAAGCGTTAGGCGTATTCTGTTATTATACGTAAAATTTTATTTGTATTTCGAATATTCTTTTCTGCTTTTGCAATTTCGGAAATCATCAAGCCCAAAGCAATGACCCAGCCCTAAGTCAGTCCCACAATAATGCAGTCCAACCTATTGTGCGGCCAAGTCTGTACCAGACGCCACTTCTCTGTTCGCACGCCGAAATAAAAATTCGATAAAAAACGGCGGGCATACACGTGCCGACGCATTATTCGGTAACCGTCGGGGGCGGTATTAAACCATTGAAGACAACCCTTATATTACTCCCCTCACTACGTTCCAAATTCAAATCCAACTCTTCGTATATACATTTGGTTTTCGAACGATACTATTCGAAGAACTATTTTCTCCGATGCATCGAAAAATAGGTTTTATTAATGTAGCATAAAGTTGGAAGTTTATTGTATACAAAGTTTTGTAGGGTTATCAGAAGATTTTCCTATTTATTGGTGGGAAAGGCCGCGTGTCAGATCTAACACTAGTTTTAATATTTTCGGTCGCGTGGCCGACACGCGCACTTCTTTGGTAAAAAACTGGACGAGAGTAATTCGCGTTTTATTGTCACATTCTTCTTGTTAAATGTTATGGCTATATTCTACTATAGGTTTTTTGCGGTTATTGGGCGCGGGCGTTGGTTGGTCCGTCATTAGTAAATTGGCTGATTTTGAATAGCACGTTAGTTTGATTTAAGAACGCCGAATTTTAAATGATGAACCCGATCGAAAGATATTATCTTACGTTTGAAAAACACTTAAGTACATTTAAATTTGAACTTATTTTTTAACTGACCTAGGGTAGGGCGGGTCTATTTGAGAATTTTTTAGTTAGCCTGAAGTAGAAGTCTCAATGCGTCATTACGCGTCTTGATGGATTTGTAATTTATCCTTAGGTATACAAAAGAGACATAGTCATTTATTTCTTATAAGTTAGATTTAAGAGCTACAGTGGTTTAAATGCAGAAAGTAAAGTATGCTCAATGTACCCCTTAGGTGAGGTAAGTTAAGCAAGGGTATAGGGTACGTTAAGCACTTAGAATGTCTAGCCAAACCATGGGTTCAATGTTAACTAAAGATAAGAGAGAGAAAATGTAAAGATTACATCAATTCTCTTAGGCTCTTCTCAGTAAAAACTACTATCAGAACCGAGTATTACCTAATAGTGACTATTCATAAGTCCTTTATTAAGGTCAATTTGAATAAAATTTATTTAGATATTTTTTGATTTTGAATTCATTTCAATTAAATAGTTTTAACAATACATAACATTTATTACAAACTATGCTTATAAATATTGTTCTTGTAGAGTTCCAGTCGTATAATGACGACAACTAGCGCCATCTATTGTCAAGGACCCACATACCTCTAACGCAAGGGCTGTCAACTATGTAACACAGAAATATATTTTTAAAATGCATGTGCCTCATTTCCGGGCGCGTGCCGATGCATACAACCGGACATCATTTATTTTATGAATGGACTGTATTTTATATTTTTCTTCGAGATCCAAAGAGCAAGTGGCTTATAAATTTATTAAAAACAAAATAAAGGGTTTGGTGACATTATTATTTTTTGACTTAAGATAGATTTATATTTATAGCAAACGACTTTGAACGATTTTATTATTAGTTTCTTATTATTCAAGGCATTAGTTTTTATTAAAAACATGCAAGTATTAAGACCATATAGCATCACAGACAAAGCAAAGTATTCTAATAGGAAAAATCAAAACAACCAGAAATAAGGCCATTTAGAAACTACTACTGCCATCTATCGACAATAATACTAAGACTTATGCTCATGTTCAAGCCACCCCCACGGGTTTAAAGGGCCTATTTCCGTCCACGTGCCGATAACAATACGATATGAAGACGATATTAAAGTGATACAATAAGCGACGTCATCGCTACGTCATAATATCAGATTATTTACACGGAGGGCAGGAAATTGGCCTTTTTATATTAACTATTGTTAGAAAGATTAAGTATTTTTAATGGTAATCTCTAAATCTACAATCACAAGTAAAAAACTATGTGTCGAATGCTATTCTATACTATCTAATACAAATGAGAGTAATGAAAACAATAGACAGACCATGCTCATAGAAGTATATTAAATATTCATAATAATAACTTATTATTACAATAAACAAAACCCATTTTCGCTTATCACTAAATCAAACAACATCATTCTTTTCACGAGCTCGAGTAAAACAAAAAATAAATAAAACAAAACACAATCGATAAAATAAAATTTCCCGATTCAGTCCGAATCTGACAGCGGAATACTCTCCTGAAAAGAAAAAAAAATGGTCGATATTAGTTTTATAGGAACTTATTGAGTAATTTAGGTAAATAAATACAAGTTTGAACCTCAAATTCCCCAATAAATATATCGGAGTCATCGGAAGGTGGTGGTTGATCGATGTGATCCACTGCCGTTATTTGAGGACCTAGTACAAAAACACTCATTAAAATTATTTACATTAAAATTGTAAATACTCCATGATATTAGGACCGCGTTAGGTAATCTTCGTAACTACACTACGAAAACTACGCAATAGACTACTGTCTGTCGCTTCTGTCCGTAAACATGGGTTGGATGAAAACCCCCGTAGCTAGTCATCACTACATATTATAAAACAAAGTCGCTTTCCGCTGTCTGTCTCTATGTCTTTAAAACTACGAAATGGTTTTTTTAATAGATATATTGATTCAAGAGGAGGGTTTTTATATTTAAAACATGCATAATATGTTAGAGAAACACTGACAATTTTGGAGGTTTCTAATGTGATGTATAAGCATTCCACCCGTGCGAAGCTGGGGCGGGTCGCTAGTTGAAGATACAATCTAAAATGGTAATTGATATTCCGAAATATATACCTATTGTTGCATATTAGTTACCTAACGGGATACACTCCATAGGTTCGAAGAGATCCATGGCGATGAGGTCCAGCGGCGGGGAGGGCGCCCGGGACGCTGCACGAGACATGATAAAATAAGGCAAGTATCAAAACATCAGCTAAAAATACTCGCATAAATGGATGCTGATAAGCAATAATGTGTCAACCCCCAAACATGGTTTTGAGAAAATTGCGTCTTATGATAATAATGCTTATGTGCTTTAAGATTTATGTTTCTTCTGAAGACTTCTATGTTTTAGATGACTTGAAACACTTTTGTAGAATATTAAATACGTGATGCATTACAAAAATATATTATCACCTTTGAATTTGACTTTTTGTGGGTCGACACATTATTGCTTATCAACATATAAATGATGAATAGACAATGAATCTAAAGTTTCTTACAATTCGTATTATTAATAAGAAAAGTAATAATTAGCAACACCTACCGGTCTCAAGTCTATCTTCGTATGAAGTGCTAGTCTCGTGGCGAGGCATACGAGGCAGTGAACAAGACTGCCCAGCGTGAGATGCCTCGTTACCGGTACAAGGCACTACGTTTACTTCACCAACTGAAATCGTAATTAAAAATATACCATTATTTATTATTAGAAATATCATCATCATCATCATATCAGGCCAAAGGACATCCACTGCTGAATATAGGCCTGTCCCATCGATTAGAAATATAATCTGGATAATTTACACAGGGTCAAATTCTAAGCTTGTAATATGGTATCCAGTTGATGTAACCTTTACTTACAATAGTTACACCCAGATTACAGGAAAAAACCGTCGTTTGGGGGTGAGTGGAAATCGATCTTTCGACATGGGAAATAAATGGCCAGTCAAATAAAAAATGTACTTTACTTGGCTCAAGGAAATTGATACTTACTATCAGCTGACATGGCGGTGTGATACGCATGATGTGGCTCTTCCACAACGAGATGCAGCCTCCCTCCAGGTTTGATTCTCGGTACAACAGTAGCGACTACCGGAACTCTTATTTGAACAGCCCCATTTATTTCTAAGCCAGTTGGTGTAGCGGACTCCTTGTAATAATGAGAAAATAAACAAATGATATATGTACTTACATAATATAAAACACAGCCTAAAAAATAAGAAAGAGTGAAGGATATAGGTATATAAGGAAGAGTAACTTGTATAGGGGTTATAAATTTACAAAAACTTAATTACTGGGAAGGAAGGAATTTATAATGTTTGTTTCGTACCGGGGATGAAATATCATCTTCTTTCTTCACCACAATCTTTCCACCAACTCTCAGATCCTCAGCAGTGGCAGGCACCAGCATCTGTTTGAAATTAAACTATTTAATTACAAAAATGACGAGTTATATTTTTTTTAGACTAGCGGCCCGATTGTGCTTCACATGGTCAGAAGAAAATTGAATTTAGCACACAAGTGATTCAAGAGCAACATTTAAACCTACCTAGGTATAAATATTGATAATTCTATCTAATGTTGAAAACCACATTTGAATGCGTTGCGTATTTATAGATCTAAGCGAGCGACTTTATTATATACTGTGTAAAGATGTATACTAACTTGCTTTCCTCCAGGTAGCTTCGTATCAATCACCTTTACTAGTACAGGAGTTCCTGTATCTGGTTTCAGTAACGCAAAAGGTGTTTGTTTTGTAGCCATGGCAACTTCCATATGGTAAGTTTTTATAGCATCAACTATGACACCATTTCCCATGGAACCCCATGGATTCTCATTGTTCCAGATGTCAGCTGGTTCGGACTTGGTAATTTCCCACGGTGAAGATTTAGGCCATGGCGATGATGGCGGATCTACTGATGGCAAATATGGTCCAACTGAAGACGACACTTCACAATTTTCAGCTTGAGGCCTGAAATATAAAACATTGTGCTTTTAGGTACTGTCCAGTCCATATAGTGTGTATTATTGAAACAAATACTAATGGGTAAAGTTTACTATGTAAAAAGTAAAAGTAAAACGAATCAAATGTTTTCATACTTTCTGTCCGATAAAATGAAATGGAGGAAGGCGAGGAAGATGATAATGTCAAAAAATTTTACCAACTCCCATGATATAGGCTGCTGATGTTCATTCTGAAGTGCAAATGGGACCAATGGCATAAAATGTAGTAAGACTTACCTGGTAGAACTAGTTTGTGGTTCAGAAGCCGTCCGAGGGACCCGCGGTGTATTCCTTTTAATCATATTAATGCAAGGGGTGTCATCGGGGTGTGCCTGGAGTTCAATTTATTTATTTTACTAGTTATTTAGTGGTAATTTTATATGATTTCTAAGCGTTGAATTTAGTATTACCTTGGTTTTATGGCAGACGAGGTTGGATTGCTGGTTGAACCCCTTCATGCAGATGTTGCAACGGTACGGACGCTCGTTGGTATGAGTGAAAAGATGGTTGCGTAAGTTACCTATGATAGAAAATATTTAGATTTGATTGTATATCAGTAGATTAAAAACTTACTTTAAACTAAGCGAAGCGAAGCTATTCTTACTACAGAATCTACTTTTAAGAAATAAGTACATAGAAAACAAATAAATGTCGCTTGGGTGGAAATCGAATTCAAGTCTTGTACACCATCACGCGAACCGGATCAAAGTATTAAATAAAACGATGATGGTTGAGCACTAGGTACTCAGTGCAACGACTGACACATGTCCTTTACAACCATTCAGGTAACAGTCTCCATGGTACCCGAATAGGTATAAAGCGTGTAGTAAAAAGGTGTTCGTAGTTTCAGTTTGTCGAGTTGATGGCTGTAATTTTATCGGAGTACCACGGCGTCGTCGACTCCCGATTAGCTAGATTGTTGTCAGGTGTCCATGCATCGCGTATTCGTGGCTCAGTTTCAGTTGATTGATGTCGTTTAAACACATCATCGTTTTTCGACATTTCTTGATTTCTTCTATTAGTCGTTTATATATAAACTAGCTGCCTCCCCGCGGTTTTACCCGCGTAGTTCCCGTTCCCGTGGGAATACAGGGATAAAATATAGCCTATGTTACTCGGGGATAATGTAGCTTTCCAAAGGTGAAAGAATTTTTGAAATCGGTCCAGTAGTTTCGGAGCCTATTCATTACAAACAAACAAACAAACAAACAAACAAACAAACAAACAAACAAACAAACAAACAAATCTTTCCTCTTTATAATATTAGTATAGATGAAGCTGCTCCAGCTTCATTTAGCGCGGTTACTTCACGTTCCATTTCGCATTCGATTGATTAAATTGTTGATTTGTTCTGCCGATGGTCCTTTGTTCTTTGGCTGGATTGAAGTCTTATTGGACCTATTTTAAAAGGTTATTTTTAGGGCACCGGGAACATTTCATATTGCAATTCTTTGCGAGTGTGGCCTCAGTGTCTCTTCGTAGTATTCTGTGGGCGATGTCAAAGTACATACACTGACATTGACATCTCAAAAGTGTCCTGCTGTAATCAATGTGTTCCTGCCAACAGCGGATCAATGTATTACATAAAATATACATAATATAAATACATACATGAAAAGCACTACTAAGCTAAGGAGGATGGGATAACCTTTCTGATGGAATCCTTTAGGGCAGATATGACACTTGTAGGGTTTGTCGTCTGAATGAGTTTTGCGGTGCGAGATCAGAGTGGAGACGCGGTTGAATGTCTTATTGCACTCCTATAGTGGACAATATCATGATTAGTGAGCGAAGTGCAGATGGAGAACATGTCGAAGGTAAAGGGATGCTGGTTTCCATGCATACCGAATAGAATAAGTATAAAAATTTTGACCAGCCAAAAAAACAGCATTTATGGATAAGTATTTCATTTTGTTAATTCTTTTTGTATTCCGTAAATGAAACTACTTGTACCTCGCAGGCGTAGGGCCGCTCGGCAGAGTGTATGGCGCGGTGCTGGCTGAGCGTGGAGAGCTGGCGGAAGCTCTTCCCGCACGCGGCGCAGTGGAAGTTGCGCTCGTCCGTGTGCGTCGGCAGGTGCCGCATCAGCGTGTACTGGTGCTGGAACTCGCGGCTGCCTGCGGTAGGGAGACGTCATATCTTACTTGCCACCCTTGTGGTACAAAAAAAAAAAAAACTAGCTTGTTTGTCCCGAGTCGACAAACAACTCAGCCAATCAGTAAATTTAACTAAAGGCTTAAATGAATAAATTAAAGCTTACATATCCCACACTCCCACAGCTTCACAGTTCTTCCGTGCCGTTTTATATACTTGACGAAGTGAAATCTTGAGCGGGGATCAGCCTTGTCTACTTTGCAGGTTCCTTGACCGTTCTTAGATTTTTCTACAGCTGTTGAGAGAAAGTTATTATTAAAACCAATTAACCCGTGCTTGACCACACGCCCTTATAAAATGCGAAACACACATGGGAGTCCCGCCCCCCTCCACGTCACCAGAGATGCCCAGGAACAAATGGGCATCTCCAGCATGGGACAGTTGGCGTGGGCGGTGGATCCCGCAATCCACCACCCCCGTCCCCGGCATTACGGCGGGAACCAGCCCGCTCGGGCCAGTCGCCGCCTACCGCAGCTGCGGCGGCGCAGCGGGAGGGAGTTGACGTCATCCTCTCTCACCCGCTCCGCCGCCTCCTTCTGCGACAGCACTTGGCCGCAGAAGGTGGCAGCCACTTCCCAGGCCTCTTCGCTGCCCACCATGGCCTTGATAAAGCCCGGCATATGTAGTAAATCATACTTATAAATGCACAATATTATTTAGCAGCTATATGACGCTATGACGTAAATACAATGGCCAATGTTCATATCAGTATTCTATGAATTAATAAAGAAATTCAAATCCCTCAATATAATATAATTTTATTAATAAGGTTACCGGATGGTGGATTTCCTGTAGATGTGGACGTCACGAGGTGGGGGTCAGTGAACAGGTTTTTGGTCAAGGCAGGTCCATTTTTATTCGTCGCTTGAAATACTGCACTTGATGTGTCTGCTTCCTGAAAAATGGATAGTAGGTACATGACACTTCTGGAGCTCAATAAGTATAATAGTATTTATTAATTGGTCCGCCCATACAACGTGTCAATCCTAAATTTCATAACTATATTATTGGTGGTACCTACATAATATAAAACAAATATTAGGTACCTAACTTTTTCAAGTTGACTACAACCAACTGCATACATGGTTTTATTTGTTCCCAAACTAAGCAGAGCTTCACTACATAGTACCTATCCTATAAAACAAAGTCGCTATCCGCCGTCTGTCTGTCCCTATGTATGCTTAGATTTTTAAAACTACGCAACGAATTTTGATGCCATTTTTTTAATAGATAGAGTGATTCTTAAGGAAGGTTTTTATGTATGTTTATTACGCTATGAAAATCCCCCGGGAACGCGGGTGAAACCGCGTGGAACCACTACTAGTTGTATAAAATATGTATACCTCTTTAATTCCATTAGGTAATATCTTCATATCGCTCTTGAGTGCTGCATCCAAGTCTTCCCCGAAGGTCGTGTGTCCTGTTGTCCCGAAGCCCGGCTCGGAGATGAGAGCGGCGATATAGCCGTCCTCCTCTGTCCACGCGAACCTCGCCTGCGGCTGCTCCAGCCCGTCGGGGAAGAAGCCATCGCGAAAGAGGGAACGGGAGACGTCCAGCTGATGATATACGTAACGTAGGTGAACCCATTCAATAAACAAAAGCGACCTTCCGCACTGAGCTTTAGAGTCGACGTTTTGTGAAGGCCTATTTAAATTAATAAATATATTTCATTTCATTTCAAACTAAATGATTCATGCTGGTATGTTTTTAGCCGATGTCTGATTAAATGATGTTTATACATTACCAACCTCTTTTTTACCAAACTACCCACAATCCCCCCAGTCTTCACGGTTTAGGCTCAAAGTACCTAATTAGTTATAAATAAAATAATAAATATTCAGGGAAATATTTTTTCAAAGATCAATTGTCATGTAATTTGACATAGGTTTTAATGTTATCTTAAAATAAGACATTTTTAATTATTAAAAAAAGGCTTTTAGTTTAATCGCGTTCCACCACAGGGTGGAACGCGATTAAACTAAAAGCCTTTTTTCACACACAGGTGTGTGCCGTAAAAATCACAAGAAAATGCGCGTATTAAAGTAAAAAGTTAGTAGGAAAATAGCGATAGGACAGTTTAACTATGTGGGCTGAAAATTAGAACCGACACCACCACAAAATGTGACTTGACTGGAAGGCACGACTCCATCATACCCACTTGCTAAGTACCTATAACTTTAAAAGTAAGAATTCATTTTATATAGACGTAAATTAAAGTAATGAAAGTACATACATCATTTCTACTAGAGTGAGACAGCAGCGACTCATTATTATATCCCAAATCTTTCTTGTCAAACTTGTCACTCAAACACACTTCACGGATGCTGTAACAAACGAAAAAAACACCTTGAAACTTTTCTTCATGCACAAAACAAAAACACGAACGTAAAACGACAACATAGGTAAAAGGCAAATCGCCATGGTTCATTTTCAACCGTCAAAGTGAAAATAGTCGAAGATCGAACCTTATAATTTCATCACCCGGCCTCATGAAACTACTCTCCGGTATCTCTTTTATTTCCTCATCGGAGAACATCGTTTATTTTTGCAATATTCAATTATTTTTAGACAAAAATTCGCGACGTCAAAAATAATTCTCTTGTTATATGATTGTTTCTATGACAATTCGCGTTCTATTTTTGAAAACCGTTTTATTTTTCTAAATCACTAATGTCATTGTCTATGTGGCATGCTACTTATGCAGTGTGACCTCTTTTGAACTATTTAAAAGGTCACTGCACTTTCGCGGTAGGATTTCGCGCCATTTATTTTCCGATGATGAAATTAATCCATATTTTCTTTATTTATTCCTCGGAGATATACCTAATTTAATAAGATTTTTTTGTTTTTAATCACACACTTATGTGTAATCAAATATAAAAGTCAGTAAGTAAGTAAAAATATGATTCAGTGAATATTTTCAAGTGCTTTATTATAATGTCTAAGTGGTCTGCTCATTTCGTACCTAACTAAGGCCACTCGAATACTTGAAGAACACTCTAGTGCCTACTCAGTGTGTTTGAAAAGTAAATTTATCTTGCAAATGTAAAAAGTACCTATCAACATTTTGTGAAAAGAAATCATATTTTTGTTTACTAATAATATTGGATGGATAAGGTAAGTACCTACCTATGTTACATAACTTTATTTTTTTGATTATATAGGTTTCAATAAAGGCTACAAAAAAAACTGTTGTTTATGTTTTGAAACAGAAGGTTTTGAAATCAATACCTACTTACTTGTCCACATTTTACATAGATTACACGTCATTGTATAATTTAAACATTATTACAAAAATATTTTTTCTATAACATTTTTTTTTATATACCACAAGGGTGGCAAACAGGCATATATTTTCCCGCTTAATTACTTACTATTTTTTGCTTATGATTTAAAATATTATGTATAAAACAAGAAAGAAAACATTTTGAATATTCAAAATGTTCATAAATAAAAAGTACCCTATAGTGCCATCTGTTATTGAGTAGTGACATTAAAACTGCAGTCAAGCTAACGCCATCAATCGGTGAATAGTATAACTAAGACAGTTTTTGGTAACAGAGCTATCAAAATGTCAATTTGTAATAAAAATTTAAAACAGCGCCACCTACTAACGCATTTTTGCAACTCTTGACTTTTTCAATTATAGTGACATCTCTGCAACGTTAAATGCACTATGACGTTATTGAATTGCGCACTTTTGAACATCAACACGTTTGCTTACGTAGTCAACTAAAATCTAAATAATTAGACGAATACCCTAGAGATGGCGCTTCAGAAATAAAAAAAATTGTGGTGTCTTCTCGGCAAATTATTGTTTTTTATATCGTGACTGTATTTTATTTCGATTTTAAACTATAGTAATGAAAACGACTATCGCATGTTCTTTATGCTACATATAACAGTTGTTTATTTTTTGGATTACCAACTAAATACACACGTTAACTTATAACATTACAGTTTCTTTCCTCGCATACATTTTAATCAAAGACAAGCACGGCATATTTCTTTTATAGCGTATGTAGCGACTAAGTTATAGCGTAGAGTGCACTTTAGATTTTCTTTCAGTTTGTATTTTATTTATGCAACTTAGTCATTGGGGTCGTCGTGGCCGTGGTGGCTCAGTTGGGAACGCACCGACTCTCGATCATGAGAGTGCAGCTTCGAAACCCTGGCCCGTACTTTTGAGTAAAAAAGAAAACTTACGTAAAGATTCACACCTATGGCTTTCAGTGAAGGAAAACATCGTAAAGAAATTTGCGTAAAGGCATATGAAGTCCGCCAATCCCCACTAGGCCCACCTACGCGTCCTTCTCGCGGCTCGAGCTTCTCGGTGGAGATATAAATGAGCTGATGATGATGATGATACTAGGGCTTTACCGTAATTTCACTGCCCCCTTTGTTACCAAAAGTAATGTAAGTAAGTACCTATATACCTACCTACAAGTAAGCTAGAATATTGCTTATAAGCAAAAAAAGGTTACTTTAGTGATTAAACTTTATGAGATGGGTTGGTACTCCTCATATTCATACATAATCAAATATCTACCATTCTAAGTTGCAACATTATATTTGACCATCTGAGCATGAAGTCCTGAGTGTATTTTGTTTGCAGACGGAGTGCAGACTATGTTGACGACTAGTGCAGAGAGTTGAAACATTGAGGTACTCCTGAGAGATAGTTAAACTAAGATTACATTTTTATAATAATTAAAATATAATGTATTTACATAAATATATGTTATAGGTAAGCGAAAGCCGCTCAGATTTTAAATAAATACACAACTTGGTACTTATTACGTTCCACACTGCAGGGGCATGTGTCTTAAAACTAAGAAAGGTTAATTCCCCATATTATTTTTATAATTCGAGATTTCGAAGAATATTAAAATAAATCACAGGCCCACAGTTCACGCCAATAATAAAAGAACTACACATTTTTATTTTACAGTATGTACTCTTATAACTGCATGTTTCCTCACTATGTTTTCCCTTACCAAACAACAGTAGTGTAAATACCTAAGACTTCTCGTTTTCTATCAATGATCACAGATTTGAACCTTTATGATACTGACTCGGTGCGTTCACCTTAACATTATAATGCAGCAAAGTTCAGTAAATTGCTCGAGTTCTAAATCTAACAGTCATAATAAGCAATCAATTTTAATGCAAATAATATACAGTATGAATCTGCATTATTAGTATCAGCGTGAGGGATCTGTAACTGGTATTTTATCTAGTCGCCTGGCGTCCTGTCAAATAGACTAAGATCGAGTGCCTCCCGCTCTGTTTAATAAGAATGCAATATACTGTAGCGTGTAAACACGGTCCCCGCTCGATGCTGTATGTATAACTTCAGATTTATCTGCACTTCTGCACAGTAGCTTTGGAGTGCTATGACATCATGGGAATTATTATCCTTGACTGCTTAGGTACAAGACTAGCTTATATACTTTTACTTTGCGAAAGACTTTTGTTAAAGCAAATGAGATGGAGTGATATATACATCAGGATCAGGATTTTTTTCCATATTGAAATTTATACTTCTTTAATGATATTGTGGTTACCATGGATTCCTTTTGATGGAAAGTGACCCCATGTCCTGAGTGGTATTCAGGTGGTGTGACTAACGAGGCGTCTGCCCGTAGTAAGTAAACAATAAGTTCGTAGGTTCCTTATAAATTCCACAGCGCAACCAAATCATGATTAAATTTGGTTCCAAATATAATTTTAGAACAAGATTCCAACAGAAATTCTCCCATAGTTGTATGGATCCATCTTGACAAATCGCTCGCCGATCGTACAGCTAGGCTGATCTCGAGATGATGACGTCACGGACCGATAATGCATGTGATTGGTTCGCACGTGACATTCGGTTGCACACGTCCACTTAGTTGCAGGGAAAACAGCAACATTTTATATCAAAAAACAAATGTAATCGAGTACTTATATTTTGTCTATTTAAATCCTACTAATATTGTAAATTCGAATGTATGTTTGTATAGATACCTTTAATAGTTTTCGCGCCAGACCGGCTGAAGGGATAGCGATGAAATTTGACACAGAGTAAGAATATGTTATGAAATAACAAATAAGGTACTTTTATCCCGGTAAATTTTAAGATCTCTAGGAATGTAGTTGTTAGTGAGCGTAGGGCAGAATGTAGTTCTATCTTTTTATATACATATATCTGTACCAAATTTCATGAAAATGGCTGTTTTCCTGTTTGAGGTTTTGGCGTGAAAGCGTAACAGACAGACACAGTTACTTTCGCATATATAATACAATCCTACTAATATTATAAATGTATAAGTTTGTAAGAATATCTAATATATAAAATTCTCGTGTCACAGTTTTCGTTGCCATACTCCTCCGAAACGGCTTGACCGATTATTATGAAATTTTATATGCATATTCAGTAGGTCTGAGAATAGGCTAACATCTATTTTTCAAAGCCCTAAGTCATCACGGGAACGGGAAACGGGAACTACGCGGGTGAAACCGCGGGGCGGCTGCTAGTATGTATACTAAATTAGTCACTTGATGATTACGAGTACAACAGAAAGTATTGCGGTGAAATTTGGCACTGAGAAAATGTTCTGGAAAATATAAGCTATTTTTATCCCAGGAAAATTTTAAGTCCCCGGGCCGGGAACCACTGGTAATAATTGTAGTAGAGAAAAATTAAAGACAGTGAGTCCAGGAGACACTAGTCATTCGAGTTCACTGTTCAAAAAAATTTCCTATTTCTATAGGTAAACTAGATTGTTAATATGCACAACATGGAGTTTTTCATGTCAACGAAGCTGAAAGATACCATCCCTTATGGATATTTCTGAGAAGGAAACCATAGCGCGATGTAACTCGCCGGTGACGCCATCTATTGAGTAACGACATAACGACTGGTGGTGACTAGGGGTAGTTTTTCCGGGCTATGATTCGACATTTTTATCGTTATTAATACTTTAAAGTATTTACTTTTATGTAAAAAAAATTAATTATGTTTTTTAAGCCACAACGAGTCTTATGTTTCATTGATTTTATCTCTCAATATTACGGTATTCGCAAAACACGGTCAGGTACCGAAATATTGAAGAGTTGACAAAATAATATGTCACTGACAATAATTGACACTGTACTTCGAATTAAATTCATATTTCAGGAAGTTGTTTAGTGATTTAGTATTGGTGATTATAACAGTGTGGTAATAAGGCCATTAAAGTCGATTTATATATTGAAAAACATATTCGTATACTTCTCAAATGAGATACAATCCAGTTCAGTTATATACAAAATTTACCACCCATATTTTTGTTTTTTTTTTCATATACAATAGGTTACCCTTTATATATGTAGACTAGCGACTCGCCCCGGCTTCGCACGGGGGCAATGCTTATACATTACCATTAGAAACCTCCAAAATTGACAGTGTTTCTCTAACATATTATGCATGTATTGTATTTAAAAACCTTCCCCTTTAATCACTCTATCTATTAAAAAACCGCATCAAAATCGTAGTTTTAAAGATTTAAGGATACATAGGGATATAGGGACAGAGAAAGCGACTATGTTTTATACTTTGTGGTAGTGATGATGAAACCCTATTTTTCTTGGTCATGGCTTCACGCGTGATCGATTTCGCACATTCTTTTTTTGATGTGTTTGTTACTATCAGAAGAAGGTTCTTATTAAACTTAACGACCATATTAACTTTTTAATGTAACTTAATGGCGTTTGACATAAGCGTCAACCACTTTAATTCAGCAAAATTCACAGTTAAGACAAGACAACGTCTGTCGGGTCAATAAGTATAGGTAAATATGTATATAAAAATCCTCCGTCAAATTTCAGCATGCTAGTAGGTATGTAAAAAAGCAATTATTTCTTGCCATTTTTGATGATACCTTCTCAAATCGCAAAAAAAACGCTTGCCATTTTACATTACCTAAATTTATTTATTTAAATTTATAAATAAATAAACTAATTAATGTAATGATTGAGGTTTTTTCCTGCGTTTTTTTTAAATAAATAAATCTATTAGCATAAAATAACGATGCAGACAAATCAACATTATCAAACCTTAGTGTTTTATAAATGCTGTTACAAATTGATTCACTCTATGTAAGATTATTTTTTCATTATTAAAGTGCTTAATCAAAGTGTGATTAAGTCGCTCTAGTAAGAAACCGAAACTTAAATAAAAATTGCATTATACCCATTGTAAATTAAATAAATAAAGACTAAATAAAGACTAAATCAATACTGATCTATGGACAAATTAATAAACAATTTGACGAGTAATTTTACATTAACTTATGAAAGCTTAATATTACAATCAGTGAATTATTTAAATATAAGTATATTAATGCACCATTTTAAATACGCTCAATTAAAATATAAGTAAAAAGATAAATAAAAAAAAAAAACTCGATATTCCTATTTACGTTATTGTTTCTTTTTTCACAATTTTATGTCATTTTAAATGATTTAAAATGTTCCATTTAGTTGCAAGTATGTATACGTCAGTAGATATATTATAGTAACCTGGCATGAGAAAGCGTCACACTCCATTATACGCGGCTGACAATAATTTCATATCATACTCCGCACAATTTGCTGAATTTGTCTCCGCTTGTCACGGGGATGGGTATATGCATGACTTTATAAGTAATATAATGTTTTTTAAGTCAGATATTAAATAATTACAAATCCCATGTCGGCAGTTACCGAAATCTATTTGATTTAGGTGTAAATGATAATTTGTAAGCTTTTTTTTTATGTATTATTGACAGTTTTGGAAATGTTTGATGTTCTCGCACATTCATAGAGTTCTTAAACAGCATGATTATTTTGAGCAATACCTAATTATAACATTACTTTTTGATACTTCCTGGTTCATTACTGAATAATTTCGTCCCATATCAATAGCGATCCGATCTAGTTACTGAAATGATTGTGATACTATTATCCTTGTCGTTTCGTGCCGCTGTCGATTGTTTCCGTCTCCCTCCCACAATACTTTGTGGATAATGTCCTATTGCACGTCATTATTGAAAATGGCGACAATCATAGTGGACGTGAGTTGTTCGGTGATTTTGTATTAAAATTGATACTTTTATAGTACTATTGGTGATTTGATTTTCTAAGAATGTGGCCGTTTAGCTGTTTGATATGAAACTGTATAATATTATGTAATACCTACCATGTCTAGTATCTACCCTTGTTATTTCCAGTTACAGACGTACTCAATTATTAGGAATTAAATTACAAATCATACAAACATTTTTAATTAATTTAAAAACCATAAGAAACGGTTCGCTTATAACTAAAATCAAATGTTATCCACTCACAATGGAAACCCACCTTAACAAGTATCGTGACGTTAAAAAAAGTCTAGTTAAAAATTGTATTATTAATTTTATTTGTTTTAAGTTGGTGTAACGTAACAAGCGTACGATTACAGAACAGCCTCCCATACTCCCATGGCACAAGTTATTAAACATTACATTCTAAGCGCAGGTTTTACAGACAATTTAGTTGAACAAATTATAAAGATGCGTTCTAAGTTATGAGCTGTGATCCGGCAAAACTAAACTTTCAAATGACGTTTAAATCATTACTAACAAATTACCATTTTTTATTTAAACTAGAAGGTGTTAGGTTCAGATGGTTTTTAGACTCATGCGCGGACTGAGGCTAACAAATAACATAAGTACCTAATAAATTTAAAACTCAACTATATAATGTAACCTATATATTGTCGATATTAAGCTGAAAAGTTCGTTTGTTTGGTTGAACGCGCTAATTTCAGGAGGTCCGAATTGAAAAATCTTTCAGTGTTAGATAGCCCATTTATTGAGGCCTTAGAAATAAAT
The DNA here is from genome assembly GCA_905147785.2 of Thyatira batis. Lineage (NCBI taxonomy): Eukaryota > Metazoa > Arthropoda > Insecta > Lepidoptera > Drepanidae > Thyatira > Thyatira batis. The sequence continues at coordinate 5,280,649 of LR990504.1, read as the reverse complement.
CATCACGCTACGAGAAATAGGAGCGGATCATAAATCAAAAATATTGCAAAAACGGGCAAGTGACGCTAACGAAGTATAGCAAATTAATCTCAATCGCTACAGCTCCCGCTTCCGCCCGCGCCTCTCACACACACCGCAACAAGGAGACGCGGCGCGGGCGCAGCTCAGCGGGGCGCGATCTCTGACAGTAACAGACACACGGTTAACCTTTAGATTGAGACGTGAACCGCACTATAATAGCTTCGAATCGTGTACGCATAGTAATGTAAGTAGGTATTAGAATAGATAGGTAATTTTAATGTAGGTATTATATAACAATAAAATTGGTAGGTAATTATTTTCGCAATAGAAAGCTTGGATGATATTTCCTAGCGAAGATCCACTTAAGTAATGGTTACAGGGAAAAGCCTGCTTCATGTCAATTTTAATAGTAGGACAACCTGTTCTCGGGGTAAGATACAAGAAGAGATGAGCGAGACGTTAGCTTCAAAGTATTATGTACCTACTTCAATTTACGATGTTTTCCTTCACAGGAAACTTGAGACCTTCTTCTTAGAATTAAATAATATATGAAATAATTAACCAAAATACGAGTCATGCCTTATTAAATTTTAAAGTCAACCTGTCTCGTTCAAAAAATAAAGGCCAATTTTTAACAATTACAAAAAGTATAACAATACGAAACGAACGAGTTATGTGTATCAAAAAAAAAACAAGAATAAGTTGATCTCCAAAAGGCATGACCCAAATAATTAGACCGGCTTGACATTAAATCATCTTTCGAAGAATATTTATGGAACCACGCAATCGGGTGGTCAGCAGGCTTGCATCCACCGACGAAGTGAATATTTTTTTACAGTAAAATATATTCCTATTTTTAGAATCTTATACAGTAAAAGGTAATTTATTGTAAAAACTATACAACCCACACCCATATTTCTGTGTGTCTATTCCATATTATTATACGTATATTTACTGTTACAATAAATTAGATCACTATTGAAAATACACCCAAAATTACCTATACCTAAGCGTTTAATTTAATCTAACTGAGTAAATATGTTAAAGTATGTTATAGTAGTAATAAATGTAGTAGTAAGTAAATAAGAACTAATTTGTAACTCCGAAATGTTAACCTCAACTACCTTCTATACCAAATGTTCCAATATTTTGAAGCTGTCGTACAGCTTTTTTAAAGCAAGTAACTTTAAACCACATCCAACATTCCTGAATACAATAGCGTCCAATCGTTTGACTATCGCCTTGCAATATGGCAGATGCCTTAGATCGGCAGGTGGTGTTAATTTAAAGGCTATAACGTGTAGGTACATTATAAATAATCGCGGCGTACAATACGCGACTTGTTTTGTGTTACAGCTATACAGTTACACCGTTATAAGCAAATATGCTATTATAAACGGTAAATGACAAAGCTCGTTAACTGTCTCGTCGGTACATTTTGATGTGTGAAATGAATCCAGACTGAAATTAAAGTTATTTATGTTGAGAAGAGCTGGCACTATTTTTTAGATAAGGACCTCTTTGGTCTTTAGACAACCTTACTTATAAAACACGATAAACTTTACAATATATTAGTGTCAGTATAACATTTTAATAATGTCTAAATTCGCCAAAAACTTCACCACGAAGTTGTAAACAAGCCTAATCTATCATTGTTGCCATAATTGCACACAGAAACTGACGGTTAACTTGAGTATACTAATGAGGCTACTAATAAATAAAAATCTCTGATAAATTTATTCCTCTCGTATAATATAGTATTGATATTTTTAAACAAACGTATCGTCAATAAGTAACAATGAACAGTCGGCAGAAGGATTTGCGAGCCACCGCCGCTGCTCCGTCGTATGTTTTTCAACGCTCGCACTAATTTGCATACAACGCTTGCATACCGAGGATTATGAAGGAAATAGAAGTTTCAATATAAGTAATATTGTGTGTAATTTTGCAAGTTCTAATATCATACAGATAAGTGGGCTTTGGTTTAAATCTACTGTACCTGTGTTTATTACCTAACTCCTAAACAGCTGGACCGATTTGATTTTTTTTGGGTATATTGCAATGGTTTTCTGGTTAGAAGACGTAATTGGACTCACTCGGTAGGTGGCGGGCCGACGTCTGTTGGGCTTGCGAGTGTGTATAATATTAGGAATACTGATATGTATATGTATATATTAAGTTGTCACAGTAGAAAGTAAATTCATTCAAGCATGGGTTTTGACGTGTTTCCGTTTGGTAGATCCATTAGGAAAACGTACATTAGTAAAATATAACATCCTGGAAGTCTAATACTGTTAGATTGAATATTGTGAATTATAATTAAGATATATAGAATAATGGTATATTGCATAAGTTGTTCTTTGACACTTTGAAATAGGTTATAATTTAGTGTTATCGATTATTTGAAGATAGTAAATGTTTTCAAAACGGTTATTAGTTAAATAGTGGTTTTATAAACCTATTTAGATTATAAACTTAAAATGTATTTTATGTGGGTATTTGTAAGAACGTTTAGTGAAAGCGCCGCGTACCGCCGCTTATAAAAGGACGTGCGGTCGGCCAGACGCCACTTCTTGGTTGGCTGTCGAGCTGTGCGGACGTCGGTCGGTGAGTATAATAATTTAGTTGGAGAAATCTGTCGGACGACACAACAGAGTTAAGTAAATTATGTATAAATGTTAATTAATGAATTGTTATGTAAGTTTAATATTGTTCTATTTCAGTTTCTGTTCCATTATTTAAATAATAATGTAGTTATAAGTATAACTATGTTGCTAAGTAGAGTCGATATATAGATTATGATTAATTATACCAATTATGATGAAAATAGAATAGTTTTGGTATTGACTTGCTATTTTCCTAAGTGAAACTATTATATAAATAAATGTACAGGTAGTACGTGGGTCCTTATGTGTATCTATGTGGTGTATGTATATGGTATATATGTATAGTATGTGTGTATATATATATATGTATGTACATATGTATATATATGGTATATAAATAATATGTAAAAGTAATACCTAATAGCAAATGCCGGTAGTACATGGGTCCTTATGTATACATGGTATATAGTACATATATAAGGACTTAATAATTTCTGTTATTTTTAACTAATAAATAAACATGAATCTAACACATGCGTTATTTCATAATTGGCCAAAACGTCCAATACATCCCTGCTTGAGTTGAGTTGGTATTTATTTTCAATGTAATTACATATTTCGAAGTTTTTTTGGTATAGTTTAAAAATCTGTTCAGGCCTTTGAAGATTATGAGTTCTTTTGTTTAGAAGTTTTATTAATTTATTTAAGCTTTCTTGATTGAAATGTTCTTATGTGCGATTTATTATAATAGAATTTTATAACATCTTATGGCCAAAATCTTTTGTCTTGTCTGTGTGTTCTGATGTTTATATACAGGGTGTGAGTCGACAACAGTGGTGTCGTAATTTTGACTTGTTATAGACGTTGTTACTGATATTTATCGCACTTGAACAAATATTCAGTGGAAGGTGTATACCCTTTGCTCATCAGATAGTAATGTATATCCAAGTCTTAGTGCTGTGAGATTTTATTTTACTTTTTCTTAATGAATCGGGTTTTTATTACTTCGGAGATTGACCGATAAGATATTTTGTAAGATAGTATTTTTAATTAAACGGTTAGTGCCAATCAAGTATTTAATAAGAAGTTAGTTCTAATCTTAAATTCGAACATTTTGGTAAAGGAATACTGACTGTACATTTAGAGCCTTTGAATAGGTCATCCATCATCACATTTGCTATTTTCCTAGTAATCCTAATGTCTATAGAGACACCACCATCAGGTTACCTACTTATTACAAGTGATGTTATGATCGAAGGTATAAGGAAAGCGATTCCAAAGTCTCATCTTATATAATACATAAAATGTATACTAAAAAAACTGTATCAAAAAGTATAGGTATCTACCATAAATATTTGCATGAAAATATCTGTTAGTCCCGTGTTTAAATATAATATCTATTTTACCTAGGTATACATAGTATGTATCTTCTTTTATCGGCTCTCACAGTCTTTGCTTAGCTGGAATCAGATTGGCCGCGTGTGTGTCCCGGGCTTAGTTTTTTATTTATTAATAACATATTTTAACCAATTATACACAAAATACTATCTATCGTAATTTAAATAAACCTGTTAAAATATAAACAAAATCTCCCGACACTTTACTTAAGGTCTGTATTAAGTAAAGGTAGTGCGGCTCAATTGAATTAAGTCGTGATTTCAGACTCCTAAAACCGCCTGTTTACATTATTGGTACATTTTCAATCATTAACCCGCGAATAAATCTCGTTTGCCGTTTGTACGTCACTTTTGGTGCTATTAAATCGCTTGTAATTAGTTTTAAAGTGCCTATAAACGTCTTGTAAATGTGCTACGCTTTGGTGGATTTAATTTATAAGCGCGATATGCGCACGAGTCGTGATTTTAACGTTTACTTATGCTTACGGTTAAAATATATATTATCTGTAGATGTAATAAAGAAAAGCGCAATTGGATTTATTAGAACTAGGAACAAACATACATCAACAAGGAACAAAAATACTATCAAACTTTTACATTTATTATATTAGTAGGATAAACGTACAAAATAATTATCTAAGCTATAGGCCATAATATATCAACATACAACCAAAAGGAACGGAGGATCAATGAAAAATGTTGCAAAAACGAGGTTGTGACGCTAATGAAGTTGGGCGGGTCAACTATTAAATAAGTATAAAAAAAGGTACCTTATATACCTTTTCAATTCGAACAGTAGTTCGTCATATTGCCTTGTTGAACCAAACAACCTCTTCGTAATCTAATATATAAAATTCTAGCGTCGCGGAGTTTGTGGTAAAACTCCTCCGAAACGGCTTGACCGATTCTCATGAAATTTTGTATCCATATTCAGTTGGTCTGGGAATCGGACAACATCTATTTTTCATCCCCTTAAATGTTAAGGGTAAGCCACGCCAAATTTTTTTTTTTCAATTTTTTTTAAATTTTTTTATGATACAGCATGAGTAAATACATATAATGCTGAATTTTCAACCCGTTACAATCAACCCCTATTTTACCATCGCGATTTTTATTTTATCTTCCGCCTTCACCGGTCGATAACCGATCAACGATCAATCGATCAGTTATAAAAAATAATTAAATATTATTTAGTTCAATAAAAAAAAAAAAAAAAACAGATATTTTGAAAATAGATACATATCTTATATTATCAATACATATATTAAGTCACTGTTTTTTACAAATACACTGATGGAAGGATTTATTAACTATTAATATTTTAATTTCTTAGAAGACAACTATAAAAAATATTTTTTTACATTCAATAAATATTTATTTGGGAATTAAGTACATTTATAGTAATAGTAACAGTTAATGTACCATTAAATAAATCGTAAGTATTTAATAAATAAAACAGTCCGCTTTGTCTGTCTGAACGCGATGAACACAAAAACTACTACACAGATTTCCATCCGGTTTTCACCAAGTTAAGGAGTATTTCATGGGGAAGGTTTTTATGTATAACTAGCTGCCTCCCCGCGGTTTTACCCGCGTAGTTCCCGTTCCCGTGGGAATACAGGGATAAAATATAGCCTATGTTACTCGGGGATTATGTAGCTTTCCAAAGGTGAAAGAATTTTTGAAATCGGTCCAGTAGTTTCGGAGCCTATTCATTACAAACAAACAAACAAACAAATCTTTCCTCTTTATAATATTAGTATAGATACATCAATTTGGAGCCGGTAGGTGGCACTGGTGTGGTGGGCAGAACAAAGTCTGCCGGGTCCGCTAGTCTATACTAATATTATAAAGAGGAAAGATTTGTTTGTTTGTTTGTTTGTTTGTTTGTTTGTTTGTTTGTTTGTAATGAATAGGCTCCGAAACTACTTGACCGATTTCAAAAATTCTTTCACCTTTGGAAAGCTATATTATCCCCGAGTAACATAGGCTATATTTTATCCCTGTATTCCCACGGGAACGGGAACTACGCGGGTAAAACCGCGGGGAGGCAGCTAGTATTATATATTTTTAAATTGATTGTTTGCCATCCCTGACTATAAATCGATCACGTCGCCCTCAACCCCTAAATGGCGCGATTGTGCGAATCATAAGAGCATAACAAGTGTGCCCTGTGCACCGGAGAATGGCAATTGAGTCTATTTCCTCTGCGTTCCCACAATCATGCTTCTATCAACACATTTCCGCAGAGCAATGCACTGGCCTCGTGTGATTGACAGGAGCGATGGAAATTTTCTTGTTACGTTATAGTACGATATGGAAACTGTCAATGATCTTGCTAATCTATATATATATAAAAGAAAGTCGTGTTAGTTACACTATTTATAACTCAAGAACGGCTGAAAATCATAGACATAGGATACTTTTTATACCGGAAAAATCGAAGATCCCCGGGAACGCCGGTGAATCCGCGGAGACCCACTAGTAATATTATAAATGCGAAAGTTTGTGAGTATGGATGGATGGAGTTTGTTACTCTTTCACGCCGAAACGGCTGAAGGGATGTGCTTGAAATTTTGCACTAAGTTGGAATATATTCAGGAATAACTCAAAAGACTACTTTTCATCCCGGGAAAATGTGTGTGTCGTTGTTTTATGCTTGTGTATATATCTTGTAAGCTATCTATCAGATCCTTTTAAGGAAAGACCTTAGAATAACTTGCACATTTCTTACAAAATAACAAAGCAAATATCCAGTTACAAATATAATAACATTGCAAAAGCAACAATAAGTAAGCCGCTTTACTAAGCTTAGCCTGGACAGGACATATGTGCAACAGTGCATTAGCTTAACAATAACTTAAGCACTCCCCATCATCGACTGGCTTACTTAAGCATATGCCTCGTTCACAACACTTGGAGCAATTAAGCTTAACTTACTCACTTGACCAATTTACTTGGTGTTTTTCTAGTTTCTGTTGTAAATGTTCTGAAAACTGATGCAATGATTCCAATCGTTTCTTATAAATGTAAAAATAAATACTTATACAGAAATCTTGATCATCACTTAGTATATTTACTACATTTAATAAAAAGTATAGGTATTTCACTTTTTTCTATATTATTATAATAAAAAATACTTTAACCTAAATCCCTTCGCACTCAAAAAAACTTGCAAAACAAAGCTAAACATGAACAAGTAGCAAGTCAATTCAAGTGTCCTATCGGAACGCTCCTCGAGAGTCCGTGAGAGCCGTTATCCCATCGGTAACCAGTCCCGGCTGATTTATCCAGGCCGCTGGCTATAATGCGTATGGTAAAAACTTATTATATGTTATTGTTACCGTCGTAATGCGCAAGAGCATGATAAACTCTAGAATTAACCGCCGATGGTAATTATGAATACTGTGCGGTCATCTCTGAGATGTTTTATTATTTTTATCATTCCCCAACCACGCGAATATTGTCAGTGAGACTAATTCCTTAAAATGTATAAATCTAAGTTTGTTTTGATAAAAGTAATTGCTTAGTTTATTGCCAGTTCTTCTTAACAAAACCAGCCTTCCGAACCGAGCGTTAGAGTCTGCCTATTTATAAATGCTTGTGAAGGTCTATTTGAATAAAAATCATTTGTCATTTTCATTTCATGGTATTCTTATTTTCAGTGACTGATTTGATTTCTAAATGATTAGAGTTCCATAGCAGTCCTGTTTTCTAAGTTCTATGTACCTACCACTAATCTGTATCCAGGTCTTTATGACGATAATGCCCTTATCTTTACGTCTCCGCAACCTGAAATTTACAAAGCTTACCTAACGTCTATACATACATATTTAAAAATGACAAGGGTCTATACAAAAATGTTACCACGTATTAATACATATTGTACCAATCGATTTCCTTTGTATCCGGTACAAAATTGCCCAAACAGGGTCGGCGCAGGGAAATTGACAATATTTTGTACTGCACACTTTTTGATTGATAGGCAAATTGATTGACATGATTGTTACATTCCAATGCGACACTGTTTATTTAGGGTTGTGTAGAAACAATCTTTTTTGGCTCAGAACAATTAGATAACAACTATTAAAAGTTACATTTCTATTGAGCCTGCATACATTTTTATAGTATGCTCTAAGCCACACACGATGCACCTGTGTTCACTATATGCAAAAATATACATAAATTGGCATCCGTCATTATAAATACATTTCACGTTATTCTAGAATAGAAACCTAAACAGGTATTGTACAGCCGTGGCTAGTTCTCCTGTCAATCTAATTACTCTTGATAGGCATAAAGTGTTTTTTTATCATAACGCGAACTTAATTGGTATAATTTACGATGGTCCCACGCGTCCCATCAGTTTTATAAACAGCTGTGTGCATCGCGGTTGCTGCCTATTTATCAATGGAAATACTATTGATGGCTGCACGCTAACATTCATAAATATCGCGCGCGCGGGAAATAAAAACAAGATGGCGGGCCGACTAGACGGCGGCAGTCGTCAGGGTTGCTACTGTAGAAAAGAAAAGAAAAACAATTGTAATGCATTGTTTTTTCATAATCATTGAATTTACTATAATTTTTTGGATTTTTTTAAATCTTTAATGATGTTTTTCACTAAACACATGAAAAGTACGCCACCAAATCATTGGCGTTTTGCTTAACTTAACCCTATTTGACCTGTAACCTTCAGTAACACTAAGGTATTTTTCATTACTAATAAAAGATAGATACTTAGATAAAGGGTAGTAATTTCAAATTATTACCACTTAGGTACCTCAGCCCTGAGGTTCATCCAACCGGCAATTAAAACAAGTTTAAAATCTCGTTTCACTGACAAATTGCAATAAATAAGAATACTTAAATCTAAACTGCGCATGATTTAGACACGGTGGTACTCTCTACACGGTCTAATGTATCTAGACATACATCATAACTTTTATTACAAGGCGTTTAAGTGCCATTATCCTTTACAATCCATTTCATAAAGAGACAGGTTCTTTGAAGATTAAAAACTTTTCATAAATGCGACTTAAACATTATACAGGCAAACCCCTGTATCATTAAGTAAATATAAAAAAATGCCCATTTTTTAGAAGATAGGAAACCAAATCGTTTAGTAGTTTGACTTTTGTTTATAGTGTTGCCATTTAAATATAAAAAAAAATACACAGATTAAAATGAATAGTCGAAAGTTTATTAAATCTGTGTAATAATATGGTCACAGTTGAAAAACCGGGGCTATTTTTGTAAATATTAACAAACTTGTGCATATATTTTTTTTATGTTTATATCATTTTCTCTTCACATTACAAGAGGGAGCTTAACCATATAACAGTTAATTATTAAGTAATTCAATTATAATTGCAACATAATTGTAGAGCCCCTGTTTCCTTTAATTTTACACTTAAATGCGCATTATGTCCTACTAAACAGTAGAAGACAGGCATTGGGATAATGACACACGCTGTAGGAGGTAGGGCTTCTTATTAAGTCTTATTATACTTATTATTTACCGTGACACCAATAAACCTTTCTCATGCCTCATCAATTCAAGTCACAATGTCGAAGTCGATGAAAAAAGTCGACACGCGGAACTGTATCAAACCGTAAATAAATCAAATTGACCCCAAAAAATCCGTTCGCTTTCGGCAAATTTCGCCCATTATCGGATCGGTTCGCGCGCAAAAAGAGCAATTTGGGTCACGTTTTGGAGGTTTTTTTCTCCATCGGCCCCAAGTCCCGCTAAGTGCACGCTGCCGAGGCCCTGATTGTAATTGTTGCATTCATTGTTCTCTTCTCATGAAAGATAAACGCCGCAACAAGCTTTTGTGTTTAATTAAAATTTTGCTCGGCGCATGGGAATTTGGCCGAGGTAATGATATGAGGATTTTTTAAGCACAATAAGTTGGCCAGATTTAAAAATCGTACTTTTAGCGAGTTGAGGCAAATTATAGAATCGTGACTGAAATTGTAACGGTTTTAAAACAACGGTTTGTAAGTAGCCAAAAGGTGCTTCAGTTCACGAGCACTGTATCGTATGGGGAAGTGTAACATAGGACTACGAACAGTATTGATTTTCAGAACTCTAGCCTGTGGTATGTTCCATTTAAGATGTGGGTCATCCAACCGATAGGTACCTAAATGCTTTATGGGAATAGATAAATTGAAGCAATATACAGTTAGGTATGTTCATTATGTTGATAAATAGTTCAGGAGATGTCATGTGGTCAATGGTCGCCGCCACATTTGGCCTTCTGCAATACCAAGGACATCACAATTGCGGTGACTGAAATTGATATGTGTCCCTGCAAAATATAAAATCCATTCGATTTTACATCTCAATGGGACTGTGTGATATGTTAATTCATTCAAATATTTTAACTGTGTACATATTAAGTAATGAATTTACTAGCATTTGTAAGGAAATGCAGTACCTAGTGGTCAATATAAGATAACTTAGAGCTTAATCTTGAAGTACTCTTAAATCAAAGTGTATCTAACAAAACTAGAGATCCCTTTAAAGTGATAAAGGCAGGCGGAAGAAAACTCAAGTGTTGTAAACAATTGGCTATGCATTAAGCCTAGCGTCAGACAATTATGATTCCATCGTAATATCACAGGGTGCGCGGAACAGGTTATAAAACAAGGAAGGATAACAACCAAGAAATACATAAAGCTTCATTAAAATTCCCAACAAATCATATATCTGGACGTGCTATGACGTAATTGGGAGCAAGATGGTTGCCCGGGGCGACGTCGCGACACCGGAGGGGGCGACTACCAACTACTTGCAACAACTCGCAACTGGTGTTATGGTGGGACACAGAAACTCTATGAATAAATTAGTGACCACCGTCCATGTGGAAATTACCTATCTTGTACATAATAAATATGTGGACGGTTTTATGTTGTAAGTTTTGTGCATGTGTTTTTCAAATCGCCACTTGTTTTGGATAGATTGGTTTAGCGATTACATCAGGAACTCTTTGATTACATCGCGTATGTAGTAAAGGCAAAGGCGTCTTAACTGCTTTGATTTACAAACAAGATATCTACATAGCTGTAATTTTTGTACTGTTAAGGAAAGTAGATTGTAAAGGACAGTTAAAATTCTATATTAGGTTATTTATTTTTATTATTAATTAAATCAGAAGATGTGGTAAAAAACTAGGAAAAGATGAATTAAATAAACTCTATTTTTTAGTATGATATTTATTTGTAAGTAAAAACAAAGTCAGTTATGATGTATATCAATATTGTATCGATCTTAGAAATTTGAAGGAAGCGCCTCTCGCCCATCGCCCGCATCGTTGTGAAACTACCAGCAATATAACATTAACAATTTTGACACCAGGTCCAACCCACTTAATTACTATCACTCAAAAACCATTTTAACTAATAAGATAATGAGACAACATTACAAATCATTTTTCTATTTACAAATACAAATTGTTTTCTCTACCGGTAGGCGCGACAGTAGCGCCGCCAGTCGCTCGCGGCACTGCGTCCGCGCAGAGCAATTACCGAGAACTGCCGACCGTAGCCGAGTGCGCCCGAACTAGCCCGAGGCGACGAGACGTGATAGACGTTAATTGTTCGTGAGATATTAAGGCTACAATAATTATCTTATGTTAGACTTATTGTAATTTCAGATATCGAGGTAAGGAAATTATGCAATATTGTAATAGCATTTTATTTTATAAAGTTCAACGAACTCTGCATAAAATAAGAAAATTCCTCTTTGATTATGTTGATAGACATTTTACTAAGATCTCTATTGAACATATTTTTGATACAGGTTTCTGAAGAAACTTCAAGAGTAAATAAGTAGCCACTCAATAAAGATATTAAATAAGCCAATAACTGAACTGACGTGTTGTGTAATTAAGGTTTATAATAAAATAAATAAGAAATTTAAAACGTTAACGATCACAAAACATATACATAAACTAGAATAGGCAATTATAGAAAACTAGTATCATGAGTTAAGAATCTAAAAACAAAACATAAACGCAAACCTCATAAAAATATGCGACTCAAGTGGAACCAGTGTATGCGTGTGTGCAGTGAGAATAGAAAATGCGCGATAAAATTACAATTGATATAAAATTAAAATGGCCGAGGGTTGCCGACAGAGGGCGTTGTAAAAAACTCATTTTATTTGTCCACAAGACAGTTATACGATTTTCATAGTAGACGATTAAAGCTGGGATGCACTTAGGCATACCTCCGTGCGGGTATTTATAGTTTTATAGTAAGTAGTCTCCGTGTATGCCCGGAGCTTTCCTGTAGCTTTGAAAAGGAGAAACGATTAGCCAAATCACTTGCGATTGGTAATAAGCCGATTGAAAGCATTCATGACTATTATTTCGTTAACAAAGTACTTAGTTCTCAGTTCCACTTTTATGTGGAAGGGCTACATATTTTATAAAATGGTTACGATATTTTTTACGATCATCGTTTCATGATATTTTTTAAGGTAGTTAAGTCAAATAGTCAAATTAATTCTAAATACAAAAGCTTCGTATAATTTATACGGATACTTACGCAAAGTGGACATTCTTCAAAATGGCGTGAAGCATCCATCCTCTAGTATAAAACAAATAAATGATTTATCCACAAGCGCTTAGTACACGATACTACGCGCACTTCGAGACTCGTTAAGTATATTTTAAAAGTAATTATGCCTTTTAAACGGTAAACATTTAAGTACATCGTAATCAATTAATATTTTTGGTACCTACGTGATTGTCAATATTAACCATTTTTCAATACTTATCAAATAGAAATTAACAGTCATTCTTTATATAATGTTTGATGATGTCTTTGACATCTAACGATGGCCGTTTAGCATAGGTACCTATAATAAAAATTTTCGATGAGAACTTCATACCTACACTTATCTGGAGGCAAATATTACATAGTAGGTATTACTAAAATTATTTGATATTATTTGATAATGCACCTATTTTATTACTTACACTTTTGTTGATTTTATCGAGTTTATTGACGAAGTATTTAAATTTCGCAAATTCTTTCGAGTATGTCAATTGAAATAAAGCTTAAACTGCATCATAAGCATTCAACATCCCAAATGAAACATTGTTATTCATAGATTCTGCATCAAGTTTGTTTTCCGCAACAACTTTCAATAACAATTGACAAAGAGGCAGTTTCAATAGACGTAGAATCAATAAAAGCAGAAGATCACAATGGCGGACAGTCAGGTAGTTGTCCCATAGATTTATGGCTCGTCACTCGGACAATAAATTGTGATTTTCGCATTTTCTCCTCGCGACACGCACTCCGATAGAACGTAAACTTGAATCGCTCAAGGAAACGGAAATATTTTATACCTCTGAAACAAAACACATAATGTTTGAGCATGGATCAAAATTGCGTAGAACATGCAAGAAAAAAATGGTCTAAATTGTGCTAGAGTAAGTGTGTGTGCTAAGTGACATATGTTATTATCAGTCAGCCAGGTATGGTATAAGACCTCACTACGGCAAGAGTGCACTATGGTAGGTTTAACCTATGTTTCCAGGGATTATAGATAATATTTAGTAGTAAGTATGTATTTAAAGGTTACTGACAATCAAATAAACGTATTCATATTTTGTGGATCGATTTCATTTACTTTTTTATCGTAGGTACTCCATCTTCTTAAATTTGGTTCCAAATTCAATGATGTCTAAGATCAACTCAAATTTGATCCTATCTTCAGAGGCATGCTTCTGTCGGATAGCACAGGCACCTGACACTGACGGACCTAGGACTCAAGCATGCAACTTTACATTCTCACACCAATGTCCCGCAAAGCACGTCCTCCATTGTACTGCATATAAGGCACATAGAAGCGACGCGATATTTTTATACGATACTAGATGCCATTGTGGCTGGGGCATGGTACCAGGTAACAGGTAAGCCTGGCTAACTGTTGTTTGTTACCAACGGTTCCGTGTCAGCTTTACAATCGACAGACTCCGGTTCACTTAGACGTGTCTCTATTGAATTTGCTCTGCTATATCCTGCGAGTTTGGGTTGAGAGTTGATTAAGGTCTTGTGAAATCATTTGGTTGTAGGTAGCTAATATTGTAATGGAAATTTAGGTTCGGACTTGAGTGATTTTATTTCATGAGTACTTACTGTAATAGGTACATGATTTTTTAAGGGTATTTATTTATTTATATGGTACCTATATCAATGAATTATGACCAAATGACTTTCTGCGCATGAAATTCAAAGTCAGCGGAAAACAAAACAAATACAAACCAATAGGATTTGTCCAGATTTGAACTATTTACATGATGCAGCGGTTCTAGTGACCGCACATAGGTACCTACCTAAGCTTTCATAGATATCAGACCTTTCCCACTATGGTTATTATCAATTCAGGATACCCATACAGAGCCTAAATGAGAACGGGGTCTTAAGTCCCATTTGTCAAAATACAACGGTCATTGTACCAGCTGATTTTTAGCTAGGTTCGTACTTAGTATCTTTTATTAGCATGTTTTCATTGACTTCTCTGATATACACCCGTCCTCAATTGAATGTTTATAACAAGCTATAATGTAAGTAATGTGTTATGTTACATTGTATGTTGCCAGAACATTAACAATGTATGTAGATAAGTGTCGAGACAACGGAACAGCCACTGTGAGCCAGGTTTACATACATTATCCGACTCAAAATATTCATTTTATTTTAACACGCAATGTGGAGTGGTTTGCGGTCGGATTGTAAGCGAATAGCGTATTTAGCCTTTTTAAGACTATATTGTATGTACTACAGTTGCAGTTAGCTATTTAGTATTTTGTTTAAATTACAGTTTCACGACACAATTAAGCAAAATTGTGATCAAATTAAAGTCAGAAATAATGTGTCAGCTTTATAAACTTTAAAAAAGTTTTGAACATTACAAAACATTTTTTTGTGGTAAGATATAAACTCGCAGCATTAAAATCATATTTTGCTCAGAAAGAAGTTATGTGCGTTGGGTACAAAAAATAAAAGTCGCTCTTAACTCATACGTAGCTTTACTCTATCAGTCTATAAGCTCCTACCTTTTAATTCAAATACGATTGTTGTCTAATTTATGAGTCTCATTTGCGAGAAATACTCGAATAGGTAAAATAAGGAAGACAGTGGGCTTTTAATTGACTAATTAATGAAGGGATTGAAGAATTGAATCTGTCTTTAATGATTCCCTTTATTTTAATTGAAAGCCGGCCATTGAATTAATGGAATGGGAGGGTGACTTCTTAAGCTTGGGACCTTTATTTTTCATTATGGACTTAAATTAATTTACTGTTTACGTTTATACAAGCCATTGCGAATGCTTATTTACAATTTGTTTCCTTACTATTACTCTTATTGGCAATGAAACTAGCCAACAGTGGCTTCTCGACTATTTAGTACGTTGGATTTGCTGTGGGAAGTTATAAAGCCAAAACCATAGGAGTTATAGTACCTATATATTCGTAGTAACAACAATAAATGGTTGTACATAACACACATTAATTATTTCATAACACACAATAACACACATTAACAACAACACATGGTGTGCCTAAACCGTCGAGGCGCGGCGTTGCAAAAGGCGCGGCGCATAATACAACTTTACCCTGGTGTTAATTCGCTAAGGCCTGCAGTATGACAGCTCGCTGGATGCGAAACTACAAAAGATATAGTCGAATGATTCGTTTGAATTGTATGGATATTCTAAAAAAATGTAATACAAATAACGCATTTCGAAATAAACAAATATACCCAATTGATTTAATGTAAAAAGTTGACATATTATTGGTTTTATATTTATTTAAAATCACTTAAATATACACGTTAAATGGGATCTAACACAGTAGATTAGCGCGTTCAAATAAACTCTTCAGGCTTATATATTAGTATTGATTGATGTTTGCATAATTAATTAGAACTCTCTAATCCCAGGATTCTTTCAGATATAGATGAATAATTAATATAATGTACAACTATTATAGGTATGTATTTATTTTACAGGTGCCAGTTGCATTGTTGTTTATTTAGACACATGTAGGTATCATTGGATACTAATAGGTACTTGGGTATACTATGTATATAATAGATTACTCAATAGATTTTTATAAATAAAAGAACGAAATTGTAAAACATCTTATAGATTGTTCAACATAGTTAATAATGATGGCGCTATATTTTTTCAGTATTCGCTTTATTATTATTCGGGAGTGAACCCAGTAGCTTATTAATAAAATGTTAATTCAAATCTGATAACTAAAATTTAAATTAAATATATAAAATGAGACATTTAATGAGTTCAGTGGTTATTGAGAAAGTTGCTAGCGAGATAATTTTTTTAAGCTTATTTTTATGTTTTTTTTTAGTTTTTTTCAGTTCTTGTGCTTTTTGGTACAGTATAAAATTATGGCACAATTTTCACTTGTAAATTTTATTATTGTTTTGATTTGGTTTATCCACACAATGCGAACAGTAGAGAGACGTGCGTGCGACGGGCTATAATAGTCTTGATATTTTCTTTATCTCAAAGTTCTCAGTGTTCCGAGTCACCGTATAGTATTACCTGTTTGCGGATTATTCGCAAATATTACGATACTAGACGTGTTCTTAGCTTTCATATGTTGTGGGCTGGTGCACATTTTCGAGGTTGTGCTGTTGTGTTTTGTTTCGTTTTCATTTGAAAATGGTACATGTAGTTTTACAGCAGCTACTGCCTGTTGGTATCGCCCTTTTGTAAAAAAGAAATTATCGCTAACCTAAAAATCTAAGCGGTCGTTCTTGTATCTTTAATGTGAGTGTAGGTAACTTACACGATTTTGTTTTATATGTAAAGATTTAGATTTATAAAACTCAAATCATATAGGTATAGGGTTTTTACTGTTGGTAATTATTACCAGTGATATGGTCCTAGTAACTACAAAACTGTATTATGAAGAATAAACACTGAATTCGTATAGAACATACCTAAACTTACACTTTAGAGAACCCAAACAATATAATTTAAACATAAAAAACTAGGACTATATATACGATTAGGTACCTACTAAAAAGATAAGTTTACTATACTTTTCCAAAGTAAGAACCTATACCTACCTGATTAGCTACATTACCTACATGTTTCGTGAATAAAGTAATATAATTATTGATGACTAATCTCCCTTTTATAAGTACGAGAGAGTAGTGAAAGCGAACCTTACTTAAGTTAAATTCAAGACATATATTTACTTACGTCCAGGCTTCCATTTCGATATTCTGTCCTCACCCTTAATCCCACCACTTTGTCTCGCCGCATCACAAAGATACGGTTAAGTGTGTGATTTCATTTCGTGCCCTTTATTATCATTTCAAATGGAATTTAAATATCTTTTTGTTTTAAGTCACGCATAAACATTCCGATGTTATTTTTACTTTAATTTTATGGTTTTTCTAAAGGTTTTGTTATCGATGGTTCTAAACTATTCCTTATATAGTAATTCAATTAGTTTTATGCATGCCAAAGTCCCATATAGAGGTTTAAAAATTTCTTTATGCTGCGTCCGTTTTTCGCTAGATGGTGGTAGTGTATCTCGTTTTGTGAGAGACGATATCAAAACGAAAAAATCATAGATATTCCTCTATTGTTACTATTTATTATGTTTTGAATGAAATACATACCTTCATTTTGAAGACCAATTTTTTTCTATAATATTGGTACCCACACATAACAGCTTTGTTATGGACATACGAATTATTTATACTACAAATTACAACCATATTATAATATTATCCATGAGAACATTTTTTACATATTCTATTATACAACAAGGCATTCTGGATCATTATACTTTTAATTAGGAGTCACGCTGGGCCGCTGATTGAAAAATCTCGTCCATCGCATGTGTTGCCTGCATTAAAATATCGTTTGTTTCGTATTTAGTAATGTTAAAACAGTTCCGGATTATTTGTTATTGTCTTGTAAGTTATTAGTTTTTGTAACCAATTTCAAATGTTGAGGATTTAATTATTGATTTATGAAACCGTAGGAATATTCGTTAAGACGGAGTTAAACCTTTAAATGATCACGGAAGGTATATGTATAACAAACGTACGTAGACCATTTATTTTTGCCTAGCTTCCTACATTAAGATATGAAGAATAATTCTGTTTGCTTATGTCAATTAAAAGCGGTCTTTATTGGATTCATAGGTTTAAAGTATTAAACGTTAAAACGTTTTTATTAACAATAACGTGTGAGTAAGGAAAACTTTACTAGTCAAGTAACCAATAAAAGATCACAAAATAAAAATAACTCCCAACCAAAAAAAACAAGCCACATTAAAACAAAACAATACGCACGGACTAATCACTCACACGAGTGCGCCCGCGCAAGTACATAAATATGCGAGGACAGAAACGGCAGGTGGAGCCACTGATTCTTCGCAGATAATTTGCCTAACTGGTTCTTACTCTGACACATTATTTCACTAGAAACCCCTTTAACAACTAACTTTATCTCCTTACAACATATACATTGCTGCTTCGACACTAAATATTAAGGGTACTGAAAGAACTGGTAAACAAGCAATGTACGGTAAAGGATTTTTTTATCCGATTCAAGTGAGTTGCAGAGTTTGATAAAATGATGTTCCCCGGTCAGTAGCATTATCCATACGTCCGGCTGATAAGGACTCTTATTGCAACATTTAATTATTATGATTATGATTCAAAGAAAAGTCAGGCAGGTTTTCAGTAAATTTCTTGTGTTTGCTGGACACAGTACATAAATATTATCCCGGTACGGCAGTATGGCAAGTACGTTTTTTGTCAATGATTTTATTTTGAAAATGCAAAAATCGATGGCAAAAATACATTTAATAACATTGTATGAATTGAACGCGATTGAGTGAGATCTTATTAAAAGTTAAAACGTATTGATTTTTTTTCAAGAAACTATTAAATTAATATTTGAAGTGAGAATTAAATTACATTGTTTACTTTATAATCACAATAATTTATCAATTATTCATCTATCAAATTTCAAGTTAAATACGTATTTCTATTAAATTTGTCAAATTAATTTACTAGTTTATTTATTTACTGTGTTATGTTTTTATGTCGGAAGGTCAACATTTTTCAAGATGGTAGCCGTTCATAACAATTCATCAGTTACAAAGAAAGAACTTCTTTCTTACGCCGTGAATAAAGCTGTTATGTTATTGTTATTAGAACCAGTCGTCTTAAATTTGATGTTATCTTTATTTTTTATGTAGCGACAAATTAATAAAGTAAATTTACTGTTATTCAACTAGTTTTAGAATTGTTGATGTAATTTGATGACAGGGTTATTCTATACTGGTTGGCTGTAACCCTGGTTAATTCTAAAAAACTAAAATAAATGTTCTAACAAACGATTTACGCAGCACTAATTCGTAAATGAACTTCCATAATATAAGTCAGTTTTATTCCCAATTTCCAAGAAAAAATTCAAAATTATAATTATACTATCTTTGTAGGTATGTCCTTCTAACATAAGAGAGCTACTATTTTCCACAAAAACTTGGCAGGATATTGACTAATATAGGCTTGATTGTAGGTACTTTAATATAGCCTTAAATCCTATTCATGGAAGTTTGCCATTTGCCTGAAATTTCACGGCCCACCTCCCCTATAAAATAATTAAATAAGTCATACCATTTTATTTTTGTAAGAACAACTCAATAAACTGTAAAACAAACGAACACTGAGACTATTACATTATCAGGCGTGCATGACAAAAGGGATGTACCATAACAAAGGGCTTTAGTTAACTGTAGGGCAGCGGAGGGCAGAGCAATATTGCCGGACAATGGCCAATTAACGCTGCCCACAATTAAATCAGACAGAGTTGCTATTACAAAGGCTCCTTGAGATGACTGTGATATATATAGAGATGATCACAAGTCAGTTTTATATAAACAAAATTATATTGACTTGACTTTTCAAATTAAAATCTTTGGATAAAGAAGTGGAAGAGATTTTTACTGGGTTGGCAACGCCCCTAGTGTTGCAAACGTCCATAGGCTACGGTAACCGCTTCCCATCAGGTGGACTTGTATGCCTGTTTGACACCTTTGTGGTATAAAAAAATTAAGTAGGTATACATACATATGGTATATATAATTAATTAATTTTCATACAATAAATGAACGTGACTGCATTATACAGGAAACCTTTTTGATTTATTCTTTATAACTTCCAGATATTTTTCTCGTATGCTTTGACAAGGAACATGTCCCTTACCACTATAACATTCACTGTTATAGTTGAAAGAAGTCATTTTAACCAGGCTTATTAATAGTTTTAGGTTATAAGATTAGTTTTAGACGTTCTTTTCATCTCTATAAACTTCCACCCCATAGGTCGATAGTATCCAACGCCTACGTCCGCTCAGCGTATTGTTCGGTTCAATCCAGTCGAGTTATTATTGCAGATAATACTTTATTTATAACATATACCGCTTACTTTGTACAGAGAACAATGTACCTTAATGAAATCTACGTCATTATTTCTAGGAATAATGATAAGGTAGCAGTGAAGAGCTTCGCGATCTTATCTAACTGATAGTTTATATTTGAAAGTTTGTGTGAAGCTTTTTAACCTGCTCCTAGTTGTGCAGTAAACAAAACACGAATGTAAACTACTAGATAAGTACTTCTACCAAAATTTTATTAACAGAAAGCCAGGAAAGTACTTACTCCATACCAACGTGATGATAATCTTCTTTCACAGATCCCACAATTTTGTAACGCTTTACAAGTTGAAAGTTTATATTGGAAAGCTAACCTTTTAAGTAGTTATTTGTGTAAGTGTTATATTAGATATGTATCTTAAGTAATATTAGCCCCAACATCTCACGAGACGAACAGTGGGCCGTATTCTTGTCACTATAACGATAATGATTCGTAACTTGACGGTTCGCCTCAGGAATAATTTGTTCAGTTTGATTAATCTATGAAACGATTGAGAAATAACAGTTTAACTTAATGCAATAATGCTGTCGTGGAATTGAAAATGTATTCTGTTTCAAATGATGTAAGGTTTGTTTTAGTGTGACGGCGGGTGGATTCTAATCCGCCCCCAATCGCTATTGCATGATAGGTACAAGTCAGTTGTTCAAACTTCAAGTTAATATAGTCTTTGATAACCTCCAATTGCCTCCAAACGATACTAAAGTATTTATTTCTATGATAAATACAAGTATGTACTATATTAAAAGTATCTTCTAATTATTTTAATTACTTAATTAAACACTGATCAATAATAATTAGAATCAACATATTCAAGAGGCATATTAGATGCACCATTAAGCGAGGTTGGCCATTTCTAGAAATGTTCGATTATATCGACATCAAGCGCGGCTTCCACCGGAAGCGAGATAATATTTAATTGGCGTGAAAACTCAATAATTGGAGATAAAAATCAGCTGGTATAGCGGCAGAGCAAACCAATTACTGCGCTTGCGGTGTGGCACTACGCATCCGAGCGCGGTCGGCACTCGCCCGCGCCGCCGACCCGCCGCCCCGCTCGGTGCTTGTCGCTCGCGTCGCTATGGTGATGGGAAACTGGACTTTTCTCATTTATCGATGAAATTATAAAAATCATCGGACGTGACACGTGACGTACAGTCAGCAACGAAAGTCCATGAACACATTCAAATTTACAAAACCACTGAGCACTAAAACTGTCGTAAATCACTAACCACCGTAGAGTACAAAACAAGGTTGTCATTTCAAAGTTACAAAAAAGGCTGATTACCAATATTCCTTAAGTTGCTGAACATGATTTTACCATAAGTAGCTGAACACTAATTCGCAATAAGTAGCTGAGCACTAAATGTGCAATAATTCGCTCAACACTAATTCAAAGTTATAAGTCAAGTTTAATTACGACTTGTCTGAATATTATCATTGGGTATCAAAGTATCGTGTCAATAGCCGAGTCAATGAAGACATAAAACAGGCAATATTCGGAAGTCCTCAAGAACAACTCCGATTTCGATGATTTTTTTTTTGTTAGCTTTGTTTTTTTATACCTATTATTTAAAATCAGAAAACTTTTGGAGCGGGGAAAAAGAAATTATATTGTTTAAACTATAACTACTATATTTATATGCAACCGTTTGCCCGTTTTTGCAATATTTTTGATTGCCGCTCCGCTCCCATTCATCGTAGCGTGATGATACATAGCCTATAGCCTTCCTCGATAAACACAACGTGAAATATTATATATACATACATATATATATATATAGTAGCCTAAACAAATATATGTAAGGTATACACGTAACATACATATATATTTTCTTATGGTCTATATTTCTACTGATAAATAAATAAATAAATAAATAAATATCCTGGGACATTTTTCACACACGGCCAATCTGATTCCAAACTAAGCAGAGCTTGTGATATGGTAACCAGATAGCTGATAAACTACATATATTACTTTTTTAAATACATACTTATATAGATAGTTACATCCAGACACAGGACAAACAGACATATTCATGCATACAAATGTTTGTCCTGGGTGGGATTCGAACCCACGACCCGCGGCTTGAGAGTCAGGGTCACTAACCACAAAGCCAACCGGGCTGTCAAAAAACTAAATAGTTTATTTGTTTGCTTGAAGGCGCTAATTTCAGAAACTACTAGTCCGAGTTCAAAAATGATTTCAGTGTTAGATAGCCCATTTATCGAGGAAGGCTATCAGCTATGTGTCATCCCGCTACGAAGAATAGGAGCAGAGCGTCAATAAAAAATGTTGCAAAAACGGGCAAACGGTTTCATATAAATATAGTAAGTAGATATTGTTTAAACAATTTTTTTTTCCGCTCCAAAAGGTTTCTGGTTTTAAATAATATAAAAAACAAAGCTAACAAAAAAAAATCATCGAAATCGGAGCTGTTCTTGAGGACTTCCGGGTAAAATGCTTTATTAACTCCACTTTCGTGAACTTATAAGAAAAGACGGTAGGTATATTGTTCATTTTATTTATTTACCATGCTTAAAAATTTTGTTGTTTAAAAAACAACAAAATTTTTATTACAATTCTTCTACCTTCAAATATTTGTTTAATAATGAAGGTAGAAGTAAAAAAATATGTAGTAGTGTTTTATGAACAAAAACAAATATCTGAAGGTAGAAGTAAAAATATGTAAGGTAAATTGAATAGAATCCGTCATTTCAATTGTCATCCGAACCAAAAAAATTTTATTATTATTTCAATTGTGCCTCCAGTTACATCTATATATATAAAACAAAGTCCCCCCGTTTTTGTGTTCATCGTGTTCAGACAGACAGACGGAGGCGGCGGGGACATTGTTTAATATATATAGATACTAAAAAAAAATTACTTATAGGTATATATACTATATTTATATAGCACTTATTAAAATAATTTAGTTTTAATATACCTAATACATGAAAGTATATTTTTATCTACCTATATTATGTTTAGCAACTTGCTGAACATATACATATGTAGATTTATGCAGATAAAAATAGAGAAAATGATAAACAGAGAATAGGATTTGTCAAATAAAAAAAAATCTGTGCTCATGACAATTTTATATGGATAATTTATTTTCGTCGCTAGTAATGTTCAGCAACTTATGACAAACCGAGAATTTGCCTCGTCGAGTAACAAACTATCATTGTTAAGCGACTTTTGTATTTTCTATTGATAACATATTTTTGTCGCTAGTAATGTTCAGCAACTTATGACAAACCGAGAATTAGCCTCGTCGAGTAACAAACTATCATTGTTAAGCGACTTTTGTATTTTCTATTGATAACATATTTTTGTCGCTAGTAATGTTCAGCAACTTATGACAAACCGAGAATTAGCCTCGTCGAGTAACAAACTATCATTGTTAAGCGACTTTTGTATTTTCTATTGATAACATATTTTTGTCGCTAGTAATGTTCAGCGATTTATGGCATAACAGTGCTCAGCGACTTTTGTAGTTCTATGCTGACAAGGTTATTTTGTAGTTAACTTTGATCAGTAATTTATGGTAAGTAATACGTGTGCAGGTGATTTGGAACTTCATTGTGTTCAACGACTTCCGTTGCTGACTGTACCACAGTAATACATATTTGTATAACATTATAGCATATCTACAAGCTATAGTCTAGTCTCACAAGTTTATTTTACAGAATTGATATGGAATATCGCGAAACATTAATGTGATTTCATAGTATTATATGTTTAATTCTTACTGTTACCAAAGTAATATTTTATGGAAAAAATATTAACTACCTACCTGTACCATTAGGTGCCTTGATTCTGTATCAATCGTCCCTTACCTTTGCGTAATGCTATAAATAATTGTATCGATGTTTATAGATGGATTGGACGTCACTATCAACTCACATGTGGTTTTTCAGCGGGCACGGCGCGGCTCTAACAACTCATTAGTCGGTCTGCTATCGTCGGCTTTTATTTGTGGCAACTGTACCCTCGGACAGGGTTAATTGTTTTAATTTGACCTCACTATATCCCGTTTTCTGGCCCAAGAATTATAATGCATTGTTATTCTAATATGATTGTCACCGTACATATTAAAATTCAGAAGTTATTAGAAAAAGATATTTATTAGGATTAAAAACTATAAATACCTAACAGAAGTCTGTGTTGTATTCATTGAAATTTATAGTTAAATGAAAATATCATAAACTATAACTTAGTTAAATTAGTTTTGAAATATTGATCTAAAATTAAATAACAATGGGTGGATACCTAATAATCCAATATTAAATGCAAATTCATGCTTGAATTTATAGAATGTTCCTATTCTTTTTTTATTGATTGCATGACTGACTAGATATTAGCGGGAATTTATATTATTTTGACATCATTTCAAGATATTTTTCTCTAACGAATAATAGATTTGATTTATAAAAAATAACTCGTAAGTAATTTTTTTATGTGCAATACATAAAAGAGTCTTTTAGGTAGGTTTTAAGATATTAATATAATCATATACCTACTCACAAACAAAATATTAATCGTACCTACCTACCTACTTTTCTTAATACATATATATAAATAACACATGTTAATCATGTGATCAATAAAAATACTGAACAATTACCTACATTTCTAGAAGAAACATTGAACGATGTTCACAATGCAACAAGTCTCGTAAGTTTCATATTGAGGATATAACTGACCAATTGACCATTGATTGCAAGCAGTTAAATATATACTTAAAGACGATCCCAGAAGGAATCCCTAATCCAATTAAATAAATATTACAAAAATGTCACGGGTAAAGAACGAAATTGGTATTTTATCGTTCAAGTTAGCAGGTGACGCGTTTCGTTCAAATAACAAAATATTCAACGTCGTGTATCGATACAATCGCGCAAATATTCCGAATATCGAGTTCGAATCATCTTTAATAACTATTTGTTCTCGATTAAATTAAAGATTGAAACTGTTGATTTTAAAATTTTCATTTAAGACTAATAAGGCTTTCCCAGTGAAAATTATTTAAGGCTGTAGCTTAAGTTAATAATTAAATACATATCTACTAAAAAAATTCCTGAAATAAAATGTTATTACTGTAAACTTGAAAAAAAATATCGCTCTTACTTCGAACTAAATTTTGTCAATAAAAAAAATAATCTGCCATCAAAATCTGTCACTAAAACGTCGTGTTCGAGTTACCATAGTACCGTGGTAAATGTCCACAGACATTCGAAGCTCGCGTGAACGATGCCATCGACTCGGGACCGAATCGAATACATTATCTCGTGTGGAAGAATCCGCGGTCGCATAATTTGTACCAATATTCCATTTGTACGGTATTGAAATGCGGCCAATTTTAAAATAGCCCGGTTTTGTTTTCTGAATACGACTATGTTTGTAGGCAGGAATCTTGTTTATTATACCTATACCTTTATGTCATATCTTTTTTTAGAAAATGGCATGAATTTCGACCATTAAACGACAACTTGTTATTAGAAATTGATATGTGTGTCAAAATTTGTGAAAATCAAGCAGCAAGAGACTAATTTTGTTAACCTACCGAATAATTTTACAATAGTACAAACATAAAAATAAATGTATCTAGCTGCTGTTTTTATTAGGTAATATCATGATTTTTTATTGTTTCAATCTTTGCATAGAATTGTAATTTTATTGGATCGATAAAAATCTATATCATATTTCATGGAATATAAAATTTTATTGCTGAAATGGTTAAGTAAAAACAAAAAAAACAGCTAATTAACTGAATATCAATTTTCATTCTTAAAAAACATATCAATAGGTACAAATTGGTATTATTACCGAGAATAAATTTAAGTTACTTTGATAGTCTAGTCTCTTTGATATTTTTTGCTATCAGGCACAAAAGCTGCAAAAACCATTTAAGTTAAATTAAAAGAAAAAGTAAACATTTTCTTTTTCCCCATGGCAATCTTGGAATGTTTCCACAATCGGCCAGTCCTTTGGTCTTCCAGTCCAGTAGACTTCAGTGAGTATTATTACGTGTTGTGAAATAGACATAAACTGAAGGGAACATGGAAGGTAGACTAAGCTAACAAAGGACTTTGGTGTCGGAGCGTGAAGACACTCACGTTATTCCATAGGGTTTCATAATCGACATTTCAGTATGGATCTTATAAAATATTAATACAATCAAGCAAACAACTATTGCAACTTAAATTTGTTTATATGGTTACTATTAAGTAATGCAAAGGAACTATAATCCCTTGGCAGGTTTTGACACAAGGGAAAATGATGTTATGTTTTCTCTATTCCCAAGTCTAAGTGCCTTTATTCATCTTAAACCTTAGTGCTTGCCGATTTCAATATCGATTCTTCGTATTCGTAAGAATCGATTCATGTTTACGATTATGCAATCAAGGGACGGACAAAGGGTATCTACGGGTGGCACTGTTAGATTTAATACCACGATCTTATTTGCAATTTTGCCGAATGCAGCTGTTTCTAATATCAATCTTATTTCTATAGATATAGAGTTGCCCTCAAAGTATCTTGTTTTTTGTCAATGGAAATTATAATTTTGTGTGACTTTATTGCGGTATTTCCATAAAGTGTCATGTCAAAGGAATCTAGGCGTTAGATATGTTATAATGTGGTTCCCATAGATGGAGTGAAAGAGTACAATAATATTTTACATTTAATTGCAAATAGGACTATTGTATGTGAAGATAGCGCTTTATCCATATTTGAAAAGGTTGTCAACAGAGCTAAATAAACTCAGTAGGAAACCTATAATGTAATAGCTTCTCTAACATTTAATATATAATTTGATATCCTAAGAGTCAGAGTTGAGCTAACTGGCATATTAAATATGAATAAATATATTGTTCTAAATATAAAAATGCTAATTGTATCGGAAATTTAAATATTAAGTACATTAACAAGGATTCATTCAAAAACTTACCAACTGATATTTAATATAGTTGATACAAAAATTCCAAATTTGAGAACACAAGAATTTAGACCAACTTTGAATAATGTATATGGTAATATTTGTAATGTAACGCCCTTAAAGCACAGACCTTAAGCACAGATAAGTAAATACAGATTAAAACAACAAATAAACTTCCCAAAAAAATTACGCCGTAAAACGTCAACGGGTAATATAAAACACATTGTGTAGGGAATTGATTCTGTTTCCACACCTCGGTGACTACCATTGAAATTTTATCTGTTAAAAACTAAACACCCGATAGTATCTTAACTCATTACAATCTAAACTCAATCTGGTTTAAATTAAAGAACAACTCTTTGTAAATTATCGATAAAATCGTTTGTTGAACTATCGACGTTTTCCCATGCTTGTTTTATATGGAATTGTATGGCGTGTTGCATTCAGGCGCAGCAATGGAACAGAAAAAGAAATGTGATACGTTAATTAAGGTCAGAATCGATACGATTTAAATGATAATTACCCACCTACTGTGAAAATGTTACATTATTTTTTAAACGAGCTTGGAAACTTAAAAAATGTTTGAGTTCAACTAATTGTCTCTTGAAATGATTATTTTAATTCAATAAAACCATTTAAAAATCTACACCAGTGTCGAGTTTCAACATTAAATCTAGTACTAATAAATAAAAATCCACAGGTATCAAATGTTGGCAGTATAATCAAGTCTATAGGAATATTTACTAATGAAAAGCACCTAAAGTTTTATGGATATATAGATGTCAAGTCTCATAATGCAGAACGCATTTTACTAATTTTTTTTTTTAAATATAACCTCTTTCCTAAGTTAATCTTTGTCATAATAATAAAACAACTTTCCTCCATAATGTTACAGCTATTAATTACCATTAACAGCGCTTAAGTTTATCTGGCAACACTGACACGTGGGAAATTTTTCCATAGAGCATAGACGTTCCACACCAGATGTTTGGTATTTACATATATTATTGTAATATACGTAACAATGAAGGTAATAAATTTTATTTTTGATCATTAATTCTTTGTGTAGAATAGTTGCTGCCTTCCACACAGGGAACTAAACAGAGATTGTATTATATAGGTATTGGATAAAAACACAAAATAAATATAGGTACGTTCAGATATTTTAGTCTTTAGATATATAGACAAAAGTTTGTCAAGTGTCTTCTGTTGTCTAAGATCGAATTTCTATTCGTAATTATGTCGCCGTAGAGTCTATTATCATACCTTTAGGTATGTAAGTATATATACATCTGTAGTGTAGCTACTAAGCCCTTTATAGACATTCAGATTTTTAGAAGTCTGAATAGAGTCTAAATTCTAAAGCCCAAAGATTCATTGAAAAATGTAACTCATCAAAACCAACTCTTTTTATCAGAAAGCAAATCTAAACGATAAAAATTCAACTAAAGAGGTTTATCACATTATTCAGTATAAAGAGTCTCATTTCGCCTTCCTTACATATGCAAATGATCGCCATTGCTCACTAAATCGATTCCATTCGGTCATCCATTCGGTCTTTCGGTCATCAATCACTGAGGAAGATTGAACGGGTATCTTCTGCTTGGGTTAGAAGTACTTGTAAAACGTTATTTAAGTTACTTTTGTAAATTGAAACAGGATTTTAAATAGCTACCTAGAAAATAATAGAGTATAAACAAGAATAAGATTTTCTTGTGACAAACATACGATTAGTTACCTACTTAGATACCTATATTTTAATGATACATGAAAAATTTTAATTGTGCCGCGCAGATAAAATCAATAGTAGGTATGAACTTTTGTCAATCTATGGTAAATGACCCAATGGTGGCCAGTTTAAGAAAAAAAAACTGGTTTTTGTGAAATATTACCAAAATTGTGAAAGTTTCAGCACTGAATGTAGTGAAACTGTAAAGTCCAGTCCTTATTTAATATTTGTAATGTGTTGCGCGTGAGATACGGCAAAGCTGGATTCAATTAAATTAACAAATAAAAGTTGTAGTTTTGTGACCCAGTCTTGGACAGGGAAAATTCATTAATGGATACCCCAGTCTTAGTCTAAGTTTATCTTTATTTTATGGTTAACACATGAAACAAAACTAATTTTGATTTTAATTAAGCAATACTATTTTACAAGTGAAACTTTCTGCTCACCGCCTTAACGATTTCCTTAAGAAAAGCCGTCGTTGTCAATTTCAAATCACCTTACACTTTGTATTCGCGCATATTTGTACATGTAACTGACTGAATTCAATAAAACGTTAAACTTAGATAGTTCGATGTCTTAAGTCTATGTCACAGTGATCCCAATGTAAAAACATTCGCTCATGTCCGAATTCTAGATGTTTCATTTAATTTTTGGCCATTACTGGTACCGTGGCCACGACTGGTACACTTACGATACCAAGCAGAAACTATTAGCTCTTATGTATTTTAGGCCTATTTAATACGATTACAATATATTTAATGTGTCAGAAAATAAGCTACATACATAGTCACCGTAGAGTTTATGGTTCTTTAGCTGTGGAAAACAGAACTATGTAGATTGTAGGTATCGTCAGACTGTCCTCATAAAAAACAAGGTCGGAACTGTTTTTAATGCAACTAATTCGGTCATGTCACGGCGGAATGCCGTGTGAATGCAGATACCGATTCCGGTTGATAGATGACAGTATACTTGACAAACGTATATAGAAAACATTTCGTATTTATTGAACATCGATTTAGATAGAATATACGGTCCAATACCAGTAGTATATTTTAATTACACCTCGACCCCTGATCCTACAGTTGCTATCACGTATATAAATCCTGCGACATTTCTTTACATGCAATTCCAAACATGGGACCTAAAAAAAGGAGGATTTATTGATTAATTTACATTAAAGGAATCTTTAGAAACATAAACTAATATAAATGCATAAAGAAACAAACTTTTCTAAATAAAATTAGTTTGTAGGAGACTCCAAGTTAGGCCAAAGCTTGTGTTATGAAGGAGTCTATTCCACCTTCATTTGCATTTAAAAAAATACGTTGATAATTAAGATGATTTATTATGTAGTAATCGAACTAAAAAATAAAAATAAACTACAAAATTATTGCAATGCCATCGGACGTTGATCAGAGTGCAAAGTTTCAAATTATTCCGCAGATTCCGTTACTACAAACAGGCATAGCTAATAAAAGCATCTTAAAAATGTGTCCTAAAAGAAAATAAATAAGTATGTCTGAGTATTTTAAATGAAATAGATACACGTCAAATTTAAAAAAATCATGTGGTATTTTTTTAAATAGAATAATCATTGTTATGCATACTAGTAAACATACTGAAGGTAAGCAAACGAAATTGAGCTGTAATTACAGTATTCAATAAGAGCATACAACAAAAGCATAATTTGTTATTCAAACGATAGGTTATCGATGGGTACCGTAATATCGGGAGCAATAGCGGCAGATCAATGGATAATGACTGTTAGGATTGTGAGGATAGAATACTGTTGATATTATATTTGCTATTGTCTACCTATCTACTACAAATGTTGCCAAATCAAATGATCTTTAATGTACATAAGATAGGATATTTATTATCCAGATTGTATGCTAATTCTCGAGTGCCAAATATCATCGAGATTCCTTCAACCATTGTGGCTTCATCCTTACAAACTTTCACGGACATAATACTTCTTGCTAGGTTATTTTATGCTTTATTTAATGTAATAATAGCTTCGACCTCGATCCTGGAAATTCAATAATTAAATTAATAGCAATTCTGTATATTATTTTGTAACTAACACTAGGTAAGTACTTTTTTTAGCTGCCTCCGTTTCACCCGCGTAGTTCCCTTTTCACTAAAAATACGAGGATATAATATAGCTCATGTTCTTCATTGGTAATGTAGCTTTCCATTGATGAAAGAATTATTTATATCGGTCCAATAGTTTTTCAGCTACATACAAAAATACAAATTTTTCCTCTTAAGTATGATAAAGTTTTGGTATGGCCATCCAATTCTTTCCACCACCCACCCACAAGCAGTGCGTAATTCAGTCGCGTACAACTTGGCCGTACAAACATAGAATCATACGCAGGTGTAACAGACAATGGTTCTATTACAAACTCGGAATCACGTGCATCCTGTAATCATACTCTCCATTATTGAAATTGCCTTCGATTGTGGTAGGAATGTTGATCTATATATTTACATTTAGTTTGTAGTGACTTTACTGATATTGTTTTAATATTATTCTGGGACATAAGCATAACTTGTAACTAAATAGCTGTCCGATATATAAATATCCCTACATATAGTAAATTATATATGTATATACTCAGACATAAACAGACAGGTTCATGAAGGTACACAAAAGTTTGTCCTTGGGAATTGAATCGACTAGCGCCTTAAAAGTCAGGGTTGCTGACCACCAGTCAATATTTTTTTGCTTAAAGGAATCTGTTCATTATTATATAATACTTACATTATTGACGCGAAAGCTTATAAGAATTGATGTATCAAGGCTCTAGAAAGGGTTTAGAAGAAACTTAGCACATCGATAAAATACGTCCTGTATTAAGGTTGACAACCTTTATGTTTACAGACGGCGGTGACAAAAAGAATAAATAATATTTTAACTGTACAAACGAGTTTCAGCACAAAAGATATAGTCAACTTTCCCACTTATAATAACGAAAATAAAGCAAAAACCAAGTTCCCACAGACGCTGAGTATATTGCACTTATTACTGATTGTGGCACTTGTAAAATTGTATTAAAGAAAGTGTACAAGAAAACCCGGGTATAATTACTGGACACAGTACCTACCTGTAGTTGTTTATTGCGGTAACTAGCGTTTCTTAACCACAGCATCGGAATGGAACGGGTCTCAACGACACTTGTCCATTGACAATCTAATTGCAATCGATTATGTTGTTAGAGCTGATAACACCGCTTTTTCCATCCATCCTAAAAGGTATATAGGTACGGCCAGTTTTTTCGGTAACTGCGCGTAAATAAAATTAAATTTGACATTTATAATGATTTAATTTCAGTCGGGTTCGTGAGAAAATTCTATTTGATAGTAGGTCTAAAGGTCCTTGTGTTAATAGTTTTATTTATTTAAAATACATGCCTTGACTGTTTTATAAAAAGAAATCTGGTAATCCTAACTCGGTAAGCACTATTAAGTGGTAAATAAATATTCAAAGTATCCAATAAAAATTAAGATCATCGCATAAAACTTAATATATCTGATTTGATAAGCGGAAGATAGTTTAGATACGGCTTATCGGTGTCACACTGGATAAAAATAAGTCTGACTTGAACAGCTCTATATAGATCTAAAATTGCTTACAATGTACACGCAAGCGGCGATTATTGTGCGACCGGTAGGACAACTGACAAATAAACAGGATTCTGTTGTTACATAATTTATTTTATTCTATAGAAAATATACGAGAGGATAATATTGGGTATTGTGCAAATGGAAATTATTGTACAAGCGGGAGGATTTGATTATTCTCACATTTTATTGCTTTTAGTGTTATTGGTTTTCCCTTGTAGTTTTATCACTTGAAAAATTATTCGTTTTCCTTATTGTCTGTTTACAATGAAATCTTAGTTTGTACTGGTTGTTTTTGGTAATCTTTGGGTTCCTATTTTAGGGTAGTAAATACTCAAACACATAGTAATTGCATTTAATATAAGTCAATTAAATTGCACATTCGAAAACTACAGAATGCATAGGGATTTCATATGCTATGAAAGTCATATTATACATATTCTACGGAAAAGCGGATGAAACCGCGGGGTGGAAGCTAGCATTAGCAGCTTACATTAGGTATATATAAAGTATAGTTTGTTTAACAATATATTTAGATTCAGGTAAATTCTAAAAATAATCATATTTATAAATATTTTAAAAAACCTTATAGAAAGCTATTCTAAATAATTGGCATAGGCTATATTTTTATCCCAAGATAAATTAAATCACATAGTACGGTAGCTTTTAATTAATAGGGAAATACAAACAGAGTTATCGGCGTTTTAACACCTCTATACTATTTCCTTACAATCGCGACAGTTCAATAATTTCATTTAACCGAAGCTACCTACTGTGAATCTGTCCCAGCACAATTCGATTCGGTAAACTGAAATTGCACCGTCACCGAAGTCTACATGCTCTGTCCCTTTCTTAAACAAGGCTATTGAGTGAGAAGCCTGCTCTGAAGTCTCGACGAGCTCGTTTTCTGACGATGTTCGTAATAGGGAATACAAAGGAAGATTATCGCCTGATGTGTCGTGATTGTTTGGAACAATAACTCGTTTCTTATAATGTGTGGTCGACTGTACGCGTGGTTGAGGAAAACTGGTAGCTTTACATGGTCTCTAGAATATGGGATATTTATTTTTAAGAATATTGGGACGTTACTTTTAAAACATAGTGAAAATGTAGAGTGCCTTGACAGGTTTCTAACATACTTATGTTTTCCCAGGGTTTACATCAAAAATACATTAGCGTAATGCTTATTTAGATTCATATATACCTATTATATAAATGGAATATGTTTGTTTTTGATTTTACTTTATTAATTTATTTTATGTTAACAGATTATATTTGATATCCTTGTCGTGTAAAGGTTCATCTAAGTGTTTTATTACTATGCAATAAAAAATAATATCTATCTTAAAACCTGGGATCTAGATAAAGTTTAAAAGTTGCTCCTGCAAAATCATGAGATAGATAGATAAAGGTTTAATATAATATTAGCATACTCAGACAATTTCAATAAAATAAAAATAATCATAATTTTTTATGAGTTTTGTCTAACATTTATCTAGTAATTATAATAGGTGGTATCAGATAAAACGTTAATCCTACTAATATTATAAATGCGAAAGTTTGTATGGATGTTTGTTACTCTTTCACGCTCCAACGGCTGAAGGGATCTGCTTGAAATTTGGCACAGAGCTAGAATATGTTCTGGAATAACACATAGGCTACTTTTTATCCCGGGAACGCGGGTGAAACCGCGGGGAGCCACTAGTAATACATAATTAAATGGTTTTTTTTCATTGTCAATAGGCTATTTTCTATAAAATGGCAATAAAAGCTTATCAATCAGATAGTTCATGAATTCATAGAATATTTATTTATTGATAGACAGGGTTATAAATTAGTTTAATACCTGTCTAAAAATTAGCGATGTGCCGAGTACGGTTTGACTCGAGTCAGACTCGATTCCTGCTTTGGACTCGCCTACTCGAATACCAATTTATTTTGATTCGAGTACGCCAGACTCGATTCCGGTACTCGAGTCAGGAAGAATCGTCTCGTACTTGCTAACTCGATTCTATTTATGCGAGTTCAATTGACTCGAGTCTAGTATACGAGTTTTGTTGAGTAGAGTTTTTTTAATTATCTTTCATTAAAAAGTAATTTAAACAAAATTTACCGGACTTTAAAACACAAACGAATAACTGAAAAGTAATAACTTTGATACATGATAAATATTAACTTGTAAATTTTTAAAATCATGAAGCGTCTTCATAATCGGATATGAGCAATATTTCTTTTGAGGTCGATGCCAACCGCAACATTAGGAAAAAAGGAATCGGTAATGAGGGTTGATTCGAGTCTAGCCGGAATTCAAATACTGACTCGACAGCCGGACTCGAGTCAGTATTCGAATACCAAACATAGAATTCGAGTAGAGGGAATCGAGTCATGATTCGAATACCGTATAAACTGACTCGAGTTGACTCGATCCACCAAAACAGCGACTCGGCACATCACTTATGTACTGTGTTATATACTGCGGTTATATACTGGGGTTATGTACTGTGTTATATACTGGGGTTATGTACTGTGTTATATACTGGGGTTAAGTACTGTGTTATATACTGGGGTTATGTACTGTGTTATATACTGGGGTTATGTACTGTGTTATATGCTGGGGTTATGTACTGTGTTATATACTGGGGTTATGTACTGTGTTATATACTGGGGTTATATACTGGGGTTATGTACTGTGTTATATACTGGGGTTATATGCTGGGGTTATGTACTGTGTTATATACTGGGGTTATGTACTGTGTTATATACTGCGGTTATATACTGGGGTTATGTACTGTGTTATATACTGGGGTTATGTACTGTGTTATATACTGGGGTTATGTACTGTGTTATATACTGGGGTTATGTACTGTGTTATATACTGGGGTTATGTACTGTGTTATATACTGGGGTTATGTACTGTGTTTATGTACTGTGTTATATACTGGGGTTATGTACTGTGTTATATACTGGGGTTATGTACTGTGTTATATACTGGGGTTATGTACTGTGTTTATGTACTGTGTTATATACTGGGGTTATGTACTGTGTTATATACTGCGGTTATATACTGGGGTTATGTACTGTGTTATATACTGGGGTTATGTACTGTGTTATATACTGGGGTTATGTACTGTGTTATATACTGGGGTTATGTACTGTGTTATATACTGGGGTTATGTACTGTGTTATATACTGGGGTTATGTACTGTGTTATATACTGGGGTTATATACTGGGGTTATGTGCTGCGGTTATATACTGGGGTTATGTACTGTGTTATATACTGGGGTTATGTACTGTGTTTATGTACTGTGTTATATACTGGGGTTATGTACTGCGGTTATATACTGGGGTTATGTACTGTGTTATATACTGGGGTTATGTACTGTGTTATATGCTGGGGTTATGTACTGTGTTATATACTGGGGTTATGTACTGCGTTTATGTACTGTGTTATATACTGGGGTTATGTACTGTGTTATATACTGGGGTTATGTACTGTGTTTATGTACTGTGTTATATACTGGGGTTATGTACTGTGTTATATACTGCGGTTATGTACTGGGGTTATGTACTGCGGTTATATACTGGGGTTATGTACTGTGTTTATGTACTGTGTTATATACTGGGGTTATGTACTGTGTTATATACTGGGGTTATGTACTGTGTTTATGTACTGTGTTATATACTGGGGTTATGTACGTACTGTGTTATATTCTGCGGTTATATACTGGGGTTATGTACTGTGTTATATACTGGGGTTATATACTGGGGTTATGTACTGCGGTTATATACTGGGGTTATGTACTGTGTTATATACTGGGGTTATGTACTGTGTTTATGTACTGTGTTATATACTGGGGTTATGTACTGTGTTATATACTGCGGTTATATACTGGAGTTATGTACTGTGTTATATACTGGGGTTATGTACTGTGTTATATACTGGGGTTATGTACTGTGTTATATACTGGGGTTATGTACTGTGTTTATGTACTGTGTTATATACTGGGGTTATGTACTGCGGTTATATACTGGGGTTATGTACTGTGTTATATACTGGGGTTATGTACTGTGTTTATGTACTGTGTTATATACTGGGGTTATGTACTGTGTTATATACTGGGGTTATGTACTGTGTTATATACTGCGGTTATATACTGGGGTTATGTACTGTGTTATATACTGGGGTTATGTACTGTGTTATATACTGGGGTTAAGTACTGTGTTATATACTGGGGTTATGTACTGTGTTATATACTGGGGTTATGTACTGTGTTATATGTTGGGGTTATGTACTGTGTTATATACTGGGGTTATGTACTGTGTTATATACTGGGGTTATGTACTGTGTTATATACTGGGGTTATGTACTGTGTTTATGTACTGTGTTATATACTGGGGTTATGTACTGTGTTATATACTGGGGTTATGTACTGTGTTATATACTGGGGTTATGTACTGTGTTATATACTGGGGTTATGTACTGTGTTATATACTGGGGTTATGTACTGTGTTATATACTGGGGTTAAGTACTGTGTTATATACTGGGGTTATGTACTGTGTTATATACTGGGGTTATGTACTGTGTTATATGCTGGGGTTATGTACTGTGTTATATACTGAGGTTATGTACTGTGTTTATGTACTGTGTTATATACTGGGGTTATGTACTGTGTTATATACTGGGGTTATGTACTGTGTTTATGTACTGTGTTATATACTGGGGTTATGTACTGCGGTTATATACTGGGGTTATGTACTGTGTTATATACTGGGGGTTATGTACTGTGTTTATGTACTGTGTTATATACTGGGGTTATGTACTGTGTTATATACTGGGGTTATGTACTGTGTTATATACTGGGGTTATGTTCTGTGTTATATACTGGGGTTATGTACTGTGTTATATACTGGGGTTAAGTACTGTGTTATATACTGGGGTTATGTACTGTGTTATATACTGGGGTTATGTACTGTGTTTATGTACTGTGTTATATACTGGGGTTATGTACTGCGGTTATATACTGGGGTTATGTACTGTGTTATATACTGGGGTTATGTACTGTGTTATATACTGGGGTTATGTACAAAAATGCCTTCGCTAGGCGTCCGCATTCATATATTTTTATTGCTTGATTAAGAGGAAAATTTCGTGTCGAAAAAATCATCTGATTCATTCATCATTCCAGACTATGGAAATAAACGTGAGATCATAGGATAGCTACACTTCTGGTAATTATTATCATTAAAAAATTATACTTACTTACATGTGAAGTGTTCTTATAAAACGATAGTCTTCATAACTCCATATTCTGCTTATAGATACAAAAGCTGTTTAGAAATAAGCTTATTCATAAATTGATGCTTCTCATAAAATAAGACGACTGAATTTCCAACTCCCGTCTTGTACTCAGTGACATTGACATTATATTCTAATGAAATAATTTCAACAGCTCCATGGTTTTCTTGCGTTCCTAAGGTAAGAAGATATATTATTAAGAGTAGGTAACTTGTAACTCCTATCTTGTTTAGTGGGTACCATCTACCATGGTTATTTTGAAAGTTACTTATTCTAGATTACATCTACATTACATACACATACGTCATGTAGATTTTAGAACAAAAACGATGTAGGTGTGTGGAACATTTTTTACTTTCAAACTTCCATACTTAAATATAAATATTTATAATACACTTCTAGGTTGCAATTCAGTAAGTTAAACATGACACAAATGTGGCGAATATACTCCATGTATTTTGTATCACGTATCAAGTCCGCTACACCGAGGCCGCGTCGCGTTAGGTTTCCCTAGAATATCATAGTTGAAAAGTTGTATAAATCTGGTAGTGTCAGCTCCATGGATTTCTATGTGCAAGTATTAGTAGGCTGGCTGGTCGGTGCATTGGCGAACAGTAGCCGTTGTTATTACATGCCACATACCTACACATGCGGGTGCGTTGACTCCATTTAATAGTATATTGCGTACTCGCTTTCATTGTTGGTTTACATGGTGGTCGGTTGGAGGGAGGGTTTTGTGGTTTGTGATCTTATGCTACTGTGTGTACATTTAATATTTAGTAGCAGATGATAACACATTTCATTATGGGAATATGGACTTATTTCTTAAATGTTATAGTTATGTTGAACGCTGATACCCAAATTAAGATTGAACTTGGGTTATGGGTACCAGGTGAAACCGCGGGGAGCCACTAGTAAATAGTAAAATTAAAACTTCACACAGTCATGATGGAATGACTATTATACTATGTTACAATATACAATACACAAACATGTTTACAATATACAAATATGTTTTTAATAAATCAAAATTAGTATATCTACAGCACAGCAAAGTCCAAACCAATATGTATAAATTAGAAATATCACCGCTTACAAAGTTTTTTATTAACATCAGCATCCTCTCTTTCAATAGAGTCAACGACATATAAACCAAGCAATATAAGGAAAAGATTGGCACATCTCGGCTACCGTTGCCCCGAGCACCAGTCTTAGGTAATCACACTTATTATGTATGTATTAACTTACGGCATACAGCCTCTAGATTAGCACGTAAGTGCCCTGTTATGTACCTGCTTATAGTTTTTTGTGCGACGTTTAAACTTATTAGCTTATACTTTCAATATTTACCTGAAAATTGAGAACGTTGGACATGATTATAATAGGTTAGTTAATCATTTTTACTTTGGTATAGGATTACAGTTAGTGTAATAAATCTTTGACTCTTTTATCAAATATATACCTAATTGGTCACTCAGTAGAATGGTTAAAATAGCAGAAAAAAAATAAAATTCATGTGTCCAAAAATAAACAGTTAGATAGGTACATCTACATATAATTATGTGCAGAAAATTATACAAATAGATTATTAATACTTACGATAATTTTATACAAGAAATAACGCGTATCCTATCATAATTATATGAAAGCAATTAAGCAACGATCTTATGAAACTGTACAAACATCTTATTTCACATAAAAAATAATGTGTGTGTGAAAAATTTGGCGGATCCCAAATAAAATAAACATTTTTATTGGCTTTTACAAAAATATCG
The DNA here is from genome assembly GCA_905147785.2 of Thyatira batis. Lineage (NCBI taxonomy): Eukaryota > Metazoa > Arthropoda > Insecta > Lepidoptera > Drepanidae > Thyatira > Thyatira batis. Next base: position 5,240,738 of record LR990504.1, on the reverse strand, counting down.
CACGGAAATTAAAATGTCAGTTAAATACATATAAAAATTAATTAATTGAATTGGGTTCCGATAAGATACGATGTGATAAACATCTAGGAATGTTATCAGAGCTATAAAATATTTTTGTTAGTCTATGTAGAGCGCGTGTACGGCACAAATTAAAGTAATCTATTCCCAATATCGGGTAGTTACACGTAATTCAGGTTTCCTTAGATAATAACCGGTGGCTTCGCCGCTAGAATACTATTATATTATCATTTTGCCATGGACTTGTGATACTGGATAGGCTAGTAATAACAAATTATTATTTAAATAATTTTCGCGAATTTTGTCAAACTATTTTGTCATTTGAATAATGATTGTCAGCTTTCCATTATGTGCTGTTTAGACTGTTTATGAGATTTTTGTAATTAATAGGAAATTATTTATTAGCTTTCAGAATAATCAGTAGACATATTAGAATCTAAGATAGAAATTAAATAAATGATTAATGATGGTTCATTACAGTTCTTATCCATAGTGAAAGTGATCGTAGCACTACCCATTATAGTCAGCTCTACCAAGTAATACCAACTCATGGAGGTACTTTTCTATTAAAGCAATTTGCATACAAATGAATCTATTGCGTGCAATCTCACTTTTTAGTAGAGATTAATCAACTTGATTGCCACTTACCATTCAATTCAGAATTCTTTTAATTTAATCGAATCGTAAATCGATTGTATGCTTAATGTTCGTTATGATTTATCGATTATTGTTATTATCGATGGTATTATTACACTTAATAACGAATAGCTGAGTCTAATAAGTTTGCGAGCGCGTAGTCGAGCGTTCATCTCATATCATAATATGTAGTAGTAATTCTTAAGATTTAAAATGCTTTATATACCTGAGTAGAAGTTATAATTTATTGCTTATTTATTATACCACCTTAGAAAGTAATGACGTGGCCTGTGATAAGTCATGAAGAATAGAAGAAAACTGACTCTCAAATACAACTCATAAACTAATTATGGTGTTTACGATAAATATTTAACTGAATTACTACTTTAATTATGAATTATCAAAATATCCTCAGTAGTCAGAATATAAACAATAGGTACCTACACAATATAAATAGTTAAAACAACTTTAATAGTAAGAATATACTAATTATCTCACACAGTTCCTTGTCGGTAAGTATCAGTTTTGAAAACCGTAGTAGCTTCAGTAGCTTTTACCGCTATATACCTAAGTAATTGTCCTATTAGGATCAAAATAAATAAATTATAATATTTATTAAAATTTACAAAATAAACAGTTGTTTAGATAGGTATTCAGATTTGACCGTTTTAAAGGTTAAAGCCGCAATAGAAAGTACCGGGCCGAAAATGAAATATATATGTAATTTGAATTTAAAACATTTTTTCGGCGAATATATAAACTTACTAATTTATCGTATAGTAGAATTATCAGTTCCTAAGTCAAAAGTCGAACTTGTTTAAACAAATTGCCCAGGCTTAGGTAATAAAAAATCCTAGGTAAGTATTATAAATTTATTTAAAATAAATGATACAAAAAATGATAGAAAAAAAGTCAAAATATTTTATATTCGGCCTTCTTAAACCTCATCTATGGCCTTCTTAAATTTTTTACATGTCTCCATTAAGTTTTTGCATAGCATCAGTGGAAAAATTCCTCGCATTTTTCATAGGTTCTTGCCGCTATGCGCCGGCGCAGCGCCACCACTCGTTAATCAATTCGTTTTTTTATCCAGTTCTTAGCTTTTGAGTTGTTACCTAAATCCGGTGTGCCTAAAATATTTGCGCTATTCCCATGTAAAGCCGGTTCACACATTATCTATCTTCAATTTATCACATACATATACCATAATTAAACGACTAAAATCAATTAATGGCATTGCAGAGGTCACTTTTTATTACATAAGATTAATATGTTTTGATTATGTCTTCTGGAAACTGTTTTTTAAATTTCTAGATATTTTTTTTGTAACATTTTTGCAGGATCGCAAAGCTTTAGTGTAGTTTTAATATATTTAAACATTTTATCAAGAAAAAAATCTTAGAAAACAGGCTGAGAAATTTATAATGGCAGTGTTACTATTTGCTTTTAAAATAGACAGTGATCGAGGTAATAAATGATACCTACATCAATGAACGATACATAGACATGGTAAATTTATGCCCGTTAAGATATTTCAGAAATCTAGTCAATCTGACTCATGTTGAGGTCAAAAATCTAAATATATGCCACCACTCTATCTCCAGTTTTTTTATTCAAATTCCGTGCATCCAAATTTATCATTATATTTATTCGACTCTAATGGATTAATAACAAACTACAATTCGGAAGTGAGGCTAATGTCCAGCGAATTGATCTCGTGAGAAGCGAAATTTATATATCGACACTCGAGTGCAAAATTAACTACACCACTGAATTCTTGTGATATCTTCCACTTAACTAGTATTTCCCTGATTTTCGCGAGTGATAGTCGTTTAAAAGCAGTAAAGTTACTCTATATCTACTTATTATTGAACAAAACGTGACTCGTCCGCCTTCAATTGATAATTTTTAATTGTCAGTTTTTACGTTATGCTAATTTATTTTATGAAAACCGTTGCAAGGCTTCCGTAATTTTTCTGCTATCAAGTGTATTTCTTATTAAAATATGAATAAAATGGTGTCATAGGAAATGGCTAATAGTACAATGACCAGAAAACATGGTAACTTCAATATGCAAACTTCTACATATACTTATGTAGAATATTTTTTGTTGAAATCTGTATTTAGACCAGTTGTATACCTACTAATGGTGAGAATCTTCAACTTCCTAATGCAGTATGCATGTTAGATAGTTGTAAGTTTATCTACATATAAGACACCTTATTAGGTATAGCAGTCTTTATCGTGTTCTTTTTTAGGTAGTGAATCATCGATGGATATTAAAAAAAAACTCATTCTACAATAATTTATGTATATTTGTCTAGAGAAAGAAAAAAAAAAGTAGTTTAGCTAGAATGAGAATGAGGTTTTTGCTCGGATTCCTAGTTGAGTAATAGGTAAAGTTGTGAATAAATCAGCTTCAACACACCAGCGTGACAATCCGACGGGGCCGGACAAACGAAATCCTTCGTACAATATCTAGGAACTTTACTAAGTGATAACAAGTGTGTCATAAATAAGGCAACTCTTAATAGCTTGTAAATATATTAAAATGTTAACACAGCCGGGAGGCCCGTTTCTAACTTCCAGATAAGTAATGGTAGTTGTGATTTACTGCACTTATATGCAATAGTATTCAATATTCAACTTCTTATTTTAACGTGTCTATTTATGTGATCATATTATTATAATACAAACGTTTGCTATAACATTATAGTTCCTCCATATTTTATCTTAATTGCCTCGTCTCATATAGCTGTCGCATCATAGCCAATTTTGGTTTGACGTCAAATAGCTTCAAACCAATAAAAAGCTTAAATAAAATAGCATTATTCATTTTTTATGTCTCTCCTAATTGTCTCCATTTTAGGTCTTAAAGATAAATATTGCGGTAATGCTGATATCACTAATGGAAATTCATTGTATAGATTTTAAAATGACGGTAAATTGTTAAAACTATATCTGCTATAATTCTCAAAAAGTATAATGTGACACAAAACATTTTGTGTTGATGGAAATGTAAAGTGCAAGTGAATAAATAAATAAATATACTGTGTACTGTATAATTTACTTTAGATAAATGATACAAAAAAGAACTTTAACCTAAATCACAAAACAGGTTAAGTAGATAGTTAAAACCAATTTAATCTATCTTATTATAATAACTGAAGGTTGAATTTTGTAAATTGTAAGCTAAATGAATTAAACTAGTTATTATTTATTTAGATAGTTGTAACAACATCAAGATAAAAGAAACCTAATAGAAACAACAAAAGCCTCAACTTGTAATAAATTTAAACTCGATTGCAACCGACAATACTGCCCCGGAGAATTGTCGCAATTTCCTTGTTAAACACTAAAATAAAATCTAATAAACGCTCTGCTATGCTAATCAATCTATTGCGCAAGCTTACAGCTTTGTCAGCTTATGGACACAATGCAGGAAATATTCCAAGTTCTTACAGGGTTACCACTTAGCACCACCGTTATTCATAATATATGAACCCACTGTCTAGTCTATAATGAATGACTCCTAAGTAAATGGAATGTAAAATTTAAATGCCTTGACTAAACAGCATTTTTACCTTTAAATTAATGTTCCAATACTTTCATTATATAAAAATAAATTCAATATAAATTCTCATCAAGGCGCATAAATATGTAATGCAGATTCCTCATAAGACATCGTATATCAATGGTCATTAATACAACCAGCAAAGAAAATCAGAAATCCAACCCTGGTTGTAAACCATGTCTGAATCGAACCAGATGGAAAGATAGTGAATGATTCTGAGCAAGTAACGCTACCAGGCAATAACTTAACCACTGTTCTCCTCGGGGCTAAGAAACCATTTCGTGCTGATTCCATTGTAGGAATAAATTCTTAACTAACTCACCTTGTGAAGGATGCAGTAGCGATAAAAACAAAAGACGATGTTAAACTAGGTTTGTATAATTTTGAACATTATGTAAATTTTGATGTAGATATACAGAGCAGCTTTAACTATAGAACACATTTGAATGACATTCGTTAGTTATGCACTTTATGGTAATTGTATTAAAGTGTGATTTACAAGAAAATTGTGTATGATAGAAGCCAAGTAGATACAGAACTGGTTACAGGTTGCTCGAGGCATCGCTTAGTAAGGGAGTAGGGTCCGCGGATTTATGTGGCATTAGTTTTACACTCAAAACGTTGTGCTTTGTTGTGACTCATGCATCAATATTTATGAAATAATGTTTTGCAATACCAAACTAATTATGAAACGCTTTTACAGGTTTGTATATGTTAATATTTAAGTAGCTCAGGGGTAAAATGTCTTTCACGACTAGAAAGTTGGAAATGCAAATAAATATAGTTATTCATCTTACCTTCACATAATTTTAATATTTAGTACTCATTTATTTCTAGTCTTAAAAGTAACCTGTTACTTACAACTGAAGCTGATTTATTTATCCGCATCTCTAATATTTTAAAGTGTTTTGCAAAAGGATTGTGCAGTTAATTTGAGATAAATTTAATATTTTATGTCATAAATGGTATTTTTATTTACTGTTAAATATTTATAGTGATGCCAATTTTTGATAGTTCATTCACACAGATTTTTATGACAATGGATGGTAATATAATATGCGATAAACTATAAGATTATAATGGAAATATGTTGATTTGGTTAACTCCGACTTCTGTCTTATTATGGAGTTTTTGAGATATCGCATCTGTGATAATAATTAAGAACGACAAGTTCCATATTGCAACACCAGGATGTGAAACCGCCATGTTGCTATTTTCCGTTAAGGTGTTGATGCTTTCAAAATAGTGAAGGTTCATAATTTATTACTTTTATGATATTTTTGTTATACACAATAATTAATAAAAATGTTTGAGACACTATAAATGACCATTATATTCTTATTAAGTATTTAAGCGCTTGCAAAAAATTAAAACATAAACTTTTGCCTAAAAGCTTAATTATGTACCTACCTAATATAATTTTATGACTTAGATTTAGATTAGATTCAAATATTAAAAATAATGACCGCTGATATGACTACCATAAAAATGTAATAAACTGTGAAAATTTCAAATACCATCGATATAAATATGCGAATACTAAATGTAACATAATAATGAGTATATATGGAATTTTTTTATTATTATTTTCTTCTACATTTAATATCCTGCCTACATCTGAAAGTGTGTAACATTTAGAGACGAATATTAAAACATTTTAAGGGTTTTGAATGTTTAGAATTTAACGTAAATTTAACCGAAAAATTGCCAGTATTATTATTATATATGATTTATATGATTACTCGCCAAACTGGCCAGTGTCGTGGATTACTAATAGCAATGTACGAGACTACATTAATGAAAAACATTGGAAATTTCCACTTACGAGTACTAGATTGTTTGCCTTTTACCTCAATGAGAATAATACCTATCATATTCCAATTATATTAACAAGTACCTACCTTAATTTAATGTTTTCTTTTCATATAGTTAGTAGGATCTGATGATTTATTATCTTCAAGTTACCAAAACTATAGAGAATTAACACAATAACATGACCAGTATATTCACACATGTTTCACGACACCAATTAAGATTATCTTGAAACTAACCGATGGTAGGGTCTCTCGATAATTTCGGAGCAATCGCCCCCGGGCAGGAATCAAAATAACAATAATTTTGCAAATTTATTCAGATGATCGCGCTTTTGTTCCGGCGTAATGAGTGGTTATACATCGGCCGAATTTAAAATGCCATTACCATCATAATGTCCACTGTGAAATGTTGTATTAAGTATTTTTGTCGACCTGTTTTTATACCTATAACAATCGACCATAAAAGTTTTTATCAAAAAAAAATTACCGAATTTACTCGATGGAAAGTTTAAAAGTGGGAAGTGTAATTTATGGTACCGTTAAAATGTGGGAAATATGTTATTTTATGCAATTTTCTTTATTAATCTAAAAATATCCATTAAATATAATAATGTATTATTAAACGGGTTTTCTATGCGTCACATCAAGAACCGTATTTTTTAATTATTAATCTTTTAAATGGTAGATTATCTATTGTGACCAGCAACTTAATTACATTATGTTGTAAATAATATTGACTAGATATATTATAAAGATCAATCGTGGTAGAAGTTTAAGAATGCAGCTAGTGACGTCTGTTGGAGAGAGTTTTTATATTTCGAATACCAACATAATAGTTATAATAATAGATAAAAGTTGCCAAATTGACGTCACAGTTCGGTCAAAACTTTTTTATTATCATTTATTTTAGTTTAATTTGAGCACCGGTTTTGATAACCTAAGCTATTACTAAACCATACTAAATGAAACCAGAAACTACAATCGATTCGAGGGCAAATGTCTGGGTCGGTATTTCGATTATTTTACTGTTAGTCTATTTAATAATTATCAGTTAATTTATTTTTTTTACCTACTAGCTAGCTAGAGATTAATGAAATTGGAATCTCTAGTTTTTATTATAATAGTTTTATAGTTCTAACAATTAAACCAGTTTTTTATTTAATTGTTCATAATTATTTTGGACGCATGATAATATCGAATATGTCAATTATAAATGGCCATATTAAGTACATATTTTATAGCATACATATTAAATGCTTTCTAAACCTCTAACCGTTGACCAATATCTTTTCATAACGTACAATTAAACAATTTCTAAACGAAATTAACTTAATATGAGCTCAGTAAATTACAATAATTACTATATAATGTACCTCTTGGTCTGTTTTACGCATAAATTGCAATTATAAAAGAATATCGTAAAGAACGCACGAACGTACGCGCCTTATGGGGTATTAATTTTCGGATTCCCATCATAAAAATATAATATTAAAATAGGAGGTTCTTTAGCTATCGGTGGTCGGTTACGGTGCATAATGCTGTGGTAATATCTGGTATCAACGCTTTTTCCACGTTTTTTGTGGGTTTGTTATAGCATTTATCTATTTCTAAAGGTTTATTAGAATTATGGATAAAATATTATCTTAGACATTGTATATCTACATAATTGTAAGGAAATGACACATTTTTGTACAAATTAGACATGAATAGCAACTTTAATTTCTTTGGTTACTCCGTGGTTGCGACATTTGCAATAGTACCAAATTATCGGTTACTCAAAATATACACAACATTGCCAATACCCAAAAAAAGTGCATTAAAAGTGCAGGCAAGTTCAAAAAATGATAGTCTAAAATAACTTTGAAGACGGAAGTTCGATTTTGATCAAAGTGTCGTGCTGAATATAATGTAGCGTAATAAGTACCTATTATCTTGACTAAATGTTGACTAAGCTTATATATGAAGTTAGTACCTCAGGCACAGAGATGCTTGGTCAGTGAGTGTGCACAGAATACAAATGTTTATTATGGTTGGGAAAAAGTAGCGGGCATTGTAACGCGCCCCGGGCTACTCCACTGAAGGAGTCGCCTCCGTGAAATGTTGTTGGAAATCCATAGAGTAGCTATATGTGGGTTGTTTTTATTTACCTAAATAATTCGAGGGAGTAGCGAAGGAGGTTGCACTGTGTAAAGTATTTGTAGGTTAATCATATTTTAATAATTAAACTCTTAATTTATTTACCAACTGTAGACAGCGCGAGATTTTCGGTTCTGTCAGTTCGAAATGATTAATTGTTGTACGTTATTAATGTAACAATACCTATGCAAAGAATTTGAATAATTCTATGATGAATTTGGCTTGAAACCTAACTAAAAATACCGTTGAAATGTTAATAAATAGGTAATGGACAGATATTATTTTGTCTTTGTCATTTGTTTCCATTCTACTGCGCTTTATTCAATGGTTGAGTTAATAGAAAACTTATTATTTTTGTATATATATTTCTATATGTCCTGCAATTAATACTTAATTCGTATTTCTACATCTCATAACATTAAATTTAATTTATTTTTCTTTTTAAAGAAGAGTCTCTACGGATGCCGCTGTCGACTTGTCGTCTCGGCGCGCTTTGGGCCAGCATTGTCCGCGGTACAAATGTGATCAAATTATAAAGAGTGGCGGTCGCCGGCGGCCCTGCCTCGGCGCGGCGAGGCGAGGCGAGGCGAGGCGCGGCGAGGCGCGGTGGAGGCGCGAATAATCGCAACACGTGAGGCACGTATTATAAATGTATTATCTTACAGGTTTTAGTGACGGCTTTTGGTACCCTTAATAAATTTTAGCTGAACGCTTTCTTTCTTTATTGTCTGTTAAAGAAAGGCGTGAAGTGCAATAACCTTTTTATGTATGCAACCTTTTTCGATGTTCACATTTTTTTTCTATCTTTAACGATGTGTGAACATGATCAAGTTTAGTTTTTGCGATAGTAAAGTATAAAAAATATGTTATAGAGAGCGATGTTGCGTGGACAAACTAAATTAAAAATATAGTAAAAGAATTAATTTAAAATATTTTTTGGTTGACATCTCGTAATATCAAGTATTTTATGTACTATTAGCAAATCAATAGATTGAAAAATTCGGAATATTGAACGCAGTTAAATATTTTTCATTCATGTAGGCAATCACTTAATTAAGTTAACGTTTTAGAAACACTATCTTTTAACACGTTTTTAAAATAATCATTAGGTACACTTTTTTATTAGTTAGGAATGCATATAAATTTTTTCAAGCGTCCACATTAGATAAAGTTTGGAAACACACATAGAGAACAACTACTTAGTTCATATATGTAGTATACAAAATAAAGAATAAACGGCATCTCTAAACACAAATCAATATTTTATTATATTACAAATGATCATATTAAAATCTCAATAGGTAGCATACAAATACACTAATTACTGTATTAATCACAACCAGACTTTCTCATTCGGACGATGTTTCCCATAATAAAGGTTACAGTATAAACTACAAACAGTATGTACACTAACAATGAATTCATTCATAAATAAATAAGCAATTGACACCTTTTATTTTATTTTTATGTAAATTATAGGCATATATTAAGTATTGCTGCGTTAAAGTATCAAATATTTTTAATGCTATTATTTAAACTATATCACTCGACTTAAGTGTTTTTTGTACAATAGTGTCACGGGTATCTGTCAAACTGTTGTTATTTAACATATATGCATAATGCATGAATTATTTCTCGGTTACTAGAATATGTAGGCGCAGTCACTTTTATATCTTGACCTGATGGGATATAGTAAAGTATTCTTTACTAGTGGCTTCCGCGGTTTCACCCACGATACCAGAGAATCTTCAATTTTCACGGGATAAATAGTAGCCTATGAGTTATTCTAGAACATATTCTAACTCTGTTCCAGATTTCAGGGCAATCCCTTGAGACGTTGTGGCATGAAAAAGTTACAAACTTCATCCTTACATTCCTCTCGCATTTATAATATTAGTAAGAGAACCTGCAGTCAGTAACAATTAAGCTGTTAATTTCAACTTCTAATACTGTTCATAAACCATCTACAACTAACTACTCGTAGTACCAAAGCATAGCAATAAATTTTATCATTTAACTACCAACATAGATATATAATATGTGCTTGCTACATGGGAATATGCTGAGGAATTCAGAAGCAGTTATATTGCATTAATATGCGGGTTGATTGTGTCGCCTTAGAGCCAATCGAGTTCGGTCACCGGCTACAATCAATACACGAGAGAATATTGTTTACTGACCTACGATTATAAACTCGAAAGTGTACAAAAATGATAGATAATATCTTTGTCAGTCAATGTATCAGAAAATGCTTGTGCAAAAAATTATCAGCATCATTAGTAATAGACGTCTCCACTGAGGGCACTATCATCTCTTAATAATTATATAGGTACTATAACAATTCTAAAATGATTAAAATCATTAAAGTATTCAGACTTCTATTTTATTTAGGTACAAGAAATTTTAAAGTATATTTAACAATCTATACCTACTTTCAAAAATGGCCTCCTTTTGTTAACTTTGACAAAAAACATGGATTTAGTTCCCTAAAGCTTAAACACTAATCTATGTGATGTCTCACTTTAATGTGGGAACAGAGGATCTGAGCGATACTAATAGTAAATAAAGATCGACGCACACTTACTTACTGTATTTCTTTCCTGTGTAATAAAAATATTTTATTTGCATAGAAACATTGTGATTATATTTCAATAATATACAATGTACAAGTAAAAAAAAATTACATTATTATAAAATTCTAATCGGCCTATACTACAGTCCTGTAATATTAGTTACGTTTTTAAAGCGAAGTAAGATGCCCACTGATTTTAATGTTGGGTACAAGCTTTAATTTTGTTTAACCAAGTGTACGTTAAGCTTTCGTGAGCTTTCCGTTGAACTGACAATGATGTATTGTTGCTGTGAGTCAAAGGTTCGATTCTATTAACATTTTATAATTTGTTTTTACTCGGACGTGAACAATATTAATATTATGAAGCCTTTATTTAAACTATGGTATGGTGTATTAGTTCAGAAATTCTTGTTGGTAATGTACCTACTTATAGAAAAAAAGATGTACACAATTTTTAGGTAGATACTTTAATGGTCGAATCAATAATGGTAAATCATAAATGTCAATAATAATATTCAAAGATATCTGATATTATTCATTTGATATTATAATAAGACTTAGTTTTACGATCGTTATTTTTCCAGTTTGACTAATTAATATTTCCAAAATATCCCATCAACATTATTTTAAGAATCAAATTTTTATTTTGAGTTTCGTGTGATCAAAAAACTTTTAAGAGAGTCTAAATGTAGTATATAAATCAGAAGATTAACACTATGTTTGACTGGTGGTATATATCTGTATCCTTCATGACATGTTTATACATTGATAGATATATACCAAACTAGGCGGCATGGTGGTTTGTCGATGTCCTCATTTCTACAAAAAAATGGGGCTCAATCCGCCCCAGTCGCTACTCTTCAACTCTTCCAGACTCCTGCAATCTAAAAACAGAGCAATAGTAAATAGGCCCAAGTAGTTTAACTTTAAAGATCTAGTGACTTTAAACTAAATAAAAAACCATATCTACTGATTTGGATACTTCGGTTTTGCACTTCATTGGTGGTTAGTGTGGTGACCCTTTATCTATTAAGTAGTCCGTCTGATTTTCAATACTTGAAAAATACTTTTAAAATTGCTAAAATTAAGTGGTAAAATGTGATTTTTGCCCCACTGTTTTCATATCAAAGCGTAATGCTTCAAGATATTAAAATCATCAATATGCGGCAATCATTAATTCAACTTCCGACACAATATAGTGAAATGTTAACTATAACTCCGCAACATACATTAATAATATTTAAATCGGCTTAATAAAGACATCACACGGCGGCGAGTTGAAACGGCCACAACAAAAAGTATTCGATCCAGAATCGATACGAGATAGAGCGGTTAATCGATTCAGTAAAACAATTTCATCGAGAGACATGCGAGTTGCAGATGCTGATGATGTTCTCACATTATATATTGCTATGTGTTATGTATGAGGTACCTAAATATATTTTGTTATATGGGATGTCCTTTCTTATGATCGTATTTTTACATTCAATACCGGATTTTGTTTCTTTTATTTAATAGTGTTGAAACTTTTCGACGATTTTATCTATTATTTGGCAAATAAAAACACTTAATCACTGGAAAATACTTGTTATTAATAGTATTAGATTACACGGTATTAATACTTCATTATATATTATTATTAAAGTGAAAACTAACCTAAATAATCATCCTGTACGGGTACCACAAAGCGTTACCTTCAGGAGCCGCCACATGGTAGCCCCTGTGCGTTTAATTGGCCACCAATATTTATTGTTGAGATGAACACATCACTACAGCCCTGCCCGAGACATAAGTCAGTGGCTTCTGTTCATCGTGATTCTCCATTTTGTATCGGCATGTACGATAAGTGGAACAGGGGTGGTGTAGAGTCGAATTTGTAATATTATTAAAAAATAAATCGATTGCCACTGGAATTTCTGTAAGTGAAATAACCATTTTAGAATCACAAGATTTATAGAGTGATAGAAAAAACATGTAGTGTCGGTATGTCCATAATGTCCATAAGCATCGTAATAAATTTCTCAGTTTATGAAATAAAAGGTAAGTCATGTTTACGCCAGTGAACAGGATATTGTGAGTCTAACAAAAAATAATATTAATTACTAATAAATTAATTAATAACTAAAAGAAACGTAATTAATTAATTTTGTACATTTTAACCCGACGTATATTCATACACACTTGGATTAACAATAATTTAATAGAAGTTATACTCACGTCAATCGAGGATCGTGTAGTGGTTTAGTTAATTTTTTTATTTCATAACAAGAAATGCACTATAACATAATTTAACTATAGAACTAAAAAATTATAATTATTTAAGCAAGGTAAAAAAATTATGCATAAACAAAATAATATAGAACAAAGTCCACTCCATCTCAGCACAGAGTCAAAAGATAGCAATTTAACGAAGCCGCATCACGGCAAAGTCTTCATTTATTCAATATGAAATAAAAACAAAAACAATACAGAAAGGATTACAATATCAATTTAGGAAAGTGAACCGAGTGATTTATTGTTATGTTTCATGTAAATATTGCCCCCGGTCTCGGTTCGTATACGTTTTGTTAACGCTAATTACTTTGACTCAAAATGGTGTAGGGAGCTAAAAAGGCTTGTACTTTAAATCATAAATCTTTATATAGGAGATTACATGATCGTTTAACATTAAAAAAAGTAAACCTTTTAGCCCTCTAATTTGGTGATGTTATAAGTAGGTATTTGCAAAAATATCCATCTAAGTTATTGGTAAACTCGTTATATTATGTTTCAATGTAAATTTAATATTATATATGTGGTTTTAAGATGGGATTATCTTAATAAAATATATATAATTCCACTCTATTGAAAATCTCAAAAAAATGTTGAATATTTAAGGTGATGGCTGTGATAGATACCTACCTGCTCATTAAATAGATTCTCTGGCGCAATAATAATATTGTTTCCAAACTGTTCTGCGTCATTCAAAGGAATTTGTAAAAAAAAACACGTAGTGGTCGTTATAAAAAAAATCTATTGGTTTTATGAAACAATAATATAAATACATATATATTTTTTTAACTAGGTTTTCACCTCTATTTATTTATAATATGAAAGGATTAACATTTGCATAAAATGTGGCCGTTTGTAGACATTTTCATGTAGAGGAATGTAAGTTTAATGACTTTTATGTCCTTAACAAAATGAATGTAGTCATTTAGTGCATGTACCTACTTAAAATACTGTTATGCTTTTGGCCTTTGGGGTCATTTTATTTTGTAATTTTTTTCTTAGAAATCACTTATGTATATAAATTGTATCATTTACTAGCCTGGGTTTAATCGTGAACGGCCATCAAACACCGACGCAGACGACCGACATTTCATCGGCCGATCGCCAACATTTTGTTCGTGATAAGTAAAATGTGACTACACGATATACAAAATGTCTTTATGACAAATTTCCTGTAAAATTTATCGCAAAGTTGACTTTTTTCTCTCAATATCTGCTTTACAGACGTTATTAGGTATACAAATGTAGAAATTCCAATTACTCTAATAACAATACTATTGCCGTCGGTTGTAGCTCATTATGATTTTTTGGCATACTATTTATAGAATGCGTTATTTTTGTACCTACTACTACCTATGTATTAGCAATAGAAATCGGTGAATATACGCAAATAATACCTACAAAAAATTTTGCGTTTGCACTAAGGATGACTTCTGAATTTGCTAATTTCTTAATCTACAGTTTAGCATTAAAAAATTCGTTCGTAAAAAATCACAATTTTTTTACGTTACTGTAATTATTTTTTTCTAGATATCATTAGATAATGGATACCAATAAATGGAGATGGATTTTTTTTAACCTTTTTACAGAGGCAGTTATGTATTTTTGCAAAATTCAAGACTTAAATATTGCTAAATATTAACTAGGTAATATAACTGGTAGTACATGAGCTGATGTTGATGTCGATGGATAATTGGTACAAAGTACATACGTAAATTATTCGAATATCCTCGTAAATAATAAATAACAGTTAGAATTACAAAGTTGCACAGTTTCAATAGCGTGTAATTTAAACTATTTTTATGCGGAGTGTGTAGTTTGTTGTAGTATGCGACAGTGTCTGACAAACAGTATGATTTATAAGTCAAGCGCGGCGAAATAATTGCCAGTATAAAAAAATATATATGTTTCCAAAAAAAATATACAAATATATCTCAAGAAAAAACTGTTTTATGTTAATTTTTAATTCCAAAATTTACATTTTGATCTAGAAAATTATCAACATTATGTATTCCATTTCAGGTTATTTAGCTAGTTCGATTAATAAAAGTTTTAAAAAACTATTAGATAAAAGTTATAATAAAGATAACTGATGTTGCCAAATAGTTTACAGATTATTGGTTTACCGCTACCGTGACGTAAAAAAAAAATTAAAAAATAGTTTCTGCCCCGCGGTTTTACCCGCGTAGTTTCATTTCCTATTGAAATACAGGTACATAATATAACCTTCCTCGATAAATGGGCTATTTGTGGCAAACATTAGCGCGTTAAACCAAACAATCAAACTTATTTATATATTAGTATATAATAATGTTAATTGGTAGGTACTTGTGCGATAGTTTTTTTCATTGAACCGTTCCCGCTTGTCGCGTATAGTTGATACTGCAGTATTAGAGCAGTAACAACTAGTCTGTCATCGCATAGATCAGGTTGGCGGTATGCAGGTCGTTGCACCGTCGCACGCGTTTGGCAATACGCGACATTTTACTTTAACGGTAGCCAGTTTCGATTCTAATTGGAGAAGACCTAGAATCTAGATTATAGTTTTATTACAAAACGCATATAATCCATTTGGATTTATTTATGTGTGTAACTTTACGACCCCTTTATCGGTTTTCATTTCGCCGCTTTCGTATATTTTTGTCATCGGAATTTGCACGTGGTACACGGTATACTTATTCTTTAGTCGGCATCCTTCGAAATTGTAGATAAGAAATTGGCGGTGGAACTCATCACCACAGCCACATAAAATGTTTTATATGGTTACTAAGTAGGATTAAAAAGTAATAAAATAGTTGATAATTATTCAATTGATGCCTTTTTGATTGAAAACGTTTTTAAAATAAACACTTAGTCTTAATTTAGCCGTGTGATGGATAAAAAAGTTTATACGCAATATATGCAAAACTAAAAGCAGTAAAATTAAAAATAGTGACGTTGTATTCCATTGGAATGTGATATCTTCAAACAAGTTGTGTATTCTTAATGCATCGAAAATTTGTGCAAAAAATTGGCGCACGTGAGAAAGTACAATGAACTCTGAAATGTTGATTTAATGTGTGTAGATCACTTATTATAGCAATTATAAGAAGTAATATTAGTTATTATTATGTATAACATTAAATTATATATAACAATTATTCGAATTAAATACCTTATATATTTAAACGATAAAAGTTCTTCATCAAAACATAATCCATACATAATACTTACAGCACACAATAGCACCACGGCCCCTGTGAAGAATTAAAAAATCAATCAAGCGGTTCCTTTTATAAAAGTACAGTATCTTTTTGAGTCTCACGAAAGCAATCAACGCGCACGACAAGGGATGGGGGCATTAAAAAAACCGCCATTTTATAAAACAAAACAAGAAAAATAAAATTGCGTAAGAAAGCGGTTGCGTGAGCTGGATTTGCATTTCGGCTACCACTTGAAAATATCCGCTCATGCAGGCGGTAAATATTGTTACATTGTTATGTGACTTCTTAGGGTTGACACACACGTTTTAGGATTTTATTCTTGAAGCATTTTTTTCGTAGAAGAATATATTGATACCACCTATATTGTAACCACTTTTTTTTCTGAGTATTATATACAATTTGTTATTTTTCTCATAGTGTATGCAATAAAGTATATTCTATTCTATTCTATTGATAATTTTGAAGGTCCCTTGGCGGACAAGTAGGAAGATGGGCTGAACTCCCTAATTGTTAGGGCAGGCTCGAGCTCCTCGATGGAGACGTATATGAGCTGATGATGATGATGAAATGTAGATGGCTTGTGGTTAACCAAAATGTCCACAATACTACCATAGTAGGTACGATATGGCGAAAGGTGGTAACCATACAAAACTTAAAAGTGATCGAGATCTTTCAACCATCTTCAATGGTTGAAACTTAGAACCTACTTAATTATTATTACGGTTATTAGTCCTCAAAATAGGACGCTCCTTTAAGGAGCGTCCCACTTGATGGAAAGCGGTCACCATAAGTAACTTACGATATTATTATTTGAAACCCTGAGGAAATCTTTATTTTCCTCGGATAGTATGATGCATAGTAGTGTCAACAACCTTATTTGTATTAATAATACTCATAATATTAATTTCGCAATAATTGAGAATTATTTGAAATTGTATCCTTCTTGACTGTGTATAAAAGTTATTTTGCATCTACACGATTATGTTTTATTATAAGTTTGTTCTACATGGTTCCATATGGTGGACCCAATCATACAATACTTATATAGGTACCTTAGTTACTTTATTTACGAATATTTGTTTACAATTATATTAGTGTTTATAGCCTTATCTAGTGATAAAAAAATGAAAATAGTGTTTTTAGTTGTGAGGTTATTCTTAAATCAAATTAATAAATCAGGTATGTACTTATCCATTTGCATCAACTACAGGTTGCAGAGACTACAAAAACAGAACATAAAAAAAATATTCACCATTCTCGTTCTCTTTTCATCTTATTAAATAAAAAGAGATGTAGCTACCTACATAGATTGAGGTCATTATATATATTATATTGATATTTTATTGTTATTGTTTTTTTAGCCAATAGAGCTCATAATATAATATTTTAGAGTATATTTAATGGACCTATAATATTTTAGAATGATTTTATGCAGAACTATATTCACACAATATTGTATACTCACTACTAGACTTTTATTTAATACAGTTAATAACTTTTGTTATGTGATTTGCCTGCGTTCAAAAATTTCAGTATCTGAGTGATATAAGTAGGTTTTGTTTCTATTCCGGAAATATTTCCCAAACGAAGTACAGTAGGTAGTTATTTAATCAGATGATAGATTAGGATTATTCATCCATCTAGATACAGGGAAGATTTAAAATTAATATATGGATAAAAAACAGATTTAAACAATACAAATGGAATAATTTTACGATCTGAAGCATGAATATTGTTATAATTACCATAAAACAGAATAATGTAATAACTCTCCCAGTATAATGTCATTTGCTATTTAAATTTGATTTTAATGACGAGAATGGCCATCTATACATGTTTTATAGTTAACGAAATAATACATTAAGTAATAAAAAACTAAAAGAAAACTTTTTTTTTGTACAAATTTAAATTCTTTGGCCGTTAATATTTGTCGTAAAATTTTAAGGACTTTTTTTTCTATGCAATTTTCTTGTTCTTTGTTTTTATGTCCTATAGCTTTATTGCTTGAATTAGTAATAAAAAATTAAATATTCTCTCAAATTGGCTCTAAAAAGTATGTTACATTAGCAAATATTTATATTATACACAAAACATAATATTTTATTCGCCATAAAAATCCATGATTTATAAAAAAACGATGATAACATATGGTCTATATTAAATCAGTAACCGCTTTACGTATATTACCGGTGGGATAAATATAATACCTAGTCAATAATTGAATTTGGGACACAATGTGTAGTTTATATACATCATTTCAATATGTATAATTTCTTTCACTACTGTTACAATTTAGGACATTATTGTAGGTCGCAAGTGGAACTAATCTCAACTTTATCGCGTATCGCAAGGTAGGAAAGTGTTAAATCGCGGTGATTATTTTGATTGCCTCCGGTGGCTGTCCCCATAGGAATCTCGTATGCTTTAATTGCTCGCAAGTCTGAGATCCTTAAGCGTGATCTCCGCCTGGACCATTAGTAACTGACTTACTAACTTAAATGCCCCTTTGTCTTTGTATAAAGCTTTGTACGTTTTTTCGCTTAAAATTCTTTACGGCCGGTTTTATGTTTAATGTGGTCGATTCTTTGTTTGTTTTTCTTAAAGGTTATGTTAATTATTGTAGAAAATTAATAGTCGCCGAGGAAATCTTGTTGTTTGGAGCCTACCCTATTTGATGATAACATATTCTGCGGTGAACGATTTAGTTACATATATGAATTTATCTTGGGCATATACCTACACGAGATAAAGTGTGAATTGCATTTGCTAAAGGTTCTACCTACCTACTCATCGTTCGTCCAATTAAGGTTTGTCTTTTACATGCATAGTTAAAATATGTTAAATTTACTATGATAAAAAAATACTTGCATTTAAACCAGAGTATAATATTTTGTAATGAACAAATTAAGTCTTAAATTGAATCTTAAAAGAAATCCACTTATCAAAGGAACAGTACGAGCCAATCGCTATAAATTAAGTAACAATAATCGCCATTTTCCTTCGTCGTAAATATGTTAATACAATGGACGTAACGACGTCCCCCGGGTCGAAGGCAGAGGAACTGGGGTCGGAATGGCAATAGGGATGGGACACAACAATTAATCGACTTGCGAAATCTGCCAAAGTTCACTAATCGAGCGAGAGTTGGAGACAATCAGTTGTATAGGCATTACTTTTCCATCCCGATCCTTATGCTTGTAGTACAACTTATAATGTATTGTCATTTACGAAGAACTTTCAGTGGTAATGGACAGTAGGTAATCAAAAGATTCTGGATCGATACATATATCGATCGAGTCATAAAGCTCAGAAACCGCTTCTAGAAACCCAGGGTATAAGTATGAAACATTAAAACAAGTGTGGAATGACACAACAAAGTAATCGCTTTCCTAATGAAATGATGCACACAGGCATCTTTGAAACTTCGATTCTAATGCTCGGTTCGAAAGTTGTTTCGCGATTAGAACGAAAAAATAGCTCTTGGTTCCCATCACTAGGATGGATGGGAAACAGGGGATAAATAGAGACAATAGGACGAAATTACAACCGGCCAATTGAGCCGCTTGTAAACTTGATCCCCCTATTGTTTCCGCACACGATACTTTGTGACAAACTTTATGATTTTGATACATTACATTTCAACCTTCAGTATACAAAATTATGAGGGCTGGTATCCAACAGGTCAATGAACTTAAAATTATAAACAAATATGGTAATAAACTTGTAAATATATAAAAAATTGCATCATAAATACATATTTTAATATCCTACTTTAAATAAATATCGAAAAGGTGACCAAACCTATAATTATGATTCATTCATACATTTACCGTTGGAAATTTGGCTGGAACTTGGCACTGATGTAGAATACGTTTGCAAATAACACATATTTCAAAATATTAGTTTTGATTTTTCAGTTAGGTAAATTTATATGTTTAGACTATTTTTTTTAAATGTAGGTTGAATGAACATTTTTTTAGATTCGCTTACCTTTTCATTAATAACCTTTGTAGATAATATTATATTATGATAATATTATATTATGATAATATTATATTATGATAATATTATATTTGTTCAAGTATCAATACCTCTTGTGTGTGATACATAGGTGCAATATCAATTTATTCGCGTTGACGCGCTTCTATTTAGACCCTCGTTTGTTACGTGAGTGAGTTACCTACATGCTTTTATTTTTTGTCATTTTGTTGAGCCATTTAATTATTTAAAAAAAAGAATGTTTTGAGCATGTTTTAGAAAACAAGAATCTTTGCTGGACGAACGAATGATAGCGCATTTAGAACAGTATAAAATTTTCATGCTGAGAAAAACTTCCTGCTAAAAGTTTTTGTGCACATTTTAGAAAACAGGAATCTTTGATGGACGAACATCGGGGAATTTACACAAGTTTAAAAAAAATTAAGAAAATTAGATAAATTCGTAATATAAGATCTATTGAAGATATATTTTCTATTGAAATATCAATCATCCAGACCTCATTTGTCAAGTACTGTCCCATTAATAAACAAGGTACGCGATTTAAAGCTAAGTATAAAATAAAAGCAAATAATCTATTCATCCGAACCACGATTTAAGTGAGGGGGTATCATGTATTTATATCATGTCATTATAATCCCGGATTATGTCTAGATCCAGTTCTTGTCGAGTCAAGTCTAGATATTATACGTACTTTAATGTCCACCATTCGATAAGGTAGCTCGGATTTAGATCTGTCTTTTATTTGTTAACTCGATGTTCCTGTGACTTCGTCCGGGGACTTAATGTGTTTCCTGTACTTTATGTGAAACGAATTGAACTAAATACAATCCTATAATCGAGGATATTAAGTAGTTTAACTGACATTAGTTCCTCAAGAGCTGTGGGCCGAAGAATGGCCAATGCTAAGTCAGTATTAGAAATGCACTTTCGCATTTGTCTTCATGTTCGTTTTCACACTTAAACAGGCGAACAAATTTCAATGAATTTTGGATATTTTGAATTTTACTGACTAATATTAAAACTACACAGATAGAGTCAGAAGTACCAACCAGATGAATAGTTAGAAATATTTCATGTTGAGACATTACGAAAGAGGCGCTATAGAATCCAAAAAAGCAAAATGAATGGGTTACGTTTATTTATATAAATTTAATCATATTAGCTAATATAAAAAGACATACAGTGTTTTTATATTTACACTTATAAATCTTCACTAGTTACAACACGATAAAATACGTTTTTCCGATCGCGTGCAAACTTCAATAAGTTTCCTGAAACGTAAACCTGACTTTGCCGTTCCGTTTTCCTTTCTGATAATAATCTAATTTAAATTAATCTGTGCTATCTTTAATTATTATTCTGATACTACTAAAAGCGGGAAATCTTGTATGTTTGTTACTCAATTGGTAAAGCTTATGACTTAGGTACCTATTATGTTTTTTTTATAAATGTTCTAGTTTTTTTGTGTAAGAAGAAACCTTAAATATGCCTTCTTCAGTAAAACCTAGGTTATAAATAAGATAGTTGTTGTCAAGGTGTGGATTTCAGGATTAAAGTGACAGTTTATTCGGTACTATCTACCTATCTAATTAGTTCAGGATAAGTAAATTAACAGATCATAAAAACAATAGTAGGTACCTATATATGAATACTTTATACAGTATTAAGTGGTACGTAAGTGTGTATAAAACAAAAAATCCAGACAAAAAATAAATCATAAATTTCCATTTGATTGAGATCTATAAGCTCCGAGACATAGCTGATACTCTTATCATTATAAAGCATCCCACACTTTGAAGCAACATTTACAATGTAATGCGCTTAATTACAATCTAATCTGTGAACACTAAATTATTCTATTTGTGACAAACTCGAAAGTCCAGCTTCGTTTCCGTCTGATGTCTCGTGTACGTTTGTTCACAGTCCAGTTGTTCAATTCCGACTATCTAGATCATTGACTGACTGGCTGATTAAAGATAGCTTAAGCACGCACAGTTTGCTCAGCTTTGAGCACAATGACAGATAGCAAAATCAAAATTGTATTTATCATACTTGATTATAATATTAAATTATACATGAATTCCATTATAAGTTATTTATCAGATAATCTTCCTTATCGGTTTTGTCTCCATTCTAGTTGTATTATTGCTGGTACGGTGCCAATCTCGTGATCTTATCCATAGTTTCCCTAACTTCCTATGGTCCTTCCTTTACTCTCTTGGATTAGGTATTATGTATCAAGTATTTGGTTTGAAATCTTGTAGGTATTCTATGTGCATGGAACTAACCCCGGACAATCTAAGGTCTATTAGGAGTTGTCTATCCGACGAATATTTCAATCGCTTGTTGAGTCTTGGTGTAATTTGGCAGGTCAAAGACATTTGACCTTTGTTTCGCAGTAGATAGTGTTGTTACGCTACTAAAAAGCATATTTAAATAAGATAAATAAAATAGATATGTGATCAAATACTAAATTAGCTTTGATGAAATACATTCGAGCAGAATTTGACCCCAATTTGATCTGTCGCTTCATCGCTCAGGGTCATGTCATCAAATAATTTTGGGTCACTGTTGTTCTTACAGGAAGGTAAAGGCATCCCTGTATTGTTAACTAATTTGAATAATAGGTACTTTTTTGCTAGTTATGTCTTTTTATAAATAGTTTTTTATCTTAAAAAAAGTTATGAGGTAACATACATAAAAAAAAAATACCAGTCGAATTGACAACCTCCTCCTTTTTGAAGTCGTTTAATAATAAGTTTTTTAAATAATTTGGTAAATATTAATTTTAATGTTAAAGGTAAGGTAAGGTGAAAAGTATTTGGGACAAAATATTAATGTTATAATAAACTGATAACCACATCCTTCTTTATACGCTTTTAAATCAGTAATGTCTTATTTGTAGGAATTCTTCGACAGCCCTAACGAACACTCATTAGCGATACAAAGAATACAAAAAATGCGAACACAAACACCTCATACATCCCAATCAGCGCCCTATCAACGCTAAAAGAAACGTCTCGACAACAAATCAGTGACAACCCTGTGTTTGTGACACACAGTTACACCGTTTGAAGAACATAGCGCGTAAATTGTTCGGAATTAGCGTTATTTACTTATAGCACTTATATCTATAGTAATTAGGTAGTTATTACTGAAATAGAGAAAACAGTTATTGCCTCTGTTTACCATAAAAGGTTAAAGTGACTATGCAATTGATTCTAAATTAAGGTTAGTAATTTAAAATCACAATTTATGTAAATTTGGGTATTGGGATAATTGGACATTTATTTCATTCACTCGATAATTTGATTGACGCTGAATGACATATTCTACAGTTTTTATAATGGACTTAACAGATTTGGTATGTTGGTTTAAATTGAAAGGCATAGAATAAGAATAAGTCATCATATGTTACCTATATACTTGATACCTTTATATTAGTCTCAGGCCTTATAAAGCTAAACTGAAAAAAACGACCAGAAAACTAATGTATTTTGAAGAAATTTGGTACATAGATACTTGAGGGGGTACATACACGACCTTTTATCTCGAGAAACCTAAAAGTCACTTTAGAATAGAGGGAAGTTGTATTAAACGATAATCAGATGGCATGTCACCAAAACTATCAGTCAATGTGTGCCCCATATAAAACAACACGACACCCAATTAAGGGGGTTGAAGAGCAAATTTTTCACCACACCGCCAACCCTATTTGGTTTCACTCGCGTTCGTCAAAGCCGTACGCACACTTAGTCGCACTCATACAAACGCCGATCAAGTGTGGAATCTTAACACTCGCTCCGCTCTATAAGGTACCGCGGCTTAAATTAGTAGCACCAATTGTGCTATACAACGCTGTTAAGCCTTGTTCCCACTGTTGGATTGTCAATCGGATTTATCATGTTGTTAAACGAATGTTTCGTTTAAACAGTGTTTATATTCGCATGTTCACAGTGTCGATTCATTAAGCGTTGTTTGCGTATTGCACGCTATTGGAAATTATGTTTGGTTAGAATTACTTTGAAATTTGTATGTGATTATTTGTTGACTGAACTGTGCTTCGGATACAACATCGACTAGTTTAGATTTGTGAATGATTTTGGTAATTAGGTTTTACTCATTATATTAATAATGTATGTATATTATGTACTAGAAGGGAAACTTGTACCTACATAATAGTGCAATTCGAAAGTGTATCATTTAAATAGAAAACTGGACGTCACGTTACATGTAAGCGACTATGTAGTTAATAACTTGTGTAGAAATTACCTTCACATATGAATGATATATCCTTCTAAACGGTTGTTGCTTTTAACGATCTTATCTCGAAGGTGTGGTGAGAGAAAATAGATTAAAATATTAGCTTTTCCTGTTCTAAGTGGCCCTGTTACATGTGGTGTGTTATATCATAGATTTGCAATCTTTAGATAGTGCTACATGAATTAACATGTAAGTTTACTCAGTAGCGGTCCATAAATTAATTAAAGGTAGTTATGCATGCCGAAATCTATTCACTACGAAGGATCCGAATATAAACTATCTGTTTATATCCGGATCGGATACTTTTCATTTAATTTTGCAGCGCTGTCAATTGAACAGTGACGTAATGATATACCTATTCAGTAAAATACTGTTAAATAATTGGTTTTAAAATTTTTATATGATTTAAAACAATTCTCTAATATACAGGTAGGCTTTAAAATCCATTACTATCTCGTTTAGTGCTTTAATGATTTAGATGAAAATCCATGTTTAGTTACCGTTTAACTTTCTAAGCATATCTTAATTTAAGTGGTACTTGCAAATTAAAACATGATTAATAGAAAGAAAGATTCCGAATGGAAATAAATAAATGAATAAATCCCCGCGGTTTCACCCGCACTCCCGGGAGATCATAATTTTTTCGGCATACAGTAGCCTATGTTTTATTCCAGAACATATTCAAACTCTGTGTCAAATTTCATGGCTATCCTCGACTACGACAAACATACATTCTAACAAATTTATAATATTAGTAGCAAATTATCGGCCACAATAAAGCCCCAGCCTTACCACAACTATTAAACACACCTCAAAGGAAAATCACGTCAGCCCACATGACTGATAGTGTGATAGCAAACACTTCCCGCCACAGGTGACCAGAGGACATATTGCGTTTCCTCTCATATAATTAACTAGCTGCCTCCCCGCGGTTTTACCCGCGTAGTTCCCGTTCCCGTGGGAATACAGGGATAAAATATAGCCTATGTTACTCGGGGATAATGTAGCTTTCCAAAGGTGAAAGAATTTTTGAAATCGGTCCACTAGTTTCGGAGCCTATTCATTACAAACAAACAAACAAACAAACAAATCTTTCCTCTTTATAATATTAGTACCTATAGATATGTACTTTTCACACAATACTGAGACAACTGTAGTTAAATAATTTTCTATATTATTGCTACATGATCCTAATGTTTAGTAACTATATAGACAGGAAAAGATATTATTTTATGTCTACATTTTATAAGATACTTTTATAAGATACACAACCTAAACGTAATACTAGATACTAAATTAATGTTAGGAGGCCGTGGTTTTATGACATATATAAATTATAATGAAATTGCCGGGGCGCCGATCTATCTATTTATTTATACAGGTTTTAATTAAATAGTTTTTACATACTTACATTTCAACAGCACTTACATAATATTCCTTAGAAATATATTTACGAGGGTACACCACAAATATAGTTGTTACCGCTCCGACAGCCGACGACGGACTGAGCGTTTCTCTGTGACGGAGCAGTATTTATACCCTCAGAAAGCAACATCAAGCGATGTTGCTAACCTCAAAATTAAATTAATAGTCTATGAGTTATTAAGTTAAATGTAAACTGAAGCTGACATTGTACCCTCATAAAGCAACATCCAAGCGATGTTGCTATACTCAAAATTAAATTAATAGTCAATGAGTTATTAATAAATTAAGTTAAATGTAAACTGAAGCTGACATTAATAAAAAGTAATTTTATAAATGCGAAAGTTTGTAAGTATGGATGATGTTACTCTTTCACGCCAAAAAAAAAGAGTTAGAATATGTTTTTGAATAACACATAGGCTACTTTTTAACCCGGGAAAATTTTATTGATTTGGTCTCTCGGAAACGCGGGTGAAATCGCGGGAAGCCACTAGTATAAAAATATAATGCAGCATATAACTTACTGACAAAACCTTAGATGTTGACTGATAAAGATATAATAATTAGAATGGTCAACTTAGCCATCTTTTAAACATCTGCAGTTAATCATACAGAGTACGAAAAAAAATGCAGTCATAATTTATAAGTAGGTGGACAATTAGTGACAGGTGACGATCGAAAATTTGAGCTGATTCACAATCTTGGATACCAATCTTTATATCGTAGGTACTCCTTGTTTATTCAACTGTTATAGTCAAGATACTTTCCAAAACTATAGGTGCCTTCAGAACTTACTTCAGCTATTTCCTGCCTTATCACTTGGTAGGTAAGTAAGTATTCTACGATGTTCATTACATTAACCGTAATCCATTTAATGTCGTTACTGTGGCCCATATATTATAGGTATACCTAATATGTGTGACTCAATCCAACAGTTGTCTGAAAGAAAGTCGCTTTTATAAGACCCCCACTTCTGCATTTAGATAAGTTGTATTGTAATATTTCTGTCTGTTTTTTGTCTTTTGATGTAAAAAAAAGTGTTATTTAAGTGTGATATAGTAAAAAATAACAGTAATACTAGTGACAATAGTCTGAATGAACAATAATTGCAACATTGTGAGTGGTGGCAACACAGTAGTGGATATTCATGTTATCTCGGCCGCATCGTAAACAACACGCCATCACCGTTGCATAGTAAATTCGTGAAATAATAGACGTGGCATATGTTAATAGTGTTTCGGATCTACATACATCGATCTGAGACGATGTCCGATACTGGGGAAATGGCACGACGTTGTCGTTCTCCATTTGGTTACGACACGTGAGCTAAAAACTAGGTTTGGTTATCGTTTATGACTTAGAAGCTATTAGTAAGTATTTTTACTATTTATTACGTAAATTGATGGTATCTATATCTACTCTACAATCCTACTTCTTAATATATAAAGCTGAAGAGTTTGTTTGTTTGCTTGAACGTGCTAATCTGAAGAACTACTAATCCGATTTGAATTTTTTTTTAGTGTTAGATAGCCTATTTATTATAGGCTATATATCATCACGCTACAACAAATAAGAGCGAAGCATCAACAAAACCATTGCAAAAACAGGCAAGTGATGCTAACGAAGTTGCTCGGGTTAACATGTTTCTTTAAATAAATTCATAATTTTGATGTGTCATTTTGGTCACTTAAATCGAAAAGCTTTAGGTAATAATTGAAGTCCAAGCCAAACTGTACATCAACCATAAATTTGCGACAATTAATTAGTTATAAGCAAGTATAAACATACTTTAGTTACTATTTAGAAACATTTTTTTCATTCCGATTTTCGCACAGTGGAGAACATGATCAAAGTCAGCTAGATGTGGGAATGTCCCCTCTGAGATCTTCTCAACTTGTTTTGAATAAGGCACGCCGGTCCCGGTGGGCCGGTACCTACACACAGTTTTTGTATCTAACCTGTACAAATTCAGTTTCGTCTTTGTCTCTTGCTGTTCGTTAAGTGGCATTTCCTTGTTCCTTTTATAGACTGTACGTGAACCATCAACTGGGGTACCTATGGGTGAACTTGGTGCTTGGCTGGCAATGAAATCTTACTGGACATTACTATAGATATAGGTGATGTTAGATTATAACTGTGTCATGATCATTGAATATTTAAACGATTAAATTTCAGTTGAGAGCCCTCTGCGAAACAGTTCGCGTACGGGTGTAAAAGCCATCTTAGGCTAACCTTCTAGTAACACCTTCTAGTCAATTTAAAATAAATTAAATTATTTTTTTCAGCATAAAAAATGGAAATTTAATTCATGCTTATGTTAAAGCCTAAAAACAAGGATCAATAAAATTGATATTGTTTATACACGTATGCAGGCTACATGTAACAGTAAACTCCGCCTCAAGCGGCTCTTTTGATACCATCAAGATAACACTTGAATAATCGTTTCATTAATATATTGCTTCTTTAATAAAGGTAAAAAGTAAAGTGGAAATGTTTAATAAATAAACACTGATCGGAGATGCGATCTGTTAAAAATGATCATTACCCGACAAGACATTCGGAGGGTACAGCCGAAAACAATGTAAGTTTAGAGTGTAATTGTATAGAGTGGCTGCAGCACTTATAGGCCAATATAATATAATTTGTATATACGTATTCATAGCATAAATCGAAACGATAAGTTTTCCCATTAAACCTTTATTAAAGACGTAGCTTATGATTATTTTGATTTATGAAACTGCAATCTTTCTGCAACAATGATGGATTTTTGTTATGTGTAGGAAGATATGTGGAGTACAGATATTTCTACAAATGTTAATGTATTCTATTGTACATAGAAATAACAAAGTGAAAAAGATAGTTTCTCTAAAATATTGTTATTATATTTTGTTAAAAATATTTAATGTACAATAAATAATGTTCCTTAGTTTTTGTTTTGTTAAATCATCACCTCTATATAAATATCGTTATCTACCCAACCACCCGAACTTGCGAATGCCACAAATACTTAAGTTGGATTTTTAAAGAAATTAATTACAGTCCTTACGTTACATACGATAGATTTCTTAAGATATTTAGTGACTACGTGTTTTTAATGACTGCTTAGCCGACGAAATGTCGATAGTCGACACATTTTTTTTCTCTTAATAACATAATTAAAGTTTTTCTAAAAACCAACTTTTATTGACCTCTGATTAAATGAAATATTTACGATAAGGTAGGTATTGTTAGAATATACGTCGGTTTGAGTAGAGATTAGTATTACAGGAATTTTCACTGGTCAAATGTATGTGATAAAATAATGGTTGTCGTTTCCTGGGAACATCAAGATTGTTTCTAATGATAGTAATTTGGAGAAACTGTATTCGTTTAATATCACTCTATGGAGAAATAACTTTTGAGTATGAGTTTTGTCCACATTCCAAAGGGATCCGACGATTTCTTGAGATATATAACTGTAGTTTCATCAAATTGTGTTCATCCATACAAATAACATTGGTAATTAAGCAACTACATTTAGATATAGAAGGTACCCAATTTGATGCATTTCATTTATTTTAATAAAAAAATATATTCTGTCCGTTGGGAGTAAATAAACCTATAAAATATAGATACCTACTATTAATTATGATATTTCCGTTTTATTGTTACATGTACAATAAAAATAAAAGTGTTACATATAGAATTTGATAAATACTTTTGATAAGTTTTTTGTTCACATACTTTTTTATCATACATCTTTGCACATATAAGCACGCTTTATTATCCAGTAGCCCCTAATTAATCGTGATATACTCATAGACACCAGCTCTCGCATTATGTAAATATCACTTTATGGCTTTCCATCAATTAGGTATCTTAAGTAAGCATACCCTGAAACGTCAGTAGGAACTAAAACGTATTATGTCTACCTATACTTTGTTGCTGATTGTACAACATATTTGCTCTTATAGTAGCCAAGTACGTATAGTCATAGAAAGCTAATTATTATCCAAGACAGAAGCTTGCAATATCCACCAGACTCGTTCCTAGGACAAAATAATAAATAATTCCAGTTATATAACAGGTTTCATTAAGACAGCAGTAAATCAGGCTACCTGAGATGCGCCAGCGCAGCCGTATAGCAACATTATGATGTAATGTCAGCAGAAAAGGTACTTTAGCCTTAATGATTGAATCTATTTTCTCGGGTAAAGGCATCGCTTTGTAAAATGGCTAAGTACAGGCTCTGATATACAATACCCAATAGGACAACTTAATAAAATAAAAATCGATTGGTAGGTATTATAAAAAAACAACGAATAATTACATCATAACTTTTTTTATTTAGGTATTCATGTAAACTCAGTTTAAAAATAATTAATAATTAAATCAGTTTGGAATACTTTAAGTTGTAACTAACTAAAATATTCAAAAGTTTTCATGAAACTTTTGTAAAATCCCTGAAAATACTGAAGCACTTTGTATAATTTCTTGAAGCCTCTTAAACACAAACTTCCTTTCACCACAATTAGTTCGCGTAAAATATTCCCTCTGAGGTGAAACTTTGCTTTAAGTATACGAGGAAATTCATTATTGTAATCTTGTTAGAACCCTTCAGTGATGCTCCTTAACTTTAAATATAGCCCTATTACTGTTCCAAAAGGTTTAATTTTTGATTAAAGGAAGTCTAGAATTTTAGTGGAAATATTTACTATATAGAACCAACCTAGCTTACTATCTTTATTATTTTGATTAAGACATATTTTTCATATGACAATGCAAAAATTCACAGTTTTCTTATTTATCACAATAATAAATATACCGGGACATTTTTGACATCTATTAAAGCAGAGCTTACTTACTTCTAAACACATACTAAACTTATATAGATACCCGTACATACAGACATGTTTATGCCCACAAATATATATATATTTCCTGGGTGAGAATAACACGACCAACAGCTTGAAAGTCAAAGCCAACCGACCAGTCAATCACAATAGAATATGAATCTGTTATAAAAAACCAAAAGTAATATGATAAAATGGTTAAAATCTAATATAGTTAAATGGTTCTTAAAGATACATTTCAATCTGAGCTTATATTTTGCAATCCCTACGTTGAGTCTAATCTTTTTAGCTATTTGTGTAGCACGGTGAGTGGAAACGGTTATTAAAAGAATACATCTCCACAGTTTATCCCTTAGGCTAGCCTAACATGAGGATATATTTTTTGTCTCATTTAACTCCATTGATCATGTCTTTTGCCTTCGCGTAAAGAACTTTTAACTATCTGACTATAGACTTTGATTTGTGTATGTGTATTCTGAGTCATTATGACCATTTACTTACAGATAACTTCCACACCTCGTTTTTTAGATTTTATCGTCATCATTATTAGTATAAGGAAATATGTTAGTATTTACTGGATATAACAATAATTTATACCTTCCCGTATCAAATACCCTTTTCATGAAGACATTTCTTAGCTTATCAGGTAATGGGACTCAGTAAAGTTAATCTCAGAAATAGTCAATGCTAATTTAGGTGTTTAAAAAAAATGGTAGAGTACCGTAACGAAAAACAATAAATAATGTTATAACAAGTGTCTAGGGCCTGTGCGACCTCGCGTGCCGTGTCATGTGACCCCGGATAAAGGGTTAATCTTCTAAGGGGTTGCCCTATAAATCATGCTACGTTTTGATGACGTAGGGTTGCCTGTTGTAAGTTTTAAATACAACATATATAAGACTTGATCATAAGTACTATTTTTTTTACGTCGATGAGCATTTTTTATAAAACAATATGTTTTTCAATTGTTACAATATAATACGTAACTTAAAACGTCGTGTGATTAAAGTCGTAAATAGTTATTATTTTACCATTTTGTAAACATCCCTTAATTGATTTAAAATAAATATCCTGGGACATTTAAATAAATATCAGAAATAGTTCGAAATCAAAAGTAATTTACTCAGCAACAAAAGTACCTAAGTGGGTATTTTGTCGTTACAAAAAAAAATGTTCAGCTCATGGCCAACCCTATAAGTGGCGGTATAATAACTCATTCAGTTGACACAGATGGCGCTGTTGTACATCAAAATGGCCGCAGATTACTGTCCCAATGATTTATACCCATCAACTATTTGTATGCAAATGGATGCTGCTCCCGGTATTAAGTTTCAAAGATTTTTAATTAAACTTATGCGATGGATAAATTATTAATATTCTACCTGCCGGCTTTGTCTATGGTTATCCGCACGCGATGCGAGTTTTTATTCATCTATTTTTTTTATAAAATGAACGATAAGGCTATTAGTCAAGTAACAGCGTATCTGATCATAGATTAGATTACAACTTGATAGAAATCTGTTTCTAAAATATAATATCGGTGCTTTGGACACAAATATTTGTCTACACTAATATTATAAAGAGGAAAGATTTGTATTTTTGTATGTAACGAATAAACTCAAAAGTACTGGACCGATTTTAATAATTCTTTTTTCATTAAAAATCTACATTATCACTGAGTAACATAGGCTATATTTTATTCCAGTATTCCCACGGGAACGGGAACTACGCGGGTAAAACCGCGCGGTGGCAGCTACTATATTATATTTTAAAGTAAAAACATTTTGTAACTATATCATACAACGTAATTCCATCACCTATTCGCTTTATGCACCCCGATTATATATTCCGTATATCGCAGTATAGGGGTCGTTTCGACGCAATAATTCATAAATTGAGCCGATTAATTGATATCGCAGTGAAGGGTTAAACCCTCCGGTTGTCATGTTTGTTTTGACAAATACGCGACGACGGCTTTGTTTTGTGGGGGGGGGGGGGGAGAGGGTGGGAAAATGTGATTGATGTGACGGAATTTATGATTTGACTAATGATCAGTTTTCATACTGACTGAATTTTTACGTAGAAACACTGTTTTAATTTTAAGCAAATATGTTCTTAATTTTAATTACCAGCTTAATAACTCACTGGCTTATAGGTAAATTATCTTCTAGGTCTCCGAAAACAAAAGTTTTATTCAGCTCTACGCATTGATTTTACCAAGCACGAGTATATTAGTCAAATCGAATAATTAGCTACCGAGTTTTCACCGTACATTAAGTATTTCAAAGCCATCAAAAGTAAAGCTAATTATATTACAATCCCCAGTTTCCATGGCTCTTCTATTGAATAATTAATCGTTACACTTTGTTAAAATCAAAACTGAATTAAAACAAGCAAATTACACATAATGCCCTATCTAATGCCTTTCGAATGGGGTCACAGAATCGCTGTTTAATAATGCATTTCATTACTAGAGGGTGATAAAGTAAACAAACGACTATGGACTTTATGTTTACGCGATTTAAGTTGATTTCTGTTCAATTCGAATGAGATAGCTAAATCCCATGATAGATGACTCGCCTTTTGACATGTGTTTCATTGAAATAATTTGATTGTGATGTTTGAAATGGCAGCTTTATAATGTAGGTATGGTATTTATCAAGGTTATTCTATTTCCTTACTGTAACCATAACTATTTTGAGTTGCTTACATACGTATACCTATTTGAAAACCTTTGTTGAATAACCTTTAAACAAAGAAAATTTATCCAAAAACAGAAAACCAATTTTCATTTACCGGAGCAGAAGTTTTGAATTATGTTACTTTTTTATTTTTTAATTACGTTAATACTTGACATGTTGGCAAACTTCCGAACTGAGCATTATAGTCGACGTTTCATAAATCCCCGTGACGGACTATTAAATATATTTAATTTAATTTCTATAATCAAATTCAACTGTTCTCCTTAACAATAAATGTAGATACCTTCTTATATTGCGACAATCTATGAACAGTCTCAGCAGCCTAAATTCCTCGTTCCAAACTAGAAGTCGTTCGTCAAGAACAAACATCACAGTTTAAGCTTAGCCTGATTAGTGCGAACTGTTTTGGCTCGGAATGGCTCAGGCGATTGCTATTATTTCGCCTTAAACAGAGAGGGCCTGGCTGGATGCCTTCGCCGACTGAATATAACGATACAACCGTTTTAGTATTGAACGCCACTTGGATTAGGTATTGTTCAGAATTGTCATATGGAATATAGACTCATAATTATTTCCTATAGCATTACAGCCTAACTGTTCATGGTACTTAGTAGTTAAATAATATTGTAACAAAAATTATTCAACCTTACCATATAGGTATCATGAAAAGACATAAATCTAAACTAATGTTTAAAACTGAAGAGTTTGTTTGCTTGAACGCGCTAATCTCAGGAACCACTGGTCCGATTTATAAAATTCTTTCAGTGTTAGATACCCCCATTTATCGAGAATGGCTATATAAATTCTTTCATCCCAATTTTTTACGTATGCAGGTGAAACCTCGGGACGGAAGCTAGTTAAAATATATTCATAAAAATTCCTTATCAATAGCAAAAAAAATCATCAATAATAAAATCTTCGAAATAAATACTAATCTATGATATTACGTAACATGCCGCCTCTACGCGATTGTAAGGTCTTCATTGCTTACGGAATACGCAACCAATCAGGAAACTCTCACATGTCAATCACCAATTACAGTGCACTTTGTCCACCGTCAATTGACGCTGACCAATCGGCCGTCTGAATTTAAATCATTATTTGGAATTCGATGATGCAGTCCACTTCTTTGGGGTATTAAGTCTTTCTTTCTATCTATGAAGATTTTATACAAAACCATATATTATTTGTAGAATGGTTTTTACAAATTGTTTCTTATTAAAGAGAAAGACGGTTGATATATTATTTAAGATTTTTTATGTTTAATAAACTATTTACCTAAAGGACCAGAAATAACAAACAGACAAAGTGAGAGTAAAAGTAAGAGTAGCTAGGTATATTACGAGAAGATATTGTTTTCTGCTCTATTCAATTCTGATTTTTAAGCATTTCCAAATCCTAAACACCCAAACAAAACATTTTCAAACTATTCTTAGCCTCTTCTTGCTTAAGTAGGTATATTGCACTGCGTTCATACGATAACACTATGTAAACAAGCCTTATTTACGCAACTCTCACGCTCGCTGTTACTGTTTATAGCATGTGACTAATTAATTTCCTCTAGGTTTTTAAGAAAGTGAATACTACATTAAGTGACACACCCGTACATGTGTGTTCCCACCCTAATAGGCACAGTATTGCCAACTAAAGATGCTAATTATGTATATAACTGGGCTAAGCTTCCTTTCAACATGCTCTATATGACTATACGGGTCTTGTTTTTGTTGCACTTTAAATAAAATTGACTGAAACAATGTTTTAGTGATTGGTTATTTAGAATATAGGGTTACGAAGTTTTTTTATGTTAATGCTCAACTCTTTTCCTATTTGAGACTTACTCAATTACGGCTGATAAAAAAGCAGCGTTCATTTGGAATTGCCTAAGAAATGGTCAAACTATGTTATACTTGTTGTGTTGTATTGTTACTACTGAAATGACTTAAGATATTTTTATAAACGTTCACGACTGGATATAGAAACAATTATTATGAAAGATATTAGGTAAGCTATGTTAAAAATTTCGTAACATGTTGAAAATCCTAAATGGAATCGGTAACTGAGTTCCTAGTCCATCTTAAATAACTAGGTTCTGTTTGTAAGAGATACGAGTACCTTCTTCACAGGGCTGCCAATAATTACCAACTGTTTCTACATTTCGACA
Organism: Thyatira batis; assembly: GCA_905147785.2. Lineage (NCBI taxonomy): Eukaryota > Metazoa > Arthropoda > Insecta > Lepidoptera > Drepanidae > Thyatira > Thyatira batis. The sequence continues at coordinate 5,205,135 of LR990504.1, read as the reverse complement.
AATATATACACGTACAGCGTCCAGGGAAACTAGAGCTTAATGTATAAGATATATGACTTAGAATTGAACATGTAATGGCAAAATGAAGTTTGTCGTTTTGTAATGAGAAGCGGCCCGTCTCATCCATCAGTGGACGCCAATTACAAGCGATCACGCGTTGGTTCGTAGTTGGCAACCCTATTTCTCGTCAAGTTTTTTTGTCGCAAGCGTATCGGCCGACTTATTATCAAACTATTCATCCTTATTATTTAGTTGTCGTTATTATAGCTGTTTGTTGGTTGTCAGACCTCACAAGTGTTATGAAAATATATTTTCTTTGTATTTATTGTTGGAAATTATGTTGGTTGTAGCTATAGCCCTCGGCTAGAGATAAAAAAATAACATGAACTAAAATTATGTAAGATGTTCGCATTGTATTTTACTGAACCTGAGAAATATATCTACATACCTATATTCAAATAAATTCATAATATAGTAATTTAAATTTTTAGGACTTTTAAATCTAATTTTCACTCTAGCTGAAAGATTTTTTTCCTGAACCGTTCCAAGCTCAACGCAGAAATTAAATTTAAAGCAGTAACATTATTACTTAAACACCGTGATACCTATTTACATAAACCATAGATACCTACCTACTATGAATTACGCATATAATATTATATTGAAATAATAAATAACTGAATGAATTGAAATTGATATCAATAGCGGCATATATCTTGTAAAGCAATAACGCCGTCATTTAACAAGATTACAATTGAGATAAAATTCGACTGTTGACTGTACAGCTGATGACTTTTGACCCTTTGACTTTGGTTGGTGATGGGCGAAGCGGGAGCGGAAGCCGAAAACACTTTTAGGATATAAACGTTTAATTATAGGTACATCGTTGCTTATAAATATATCAAAGGTAAGTAAACTCATTCATAAAGATAAAAAAAAATAATGAGATTCTACTTTTAACAATAACCAGAATTGATCTATTTGACGGATTTGATCATTAAAAATACTTTTCTGAAAAACCCTATACCTGCCTATCGTAAATACAAAAATACAAATAAAATTTGTCCATTGTAAAAATATTATCTAATATCTCGTAATATAAAAATCTTGTGTCATATTGGGGTCAATCCTGCAAAAAGGCTCGACCGATTTTCATGTGTGTTTTTTGTAAGTATTTTATCCAGCCGAACAACGTTATTCTTCTGTTAGTTACTTATATTAAATACACAGCAAACCTTAGGTATATAAGTATTTCATCTCGCTAAATAAACTATACTAAGATCCCACTCTAATGTCCCAGTGTTAAAACATAGGTAAAGAGTTATGGCGGTTCAAGTCTGCGTGTGCACACGTTTGTATCAGTGAACCTTGCGTGTGATTTAATTCGTGGGAATATTGATTTTATAACAGAATTATTCAAATGTATCCAAGATTTAGACGGTCATACTATCTTCCATATTATTTGCATTTAAATTCTGTCTGCCCGTTTATCGCCAGACGTTTTTCTATCTACTGAATTAATGTTCAATATGTGTTTTTGAATGTATTTTTTCTATTAGTTACATGTTCATGATAATTTTATTATTATGTGGCGACATAATGGAGACATAGTCGTGGGAAAATTTTGTCTTCAGAAATATTATAAACTTGGCTTAAATTAGAGCAAAATAACGGAACAAAATTAAACGGCGCTCAAAATAAATCTTCACAAACAATAAAACATCCTAATAGTCCCAAGCGGTCCTATTGTCACACAAATGCCTCACCCTCCATCGGTTTCCACCACAAAAGCTTCAAGGGCATTACTCAGAAGGCGATCTGTCAACGGCTTAATGGCACCGAAACAATTTCTCAACAAAAAAGGAGGAAATACACGTCCCTACACGCCACTTCCGTTTCCTTACGACAACAAAAAAGTAACAAAACCATGTAAGGCAGTACGAGAAGAAAATCTTGTGTCAACTTTTCGGCGAGTTTACCCTATATTTTTACATCAAAGGAAATTAAACTCTGAAGCCAAATGTTTAAGGTTCAAAAATATCGAGCTGATTTCAGGCAGTTAAGTTGTGTGCCGTCATAAAGGAAACCATTATTTTCGAGGGGTTATTCCAAAGGCATTTGTATCTCGGATTTGAAGAAGTTCGACAGTTTGTTTTCGAGTGCATTTCGTCATTAATCAATGTTTTGTTCCCGTTTCGGGCTTTCGCCGGGAGTTTTATATTTGTGTTTTACCTGTTTTCTCCCTCGCGGGAGTTTTCGCTTTGACAGTTACTCTTTGTAATTGATTGTTTGGTTATTTTATTTGGTTTTGTTTTTATTATTTTGATGAATGGATTAGTAAATTTGCTTAAGTTTTATTTTATGTATACAATATTTAGGATTAATGTTACACGCTGAAGTTTCATTTATAATATTATATCTACATAGTCAAGGAGCTGTATAAGTTATCGGCGCTATCATAAAATAATTTCGCATTACCCATTCCACTCACAACAAATAGGGATAGTAAAAATACTATCTATATAGATATAAAGCAACTGCAACGTGGACATGAGCGAGCGCTTTGAGCTCAAATCCAACGGCTGGTATTGAGAGATTTTCTATATCCGCCCGCTTTCCTTTATGCTTGGTGCAATTTTATCCGCCAGTGCCGTTATGAACTTGCTACGCTACTCTTAGTAATGATACGACTATGGTATAGCACATGCAATTTTTTTGCACATAGATACACTGTGGATTTATAGGTTTAGTACCCAATAGGTACTAATAGATTGATAATAATAGATTTATAGTACCTACAATGGATTAATAGTCTTGAAATTCAAAACGAACAGATATAAACAAATTGCAATAATTTCGATCAAATCCAACTAATTATCATTTTTTAATATGATTTTTTACTTATAAATTAAACGAATTATATTTAAAAAATAGGTAATGCATGTCCACAATATTCCACCGTATGATCGGACATCATTTTCTTGGCTCCTTTAAGAAAATGCAGCTGACTGGGAGTCTCTGTATAACTTCATCTATTAATATACCCTTATTTTTATTAATATCTGAAGGCAGGTAGCCTATTTTGACTCTTTGATACCGAGTCGAAGCTACCCTGTACTCTGTCAGGCAATTACTGGGATGGATTAATGGAAATACGTTTTATGGTTGGAATAACAGTAATTTGTTTATGGATAATATAATCTTATCAATATTACCATCTTAGATGATCAGTAAATCGATAGTATCGAATTTTATTGCTACATTAAAATTAAGCTTTATTGACATGAATATTATTAGAAATAAATATCCTGTGACATTTTTCACGCGGTCAATCTGATACTAAACTAAGCAGAACTTGTAATATGGGAACCAGATAGCTATTTTTTATATATCTACGTCTTTCAAATACATACCTATATGGATAATTACATCCAGACTTAGAACAAAGAGGCATATCAATGAATACAAATATTTGCCCTGGGTTTTCGAACCCACGATCGGTGGCTAGAAAGTCAGAGTCACTAACCCCAAAGCCTACCGACTTTCAAAATATGTAGGTAATAAATAGGATTAAATTAGTGGATTACATAGTCAAGTGGAAATGCTATTTATGATTGTTTAAAACATGAATCTCGAAGGGCGTAGTTAGTTTTTAAACCTTTGGTACTAAATGCTAAAGACTTTAGACTAAAATCTATTGGATACTTTTTAGCAGACAACGTAGTAATGCGATAGGTTTTTCAATCTTCTACATACAGATGCTAAGTGTATCCAACAAAACTATTCAATAGGTATTATCAAATAATGGTGTAGACAAGAAACGGTAATCATAGCTCAGTGTCGTGTGATCAAATGAGTTGAGGTCACAAGTTTAAACTCTCTTTTGAGATTCAATAAAGGTAAACATCGACAGATAACAATAGCCCTACCCTTTCGTAGTAAATATAGCCAAGGTATATAAATTAAAATTAACTAGGTATGTATTTTTCCTCCCTTTAGATTGAAATCTACCACCATAAACACTTGCTGTGTTCTGGATCTATACTTCAAAGTCCGTTAAGTCAGAAAAATAAACAAACATTCGTCCTCACTAACTTTCAAGCTTAAATTTTTATATGGTGGCGCTCGATTTTTTTAGTAGATTTTAAAGTAAGTTTTACATAAATTCCATAAAACCTACCCAAATATTTTACTAAGTATATGTTATTATTATAAAGCGAATACAAAATTTCCATTAATTTAATATTACCGGTTAAATAGGTTATATCTTGCAGTTAATTATTTATTCAATTTATAAAATAAGAATTATCTTAAAATGTTGTATAGGTACAACATATAGCACTTAACTTATAAGTAGGTATGCTTGATTTAAATTTATTTTCAATTCAAAATTTTTATATATTTCACTTTATGTCCAATTCCGGCTACCCATAATTTAGTCAAATTGCCTTATATGTATATTATTATCACTTTAACCTGTATTATTATTTATTTAACTATATTAGACGAAAACATTAATTTGGATATTTGGTGTTGCCTAATGCATTTAAACTAGCCGTTCAAATTGAATATAAAAATCGAATAAAATTATTTCAGATTAACACTGTCTTATGGCTAAGAATGTAGTTTTTTTAAGATTGATCTTTAGGACTTTCCGAACTTAAAAGGAGTTTTTTTTTTCTAGTTAAGAAATAAGGTTCGACATGAAATCTTACTGTATACTCTTTGCTCTAGCAATAAGGTTCGACATAAAATCTAACTGTATAATCTATGCTCTATGGACATTATATCGCATAACTTGTAACTTAAAGATATATAAATCGATGGTTACTCCATATTAATTAGTTTGCGTGTTTGCTTTGCTACTGTGCAGTGTGCAGTCTGTGTCTCCTAAGATTTGTATGCTAGGAATTGTACATTGATATTTATTCATGGAAATTGTTTTACACTATATTTGTAACTTTTTTAAGGCTTTTTACATATAAGTAGTAAGTCAGGTATAGAACCATGTCTAATATCTACAAGCTATGCTAGTTTGGAATCAGATTGGGAGTGTGTGTCAAATATCCAGTAGGTATCTTTATTTACGTATATCTCTGTTAGTCTCGATTTGACTACCTGCAACTTGAATGAATGTCTACAATCTTAAGTACATACCCACTTAAGATTGTAGACATTTTCGAAAAAAAGCCACATACTTCAGAAAACATACCACAAACCGAATAAAGATTGAGAAATCCACAGGCACCGGAGTGCAATGTAGGTAATAAACATTAAAATACACCGACGTCCATTAGTTAGACCGAATCATTTAAAACAAAACAGGCCAATAACTAAACGCTCATCTATGACTTAACACCGGATACAATAAATTTCAATCCACTGTATATTTTGCATCACCATATTTAATTACCATTGCGTGATTCGAAACCAACCGCTACCAAGTTGACCGGGGGTTGGAAACATACCAGTTTTGTATAGATACGATTGTTAAATTACATGTGTTTTATATGAGGTTTCGGTTTAGAAATTTGTGTCTGAAGGCCCAAAAATTGAATTCAAGGTCCATAAACGATTTCTTTAGCTGTAGTTGTTCTGTAATGTAAGTACCTAACTATGTAAGTAATAAAATTACTATTGAACTGACAAATTTGACGCGTGGCGTAACGCAAATATTTTATAACAGTGCAAAAAGTGGGATGACACCATGGGAAGAAACTTCAAGAATCAATTGAAGTTAAGAACTTATTCCAAGTTAGTAGGTAAATATTTTTACTATTGTTCAATGGAAAATAAAACCAGTTTGATAGACAAAGTTTGAATACACTTAATGATACCATGTGTCCGTCATAAGAATGCAAATTAAAACTTGCCAGTCAAAATAAATATTTCATACGTCAAGATAAAATAACAATACACGCGCCGTAAGATAAAACTGAATAGAGGTAGCATGAAAAGCACTTACTCTAACACACTGTCTTTCAATCTAAGATAAAATCTAGATCAATTTAGCAACAATTTCCCGCCGTGAATAATTACTCCACGAACGCTGTTGTCTCTATACAGACATAAGATATATTGGTATAGTTATAAATAACTTGGGACTTGGTGTTTATGTTAATTAGAGTGGCCCATGCCACTGTGGCGAGGGACTGTGCCAGCTTGCACCGAGTTGCTAAACTATGTTTAGTGTTTCGATCCGGATGTTAGCTAAGAAAGAATAATGCAGATCAGTTAATGCAGTTTGAAATAAATAAATACTTAACAAATTACCTGCTAAAGTAATAACGACTGTAATAATAATCCAGAGTTCTTGTGTCCCGAGCGCTTAACCTTACCCTAAAGTTAACCGAATTAACCGAGTGAATTAATCCGTAGATATCAAGAAGTTCATTATAAAAAAGAATTATCTACGCCATGCATAAGCCGCGATTGATAAATAGCATTTAAAAAAAATTGAATGACATCACAGACTAATCAAAACTAAAGAACAATTAATTTGGTTGGAAATAAAGTAATTAGGTAGGAGGATAATAATTTATTTATTCATGAATATTTACATTATATATACCCAGGTATATTAACGCGAGAAATTAGTAACAATTTTACAGTTCAAATTTTGACCTTTTTTGAGCCTATTCATTAAACAACGGATTAAACCAACCTTAGTCCACGGATTCGTGCAGTCCGCTAGTGAACACCGGGGGTAAATCTTCGTCGACCTCTCGCAAGACTAATGTTCGCACCGGGCCCTGCTCGCAGCATTGTGCTTTATTTGTATTCGCTAATGTATACAATCTCTAATTACACGCAACGCCTTCCAACTGCATAGGGCTGGACAAAAATAATATCGATTATACATGAATTTATCGATTCAGATCTCTAAAAATATTTTGTATTAAGGCAATTTGCATTATCAGTGTTTGCGAGCTAGTCGTATGATAATAAGTGATTTATATTGAGTATTTTAGACAGGTATAGATATAGTGTTATTTATTACAATATTCTTGAGAGACATAACTGCTAATTAATTATCACATTTTGAAGTAAATCCTCGATAACACATGATATTTACTTAAAATGTTAAATGCAAATTAGAAAACTAATATTCGATAAATTAGGACCGGGTACAGGGTTAGTTAAGGTCGGGTAAGGTTATCTTGGGTTAGCCTCGATGAGGGGGTAATCAACACTCAATGTAAAATGAGAAGGTAGATACGAAATCAATAGTGAATATGTGAATAACACACGAAAGTCCTCTATGTATGGGGAGAAATTGCCCTATAAAGCTTGGTTACGAAAATTACAGTTACAAAGAATTACAGTAGGTAAGTAGATACGTATATAATGAAAGCATAACGTAACTGCAGTAAGCTCTAGTTTTGCTATGTATGATAACATTTTACGAAAAGCATTATCTCTACTTATTTTATAGCTGCATCAATCACTATCAAAAAATGTATAGGTATCTATCCATTCTTACAATGAGTTCCATATACCTAATAATATAAGGACATAATAATCAGATCCACCTAATGAATCGGTGACTCGATTTAAATCTGTTACGATACGTCGGCTTGGCACCTAATTGTACGAGACACCATTATAGTTTTCTTCACGGTCTCTGGGTCTCTGATTTTCTGAAGCAAATGATTTACTTATAAGTTACTAACTTAGGCTTTTGTATTATTTCATACAATACTGTAAAGTGATAACCCTATAGGATTTAACGCCAAGGCGTTAGAAGGTGAGTCCCGTAGGTGTTGTTTTCATCCCTAATTAGGAATGCTTAGGTGTTGGAATCTCTGTTTCCTTTCTATTCTGGAACGTGTTGGGAAAATACCTTTGTTGAATTAACTTTCGCGACGTTTTGTTTTTAGGCGACACGCTATATAAGTTACTAGCTGCCTCCCCGCGGTTTTACCCGCGTAGTTCCCGTTCCCGTGGGAATACAGGGATAAAATATAGCCTATGTTACTCGGGGATAATGTAGCTTTCCAAAGGTGTAAGAATTTTTGAAATCGGTCCAGTAGTTTCGGAGCCTATTCATTACAAACAAACAAACAAACAAACAAACAAACAAACAAACAAATCTTTCCTCTTTATAATATTAGTATAGATATACTTATATAGCATAGGAAAAAATATATAATAAGTATTGTTTGTTACTGGAATAATTAATCTACGCTACACATTATTTCCACATTTACAAGATATCCGGAATAAATAATGATATCATATTCTCTTATAGCAAAGAGTGCATGTGTGCAATGATGATGTATAGTGATGTAGTTGGTAATTAAAAAACTGGTAGGTAGGTAGAGTTCAATTTATGTAAACGTAAAACATAAAATAGCAATTTTCTTCAATTGGTTACTCACTGGTATAATTTAAGACAATGTTCGCAACGAATTAGAACGTCGACTCATGCGCAGAAGAGCGTGACGCATTTTTTATGTTCTATTGTTTTTCAAATGGCGGCTTGCGATTGGATAAGGAGACCATGGGAGGTGCGTTCCGCCTTCTCATTGGCTGAGACAAAATGAATGCAAAATAATGATGGCTGCTCAATTGGTGTAACAAGACGTATTGTTGAATAAATCAATGTTATCTACACTTCATATTGAAGGTCTTGTCATATTTTACCAAACATGCTTCTGTAATTGAGGCGTTTAATAGTCACCTATCTAAAAGGTGACTGGTGCTAATAGATGTTTATGATTTATTGCCGTTATGAGAGCATATAAATAACACGAAGATATATTTTATAATTAAGAAAATAATAGAGTTATTCTCCTCTTTGCTTGATTGACCGGTAAAAAAAGCGTCGAAAACAGCGACGCAGTAAATAACATGTCTAAAATTATAATTAAAACTTCTCACGATATCAAATACTTAACTTAGCCAAGTTTATAAATACAGTGAAGTTCTAGAGCCTTTTGGACCAACTTTAAAATGTGTCATAAATTATCGTTCAGAAACACCAGTGCGACCACTAAAAGTTTTATCATTAATCTTTAATGGACCTACAGCAACTCCCAAGTTCCCCACATATCGTTGTATGGAATAATAACACGGTTGTTACGTACCAACTAACTCACTGACAAACACTCCATGTTACTTGCATCGTCTGCTCATCCTGTCACAGTATAACATCATAGTTTACACAGTATAGCATGTGGATTAGTAACTCTGAATTCGAAACACACATACGGAAATCAAATAGTAGGTACCTACCTACTACTTTTGTATTACATAGCTAATTTATAAAATGATGGAGATCTTTTTTAAATTATCAAGTCATTAAATGCTAGTTAAGATATATTTACTTGTGTAAAACACACACAATACTTGTTTCGTGATTTATTAAAAACACTAAACTACTAGCTTTCATGATGGCGAATGTGGTATTCTCACTTGTCGCTGACATAAGCTTCATTCTTATATTACTGACTAAGCTCTAAACGATACTGTGGAAAAATGTATTGCAGCGTATCTGTCCATCCTACGCTGTCAATATATCATACTACCGCTAGGCATTAGCATTAGTTGCGCGGACGCAACGCCGCGCCGCCATCTTTTATTTAATATCAACTGGTGCGCGCGCACGTGGGAACATGCTTGAAGAATTACACGCGTTTGATGTGCGTGATTGTGATTGAATGGCTCGTCTTTAGCAGCTTGCTATTAGACACAAACAAAGAAATATAAAACATTGATAAATATGTACCTACCTACCTGCGGTTTATGTAATGAAATACATAATGCTTAGGTACTTACTTTCATATGACCACAAACTATAATAGATTACCTAAGTATGGAACAAAAGTACTTGGCATTTCTAAAATTGTCGTTGTTTTTGATTATTTTTCATACTTTCATTTTCTTTACTGTGTAACATTACCTGTGGTCCTCAAGACTCGGATGTAGTGTCTGATACAGTACAATAATAAATACCGATTACCTACATAATATCTACATGAATTCGGGACATTCCACCTGCACATACAATTACACATTAGGCACACTTAATAATATCTAGTTATTGTTATTAGTATTTAATATAAACATATAAATGATATAATAAGAAGAAAACAATAATAACTCATCCCCAAAAAAAAAATATATCAGTCAAATCTCACAACACATGAATGAGTTTATAATTCTGAAAACTTTCCCAAACCACATGTAGGTACAAAATGCGTGTTCCAAAGGCCGTTAACCTTAGCCCTGACCCTACTGCCTCTTGCAATTATTGACAATTCAATTTCCAACATTTATCTGATCCATAAGCTACGTGCAGCTCATATGGGATTAATTTAATGCTGTGGCTTATAATTAAAGTTTTCTAGATGTTATGTCTCTGATTTAACATGGAGGGAGGTGAGAGTGTCTCTCTTTATCCAACTATATTTGTCTGATAGAGTAATTTGAGCTGTCAATGGTATGTTTTGAACTTAGGTATAAAGCGAGTCAGTTTAACCCTTAAATTGGCACGGTGCTACGGGTAAGACATTGACTTTGAAAAATTCTACCGACTTGATTACTAAAAAAAAAAATTATTTTTGTGTGTAAATACGTTGGAAACATTATTTTTCGTACAAATAATATTCCGTATGACAAAATCTCACTCTTATGTGCTAATCGCAAAGATAATTCAGAAGCGATCGGCTGCGCTTGCGTCACGGGTAAGTTTGTTTATTGTTTTGGTAATATTTTTGTGAGGGATTGGTGGTCCATGTGCTTTGCATAGATTGGAAACATCATAAATAATAACAATAAGCAGTTTTCGGATGAATAAATGGCAGAACAGTCATTTTATTAGCTTGATAGTCTGTATGTACTACTGGTATCCCGTTGCCTATTAGTGGGTAAATAAGCTTGGTCATACCCGTAGTACATTGCCAAGTTAGTAATAACATTCAACCATTCGAAAATTCATTAAATGTTGGTTTTTGGAGGAGATAGGGTGCAACGGACTCGTCCGTTCAGAATTTAGAGCAGCCCGACTGGGGTAGTACCACCACCTTACAGAAGACCGCACCCAAATAACACTTCTTGTAGTGTTATGTTCCTGCGGTGAGTAAGGTAGCCAGAGCTCCATGAGGAGACGCTGTAGCGGCAATCGTGGCCTGTGTTGGAGTAGCGTCGTAGGGGATGTATGCAGGAATGATACCTGTCTTGCCCTTCGAAGAAAATGCATTATGCTTTGTCAGTTTCACTGCCTATACAGTTGCTTCTTTTTTATAGGGTCGGCAACGGGTGAGTAACGCCCCTGGTGTTGCAGGCGTCCATAGGCTACGGTAACCGCTTCCTATCAGGTGGCACCGTATGCCTGTTTGCCACCTTAGTGGTATACAAATGAATATATTGTTTGTACATACTAAAAAAGGCATAAGTATTTTCTAATGTAGTTGGCAACGTCATACCTGTAGCACATACGTTTTCTCAAAAACTGTAAGTGTAGGATTTTTTCCAACATTTTTTACGACCTCTTAAGATTCAAATCAAACAGGAAAACGCAAAAGAAAAACATATTTGGAAAAAAATTTTTTTTGCCAATTTAAGGGTTAATGGGAGAGATCATCGTAATCACGTTGCGGATCACACATCTTTACCAAGAAATCCTGACAATTAAAGGTCTACCTTCCGCGACATATATACCTATGTAAGTATTATCTAGGTTTATAGAAAGTACCTAGTTTTAAAGGTTGGCCAGAAATGGAAATATCCGAGGATTTCACTTCACAAAAATCGAATAAAAGTTCACGTATTTCTTTAGCACTTAATAATATTAGGTAGGTATACCATACGTATACTTACCTAATAAGGAAATAAACAGGTACCTATTAATGTTTATTGCGTTTAAGCATTTGTGAATATCCGTATCCGAAGTTAATTAGTTGAAAGAGTTTGAGAAAGCACCAGTTTACGAGCTATTGTATTCACCGTAAACATATTCCAATTCACAAAATATGAAGACATATTCTGTTAATAGTTTTACGATTGAATATATAAATAAAAATATAACCATCGTTCGAATTAAAAGGGGCATTATCACTGTATGAGATGTAAACCTTAAAACTATCAAAGGATACGACAGATTTAGCATGTTAAGTCAAGATATACAAGCTCAGGCCTCTAATAATATGCATAACAAGTCTCAGAGCTCAGTAGCGTTTGCTTTCGATTGCTTAAGTGCCAACAGGATTTCATTATAGTATTAACTTATGAGTTCGAAGTAATAGGAAAATGTAAGAACCAGAATTATTTCGGTGCAATCTTATGTAAACGTATTTTACAAGAATTACAAGTCACATAAGTTACATAGAAATTGTAATGATTATGTATTTATTACAATCAGTTGTCGATCTATCTACTAATTCGATCGATTTGGTTTTGCGTTGGTTTAAACATGTGTTCTAATCTTAGATACCTATATTATTTAATAGGTGGTATTCTACTTATAGTAGGTATTTTGTTATTAATATTGAGACAAATTTGTACTCTTAGTTATTTAGCTTCATTATTTTTCACTGGAAATAAAATATTAACTGCCAACAAGTATGTACTGTGCTGTCATTGTGGCAACTTTATGGCAAAACTAAACTGAGTTTTGATCTATTAGATATTCAAACTATTAATAATAATAACTTCGTAGTGCGTACAAAATGTGAAACTTACACAGAACAGTGCTTATATTTATCTGATCATGCTTAATCCAAAGCAACAGGACACAAATTGCACAACAATTGCAATTTACATAATCAAACTACAACATTGTTAATAGTTTAGCTCCTACCACCGGTGAGTGATGGCGGACATTTCCACGGCATCCGACTCGGTCGTTCTGTGTAATTATTTTATTTATGTTACAAATAGTTTCCTTTATGAGCGTGACATCTTATGGGATGATTTGACGGAGGCATGATTGCCATACTTCTACCTGTTCGAATAGATGTTGGAAATAGCTTAAAGTTCCCTGCTCAGTTTGTATGTTTTCTTGTTACAAAACTAAATTATAAAATGTTAAAATAATCGGTTATTTAGGTACCTACATATTGCATCCCTACTCAACTGTAATTAATTATAGTAAACCTGTGTCCTATCAGTGATATATGACATTCATACTACAAGATTAAAAATATATTATTATAAGTTTATGTCTTTTCCATAATAAAAGGTCTACATAGTTAGCGGGTATTTTTTTAACATTAAAATATCGAGTTGATAAAACAATTATGTAGGTTATGTAGGTACCTTGTCAATTTAAAACAGCTAGTATGGAAGTCCTGACCTGGGGCCGTATTATCAACTCTTATTTCCAGGCAGTACACGCCGTGAATTGAATTGCCTGGCAAATTCGTATTATGAATACAAGTTCCAGCCAGTCAGAGGTCACGTGGTACACCAAGCCGACTTCTGCCCGGCTTTTCAAAAACTGGCTGGCGTTAGTCGTATTATGAGCGCTTATTTGACATTTATATTCCTAAGTTAGTTGTCAAAAAGTGACAGTGTAAACAATTCAGTATAAGCGTTCTCATTGTTGCCTAAACTGAATTGTTTTGTGATTATTTCGGTTTAAAATTAATAAAAATGTGATAATTATGTGTGAAGAATTAGAATTGTTCAAATTTCTGGAGAGCGACGACGAGGAGCCTAGAACTAGTCAAATGCATAAAAGAATGAAACTACGACAACAAAGCGATCCATTTTCAATCGAAGATCGTCAATTTATTAAAAATACCAACTTAGCAAGGACTTTGTGCACAATCTTTGTGAGGACCTTGTACCGTATATGTCTGTGCCTAAGAAATCTTCGGTTTATCAGTGGAAACTAGGTTTCGTACATTTTTGTGTTTACTCTATAAAGTGTTATTAAGTCCCATTGTAGACTATTAATTATATAGTAATAATATTTTGTGCAACAGTTTAGCTATTTACACTATGAAAATTAGGTTTAATAATAAAGTTTTGCTCTTGTATAATATCTAATTTCTTACAATAATCTGGAACAAAAACATATTCTAGATAAGTAATGCTGATATGGAGATAATTTGTGTGGATGCTAGTTATGTAGGCGCTACCCATGACACATTTATTAAGGCGAATCATCCCCTAAAATTACACATGAAAAATCTTAATAGTAATGTGTCCTTAAGAGTCCACTGGGTATGTAGAAAAGAATATATTTAATGGATGTAAGTCAATTGAGAATATTTGAGAAAAGTAAAAATCTGGTTATCCCCAAAGAAAATACATGATGACACCAATTATCAATGCTGCTCCAGATACCCAAAAAACATATTACACTGTAGTCCACGTTAAGACAAGGCCCTACTTAGTTTAAGTTTTTTATGAGTTCTCTTTATAGCTTTTTTATTTAAGTAAATGTAATGAAGTTTCTGTTAATTTTACACATTGTATCGTGTAACTGTTTTTGTCCCTAAATAAATAAATAACACTCGACCATTATTTCTAAACCTTTACAGCACCTTGCCCTTGCACATTCATGGATGCTGTAGCACATGCCCACATCCGCCGTGAATAGTCTCGTGCTTGAGCGGTTTTGTTATATCCCATAGCTACTTATTTCCCTAAAGAAGTAAAGAAACTCCCACATTTTACTAACTGACTGCAAGTCGCCCGCCGACGACGATTTCCCTCTCCGGAGTAAATAAATTAAATACCTAGTTTCATTTCTTTACATTCTTAATTAAATAACCGAACAATAGCACACAAACCACTTTCAAAAATACTTACGCCATAAGTCATACAATTATTTAATAAAAATAATATAATTCAAATGATGCGCAACGACATTACGAATGTCGGTCGAAAACTTAATATCGCAATAACAAAAAATTTATAGACGCATACCAAAATTATATAAATTTAAAATTAAATATAAGAGATGAACGTATTATTAACTTTTATTAAATCTTTCTAAAAAATCGTTGTTTTAATTAATTTTGTGTACATAAAATAAATATTTTGAGTTTCAAAGGATATAAAATAAAAACCGTAACTTACCGATAAAATATTAGTCAAGTTTCTAAACGTCGCTGTAAGCGAGGACAAGACGGCTATAGACAACGAATCCATTCAGAAGTCGGCCAGTTTTATGAACGTCATAATACGAAATATCGCCAGGCAGTTTAAGGCCGCGAACTGAATTGCCTGGAACTTGCCTGACTTTTTAAAAGTTCATAATACGACCCCTGTTCGAATCTGATTTAAACATTTTTGCAATACCGATCTATGCGCATTATTGCTTGTTTTTATTAAGAACTATCAAGTTTTTGCTAACAGCTAACCAGAAATGGTGGTAAAAGTATCAATTATATTATACCTAATATATTTTCACGCGTTAAATGTACCTATAGTGTATTCCGTTTCGTTATTAGGTTATCGTTTTCAATTGTGAGCTTTCAAAATGTAAGTATTCTTAAGATCGATGCTTTTATGTACATTTATAAGATTTTTTGTAATCATTCCGTGAGTTGATATAATTAATATATTTATTATTTTATTTTTAATATCGGCTTTTATATTATACCTACCTATCTATAGGTATATTTTAAAGAATAGATCTGTGAATAGATCTGTCCATCTTATGTATTAGTCCGATATGTTTGAATTTAATATTAAATAAAAAAATATTTCATAGGAAAAAATATATAGACACTAATAAACATAATTAGTAGGTACCTATACAGCTAATAAATTGGTAGATATCATTAAAAAAATCTTAGATAAGATTGTATTTGAATTCAAATATATTGTTTAAATAAAAGTAAAATACATAAATATTAATCAATATAAAGCAATAAAAGTCATTTTTTTGATAATTTATTGTTTTATTTATCATTAAGTGACCCTGTTCAATATTATTTATTGCTTTAAAAAAACGAATGAAAAATTATTCAGGCTGTATTTGAAAGTGTTATGAGAATGTTATCAGTTAACATAATATTAGTTAGGTAGGTACTCTATTAGTCAATGAATAAAAAATAAAATATAAATAATTAATGTTAATAGAGAAAATTGCACTTTGTAAGGATATTAAAGCACGAGACATAAACAGGAACCAGTTTAACAAAATATTATTGATTTATACAGTAAATTTTTTTCTTTACCCGAATATTATGCCTAATAGGAAACATAAAATTTTATGTCTTTACTTACTGTTGAAAACCGAAGAGAATCCATAATATCGGTCGCCTATCGGAATAAATTCGTAGGCAATTTGAATACTTCCATTTAGCTAATGCTTAATTAGCTTCTTACATTTATTCATATTTTTAGTAAATAACATCAATATTTTCTGTATAACCTGGTCATCATTTATGAGGATCAAATAACTTAAAATTAACAAGTAGGTACCTATCTAATAAATGCTAAGTTGAAAAATGTAAGATTGTTGCAAAATGATCGTCGACCGTGGTCGGCGCGATCGCTGTAAGTACGTGAGTAACAATGAATGAAGTTTGCGCGGGCGTCGCTCCGGGCCGCGCGCGCGCACCTGTATCGCAGTGCACGCGATCTTAGGGCCGGAATACATCGCATGCATAAAAATCCGAGGCTTGTAAGTTTGATACTTTTATTACCTTTTCAATAATTTACAGATGTCTTAAATGACAAACATTATCCTAAAAATTAGGAATTATAATTATGTAGTGACAAATCTTAACAGACCGGTTGGCTTTGTGGTTAGTGACCCTGCCTCTTAAGCCGCCGGTCGCGGGTTCGAATCCCACCCAGGATAAACATTTGTATTTGTAAATAAGTAGGTACTATACATGGTGGTTGTCTAATCTAAAAGTGACCACGGCTTAAGCAAGCTTGTATTAAGTTTTGAGGATGGATACCTTATATGAATGCATTTATAAAATTCCTATCGCATTATTACCTAACATATAATTAATGATTGTACTTGATGTTTATTTGTACTTGATGGCCGTAAATGTAGAGGAAGACCGAAGAAAGTATGGATGGATTGTGTGAAAGCTGATATGTGTAAGAAGGGAGTGATGAATGAAATGACGGCTGACAGAGAGGAATGGAAGAAAAACACATGTTGTGCCGACCCTGCTTAGGCGGGATAAGGGCAGGAAGAAGAAGAAGATAATTAATGATTGTATTGAGCATCCTAAATTTCCTTATCCTTTCCTTTCCATTTACCTCGTTTTTGATGATATTAAAATACTGTATTAATGCTTATGTAAGTCCGATCTGACTCCACCTTATGTTCGGTGCACGTCGCCTGTGATTACCTGCGAACGGCCCCCGTTTAACCGATCCCTTTTTTAAAACTCGACGTTCCTGTTTCAAGAACCTGCGCCATTATTCCCGCGTCTTCCTCATTTTGGACAATGCCAATGGCTTTTCGCGGGCAATTTTATTTATTCTTTTTCACCAATCTTTCCCCTGCCACCAAATTAGGCCAGGTAAGTCATGCAAGCGGTTTGTCACTTATGAGAAGACCAGTAGTCGGGACTGAAAACCTCTTTTGTTAATTCCTTGCGGTTCCCAAATAAGGGCGAAGAGAACAATTCGTTACGTTGTTCGATATTTTTTCCTTTTTTTTTCTTCGATGGCAAATTGAGAAAATTGTGGGGACGCGACGGGACGATTGCTGATTCCAGCGGCTACTTTGTTCGGTAAAGAGGTCCCCTTCAAATTGATAAGCACTTATCTCATTTGGTCCGACTGTACCGTAAGAGGCTGTAAATTAAATAGATTATACGTTTTGTGTAAAATAAGCCATAATAATTGGCTTTTTTTATTGTGTCTGGTTACTTATAAATATTTTATTTTCGGTTATGCTATGGCACTTTTTAGGTACCAACATAAATGTATTATAAAATATCAGAAACCCATATAGAACAAGATTAGTAGGTAGGTATGAAGTGGATAAGGTGGATGTGATAAAGTTTTACCATTGCATTTATTGCAGAAGCCTAATTTTGAGCTTATTACAATAAACAAAAGCTCACTGATTGAAGCTCGTTCACCCATCTACCGATAAGAATCTACTCGGCGATTTTTCATAAACAATAGCCATTTTAATATGGCAAAAAGTCAAAGACTATAGGCTATTGATAATACAAAAAATGCAATAATAAATTACCAAGCGGTGGGTAATAAACCGCGATTTGCTTCGGGCGACTGGGAGAGCTACCAGTGCCGTGATACAAAGAGTAAAAAAAGAAATAAAAAACAAGTAAAAAATAATACGCTTAATATCAAAGAAGGTGTACTTCGTTAATGCATTCGCTGCCTTGAGGCTGCGCGTCAGTTCAGACATTGTTTTCTGGAATGCGATTTCAAAAAAAAGTATGCGATCATTTTTTTGGAAATTTAAATTTTTATTTCGGCGAATTTGCTCGCGAAGTGTTCGGTTGCATTCAAATGACATAATTAGCGTCAGTTTTTTATTTATTTTTATTTCGTTCAAAAGTTTATTAACCACTTCATCGTTTAATATATAGAGAAAGAAATAGAGAAAGAATATAGATCCCTAGCCCGTAGCTCAGCCAGGCCGAAATATGTAATACCCAGGGTGCGTAACTACTATGGCGAGAGAACGCGGCGTTGGTTAACTCCAACACTGCACAACCAGTTACCTCACGACTTATTAGATAATGTTCAATCTAGGCCTCAGCTTAAGCGAAAATTAAAAATGTATTTTTTGGCTTTAGAAGAATAATTAGATAAATAAATAAGTTTGAATTGTAAATTAATTAAGTGCTAGTTAAATATAGTTAAATAAGAGAGTTTTTCTGTCGACAAACCGTATTGCGGTTTGACGGAATGTTATTTTATGTTATTACTTTTTATTGTTTTGGTTAAATAAATAAAAAAAAAAAAAAAAAAATTTTGTAGGTAGCCTATTTTCGGTTCATGGTTGCATTTGTTTCGATAATAATTATAATTAATCTGCTTCGAATCATTCCTCACTTTAAAACATTAGTCACGAAGCAAAGTTTACGCTAGGTATGGTTCATTATTTTCTAACAGAATATTTTATATAGGTTTCTTAAAAATAATGATTACCTATTACTATTTCATTGGAAATAGAAATGAATGTGAAATGTGAATATGAATGAATCGCGTCGAAATTTGGCATAGCACGTAGGCCCCTTTTTATCCCGGGAAACTGAAGATCCCCTGAAAATGCTGGTGAAACTGTGGAAAGCCACTAGTATAATCTATGCAAGGGTACGAGTCGTATGTGTGAAAGTGTTACAAACATTGTAATTACACTGCTTCCCATACATTCTTCGCTGAGCAAACCAATAGTAGGTAAGTACCCACGGCTGGGGTGCGCAGACGCAGCGAGGTCGCACCAGCGATTTGTCGCCGGTTACGAGCAACAATGCGCGCGTTTCGGTCGCGGCCCCCCCGCCGACAAACATTTGTATGCGCTTGCGCAGGTTATGTGCCATGTGAAGATTGGGATACACTCAGAGAGTTACAGTTTAAATTGAACATTTTATTAAATAGATCATAATTTTTTTGTTACTTTAAATTTCTTAAATAAATAAGTATCATTATAATATCCAGGTTTGAATATAAATCTATTGAAATATAAGTAGATTTATCTACCCACTTTATTATTTTTAAATACCTACCAACTCTGGTAACTTACGTGGACTTTACCATCTAGAGGGCTTTTAGAATTTTATTGGTGTTTTGCATAACCTATATACTCATATTTGTCTATCGAAGGTAACCAAGAACTGAAGTTATAAAAATCTCAGTGTGCCCAGTACAAAAAATCGCCTGTAGAACGTATCGTAGTTACGCCTAACTAAGCAACAAACTATCGGTTATTCGTAACAGTTATTGTATATTCTTTTGACAAATGTGCGCGAGTGCAGCTCGTTAATACTCCTTATACCAGCCACATGCCGATTATTTGTCTTCCATTCTTATTGTTTTTGTTATGGTTACCGATACCTCTATTATTATTAGTGAATCTTAAAAAATCCGCTTAAGTGGATTTGATTGATGAGATAGTTAATGATACTGTGATTGTCTCAGCATTAAATTGATCCCATTTATTTGATTGAAGAACCATATCGCATTCCTGTGTTGTTTCTCTAAGTTAGGTCACACATTGAAGGTACCTGGAAGTAAATGTCCATAGCAAGTGTCTCTAGTGTAAATGAGGCAAAGTAGTCTACCTACTCCTCGATTAACGCAAGTATTTAGGTAGGTAAGTACATGTCACTGACTTACCTCTGCAACTTTTGAAATAAAACAATATATTTTCTTGTTTCCCGCATTCCGTGCCACCTCCAACGAATTCAAATTACAAGAGAATAGAAAGATCTTCCTGGATTTCCATACGATTCCCATTGGGATCACGTGCGATCGTCAGCTTACGATCGAGCGATCAGATCGCATTGTGGCGCCAATGAATAGATCGTCCACCTCTATTGTAAGTTAATGTACTGAGACACGACTTGATTGGAGACACGGCTGTTGCTTTCGACCAATAAGATTGTTCGTGTCTTAAAATCAGAATTGTTATAGCTCTCTGAAATTAAGATACAAAATAATTATATGATATCCCTTTAAATCATGAAAAATTTTATAAGAGAGGAAAATAAGTTTGCCAATGTTCACTGAGATTGGGATTGACCAAAGTTATCAGCGTTGATATTAATTACAAAATAAAGGGCCATATTATTTTATTCTAGTTCTCGCTTATTGTAAGCCAGTTATTATAACTAGTATTTCAGATGCTCTCTTTATATGAAGTGATGTTGTCTGACCATGATATCTGTATGTCCGAGTGCAAGTCGCCTCTCGAGAATGGTGATGCCGCTTCAACAGGAAGCCTTCAGCTTTTGTTCTCCGCTTGAAATGATAAAAACGTCAAGAAACGCCGCGCCGCGAGCATTGTTTTGCAACCGGTTTTTTGTTTGTTTCGTTGTTTGTTTATTGCTATATGCCCTGCTGTGAGCGGCCAGTACACCTCAGCGCACTTCTCCTCACGCAAACATTTTTTTGCAATTAAAACAATGTTGCCAGATATGAATTCTGCTTTACAATTTTTTTTGCCTTGTCATTAATATATGACGGCCATTTTCCATTGTTAAGACAGCGGTTATTTTTGATTTGTAAATCAATGAGATCACATCGCTTAATTATTGCTGTTCATTATGCTATCCACAATTTATAAACTGAAAAAAAAGTTTTATGCGGGGTTGCAAGAAGTTTCATTTGGATCACGTTAGTGGAATGGAAACAATGAGCAAGTAAGTAAGAATGGAATCACAGTAAAATGTTTGATAACTATTTTGTTAAATAAAGGAAACTGGGTGTGAAAACCTAAACGTATATCTTTTATTTGGATTTAATTTGGATTTATGGAGTTAAAAGTAAAGTACCTAGTAGTAAAACTAAAAAGTAAAGTAGGTAGTAGTAGTAAAGTTTTCATAGTATCCTAGTTTACAAGAGTGAGAAATTTCGGTGAAACCTATAATTCTACAGCAACAATCGCCATAGTACAGCACCTGCGGAGTGCTGGCCGGCCGCTGCGGCTGCGCCACTGATTGCCGCATTGTGCCGCTCACAATAACTCGATTAGAACCCCGCGCCGGACGGTCACCGGACATGCTACCGACGGCTCTAGTGTGGATACACCTTTAATAAATAGCTTTATATTTTTATGTCTTCCATCTCTTTTTTTATTAATAGATAGGTAGGTATATTATAGAAAGGAAAGGCCAAAGAAAGAATGGTATGATTGTGTAAAAGATGATATGAGAGAATGTGGAGTGAATGTGGATTTGACTGGAGACCGAATGAAATGTAGAGACATGACGCATAAAGCCGACCCTTCATAGGATAAGGCGAGGAAGATGATGATGATAGGTATATAATAGTGATCACGTTGCAAATTGTTACAGAGTTAACGAAATGACCCATCAAGTCTTAACTAGTAGTCTAAACAGTAGTTTTATTTACTAAGAAACTTCCTTTGCCTTCTTGTAATCGTATAACATCTAAAAATAACTTTTATACTGTCATATCCATACAAAATAATCGACCCACAACCCCCAATTAGGTGAGTACGGAGCTACCTCGGCACAAAGGCAAAGATAATGGTCAGTTAACTTAGTTCGGAAGATAGTTCACTTAGAGCCAACTTAACTTTATCAAGTTGCAATTAAGTTCGCCCGCTTAATTGAATATTCTCACGGCCCATATCACAATTACGACCTCCTGAACTGGACGATATCGATCGGCACTTTCGTTTAGCTTCGTTAAACGAAGATTGTGAAACTTGCTCTATGCATACTGGCTAAGAGGTATCGAGAATACTGGTCCTTGAATATTTTTATCATTAATTAATTAGATAGCTTTCACCATTAAATACTATAAAATAATTTCGATATTTATTTAGGTAAAAATCATTAGACATTAGTTGATCGTAACATAGATAATTTAAGTCAGATCAAGAGTTCAATTAATGCATTTTAAATTGAGAATTTATACTTACTTAAGTGTAAAAAAAAAAAAAAAAATTATGACTTCAGTGCCTTTGACCGGCCAGATGGCGTGCGGCGGAAAGATAAGATATCTATTGGCTGATTTTTTTACGGTTTTGCGCCTATCTATTTTTTTATTTGCTAAATTTAAATAGAAACAGAATCAATCCTCAATCTAGAAAACCAAAGTATGTATTTCTGTTTGTAAATATTTTAAAAATAATATTAGTTTAAGTAATTTGTTTATATACTTTTTGTATGAATTTAGATTTTCACCGGATGTGCAAAGAACATTTTGGGTAGGTAGGTTGGTATACAATGCATATCCAACCAACTGGCTTTAAAACTCTTTTTACGAACTAACTAGCTCCATATCGCTATGGTTATACCTATTCCTTCTATATTTAATTTACCAGTAGTAAATTGGTACCTACCTACATATTTGAAAAATGGTGATATAAAATAAATGACAAAAAATATGTAATTTAGTATAGATTTTGAAGACAAACGTTTTTTTTCTATCCATATATTTTATCAATCTACATTTTTAATTTTATATGAATATCCTGGAAAAGCCGTCTAGTCTTCACACGTGTTGGCAAACACATTAAGCAAAAAAGGCATTAACTTAATGCGTTTCAGTTAATAGCATCATCACATTAAAAAAATATATTTATACATGCATGTTTATGTTTTTAAGACCCTATTAAATCGTTGCATTAATAGTTTGTCGACAATTAGAAATGTATTTAATTTTTGCGTAGGCAGTTATTTGGCGACCTACTTACTTTTTCCTAAGGAAACCTATTAGTTTTTAAGTGTAATAAATTGATAACTTTAATAAATTCAACGATTCACTTATTTTGCTCTATTAATGTTTTTAAATCAATCTTAACTTAGTTATCTTTACCATAATTTTTCGATGACCTCGTAAAATGAAGAGTAGGTACTTTTCCTATCATTTCCTTATTATAATTACCTACATACATACATGCGCTGCCTCCGTAAAATCTTGGGTTTATCATGGCAAGACAGGGTGACAAACGAAAGGATCCTAGAAATTGCACAGCTGCCTAGCCTGACAGCGCTCCTCAAACAGAGACGTTTACGTTGGCTAGGGCATGTGCACAGGATGGAGCCCTTTCGACTACCAAGACGTGTTCTCCTTGGCACTGTTGCGAATGCAAAAAGAGACGTTGGGAGGCCATTGCTTCGTTTTAAGGATTGCGCCAAGAGAGACATGACAGCTTTTAAAATTGAACACCGGAACTGGGAAAAGATGGCAGAGAATCGGACGGAGTGGCGTAAACTCATAGTGGAGGGTCGCAAGAAGTGCGATATGTCTTGGTTTGAGGCACTCGCTCACAGGAGACAAAAGAGACGTCAAGGCGACACAGTACCGCCTGTGACGAACTTCTCCTGTCGGGCCTGCGGAAGAGCATGCCGCTCGCGTATCGGTCTTTTCAGTCACCAAAAACGGTGTCCCCCCAGGCCAATGACTTACATATAAGTAGGTAGTATTTTTATTTTATGTTAAATCCCACATACTAAATAAGTAAATGTAGTTTCATAGACATTAGTAAAATCAGAGGTTTAGCACTGTATCTAAACATAATGAAAGACATGGTCTAGACTTCTTGAGCATCAAAGAGGGGCAGAAATAGTAGACACATGTTTTAAAACGGTATTGGTTTTTTTAACCAACATTTGTTTACTTAAGTGACCATTGAAAGAGCATCTTAAACCATTTTACCTACAAAGTGCAGCAGGTAATGGCAATCTGTCAGTTTATCTGTCCCTCTATTAGTGGGATAATATGCAACAAATTGGCACTATTGCCTCTTGTGTGCATTTAACTGAAAAGCCGCATCGATAAGGGTGTGTGTGGGGTACAAGTTATAAGTTATAAACGATTAATTCAACTAAGTATAACAAATATGTTTCATATAGAAACGTAGAAAAATAACAATGATTCTGGGATACTTTCATTAAGAGCTATCATTTTTTATTTTAATTAGTATTTTTTTGTAAATTCATATTTAATTTCATAGAACTAGAGCCGTGGTGGCTCAGTGGGTAAGGCACCGACTCACGATCATGAGGGTGCAGGTTCAAACCCTGGCCCGTACCTCTGAGTACCTCTTTCTAAAAACTTATGTACGGATTCACACCATGACACCACTGGCTTTCGGTGAAGGAAAAACATCGTGAGGAAACCTGCATGCCCGAGATGTCACAATCAGAGGCATGTGAAGTCCGCCAATCCGCACTAGGCCCGCGTGGTGGACTATGGCCTACACCCACTCATTGTTAGGGGAGGCTCGAGCTCCTCGGTGGAGACGTATATGAGCTGATGATGATGATGACGAACTGATACCCTAGGAGATTGGGCTATAGTAGTCCGCAGCCACATTTATTTTATTTTAATACTTTATATAGAATCTCTTATACCTTGGGTATTATCGCTGGGCGGCGTGTCGAGAAAGGGCCCTTGCATCGGGCGCGACTACACCTGTTCGTCAGCCCTTTGCATTCACCGCGACGATTGTCAAACTTTGTCAACGAACATAGGTAGAATAGAGTCGACTTTTTTTATTAGTATTATAAAAATTGGCCTCCGTGAAATAGACTTCGGAAATTAAAATAATAGAATTCGTTAAGATAAATAGTTTAAACATATAAACAGGTATTACTGAAAATAGTAATATTAGGTACTTTAATTAGAACAATAAACAAATGAGAGAAATCACTTTTTTTTATTCGTGAACAAAAACAAAACTTTGATTTAACATTTATTGAAATCAAATTTAGAGTGATAAAATATAGGTATACTTCACATTAGTGTCTCAATATTTGTTTAAGCGAATATTAAAATTAATATAAAAAATAAAATATCACCATTTGATCGAGGACTGTCAGTAATTATACACCTACGCATTCGATATTTTGTAGTGTTTGAACATGAAGTGACATATTTATCTGCATATTATACCAATACTCATTAATTTGTTAGAATATAATTTCGTTGTTTTTGATTTGATTATTATCCTATTCTACTATAATGGGAATTTATTAATTGTTCGCTCTGTCATAAAGTCTGAGAGAACAACGATAAGACTTAAAATAATGAATAGTCAAAATTATAAAAAATATATATGCCAATAGCAACATATTATTATTATGGAAAGTATTTAAATAGATGGAAATAGCCTTGCTAGTTAATCTTAATAGCAGACTGCCCATGCGTCCAATAGCGTAGAGCCTTAGAAATATCCTAGTTAGGTCTTATACGGAAGATTAGTTTTTTAGAAGAAGCAAATAGGTAAACAAATATTTATAGGAAAAATAAATTAATAAACATTCAAATAGATAACAAACTAATAACACTTTTTCATACATAAGTAAACTAAAAATTATAAAAACATTTTTTTTATTTAAGTAACTCGTAGATGACACGTTTTTTATCATAATAGACTTTAAAATAAAATGTCAAAAACTAGAAAATATATACTATATGTTTAGTAGGTACAGACTGCATGGGAGCTTGCTTAGCTCAAGCATTAGTAAATCATATTAAAATAACATCGCATTTAATATCTATAAATGGATATTTACAACTTTTTTCACACAAGAAAAAACAGATAATAAATCAGATGAAGTGTAAACCGGATATCCTATATAAGATTTATAATATAGGCATAATGTTAACATATGTAGCTTTTTATTCATATAATAGCATATTTTAATAGAGTATCTATTTTTAAAATTGGAAAAACAAAAAAATATCAAAACCAAATTACAACTCCACATATTTCTCTGTGCATGGTTATCGATTAAAGCATAGTCAATGCCTCGTATAAAATACTGACAACCATATCAGACCTTTGACTGATCATCGGAGACCAGATGAGACAGTGAAAGCAATATAACTAGCTTGAAGAGAGAATAGGACAGCGCTACTATGTAAAATTGACAGTTTTGATTAGAAGATAAAAGTGTATTTTTAATAGGTAATCCCTTACCTACATTATATCAATTGTAATAGAAAACGTCATGTGTATTTACACGTTTCATTGTGGAGAGTCTTCAATAGTTCAATCTACGTGTATAGTTGAAGGCTTATTATTATTCACAGGTGCGAAATCAACAATGAGCTTTAAGGATTTATTCGGTGAAGGAAAAGAGGAAACCATATCACTGTGCGATAACGCCTAGGTTGTCTACCATTCTCAAGATGAAGTCTGTCTTATAGGACTTGCTGGTTTGTTCCATCAGAGTAGATTTCATGTAACATGTTGGTGTTATTATGCAAATTAAAGTATATATTAAAGATAACCGATTTCAAGTCTTATCTACTAGAACCTTGTAGGCAAGTATTAAATATAAATACTAATAAGCTACATGAAAGCAGTGTGCCGAATGGGCAAACCCATTTATTTTCCCCTAAAAAAATACATATATTTATCTTCCAAATTACTTCAGAGTCGTAAAATTTGCTCTTAACGTTTCTACATTTATTATAGTAATCAAACAGAAACATAAAGATTTAGACAAAATCAATAAAATATCATATTATAATACCTTTAGGTAAACTGAGCTTATCATTTCTGTACTCGATAACGCTTTGATACCGACTAATTGCTTTTAAAGTACCGACATTATTTTAAGTCAATTAAAACGACCGCCCCTTGAGCGGGAACAAACAAAAGCGAATACATACGATAAATCGATAAATTGGTTAAGAACAATATCATCTCCTGATTATGCCATTTTTTATATATATTCAATAAGCCTACTTAGGTATATCAAAATGTATTGTTGTGAACGTATTTGTTCTCACACTTGTAATACCAACTGAAATCATTATAAGGTATATTATATGTCCATATTTGGCACCAATCGGTGACCAACCTTTACAAATTACCTAATTATATTAAAGTATTATCTCGCGATTTCACCCAAAAAACTGTGGTCAACAACATGAACTTTAAAAAAAACAAAAGCATAAAACCACAAAAATAACTGACCAGATAACATACTCATTATTTGTAACCCTATCCAGAGGACGCAAGAAAACTTAAAAAAGGCACCTAATCTTAGCTGTCATCGACGGAAAATAACGTTGAATATGAAGGGGTCTAATGAGACAAAGGGTTAATGAGAATAACAATAGCTGGGCAGTAAAATATTGGATTTATACACGGCGGACAGGTTGGGAGATGATCTGATAACACGGCAAATGCCGGCTTAAGGCGCAGCTTTATTTAATTAATGGAGTTTTTTTTATCAGTATCTACTTTTGTTCGAGTGTTGTTAAACAAATAATAAGCCTTATGTACATGATTTTGTATGTTGTATATCTAATATAAAATGTAAGAGAGAAAAAATATTGTTTAAATATTGTGTCATTGATTGTAGTACCAAAAGTTTATTATACTCTCTGGATACATAATATGGAGAAGAATATTATCACACTAATATTATAAGGCGAAAGTTTGTTACTTCACGTCTGAACGGCTAGAGCGATTTTTATATAGTTTGCTATGGAGTTAGCTGATACCTTAGATTAAGACATAGGCTACTTTTTATCTCGGAAAAATTAATTTTGCGGGTGAAACCGCGGGGAGCCACTAGTATTTAATAAATTTATCAATCGTCTTTCCCTTAACAAAACACCATCCTCGCGTCCACAATGATCAAATTTCGTTTTTATTGTTAATCCGGGCTCTAAATGAGCAACCACATATTGAGTCCACTAACCGACGACACTGCCCAACAGGGCAAATGAAAAAATAAATAAAAAAAACATCTGGATTCCAGGATTCGACAGCGATTCTCATCGCTATACGATTTTATTAAAATTTTAAGCTTTTTGTTTTACAACGTTATGTTGTATTTTGATTGTTCCTATCACTGAATGTTATTGCAGCGTGTAAAATGAACTTGTTATGGTTTTCTTAATGTTGCCAGAATAAAATATACCTACCTATCAACACAGTGGCAGTTTGGTATATCTTGAAGAGTATCTGTCAACAAAAGTTAAAAAAGTTAATGTTGACCACTTGCTATCAACGAACCGTTTATTAAGCAGCAAAACAGGCTGATAGAAATAAATATGATAACTTAATAATTTACAATGCTTTTACTAACATTTTGATAATAAAGGTTAATTTAGTTACGTATACATTTTGTGATCATTATATTAGCTAAAAGTTATGCTAATGGACTTCCGATAAGCATAGAGGTTTAATTAGTGTTTCTTTACAAAGACATATGTTCAATTTGTAATAATTTCGATTGTAACTTGCAAAAAATGCGTCGATTCTAGTGCAATTTGCATTAATTGTAGTACAAAAATTCTGTAAATGTGTATTTAAATTGGCAGATGTTTGTAATTGTCTATAAACAAGTGCTGTAAATAATGTTTGATTAGATAACAAATATAGATATTATTTTTTCCTATACGTTCCAGAGATCTTATAATATTGATTTACCTAAGCATTAGACTGTGGAACAAATATAGTGGGTTAACGCGGTTTTAGCTTTCCCGGGGATCTTCAATTTTTCCGGGATATAAAGCCCCTTAGGCTCTGGAATATCTGTGTACCAAATTTCATTTAAATTGGTAGTCAGTAGTTTTAGCGTAAATGCGAGACATTAGACATAGAGAGTCACTTTCGCATGTATAATATTAGTAGGATAAATAAATAGAGTGCAATTTGAATGCAAAGTCTTGGTGCATCAGTTTGTTCATTTGTCACAAACAATCGCGACCATTAGCAGTAATTACAGTGTCAATCACTTATCTGTTGCTTTGGTTGACGACTGACGTTCGGTGAGAAAGGCAAACTAAGGATTCATGCATAAACTTAAGTACATTTCAGTGTGTTAGCTAAAGTTGCAAAAACTGACTAAAGAGCTGAGTCACAGGTACCTACTAATTACAATAAATAACGAACATGAAAAATGTTCAAAATTATGATACGTTTGTATACAAAACTATATTTGTTGGTACTATAAGTAGGTCTGAAATTTCTATGTTCATAATTTCTGTTAATTGTAAATCACAAAATGTAAGAAAATAGATACCATAAACTTTTAATACTGTTTTTTTCATAACCAAGAGGAAAATTCTCATCTTCAAAAATCGACAACATAATAACTATTTAGCTGAATCATTCCCATTTTCGTAAAAAATGACATAATAAGACTTGGTTTATATATATTTTAGGGCTGAAATTTGGTTCACTGAAGGACATAAAAGCATTGAATCCTCTAGAAACTTGAATGGCGATAAATTGTCACAGCAAGTAGGCTAACTTATGCAGTGACTCCTGTAGTAAAGACGGCACGGCGGTTCAACTCATAAAGATCCTCACGGATTGTGATAAGAAACAAAAGGGGCAATTGTCACTTCATCACAACGTTGAGCCAAATAGACAGTAATGAAAACAAGTCGGCGTAGTGAGGCGCAAAGCGGCGGACGTGGTCGTGCACGCAGGTGACGGAACAATGTGATGTTGTATTTCACATTAACATTATGTTCACAAGGTGAATGTTGTCCGCTATTGTCCACTTATGTTCGGGATCAGGTTAGGGTGAGCCTACATGGAGATGGGAATGTGGAACATAGATTACCTATTTCAATTCTTTACGTGATTCTTGGGCGAATTTTTATAACACTTTTTTAAAGTTTTGTTATCTTCTGTTCTTCCTACATGCAATTACATTTTACGGCACTGATGTAATATCTAACATCTCTCATTGTGGCGGCATTATCCATTGAAAGGGCTACCTATTGTTATTTCACTTTAATATAAAACAATACGCAAAGCTTTTCACATTGACTGTAATCTTTTATTTGCTCTGTTCACTCCCTTTGTGGTGTGCCGCGGCGGCGTTTTTATCTTGACGCAACTCATTAATGTTGGTGACTTTTTTGTTGTGTCAATGCTCATTGAGTATTTTTATTGTGTGAATTAAGTTAGATGGGCAATTCCACTCATTGTCTATATAGCTGAGATAGCTACGAGGCCTATTCTTAAAGTTACAGCTTCCTTTTTGAACCCACTGTATATCTATTTGTTTTTTTTTCTATGCGAGTTAAGAAAATTGTTCGAAGAGTGTTAAAATAGAAATCGATAGATTTCTGACGTGTTTCTTTTTTATTTTCCTCTAGTTAATTACATTAGCATTTATAATTTTGTATGGTGAGTTGTTGTATTCAATTGCTCGAAGTATTTTAACCTTTAGGAAGGTAAATAAAGGCATATTTTTACGTATTTAAAACGCAAGAATATTGTAAATGCCAGAAATCATTATAAGCTGAACGATAGAAAAGACCTTCATATCCAACTTAATATCTCTAGGAATTGTCCCAAGATACATTCATGTATCCTGTACCATTTTCTCAAGTCGTCAAAATTATTAAAGTAGCCCAGATAAAACATGTTAGTACTTATGTACGCTATCGCACATTTAATACGTTCCCCGAGAAGCACAAGTATGTAACTTAATACAATTGAAAAAGAAACAAAGTTACTAATAACATCTTATCTTATATGTCGTCTATAACTTGACTTTATCTCAGCCAACAAAAGGTATCTAGAGAAATAAGAGGATACAATAAAGTGGTGCAGTATATGCAAAAAAACACATGAATATTTAAATTGCAAATTCTCGTATTGTTTCAAATATGAGGTCAATAATTATCTGGTTTCTAATTGTTTTTTCAAAGCTTGTTTACAAATTCATCGCTATTCTGACGGCACATTTTTATTGTCTATAATATATCTGACAATTTTATTTTGGTTTTTATTACCTCAAACCCACTCAAATTCTTTTTAATATGTATCGATGCACAATAAAAGTCATTGTTACCATTTCAATCAACTGAATGTATACCTGTTATCATCTGGTATGATAATAGCTTTTTGAAATAGTGTTGATTGGATATCAAATAGAATGCCGCCACTTGATTTTGATTGTTACAAATTAGGAGCAACATTAGACATCATAAACATAATTTATATTTTAATCGTTAACACTGTACTTCAACACAAAATATAGTCCAAAGATAGGATTATAAAAGCTAATACAAAAGTTTATCTGAGTAACAAACGTCGCTCAATAAAAAGTGCGATGAACCCCGACGGTAGTAACCTATATGAGAAATGTCCACGCTTCGTGGGACATTTGTTTGGAGTTGATAATACCACCTGAAGGTAATCCTTTAACTTTTGAAATAAAATAAATTGATATGTATAACTAGGAATTTTGAATTTGGAAGCATTAAATAAGATATTATTTATATTCGAATAGAACCTCGGTACATTTGACATGCGATTCTGATGTGTTCAGAAAAAATAAAAACTAAGGCATCTTATATTGTAAAATGTCTATAAATAAATTAAGGACCGCGAATACACCCGAAGAATTATTTAATTTAGCACACTAAAATCTTGGCAGACATTATATTGTACAACTCTATATAAGTTCGAAATCAATCCTGTGAAGTACGCCGACCGGTGCGTAGCCGATAATATGGGGACAAATACAAATTGATAAACAAAAAGAAATACATTACTGTGGTACATATGCATACTTACTTTATACCGTGGAATAGCTGGATATAGGTAAAATATATATTTTTATAAGCAAGATGAATGCAGTATCTCTATGCGAGTGTTTGATAAAACGTCATGGTAACATAATTAAAGGATTCATCAATTTGTTTTTCTAAGTTATCAATGTATTGACGTTTCTTTCTCAGGTATGAATGTGTGATAATTCATGTTATTTTTTATTATTATAGATATTGGTCTTCCTAAAATAAATTTATTTTATTGATAAATTTAAATTATGCTAAGATTTAATCAATGATAAATTGCAGTTGTAGTTTTTTATTAATGTTATTTATTTATGTAGTTCGTGAGAAATTTGCACAATTAAGCTCGGAATTAGATTTTCTCACGCACTTGTGCCTTTCCTTAACAGCAATTATCGACATGTTCTAAAACCTATAAATTATATTTCGTCATTTCTATACAAAACTCATAAAGCTTCTTCGGCGGCCATGTTTCTCAATTATCGTAACAGCCTTACAACAAAGCAAAATAATTAATTTCCATCGGAAATTTTCTTCTACAGACCATTGAATCTCCGTGTCTGATGTTAACGATATTACGCGGCTTCTATTATAGCCAATTACTACACAAAATCATCTATCACTTAGGAGCTGAAGCTTCGCGAATGTTCTACCACTAAATGGAAGGCGCCGTACTTTGGCCATTGTCGGCTGTACGGACGGACGGATCAATGGACATTGCTAACTAGCCGAAGCTGTGAACTGGTACAAATAGCCGCCAACCATACAGTGGGAATGCAATACGAAGTGTACGGTTGCAAGATTTCGTTGCGGATTGTTAGTTACGCTGCCATATTTATAAATTCGTTAACGGACAGTTGGAATGATGTCCTTATACATAACCATTATGATAGAGTTGATTTTAAATCCAACAGTTACTGTATTTACTTGCAGCTTTAAGGTGTATCAAATCCACGTGATGTTTGGGTACTTGGGTAGTCATGTGTCAAAATTTATCAAAAACAACTAGGTTTATTTTATTTCTTTTAGTCGTTAATTACGTATAATTATTTAAAATGCAATCTGGATTGACATGATTTTTTCAGGTATTTTGGAATATATTTGTTTAGGAAATTTTATCCCCAAATTTATTTACTTCACGTATGTGTGAAGCCTCCGGCAATAAAGCTAGTTATAAATAAAGCGATTGAATCGAATCAATTTACATTTATTTAAAAAATATTAATTAGGTTCTTAACATAATGGATATATAATGCATCCTTTAATTTATATGTAAAAAGTGTCGATATATTACAAAATCTGTCTGTGTTAGGTATTAACTACATTTTTAAATTGGTCTGACCCGACAAAATAGTTTAAAATTATCATTTGAATGCAATATAATATGTCAAAGAAAATATATTGTTTAATGAAATGAAATATTTAAAAACTTCATTTCTTTTATTTTTGCATCATTAAATAACGATTTAAAATAGAACCAATTATTTATTTATTATACAACAACCCCCACTAAATCTCTTTCTTAATTAATTTATTATGTATTTTATTTCACGCGAAAATGTAAATATCATTCTGACCCTGATTCTATCCAACAATTACTACAACTGTAGATATGATTCTAATCTGCACAACACTTTTCACTTCCCCTTACCCGGTATTAATCTAAATAAGTCATGTTATTTATTTTATTCTACGTTGACGAATTAGTAATTTACTTTAAAAATGGCTTAAACTATATTATATGTCACTGAATATACCTTCATGTTGGTACCTACCTACGTAATTTAAAAACAATGACGTAACAAATAGAAGAAGAGCAATGAATCTACGTTCATAGCCCGAGGTAGCCAAAAGCACATAAAATCAAATATCATAACACAAAACCGTAATTCCGATGTATCATTAATAATTATACCCTCGTGGCAGAATGGCTGTCGGTCTCGTGCCTCCAATTACTTTTACAGCGCATAATAACTTGCCCGTTATCAATTATTTACGAAAAGAAACGTTTTATGCATGTATGTAATCGAATTTCATAGGAAATAATTGAGATTAAAAGCGGTTCTTAAAATGGTTATGCATACATTTAGGCACACCGAAATTGGCCAATATCTACCAAATATAATTTAAATTGTATAGGTAATATATGTGAATGATTTTCTTTACCAAAAATGAACAGGAACTTTTGGATAGTATTTAAGAATATTTTGTTGCCGATTTTTATTGACGTGAATAAATCTCCTTCGATAATAAATTGCCTAAAGATAGTCATTATAATTATTTTGAACAAGGCTAAATCTACATTTTATAATGATAAAAAAAGATTTCTATCATGAATAGATACGTAAAAAATATCCTAAGACATTTCGTAGTCTCTTAATTCTATACTAAGCTGAGCTTGTTCTATGGTAATCACTGCTATTTACATTTGTATTTATATGTTTGTTGAAATTATTTATTTCGGACATTAAACATTAGTGTGGTAATCATAGTATCAGACCACTTCGCTGATTGATTCATCAAACGTTTTTCAATAACCAACAGCATTAATGAGATTCTCATAGCATACTGATTGAGTGAAAAAAGCGAAAAGCTCACGCATGATCGCTCAACCGCAAAAACACATAACAAATAAAACTCAATAATTAGGTGCAAACTGTATAAAATTTTCAGGTCAATTAAGCTCAACACCCTAGCACGTTCCATACCAAAATCAGAGGCTTAACGCTTCGATGCACATCACTGATACACCCCATAAAATTGTATATAGCCTTTATTACAATGGCATAGAGTGCAATATTGAAGTGTTGTTTGTTTTTATATGGTATGTTCGTGTTGTGTTGCAATAGTGCGAGATTGCACGTAACGCACGCGCTTAGGTTTTTTATAATACAATTACAGGGTTAACAGGGCATGTAATAGCATGATTGTTGCTGATTGGCCGAACAAAAACGTTGGGTGTTTACACGATAAATTAACCATAGTATAATTGTGTGGTAAATACATTGTTACGGTAAACTGAGTTTTTATATAATGATGACATCATTAAAACGTACGTTTGCTTTGATAATTAATTTACAATTGATTGTAGGTACTATTCTATGTAAATGTTTGATTAGCTTATTATTGCGTTCTGCCAGTTCACTGTGTATATCGTTTTTGTAACAATTTGACGATAGGTATCATAATTTAATTTATGGGTTATAAATTAGTTTAGAAATCTATGGAATTTTCCTTCCTCAATTGTCATAAAAAAATTAGGATACAAAACAGATAGATATTATTCTGTGGCTTGGTTTAATTTTCTATGTAAGTATGTATTTAAAAGTAGTACCTACCTATATCAGCTATCTGGTTACCATATCACGAGCTCAGCTTAGTTTGGAATCAGATTGGCCATGTGTGAAATATGTCCTAGGATATTTTATTTAGGTAATCATCGTCATTATATAGGTAGGTACCTAAAGGAGAAAGGTTAACTATCAACCCTTGAATTTCCCGTGTAGTCAATGGTGACTGTCCGAAAGCAGCCAATTAAACCGATAAGTGGCATCCGTGCAACATTCACATCGTACGACGCAACCGCCACATGTCGCGGACGTGTCGCCGACGTATTGTCGCTGTCGCATTGAATGTTGCTACGGAAAAATGTTGCGGTTCGTTTGAATAGTGCCGTGCTACTTTGTATGTCTTTTTTTCATGTAAACTTCTGGTCGTTAGTTAGATTGAAGATTTGTTGACAATGTTAGCAAATAACATGGTGAATGGTAAAGAAAATGCGGTGTTATGGATGGGTCCTATGTTTGTTCGAACCGCATTTCAATAATAAAACTTGACTTGATATGTCAACATTAGATCCCAATATAAAAAGGCCCTAAAAGCTCCTGTGTTATCATAAATTCTCGTGCCACAATTAAAAAAAACAAATTGATTTCCAATTTCAAAATTAGAACTTTAAAAGCGATTCGTTGTTCCGATTACAATTCGAATATCGAAGTCAGGTGACGCTATAAAACCGTCCGTTTTTGACTTTCACCGTCAGTTCGGCATCGTCTTCCCACGATGCCAGTTGTTTAGTAGGTAACAATTAGACAATTGTCGGCCATTTTAACGATCAACCATAAAATCGGGTTTCAGCCTCTCATTAACCGCATTCTTGTGATACTTCCGCTTTTATAGTTTTACTAATCAACGCTTTGAGATTAATACAGTCCCGTACGTAATGGCGTTGGGTTGTGTTCAGATTAATTTTATTGGTCCGAGCTTCGGACAATTGGTCGTATAGATAATTGAGTTTCGGATGGATCGGCTCTTTTAAATCCCTCTGTGTTTACTGTTAAGCCACTTTGGTAACTTATCTATTGACTTGTGACCAATGACGGCTCGAAATGTCCAATTTAGTTTTATAAAACTTGTATAGTACTGTATCCACTTGTTTACGACTACAACACACAAAATGTTACTTGAGACAATAAACCTTTATGACATTTCATTTTAATCGAGATTATAAAAATTTACCAATAAAAATATCATAAAACTTTGATACTCTTTGTACTTATTAAGACGTTCCTTTTATTTACATTTTTAATCAGCAGTTAATCTAAAAATACATTTTAAGTGCTATGGCCAGTTTATTCCAGAAATAATGTCATCGAAAACACAGTCCTACATATGATTTAGTTATTTTCTTGTCGTTTTTGTAAGATGGTTTTATTCAGCGTCTATATCAGCGTCAATTTAAAAAATACACTATACCTATGTATTACGGATCCAGCTTTGATTACATAATATGAAATAGCACTGATACCTGTGTAGAGCTACTTGGGTAACCTACAGGTGCCTAAATAGAGTGTAATTGCTTAAATTACTACAATGTAAGACTAAACTTACTTAGATGTATAGTCCAATTAAAATGATATCGATATATACGCGTAATACCTATAGGTATGTTAGTTTTGTACAACGTATCTTCTTCTTTTTCTTTACATAATATAAAACAAAGGCGTTATCCCTATCTGGACGCTTGCTACTTTAACTTAGGCAACGGTGTTTTGTTGCACCCGTGCAAAGTCGGGTCGCTAGCCAATAAAAAAAATATAGTAAGTAATTTTAAGTAAATGCAATTTTATTACCATATAGCGATGACATCAACAGGTTACTATTTTATACTTGCAATAAAATTCAATCATTTATGATAATATGCCTAGGCAAAGAATAGCTCAGCATAATTTCAATCATAATTTAACATAACTTCCATATGAGAGGGATTTTAATGATCGTTTATGTATCACAGAGTGATGGATTGTAGATAATGTATTAAAACTGAACTTATAGTAGAAACATATTAGGCTTGAATCAGAAAGCAGGATCACTAGGTACCATTTGCAACATTGTTTTAGAGTTCCAATTGAGCTTCGAATTAGATATTTTACCTTTTTTCCCACTGACATTGACTTTATATAGATGAACTTGATGTTGTAATATAGATCAATGATAATCTTCCATATTTTGAACTAAGTTATATTAGAAAGTCTATTGAATGTTAGTGCATAGGTACTTAGTAAATCAGTTAATATTTTTAAATTGACAGATGTACAAATTATTTGAATTTTCAAGCATTGCGGCAGATAGTAGGTACCTAAGACTGTATCTACAAAATTTTAACAAAGTAACAGTAGGTGGTCCCTAAGTATTTGTTAATAATCGACACGTAAGATGAAATACATCCATTTTTAATTACAAACGCGTGTGTAATTTCGTATAATTGTATTTTGTATTGATTTATGCGCGCGCGCCGCCCCGTGGGTGGACCGGGGCAATTTTATTGTTTCGCCGTTTCGGTAACAGGTAACGGTATACAGAAGGTAGTAGGGTGCGGGCAAAGTGTTAAGAATTGGGAGATATGTCACACCACTATAACAATCTTAGTGTGTTTTAAAAAGAGTCATTGTTTGAGTTTATAGCCCCTTTTCAGCAAAAACCATCATCCAAATGGAGTATCTGAATATTCCAAATGATCAGCCTATATATAAAAAAAATTTATATAGATAAATTACTGAAATCACTCACTTGTATATCAATCGAAATTTATTTTACAGAAAAAATTTTGTAGTGATAAATTAATTGAAAACTTATAACATGGCGACAACATGTCGCTAGCATAACCTTTAGTGAGCTAATTGATGTATCTATTTAATATAATTTGCAAGCTTATCGAAACCAATGAAAAAACTAATTCGACATTAAATTCAGTGACCTACCCAGATTAACTGATATACCTAAGGCTCAACGAAAAATATTATAAGATCTTTATCTGTGGGTAAATCACTAGTCCAATATTAAAGTAAAAATCTAAAATTGAACTAAATTCTATCTAAATCGAATATTAATTATCCAGACCAGTAATTAATTAAATTAAATAAAAATAAAACATAACATAACACGTATTTATTAAATCTTTAACACTGTAAATTTTATTAATAAAATAAATAACGATTTTTTACAAGTGTGAAAATAATATCGTTTTACACGTTAAAATACCAGAATATAAAGCTATAAATAAGTGAATCGACCACATAATTTGTTTCATGTTTTAAATCGGCTTTAAATAACATATTTTGTAGAAAATGGCCATCATTCCATTAATTCTTATTTTGGGATTATAGTAAGAATCAATTTGAATTTTTAACTCCGTAAAGAGTGAGGCGGCTCATCGGATAAATATTCAAAAGATCGATTAATGATATGTTAATACCATTGTTACACTTAACGCGTTCAAGTATTTATGAGAATATTAAACGATTTTTTAATTATTTAAATATAAATTCAAGTTTTACTAACTTAACTCATTTCTATACCAATAGTTATAGACTAGACAACAGTTTAAGTGCAAGCACAAGCATATCAACAGTTCCGTATTAGCTTTAAAAGGGGTGTAGCTGTAAAAAAGCAGCCACTAAGTCCATGTCACAAAACATTGAAGTAACGACATGGTGACCACAAGAATGGTCATGGAAGACTCGACTATGGTCCCCAGTGTTCCTTTTGGGTTACATCTAGTTTTTGCGGTCGCCAAGTAGGTACTTATACGAGATGAGCGCTCGCATTGTATTACAAATTGTAATATTCCCCTTGTATGGGGCCTGTTTGTTTAAAGGTGAGATAATAAGGTATTTACAGTCACTAATGGTTATAATTAGTGAATAAATGTACGCGGAAAAAGCTGCGATATGTGTTCAGATGGCGGTATTGTGCAAGAGATATTTAAATCAATGTTGTAACTGTATTTTTAAGTTATATGCTGATTTTAAGATTGTATTTGCACATTTCTTTATAACTTGCCGTATACTTACATGTTTACTCTAAGTAGGATTTGTTGTGGTTTATTGTTTAAGGAGTGATAGGTAAATAAAATTTGGAAAATATGTCTACTTAGTAGGTACATATCTGTTTTTGGCGTACAATATCAGAATATTTAATCATTAACTATTAGGTGACTTAAAAAATTTTTGAGAGTGAGTGAGTGTTGTAGAGTCTTTAATATGTGACAGTGTTTATGTATCCTTATTGAATAAATAATTTCATTAATTTTCCATATGACTTCCTATAATTTTTAAAATAATTCGATTCTACTGTATTATAAATTATTAATAAAGTTGAGCAAACTTCTCTTGGCGTTTCATCGATTCAGACTTGCATAACCCCACAGATCCAGCTACTGCTAATAAGGATCCATAGCGTGCATTATTACACTGATAACCAGTATTCACATAGCCAGTACAATTTGTACCCATACTCTTACGTTTGTTTATGAACGTGTATTTTAAAGGAGAAAATTATCCGCGTAGAATACGTAATGAGGGAGATATACCACTATGAGGTAAAGCTATTGGTCAGTATGACCTGGGAATCGAACCTACGATCTTTACAGTTGCAAACGGTATTGCTCGATAAGTATTATATGCTACATTGTTTGCCTATTTAACTGCAGTTGAGGTATGGAGTTCCTTGTTTCATAAATTGATGTGCCTTTGGCTTAAAGTCTGACAATCAAACGGTTGCTCAATGAGTTGTTATCGAATGTTCGCAACATTAAGTTATGGCTATTTATTCGTTTCTTGAATCCGTTATTTAAATTTTTTATTATAACTTGTTTGCACGTCGTTTTTCATCTTTTTATAAAGTTAATGAAACATTTATCAAACTCGATTGAAGTTAGTCACTATAGTATAAACATTCAAATAAGTAGGTATGTTATTATTATTATTTAGTAATACATTAAACGGTTTAATATTAGAAAGCAATTCTTAATATATATTGACAGAATGCGTTATTATAGAGAAAATATATAGGTATAGATAAAGAAATATAATTTATTCGAATAGTATTTTTCAAGCTTCTTTAAAATATTTAATTAGTCTTAGCTTCTTAATCACAAGTTCAGTAATTCATTAATATCAAACTTAGGATTATATATTTTATTTACCTCGCCAATATAAAATAGAGAAAATTTTCTCTATAACTCGATCTGAGGTTTGCTTGTGTAACAATCACAACCTCTGAACGTATTTTCACATTAATATGATACGATGAATCAGCATTCATAAGTGGAACGGCGTCCATTGCGTTGCGACCAACACTTTAGCCAGTAAATACTTAATAATAACCAACATCCTATATTTTCCATAAACGGCGCATAATCTGTGTCAAGACGAAGTTTTCACCCGTAATTGGTGTTTTTATACGTCCACCGATCATTGTCCAGAGCCATTAGGAGCGGTCAGAATTAAAAAAAATCACACATCTATTAAACTGATTAGATTCCTATACGTAATTTATTGTCAAGTCGTGTAAGCCAGTCGCCGAGCTCGGCACAATGCCCGCTAGAGTGAGACGCAGACGAGTTTAGACCGAGACGGGTATAGTGGGCCTTGCAAGGTGATTTCAGTTGCGTCTACGCAAGCTTATGGTCAGGTTGTTACGCACACACTTGCGCCTTACGTCGCGCCCTTACACGGAGGCGCGATGTCGGAAAAATGAACCGAAACGTATTTATATCGAATCTACAACACTTTTTCGGAATGTTAGACCTGGTGCCTAGCGGATAAGTATGCAAAGTTTGACAATGACAAATGTGCAATAATAAGGTACACTTTTAATACTAATTAGACAATCAGCTTGTGACAACGTAAGGGTAAACATTGTTACGCTACATGTGACTATATACATTTATATGAAAAGTAATAAAGATTTGTTTAGTGATAGTGAACATGTGTTTGGAAACTCAATTGATTTTGTGAAAGTTACTGTTGACTAATTAGTGTAGTGTAAATTTTTTACTTGGACTATAAGGTATGTGTACTTAAGTATTAAATGGTAAATAAAAATAATTATCCGTAAAGACACGATTACTAATATATTATTTAAATTTTACCAGAAATATAATGTCACTTGTTTAATAAAATCAAGGTAAAACAACATTAAGTTAGTTGTAGATTTAGATAAATCTATGACTTAGTAAATAAACTATTATAACAACAAAGTTTATCTGTTAGAGTATTATAATTACTTTCAATCAACACACAATTCCAATAATATTCTTTTATATATAGCTTATTAATATGCTTGGCTTTTAGTGATGTCATTAAAGAGTTTCTAAAATCTTATTTTTAATTTCAAAAAAATATAAATAAACAGAAAATAAATCTTCTCGTAAATGTTGGCAATCAGGGTGAAAGTGTGACTTAAAATAAATAAAAAATAAATAGCAATAAACATTAAATCTTCATCTTTTCACTGTCGATACGATACAGTCGCCAGATTTAATTTAATACTTCCTGTATTAGAAGTACATTTCTCTTTTTGATATCCTAACTTTAATATTATTAATGCGAAAGTAACTCTGTCTGTCTGTCTGTCTTGCTTTCACGCTACAACTAACGATTTAAATAATGTTTGGTACACAGATAGTCTAGAGCCTGAGAAAGGACATAGGCTACTTTTTATCTTGGGAAATTTTAAGTTTTCCCGGGAACGCGGGTTCTCCACCAATAGTTAAAAATAAATGGAAACCGCATGGCATAAAGAATGAAATCAAATGGAATTAATTTTAAGAAACTTATACTTTTCTCGGTTTCCAATCGGATGGAAACAAACAACTCCAGTTGAAGGGCTTTTGTTACAACCTGTCGTCAGCTGAGCCGGTGGAGCGTGCAGGTTCCGTAACCATGGCAACCGGTAGGTGGGTGTCGGGTGGAAAGTACCATCGTCGTCAGGTGGTAACCTATATAGGTAATACTAATCTATATTGTTAGTATTATAGACTGTTTCGAAGCTTTTCGTAGCACGTAATACTACGAAAGAGCCTCTAAACTGACTGTAACTAGAATAATAATTAAAAGTATTTTACGAGTCATACATACGTTTTAAAAATAAACGTTTAAAAAAAAACAACACGTTTACTAAAGTTTACTAAAATAAAATGACAGTCAGTCAATTACGTTCAGTTTTTTTTCATAGCTTAAATAGGCTCGTTAGTTACCCAAAAGCAGAATAAAATATTACACCATCAAAAGTATTTTTTCCAGTGCATTTTGATGCAACAAAACAGAAGCTACGACAACTTTAAACGTGTGAAAAATAAAAGAAAGTACAGCGCCGAATGCGTTGATGTCTTTCCTTAGAGATTTGATTAAGCCGTCGGGCTACGAACCGCGGTCGAGCAATCGGTACACGTTTTTTTCGCTCTATATAAGTTATTTATCACATGCTATTTGTACCTTAAGCATTATGATAACATTAATAATTCATAGTTCGGTTAATCATTAATAAAAAATATTTGTAACAAACCAAATCAAGTTCGCAGTTACGAAGTAATTTGTTAAAGAAAATGTTGATTTCAGTATTATATTACATTCCCACATTTGTTTCCTCCTTAGATAAGACAAATTGCATGGAATAGTTTAACCTGGGTGACAAAAAAGGGATATTCTTATATACGACGTGAAGAGTTAAGAAACATTAACACGACAAACTACACTTTTGATATTTGTTCTGGGTGTTTAACATAAAAAATAATATATTTTCTGTCGAAGAAAAACATGAAGGTACTACTAATACAGGTAATACAGGTACTTTTAATAACTGCGTGATTGTTTTTTTGGAAATCATTGTGGTCCTTTCAAATACGCATATATTTTATCTTGTTTTAATAAAAAATATATATCTTAGGACAAATTTCACATACTTCCAAATTGACAGACTAATGTTATGGTAACCAGATAGCTGTTAAACTACTTTTAAATTCATACTTAGGTATGTAGATATTTACGTCCATGTGGTCTATTAAATATTATTTATATCGTCAAGCATTTTTTTCTATAATAACTTGTAATAAATAAATATAGTCGCCTAAGCGTAGAACTCCATAGCTGTTATGAACTTATTTGGAGATTAAACACGTGTAAAATGTGTTAAGGACTTAATTGGCTTACGTTTACATTTTTTTGTAGTAAATTGAAAATTAGTAGGTAATATTTCTACATATTAACATAGAACTGATCAGTTCTAAAGAATTATAGAGGATTTTTTATATTTAAAAGGATATTATAAATTATATTTATAATAGTTATTGTTGTTATTTATGTATCTATTAATGACAGAGCTTAGCAAAAATGAAAATGTTTTTTTATTCAAATTGGCTTTAACACTTATGAGTATTCAGACTAACGCTCGGTTCAGAAGGATTGTAGAGTTTTGGTCAATGGTGGGTACAGATTTAAAAGGTTTGATAACGTAGTGGTAAACTACTCGGACTTCGCCGATAGGCAGTCGTAGGTTTGATTTCCTACGAAAATATTTGTTCAAAGGTCGGTCTTTTTGGTGTCTGGATGAATAATAATTTAAATAAGTATCTATTTATAATTACTATTTAGTATAACAGCATCTAATATCTATAGTGCTCTTAGTTTGAGAAAAGACCATGTAAATAATGTCCTTGGATTTTTTAAGCATTCAAATGCAGCTGGCTAAAACATTTTTATATTCAGTTTTGTATATAAATAAAAATATATGATACTTAAGTATCATAAGTATGAATATTGATGATATTTAAAAAATCTCTTAAAAGTAAAATGTTAAAAATAACCTTTTTGAACCAACGGACACCCAAAATCAGCATAATCGCTTGAAGTAAAACAACTGTTGTTTAAAATAATTACACTTTTGACTTTTAAATTGTTAAGGTAAAAATTGCACTGCTTTCGAAAACAACTGGATTTCCACGTAATAACTACCCCGGTATATATTAGTTGAGTGAACTTTTAAATGTTAAATTGGATTTTCTACGTAACTGATATCTTACTAACAGGTTCACTAAATATTCGGCTGAACTTTCATTGCTCTGTGATTATAAATATAGTGAAATTTCATTCTAAATGTAGGACTACGGCTTACACTTAAATTAGTCAATTTAAAAATCTCTAATTACCAAAGTGTCATGGTTGACGTATGTCAATCGATTCTTTATCGATACGGCGACTCGTAAATTTTAATCGCAAGCGTGTTATGGAACAACCGAGCGTTAATCTGAATATTATCGTACGAAGGTTTCAATTTACGTGCTCGATTATCGAATGGCACAAAAAGTCGATGAATCTCCCGCGCGAAGAACGCGGAGACGCACGCAACCTCTTTGCTTCTGTTTCGTTCTTTTTTTTATACAAAGATACTGCTTTGTAAATAAATGCTGTCATCTTTTTATTTACACCTATATTTAGAACCAATATAGCGCAACAAATGCTTTGTTTTATTAAATGTCCTACAAGATACAAACTATATACAAATAACAGATTAAGTTTATTCATTCAAATGCAATTTAGAAAC
Organism: Thyatira batis; assembly: GCA_905147785.2. NCBI lineage: Eukaryota > Metazoa > Arthropoda > Insecta > Lepidoptera > Drepanidae > Thyatira > Thyatira batis. The sequence goes on along the minus strand of LR990504.1, from coordinate 5,160,138 downwards.
TTTAACACTGGATATAAAGTGGCTGGCAATAAAACAGAAATATCGATAAAGACTATATTTTTCATACTTTCTCTTATTTGGTGTATCAAATATATTTTGGCGACAAAAAATAACACAGCAGATATTAAGGTAGTTTTAAATATTCGACGGGCACGGTCGTACCACATATTAAATAACCGTTTTATTTTATTATGACTTTTCAAATCTTGTCACATGACTAGAATCACTACTTTACTTAAGTGGTTGATAATTTTTTTCTGTTAAACATGTTTTACAGAAAAGTTTCACTACTGGTCATATTAAAAAAATCTAAATCAATCCATTTTTGTAAATTTAGACCATTATAAGAATATATTCCATTAGTGTGCAGTATTATAAATTTACTGTTGGCGATAAAAAAAAAATCTATATTTCTTCGTGGCCCGCTGATGACATTTACGTGTTCTCTCGATAAATGTTTTTTTAATAACTTAAAAGAACACTAAGTAATAGTTTTTCTTTAATTCTTGTTATTTTTTGTTAACTTGTTAAGTGTTTTACCTAATTCAAGTTATATATTTATTTATTTTAGTATCTAATAATAATAATTAAAAGTGGGAAATAATATGAATAGAATTTGTGTTATCGATATATTTATTGTCATGAAACTAGTTTAAGTTTCTGCGAAGTAAAATAATATAGAAATAATATTTGGTTATTATACACGTTATACATATATATTTTCTTCGCTTCAGAAAACAAATAGGTGAGTATCCCTTTTCAATCGTTTGCAAAAAACCAAGCATTAAAACAGCCGATAGAAAAGTATGCGTAGTTTTAATTCTCATTTCAATAAACCGTAAGTACTCCTTAGCTTTTACATTATAATACTTCAACAGCCATTTGTCTAAAGACCTTTCACCCATACATTTCTCATTTCCCTGAAAGCCATGGTTTATGCGTTGTTTATATCATCTATAACCTCACAACTCATTAACTTTTTGTTGTTACCGTCTGTTATTATTGCAATCTTGATTGTGTTCTGAATTATTCTTCACTATATACTAAGATTGTTATAACACTAGATGTGGAAGCTAATGCCGCTATAGTGGTTTATCATCCCAAGCTATTTTATAGTAGCATGTTTGATAATGAGTTTCTTCACTCGGTTCCCCGGAAGAAAGGATTAAGTAACAGTTAGGTTACACGTGTTACATTATTTTAATACTATGTAAGTATAACCCACGAAAGCTAAATATATTTGTATCAAGTTTTAAATAGAATTACTTAAATTATTAACAGTTTTTAGTGGATATATTTAATTCAAAAGAAAATTCAGTTATAACACAGGTAGCTCTTTGTTTTTTTTAAACCAAAAATGTCATGATATAAATTACCTAATTAGGCTACTCCTGATTAGCATACCTAAGTCACCAATAGATAATTTTATATATATTTAAAAGCACTTATGCTATTTTAAATATATCTTTTAAATGCAAAAAGCTTAAGCATTATGACATGGGAATCATTTTATACTTATCGCCTGTTAAAAGCCAATTTATTAATTAACGCAAAATAATAGGTTTTTTTTATATATTTTAAAAAGTTTTAAGAAATAGAGAACGCATTCTTTCAGCAATTTAGTTAAAACATGTCTTTATTAAATAATACAGTAGATACAAAGATAGGTATAGCGATGAAAGCTCAAGAATTATTACTATTAATTTTGTTGTAACATAAAACCAAATATTATACATTAAAAATATTCTATCTTGAAATATCTAATTATTAATCAATAGAATTGCTACCTATTAAAAATATTTTAATTTATCAGGTCTGTTAGGTTTCTGGTTAATTTTTAAATTAATTAAGCTGATTTGTATTATCGATGAGCCGTATTTCACATTTTTTTATTTAAAATGAAGTATGTTGGCGAACTCTTAACATGACATTCGCCACTGAATATTAAATGTTTAATAAACCTACGGTTGTAAATTTTAAAAACACTTATAAGTTATCTAAGGTTTCAAATTTCTTATACCTAGTGACTATTTACAACTAGATTATCATTAGGTACCTACTAGACTATTATCCTCACAACGTCTGTTTTTTCTAAATCGGTTTCTTCTGGGGAACCAGGCTATATCTTAGGTTTCGTCAAAGTCTTGTATAGCCGGGTCAGAGACCAATTGCAAGCCCATTATTAATAACAACAAATAAGATTCTAGTATCAGCAAACTCTACCTTATGAGATTTAGGTTCTCAGTCATTATATAGCTGCACATTTGTTTTCTGATTTTTAAAACAATTTGTATTGTATTTTGTGACATACACAAGCTCGTTTGTTTAACGGATGGCCTTTGTCGAAGGGCCTCAGCGGTGCAATCAAATATTTTACGATCACATTAACGATACGACACAATAAACCGATAAATCGGTGAAAAAGATATCCGACATGAATTACGATACATTATTCGTAATTAATACATTGTTTTCGTAAATTAATAATGTATGAAACATACGAAAACGGCGAATACCTGAATGATAAATAAAGGATTTTGGTCGATGTACCTTTACATTTTGTTCGAGAACTACAGACTTGGAAAATAAAGTGTATCATCTAAATTATGTATCATAAACATTACCATAAAGATAACATTGGTGACAAAGCATCTAAGTTATAAATTAAGTATTATTTATACATATATCTATAGCTCTATTGTTCAGTAGAACCAATATAAATAATATATCTAGGACTCTAGGTACTACAAAAATATATTTGTCCTACAAGGGGGCACTAGATAATAAAATATAAACGTCTGTCGTCTGTAATACTGCAGGAACAAGAGTCTCCTCTAACAACATTTATGTAAACTCTTTTAAAACTCTTTTAAAACCTAATAGGGTTGCTAATCAACCAAACAATATATCATAAAAAAACCTTCACTTATAACAATAACAATTTAACGGTGAGTGTAAAGATGCCCGTTACTTACCAAGGTTTTCCACAAACATTCCTAAAATCAATTAAATACATAAACACAATAAATACCTAACCGTTGTTCTGTCGAGTTGGTTTACAATCGAGTCGTCTAAGGCAGCCGGTGGCGGTCCACTTTTTAGATAGTCTAGCAGGCCCATATAAGGCGGCGTATCCACAGTGGGAATCCACATCCCAACTTGAGTGGCCGCTAAGTCAGGTGGAGCAAAAACATCACGGAACCTAACTTATGGATGATGTGCAGTACATTTGAATTATATATGGCCGTTGGATGTCCCTATCATAATAGGTACGAGGACATATTCAATACCGTACGTGTACATAAAAAGTATTTTGCGTGATTATTTATTCCATAATTGTGATGATTAAACTTTTAATGAATATTGCAAATTAAAAATACCTGTTTTTTTTTAATGCTAGTAACATTCCCAATTCTCACGCTTTATCCATCCGCCAAGACAATCAATTATAACCTATCAACCATGTTACCGATAGAAATTTGAACCCGCGACCTCACATCCGGAAACATAACCACTAACTAAAAGCTGGTCATTATTGTGCTTAAAAAGTGTTAAAGGTACAATCAAACGCTCTTTATTATCGTATTTAATCCTCGCAAGCTGTAATGGCCTTATTAAAATCACGATAGAACGTTTTCTAATGTGCTCGTACGAGTAACTTGCGCGAGTGACTGTCTAATAGAAAGGCTATTTAGTACCTAGTACTAAATAGCCTAATAGTACATAATAGGAGAATTTTAACTCTTAACATGTCGAAGTTGGCAAGTGAGCGAGCTTAATATTAAGAGTACAATCGATCTTAAAATTTGAATTTCTATTATATTAGTGATCGATTTAGTTTGTAATGTAATCTAAGCTTTATAAAACACAATCGAATAATGATTTAAAGGCTCGTACCCAAGTTGTGGTAGACAAACATTTGAAATGAGCTCAGTTCAAACATGTTTAAAGTCCAATCCAGTTGGTATATAGGCTCACATAACAGGATATTTATTTGTTATCTAATAGGCATTTCGTCAATAGGCCTACGACAAACACATGATAAAAAAAAGGTTAAAGCCTAAACAGCGGGTGCCATTTTTATATGCAATATTTATCTATTTATGATGGTATAATATTTATTATTAAGTATCGATTTATTTTCCTACAAGTTTATTAGTTTTAATATTAACTCATATTGACATACATCTATTAGTAAGCTATTATAATGATTATTTATGTGCCGCAGAAGCCTACCAAAGTATTTTTAATTTTTTAATAGTATTTTAACGTTATTTGAATAATAAAATATCTGAGAATAACATTTTATGAACGGAGTATCGGGAAAATACTTATCTTGATAGTTAAAAGGTAGCATTCTGTGCAAAGTTATAGATTAAAATGCAATGAGTCTTATATTTGGTACTAGCTGCCTCCAAGCGGCTTCACCCACGTAGTTCCCGTTGCAGTGGGTATTCAGGGATAAAATATAGCCTATGTTAGTCTCTTATAATGTAGCTTTTCAATGGTGGAAGATTTTTTGAAATCGGCATAGTATTTTTTAAGTTTATTCATTACAAACGCACACACAGATTTTATTTTTATTTTCCTCTTTATAATATTAGTGTAGATAAGATAGTTTAAATAATTTTTAACATAAACACTTATGTTAATGCTTATAATTGGTAATTCTAGTATATTTCCCGTATCGAAATCTACTTGCAGTCAAGTAAACCTGCATTTTGTACGTGTATTATGTAATCGCTCATAATGGCCTATTGTGTAGCCAACAATGAGGAAAATATTTATCTGTTTACATATCTCTGGTGGATCTGCGTAGTTTACCTATATATCTATAGTAATAATAAATTGATGGTTGAAATTATCTACGTATATAAGTAGTTATACAATAAATCCAGATTGTGATTTTTTTAAATGTATTTGCGTCGATAGATCATGAAAACTACTTCGCCATAATTACCTTTATTGACGACTAGTGACTACCCGCGGTTTCACCCTCGTACCCGGGAAATCTTCCATTTTCCCGTGATAAAATGTAATCTATGTCCTCTCTCAGGCTCTAGTCTGTGTACCTAATTTAGTTTAAATCGGTTCAGTAGTTATAGCATGAAAACGAGACAGACAAAGTTACTTTCGCATTTGTACTTAAATATTTGTTAGGATAAAGAAATGGTTCTAAAAACCAGTGATTTAGTGTAAAGTCTTATAATTACTTAAAAAATCTTCGAAAAAAAAGCTTCCGTGTGAAGAAATACTCGTATTTCTTTTTATTTTATCTTCAATCTAAGTACCAGCCTACGACAAACGATAAAATTTGAATAAAATGTATTTAACACAAATAAATGCTAAGGTGCCAAAATTCAATCTAAATGCAATAAATATTCCAGTTCAGGTTCTTGTATTTATTTGTTTTTTTTTTTCGAAATAGCAAACAGGCTGAACAACATTTTTGTATTACAGCTAATAAAGTATTTGATTTATTTTTGCAGTGCACTATAATTTTCATTCAAATTATCACGTCAGAATACCCAGCTGAGAAGATATGCACTTTGGTCCTTATGCACAATAACCATAGCATAATCTATGGGGTCGTGGGAAACAATAGCTCAATCATAGTAATGCGTGCGCGCACCTGTCGACTCATCGCATGTCTGCCGTGATAGCCGACCTTACTAACGGTTATCGAAGTTAATGTTACGATCCAGAAATATACAAGTAAATCTTTCACTGCATACTTTAGGATTTATCACGTTTTGAAAACAACCTTTATTCCTTCAATAGTACCTATCAAGCAGAGATGAGTTGATGCGGGATGAGAGGCCTTTGCCCTGCAGTGAAATCACTTAGGCATTAAATAAACAAAATAAAGTGTCATTATTTAATGCATCTACATGAGCTTCTGAAAAACACCAGAATCTTACCTACGGTATACCGTATATTTATTTTATTGTTCTAAAATAATTAAGTGATTTTATAATCTTAAGCTTTTTTGTGTTTTTTTAACGTAATAGAGACTTTAATTCGAGTTACAATAGTAAGTGTATCGGTGTACAGTCTGTCATAATATCCCAGTAGAGTCCGTCGGCTTCTCAACACTTCACTATCTAACAATAAGTTAAAAACAATGGTCATCGCATTAGCGATGATGACGAATAGAGAAGTTAACCTTTATTTTGCTTTTTATTTTATAACACGTCTTGGTTGTTATACTGGGATTAATAGTTCTGATGATTGAGTGAGAAGTGCTGATAGGAGTTTTTGTAATATTCACGTAGTTTTTAAATCTGTACAAAGACATTTACTTAGTTCAATTGCTGTTCATCATAAAAAAGATACGTAAATTGATCAATTTATCTATATATGGTAGAAGTAATTTTGTAGTCGAAATAGTGTCATATTATATATTGAAGTTAATTGTATACCTAAATAGAATTCAACTTACGTAACTTTAGCCTGAATTACATACTCATCTTGAATGCGAGGTGCATTAGAACAAGAAAGGCGCTTGTGTTATTTTTTATTTGCCTTCATCCTAGGTATTTATAAATAGAGACTTTTTTTATCGAGAATAATAGGATGACCTTAGTTAAAAATTTATCAAACTATAAACAAAGTTATCTTCAATTTTACTCATATAAATAAATATATATCGGTTCGTTATATGTTTCAACCTATATATATGTGAGTATAGTATGTAGCTACGAACTCTAAACAATTTCTTCGCGCGTCTCTTGATACATTTCAATATGACAGATGACATGTCACAAAATTTTAATTGTATAATTAATTGGTCCAGACAAATTAGAACATGATACGTGAAATTCATTATGAAGATTAAAATACACATCTGATTGAGACAATCAAGTTTATGATAATATATTTTTTACATATAGGATTTTTAATTAACTATTACGCTACATTTAACGGCAATTCATTTGTAAGAATAGATTTAAGAATTTTGTATCGATATTTTTAATGTATGTATTTATTGATATTAATAAAACTACTTTTAAATATTGCGTTGTACGTTTTCAAAAATCAAAACTAATATTAATCAAGCAGGCTATGAAGCAAAATAAATATGTAGCCTTAACACAAATTAACAGTGGTAAATTGAAAAAAAAAACCTTGATTTATATTGGGCAATTACTTAGCAAGAGCTAATGATATAGATACGTTTTAGAACTATCTAAAACGTATCTATATCATTAGCTCTTATTCATTATTAACTCAAATTATTTTAAATATTTAGTCCACTAGGACTAAATATTTAAAATAATTTTTTTATCCTTTACTTTGAGGGACCGACATAAGCTCTATTTCAATGATTAAAGTCTTGTTGCCTATCTATTTGAAGTGGCAGTACGCAATTAAAATATTTTTTTCAAAAACCTGCAATTGCATATAGCTATCTACTTAGTTTATTAATCTGAGAAACATTTAGACGTATTGGCGTCTTCATTAATTACAAATTTCTAAACGGAAAAATACCTAAACCGATATTTATTGAGTTAGTTATTCACGTGCCTATTTGATAAAAAAAACTTTTCATTGATAAGATCAGAATTGTTTATTTATTATATATTTGATTGTCAAATATTAAGATTATTTTATCAGATTCAGCAACAAAATTAAAATAATTTTGCATTAAATGCCTATATAAATTTAAACATGTATGAAATATATACTGGAGTATTAATTAGTAGACTAATAGATATTGCCTATCTAGGTAGATACAGAAATAAATAGTAACTTATAGAATTTTTTGTCAGGCGAGTAACTTAATATTACCTAATCGACTGATATAGGTTCTTATCCTGATCTTTTTTCATTATCTAAATATCATTCAATACAAAACAAACTGAGGACTTTGTATGTTTGTTTAGGTAGGTAGGTACCTACTTGATCGCGCTAATCTCAGGAACTGGTCCGATCTAAAAAAATCTTTCAGTGTAAGATAGCCCATTTAGCGAGTGAGGCTATAGGGTTTTACAGACAATAGGAGCGGAGCATCAATAAAATAAAACGAAAGTACGGGGAAGCGACGCTAACGCAGTAACCCGTGTCATCTAGTACCAAGTATTATAGGTAATCTCCTAACCAATCGTGCCTAATCCTCAGTTTAGTCATTGCACCATTCAGATTGATCAAATAACAAACATCTCGTGCATTATAAAAACGGTGTCACATAATAAAACTGTTACTATTACTGTTTTTGTCGTCGTGTGGGCTGTTGTCTTAATCAGAGTGCCTGTCACATGTCACATAGGCCTTTTTAACCATTGTTCAAGAAAAAGCCTATCAAAGTGCGTAGGACGTTATTGTTGATCTGTTTTTTTATGAGTCGTAAAATCTTACATCTGTTTCAGCTAAACAAATAAATCAGATTTTAACGGTAATACAGTTTGAGTTGTTATATTTCGGATAGTTTGTGGAATTTCACAAATGGCCATAACTTACAAATGTTTAACATTTTTTAAATATAACCTTCCGCTTTAATTTCCTCTGAGAACACTAGAGAAGCCCATTTAAAATATAATTGGTCACCTTAGCTCTGTTTTAAAAAAATATTTTAAATACATATAGGCTGATTAAATCTCAAACTTCTGGCACTTCTCTAGTAAAGCAATAAAGTTTAAAATCGATGGGCCATTCAAGCGACTTGCTTTTCGTCAGATGCAGTAAATGTTTGACATAAAAAAATATTGGCTGCTTATAAATCTTCTTTAGATGTCTAATTTTACTGTTTTTATGATATTTGACGAAGCCTATTTTATCTAGTCCCTCAATCTTAAAAACATTATCATGTTTCTATACTATGTCAATGGCCTATGATCGCCAATTTTATTTGGACAAGTTTGTATATTTAGATATTTACCCATGATGTTGATGTGGCTAAAATACCTTAAGTAGGTAACGCTACCTATCGAACACTAAAAAATATTTTCCACATCAGCTAAGAAAAGCTTGTATTTGGTCTGGGAATCAAGCCCACAACCAATGGTTTGAAAGTCAGGGCCACTAACCAAACCACTCAGTTAAGAATGTCTCGGTACTGATTTTCACTCTAATCTCATCTCTTTTTAAAATCCGGACAAAGACAATAATCGCATCAATAGGTTGTTAAAAAAGATATCTACTGTGTGACTTTGTCTAATATCAAAATCAATTTCAACCTGCAGTAAAGGTGAAGTCACACTTAAGTATAACTCAATCATATTATAACAACAATACCAAAGGCTACTCCTCTCAAGAGCTAAGTGGTGAAATAAAAAAATAAATGACAACCTCTTTAACATACGACAACTGTCAAATGAGATGCGTAGGCGCAAAGGGATGCCGCCCGTGACTTTTTGATTTCTTATTTGTCGTAGACGAGACAAGGAATAAACCGGTCATTTAATACTTGGAACGTATTTCTTCATAAACGTGTCTTCTGGTTCTATTATTAAAAAAAAAATTTTATATGCATGCAAAATATGACATGGTATGTAATCATAGTGTAAATTGATGCTAACTTAGTTATTTTTCATTTAATTTAATGCAAAGTTATCGTTCTTTGCGAAGTTTACCTACTATGGATGGGTAGGTAATATACTGTTTTATTTCTTGTTATATTGTTGACTAGTGGCTCCCCGGGGTTACACCCATGTTGCCGGTATTATGCCAGAACATATTCTAACTCTATGCCAAATTTTATCGCGATCCCTTCAGTCGATCTGGCATATAAGAGTTGGTACCTAAAACAAACAAAAAACCATACTACATAATTTTTCAAAATTAATCGCATTTGTTATATTAGTGGATACAATTTTTTAATAATAAAAAACCTTATCGACCACTTCAAATTAATAAATTATACAAATTATGCTTTAATTGTGATATCTATGGAAATCTGATACAACCTGTAGCAAAAACCATTTGGCTTTTCATATATCACTGATATCATTGATAAGGTATTGCCTATTAAGATTTAAATAACGATAAATTGATCAGAATATTGATAAAGTTTTGATTTAAATCGCTTTCTGTTCTGATGAGTACAATGTCTGCATAAAATTAACTTAGAACATGAAAAAAAAAACAATTCTTAAGCGGTCGTCGTATGCCTGTTTCGCTTCGTTCATTAATTTTAGCATTTTATTTATGGCCATTTAAGATTGGTCTTGCTTAATTAATTAATAAATTGATAGCGAAAAAATCGTATTACGTGATACATGCTTGTGCTTTTTAACGATAAGGAATTAATTTTCATATCACCAAGATTCATTGGCAGTTTTTCACCTAAAATAAGTCTAATGAAAAATGATTATTAGAATCGTCTTACTCTATTAATTCATCCTGTTTATAAAGTCGGCAAAAAAGCCAGTAGCATGATTATAATAAAAGTAGTTTCGTTGACAAATTAATGATAATATAATTAAGGCGCATCATGTATTTACGATAATTTTGTGATTTTATCAGATTTTAAATTACCATAGGGGTTTTTACAAATGTGTTTCCTGCCGTAAATATAAACTTACCCAAAAAACGACATTTATTTTATTAGTAAATATACTACAAGCGTATGCAAATTTTGTGTTTGCAAAAGCGTTCTCCCACGATACTAGCAGACTAGTAAAAAAATACTTAAACTATTCTTATGATCGTTTCCACTGGTTATTCTAAACATTTCAACATGTTTTGCAAATCGTTTTATATTTCCTCAATAAATAAATCTCCCGAGACAATGATCTGAGGATAGTACCGGAAGTTTTGTAAATGAAGACGGTTCCTAACAGCAGGATGCGGCTAATAATATTGATTGAGCATGACTCTGTAAAATTATACTATTGTAAATAAGTAAATTGCAAATAACCTTTCATTATTATATAATTTATGTAGAACGCTTAGGAAAATATGTATAGGCTCTCAATTTAAAATGATTGTGCCATTTTAAAGGTATGGTAAGTCCGTATAAAAATATTTCAACACATGTTTTCGTAATTCTCTCGAAACTTGGAAATTTCTATAAATAAACTAGCACACAGTACTTACTAGGACTAAGTTGCAAGTAAATCCAATCTACTTAAGCAAAACCACATGCAATCACCAAAAACCGTTCGCAAAATTAACATCAAGTCAATCTGAGTTGGTTAAGAGCAGGCAAATGGCAAAGCCGGGGCAAACAACCTATGCACGCGATTGCTGACTAAAGCTGCATGTCCATTGCGGCAAACATTCTGACCACAGAATGCGTTGGCAAATGGGAATACAAAAATCATGCGATCATGGGACCATGCGTCCTAGCCCTGATATCATTCTAGCTAGCTTGAAAAGTCTTGACTTAGGAATCTTGTCGTTACAGCTCGTCCAAATTCATTTTTATCCCAAGTTCTGAGTTAAGGCTCTAAGCCTCAGAGTGCAGCTTCATTTGAGACAGCATAATTTTTTAATTATTAGTTGGCTTAATGGTTAGCGATCCTGATTTACAAACCGCTAATCGTGCGTTCGATTTCAACTAGAACAAACATTTGCTTGTATGTTTTGTGTCTTTGTGTATTTCAAAGTAATTTATATAAAGTCCCTTGTTATTTTAGACTACAAGTAACGACAATATACAACGAATCTAGTACACCGAAAAGTTAAAAATAACAATAATCAAATGGGCCTTTACAAGCACTTATAAACGTGTAGCACTGACATCACGACACGTCAGTCGTCCGTCGCCCGCGTGCAGCAAGTGGCGTGTGATGTCGACGCCGGCGCCGGCGCAGCAGCGGACGTTGCGTGTACACCGCAGTTGGGTAGCGCCTTAATGCGTGCACTGATGAACAAGGAAGCGGGATTGGACGCAAATTGCACGAGCATTTACAATGGTAATGGTCGACGGTAGCCACCTGCCAGTAAACTAGGCAATTTTGACCATTTGCATGCTTTCGCTCAAATTGTTTTTCTTGTTGGCCGCTGTGATATGGAATTGGTGCGGCAATCCGAATGTTGGATGTGGCATTTGATATTGATGATGGACTTTTTAAGTTGTTGCTTAAACTCGATGACAAACGTATATTAGGTACCAATGTTTTTTAACTATCGAAACATTTTGAAGGTAATTAATTACTTTATACGTCAACAAAATAATGGTTGAACTTTAAATGATGACACATTAAGAAGGACGTATGTACCAAATTCGAATATTTTTTTATCAACTTATAAATCACAGGTCTAAGATTTATGTTTACTTTGTTATTGGGTATTTATTGTCAATCTATACAATTATATAATAGGTATATATTTACCTTATCCATCGCATTCATTCATCCATATAAAGCCGTAAATGAAGATTCAGTTATAAACATAGATTTAACGTTACCGCATAACATTACTCCTTGCGGTATATGAACCAATATACATAGAACCGTCCAGACCTTTGATACCTTTACCTGACAGGCCAACTAAAAATAGCTGACCAAGAATAATCACCACGCATTCACGACCTCCGGTGTCCTTTTATTCTGTATAAAACCAGGTTCAAATTACACTGGTTTTGAGTAATGGCCAGTATATTGTAACTGTATGGGGCTTAACGTTAGTTTCACTTGTTAAGTTTTAATAACTGCTGATTGTTGTGTTTATATAGAGGCAATTATTGATGGGTACAGTTTTACCGCTTGTGGTAGGCACTAGACACATAATTGTTTTGGAAGCAGCCACTTAAATGACACTTAGAATAGGCTGTGGAGTGGGTAAAAATTACTTACGATAATAAGTTGGTACTAAAGTCTCTACTAAAGTTCTTCATGTACCTAATTGTTTATAGAATCATTGTTTAAATTCAAATTGTATTATGGCCATATATTTTCAAAGGGATTTTCTCCGGCTTTTGTATCCTCAAAATAAATAAAATAATAGGTATAGGGAAACGTAACCATTATGTTATTTTTGTATAAAATAGAAAGTATGAATGTCGGTCTTCTCCCTTGACCCCAAATGTAATTGAATAGTAAATATATTTAAATATTACAATTCAATTTCTCATTGTAACCGATATTTTCGTAGTAACGCTCATTATTTAAACGCATTCCTGAGTAGGTAACGTGAGAAACAAATCTAAATTTATTCTAAATCCGTAACCCAACCCGCTGACTAAACAACTCTATCCGAATTCACCTATTGTTGAAAAGCAATACGTTTCCTAAATAACTGTCCATAACTTACATGTTTATGCTCATTTTTCGTCTCCAAAGTATAATATAGCGCGCACCATTGTTGGAAACTAGTGAGATTCGGTTCTCATGACTTAACTTAGTGTTGGTTTATAATTTTAAATCAGACTATTTGTATCGATTACGCTTGTTTTTAACATCGAAATATTTATATATTTTAGGTAGGTATTATGTCAACCCTCATGTTAAAACGTCACGTCTCTTAGATCTTGGTAATCTTATCAATACTAAATTCTTTATAATAATTTCTACTCTTATGTTTGCTTTTCATAAGTATTTATTTAACTAAGCGTTTACCTATTTTGGTGGTAAAATATTTATATTATTAAAACTAGATTTGTATTTCGACACTCGGAAGCTTATAATATCTAGGGGATCCGGTATAATCAATAGATTTTCTCACAGATAATTCAGTTTGTCTGAATGAAATCTGTCAACTTTTTATTGTTATCAATAGTTTATGAATACACTTAATGAAGTAAATGTTAAATTTATGTGCATAAAATTAGGATACGTTTTCATATACAATAGAAATACCAAAAAAAACATGCTATGCCTATTTAACGATTCCAATGTCAAGTAGGTATAGGTATAGGCATATCAACTTGCCGTTTCTTCTCATTTATAAGTTGACATCTAAAATGATGATCTTTTCAGTATCTAACCCTGAGCCCAGGTGGAGGTCTGAACTTCTGGTTCTTTGATTCGATCGAGCTAATTTTGTTAGGTTAAGTTTTTGCTCTTCTCCCAAGCGTTGAATGATGACTTAAGAGAATCAATAAATTATTCTCATACTTATTTTATTACTATTTTATTAATGTAGTAAACACCTAGAAAACAAATTGTGCCGTTAATACATGACACAAACAAACTAAACCTTAGGTCAAAGGGTATAAGATAAAAATAAAAAAATAATGTCATCAACATTATCTCAACGCAGATAAAAATCGAGTGACACACGAGAAAGACGAATGGCTCTTTATATTCGATACATCGACTGAGGCATGTATCGATATAAAGATCGATGCTTAACGCTTTTTAATTGACAAGCAAACATTTAAATTTTACTGTTATTTTTCGCTCGACTATTAGGTTTATTTGGAGTATAATGTTAACTGGTCGATTCGGTCCTTGAAGCAAGGTTTCTAGTAGATTTTTAAAGTCCTGTTATGGTTCTGTTCTGTTGTTTTTCTAATTGACCTAAAGGAGATTATGTATGTAGAAAATATGTAAATAACAATGTTTTATGTTAATTTAATTACCAATATTGGGCATAGGCCTCTTTTTTAATCACACCACAGCACGTGATATAAAAAATATGACAATAATGTTTATGGTCGCGTTTAAGGAATGCCAAATTGAGTAGGTATCATTTGCATATTGACAACGGCCAAAAACGTGTTATTATTTCAACAGATACGTATACTTTTTAATAGTCATTGTGACTATTTTCTAAGAGAAAAAGCATAGACCAATATTCGAAAAAAAACGGATCGATAAATCTGAATAGACACTATTAACATTTAAAAATTCTTTCATGTTTCACTGAGGACCAGTGTTCAAAATTTATCGGTGCTAAAATTTAGATATTGATCTTAAAACAAGATAAAGTAATTTATGTTATAATAGAAATCATTTAAATTACATTTTTTTTTGTTTTGAATTCACGGTAAGCAAAGTTTTTTATACGACTATCAATATCAATTAGGTGGCCAAAGACCTGGTGTAACCTAAATAGTTTTACTGAAAATATAATCTAGTCATTATAATAGAAGTGATGACGTCAATAGAGCCGGTATTAAGAATAATCAAGACAAGATTCTTAAACAACTCACCATAAATATGTAGTTTTAATATTGTTATAAAAAGGTAAAAAATCTAGTTAGTAACAAAGCCATAACGATGTTCAGACAATAAATAGTTTTAGAGTCCTCTAAAAACTATGTTGAATGTATTTCAGATATCTCAATCATAAATTAATAATCGTATTAAAATTAAATATCCTGGGACATTTTTCACACACGGCATATTTTTATACTAAACTGAGCTTCCACTAAGGTAACCATAGCTGATATACTACTAGGTAGGTACCTACATAATTATGTACACACAAATGGTTGTACTAAATTGCTATAGAACCCACGACAGAAGTCTTAAAGCCCGACTTGCTTACAACAAATCCAACCGTCCAGTCAAATTAAGTAACTCTTATTATTATTATTCTTATTCTTATTAAGTAATTCCTTAGAATAGGTATAATCTTAGAATGATTACGAGTCGAAAGCGGTCCTCCTGGATGGACGGGTGGATTCCCACCTGATGGGAAGCGGTTACCGTAGCCTATGGACGCTTGCAACACCAAGCAGGTGTTCTAAAAGGTGACTCCACAACGTACCTAGGTTATGCATAGGTACTCACTAGAGAGGATTCATTCACAGAGAAATGGTTAGACAGAGGACTATATAGGCCTAGTTTCTACTTTTAAATACCTGTAAGTAATAAATATAGTTGCGTGAACATAAAAATAATATGAACACATGTTTTGTTATATAATTTAAATAATCTACCATATTACAAAGGCGATCTTGCCCAAATTATGTAAATTACTTACTATTTAAATATATTAAAGGACAATTTTGTACAAGTGTCTTATGAGTTAATACTTTATTGCTATAAAAAATGTGTTCCCATATTTTATTCGTATGATTAACTCGATGTTACTAACTGTTGTTTTATATTCTGCTATAACTAATACCTGTCTAACTGTAGGTATGTATGTACCTATGAACATGAGCGGCAAAACGGTCAGCGGTACACCTGTCCCATACGCCGCCGTGTTAATTATATTCTGATAATTATAGCGATTGTGTATAAAGTGTGGAGTTAGAAATGGGAGGATGTGGTATTCAGATACATTTCAATTTTTCATCTTTAGTCTTTACGTTACTTAATAATATTTATTGCCACTGATACATTGATAACTATTATTTCACCTACTTTAAATGTTATGCTTCTTTCATAAAATATTTTCAACAGCACCAACATTTAGAATCATAATTATTTTTTACAACATAAGCCCGTTTAACACACTATTAGCTTATCATTCATTCAAAATGCCTTATCCGAACTACTATTTATCGTGTCAATGGACACTCAAGTCGAACAGTAAGTTTTTCGGACAGACAGCAACTCGGATTAAGGGGATTAGTATCAATCATGGCCACAAATTGGTGGTTGCGTCAGCGCTACCACCGCGTATGGGATTAAGGTCTCTTTGTATCAAAAAAGGTGAGGCTTTCTTTCGATTGTTGATTGGCTTGTATGTTTTATAGCGGACGTTTGAGAAAACGATGTTAATTGTAAACGAAAGGCTTTTAGATTGAGTTATTAAAAAACTTGATAATTGAGACTAGTTGATGTTTAGGTTATGAATGGATATGCATTATTTGAACACACGATATTGATTTAAATCGCCAATTTCTAGTCGTGAGTTCTCGCAAACAAGTAAATAGTTTCGATTTGTAAAACCAAAATCGATTTTTAATTAAAGCCGAAATCTGATCAATTAAAACGATACAACAACAATACCATCCATCTTGCTGACCACCAACGCAGTCCATACCTACTTTATTAAAGCATCGGACAGTTTTTTATAATTTATTACAACCATACGTATTGTTTCAATTAGAGAATACCGAATTAAATGTATTCTAGTGACGCCCAAATTGCTATATCGTGGTGTCATAATTTAAAATAGCTTTCTATTGTAGAGGTTATTATTTATTATAAAATATCAATAAACGGAGAATTCACCCTGAAGGTACGACGTTACACCGTTTCTTAGACACGCCTATGTTGTGTTACCGAGTCCATTATTTTAGTTTTCGATTTGATTTTCGATTCTATGGGTGGCGAATCGTTGTGGGAATCGATATTGTGTACAATAGAAACTTTCACTAACCTTTAGTTTAAATAATGGCGGAAGACGCATTCACATTAGATAGAACTATGGTGTTATATTTATATGGTTACATTATTACTTATTAATTTACTCTCATAGCTTTCATCCAATTAGGAAGATCTAATACTCATAAATACCTAATAACAGGAAAAGCTGGTTAAAATAACAAATCGAGTTGCAGTCTAGACGATCATTAGCATGCGGAATGTAATAATATGACGTGATGTGATAAAAAAACAACGTTTTTTTATTAATCATAATAATAAAGTTACACATTTGATTATAATCTTTCACTTGTAAGTGATGACATGGGCAAAGGTGGCGAGGGCACAACCCTAAAGTGCATTTAGAGTATCGTATGCTTAATTTTCCTCATGATGTTTTCCTCATATGAAAGCTACTGGTATTTTAACTTTGCTACAGTATTCTATTGTTATTATAGAACTTTCATTAGCCTAATGTATCTACTTACCAACTCTTTAAACACAAATATAATCCATTACGTAGATAAATGGAAAAATTACCTGATATTAAAGAACCAGCTTCTATAAGTAAAATAGAAAACCTAACTACCTATATCTGCGGCATTATAATACACCTAAGACTTAGCTGGAAAAAACTAGTTACGACAACAATATAAGTATATGTATGTACTTGTTTAGTAATTACTTTCATAATGCCCGCTACCTATGAAGTTATCCATACTCACACAGCTATTTGCAAAATTATATGTCTTACAGCGTCAATGATTAGGCGTAACGGTTTTTGTAGATCAACCAAATCGCCTTCGGGACTCATTTCATTGACTGTATTTAATATAACCGAGATTACATATTGTGAAGTTCGGTATAAGGTGCTACCACATTGGCGTTTATTGATACTGATTTCGTTGATAAAATATGACACATTGAAAAAAGGGTATTATATTAATCATAATCAAAGTCCAATTTGAAGTACGAGTTCAACGAATGAATTAATTCAGCCGAATTTTGGTGCCGAATTCTTAATTAATATTTGATACTTAATGAATACCTGATTTTACTTTAAGAGTACCTACTTAAATTTTTCGAAAATTAAAGATCCTCAAGATCTATGGGCGGATTCTAATATATTAAGCTTTGATTTATGTATCGGACCAATTAGTACCTAAATAGTTATGAGTTTAAATACTTGAAGTACCTAATTATCTTCGAGCGATAAAGAAATGCACCTAAAAGGCTTTTCGTTTATAGTACCAAATGTTACGTAGCTCCAATGTGAGAAGACCACAATATGTGATCGGTGATTGACAGACCTTGTAGCATAGAGCCATAAAATTAACTCTTACTCCGCTTTATGGCGTTACTATTTACGACTAGACGAGAACCAGTTATTTTTTAATTTAATTAATGGTTGATTGACAATTAAAATTTGAGAAGCTATACCTATTAACACATTTTAATCGATACTTTCTCAAAATAAATCTGGTGAAGTCTATTAAATAAATTGATAGTAAGATTTTTTCCATTATCATCGCTACTATATATAATGGTAGAATAATTTCTCGTTTAAACCTTCATTTATTAGAAAATAAGAAAATCGGTCCCAGCAACAAAATTAAAGTCCGTTTAATTAATAATTTTCTTCGGTAGCTAAACTTCAATGCAATGATTTCCATTAAGAATTGAACTAATTCGCGTTCGTACAAAAATGGCTTCCGTACAAAACAAATGTCACCATCATAATATCATTTACGCAGCATCTTATTACATACAATGCACAGAAACCGAAAATAAAAAGCCGTAACAGGCTTACAAAAAGCTTCATACACTATTTCACATGACAAAAATCAATCATCACTTCTTAAACTTTTTACCAACCTTATCGCGTTGGAATAGAGTTGACAATAGTTTGGGGTTATGTTTTAGTAGTTGGTATATCATTACTCGAGTTATCTAAACCGCGGACGGCTAGATTGGGCAATGTGACACCTCCATATAGGTGTAGGTATAGAAAGTAGTCAACACTGGACCACAATGAGTGGAAACTCATGCATACCGGGGATTCAATTGAATCATTCTACCATTAATTATGTTACTTTGATACGTATGGTCGGCATAATTGATTTAACAAACAATTTTGAATGTATATTTTGGTGTTGGATAGGAAGCTATCGCAAAAGATTTCTCGGTAAATGTTATTCTTAGTATCATAATAAAAGGCGATGATACCTACTGACCTACCACTAGGGCGAATAAGCTTTCGGTGAGAAAACTTAAAGGAACACACAAACTCTATATGGAAACTCTTTCTAAGTTTTATAAGGTTATCACATCACATATCACCAACTATACCTCTGTAGTGAAATTGTGATACAAAATGGTACATACCACAATAATGGATTGTGGTATGTAGCATTTTTAATCACCTTTTACGGCTGTGAATTTGGCCAAGCGTAAGTTCATTAAATATTATTTGAAAGTAAATTAAAACCGTTAATTATGATGAATAATCTGTCTATCTGTCAAATTATAGCAAAAAAATGTCATGAGTAATTATCGCCCACGATCAAAATTTGCATAAACCAACACTTTATAATGATCAGGTTTGAAACAATAACTTTGCATGCTGCCCTTACACTATCGATTGAAACTCTCCGTGAGTGATTTTTAATTTAATTGTAATACCTGATTTTGTCCAACCGAGCGTATGAAGCAGCCACGACGGACAGATGTCAATCTGAACCGCTAGGCTTTTTTATATACGTACATTTTGTATCGTTTTTTTTACATCCAGTCCAGTATGAATGGTCAATCGGAAACTTGGCCCGCATTTTGTCTTTTTTATTGTCACATGTAATGAATTAACGATAGACGAAAGATATCGGCATGTGAAATCGGTGGGCGTTGAGCTTTTTTTGTAATACCACAGTGTTATAATTCTATATTTATCTGACTTAATAAATATTATAATAATTTTGATAGTTATTTATGTCACGACGCTTTTAATACTTTTTTTGTAGACGGTAAATGGAAATTATAGTTATCAATTCATTTGTATACTTGGCTTTTTATATCTACACCATATTTAAGATAATAATATCATTTTGCTGAACGGTTTGGCACTTTTGTTTAATTCAAATAAATGCACATTATTTATTGTACATCGTAAACTCTATTAAATTTATTATTCCTTGCTTAAATTTGTATTCATAATTTTGTTTTGATTACAGGTAAAAACTACACCAACTATCGCACAGGTATCTATACAACTCTTACCGGCAATTTTCTATCAATTGTGCGTCTGCGTCTGCGCAAGCTGGAACGCTTTTTCATAGAAATTATCTCTACGCTGCTGACCACTTTCGCAGAGCTCCGTTTGAACGTCCAAGTTGACTTGCCTGACAACTTGATACACATTAGTAGTCGACGAGAGGAAGATAAAAACAGCTAGTTTACTTGTTATAAAGGTATTTTGAGCTTAGAATGTATTTATGTTCGGAAAAATACTAAACCACTATTTTCTGTTTGTCGGATATAAAACAAGAAATGATTTCTATTTATAAACATCGAACATTATAGAGAAATATTCAAAAACATATTGAAATTTAAAAGACCAAGACCAATTAAAAATAATCGATGAATAAATATTAATTTATTAGTATTTTTTCGTCCACCAAGTCCTTTATTATCAACACCATTGATGTTGAGAAATGTTAATTATTTTTCGATCATATTTATACACTGACATTGATCCTTTTAAGTGTCTGAATAGGTCATCTTTAACAATTACATTAACAGATATAGATAAATTGAAGGCATATGTCGACAATTTACGCATTTAATTCGACACGTCCATCTTGTTTCACATGATACATAGTCCGTCTGTCCGTCTACATTGTAGTAAATACTTGTGATGTTATTATCCTATCAGTAAGTTCAGTTAACAGACGGCATAATGCATTAATTTGAATTTTATTACTTGCTCGTAGGACTTGCTAGTGAAAATGTTGCAAAAGTTAAGCCATTCTGTCGCAAGAAACGCTTAATGTACGCGTGGGATTAAAGAATTTGAGAGCTGTGCTGATGATTTTAAATTGAAAGGCTTGTTTTTGTCCAAAAAATAATATATGCCATCAGGCTGTTTTATTATTTTCTGCTATTTGCTAAGTCACATTATATATTAGAGGATGTGCAAAAGCCATCAATATTTTATTCTCACCTACGCCCTTCAATTTATTTTTATTTAGACATCAAATATCAATAAAGTAAATTAAAACTATCCTGAGCATGCTTAACTAAAAGCCTAACAGGATACGTATTTACCTTAAGACTATCACAGAACAAGTACTCTAAACCCTGTCATAAACACTTTGATTGTTCAACAATAATCATACGAATGTAGTAAACACAGCGATTGTGATCACAGGTCAGCCAGTATCGAGAAACCCTCCTAATATGTCGTAAACATAAAAACTTAATACTACCTTCATTAAGAGTGGCTACTTGGTATGCTTCGGAACATAACACCAGTATAGAAATCGTGGGAAATTGTGCCGATGGAACCTACATCCTGAATTGTACTGTTTATTTAAATGAGTATAAATATAATAATGATTCCTATTAAAACATATCTATATTAATAAATAAATCTGAAGAAGTTGTTTGATTGAACGCGCTAATCTCAGGAAATACTGGCCCGATTTGAAAATTGTTTTCAGTGTTAGATAGCCCATTTATCGAACCTCTAGCATTATAGGTTTTATATCATCACGCTATCAAATAGGAGCGGAACATCAAGCAAAAATGTTGTAAAAACGGGCGAGTGACGCTAACGAAGTTGCGTGGGTCAAGAAGTTTATTTAAAAATATTTGGTATCTGCAAACATAATGAAACTAAAACATAAACATATTTTTTAAATTGTATTTCTTGGATATGTTTAGTAACCATGCTCTCATTTAAATCGTTTGAATAATTTATGTTACATTAAAAAATGTAGTCACTGCCGTGTTTGGTTAACCTAACGTTTCGTGTTTGTGTGTATATATTTAAATTACATCAAAACTTTTTGCCAATTTCTTTTGTAGAAATCTTTGCTATGATAATGGTATTCTGTGATCGTTAGCTCTAACCATACATGGGCTTTTAATATGACCACTTACAAGAAACTTGATTTCTTGAACCTGATTATTTCTGTTTCCATCTAACTAAAGAACAAAATACATGAATATAAAAATCGTGAGCGTTCTTTCTTATATTAGATATTTTTAATATACTATTTTGCACGAACCTTATATCCATATATTAGTAAGGTAGGTAGGTACCTAGGTACTAGTGGCTTCTACGTTATGGCCGAAAGGCTAAATAGTTAGAAACCCTGCCATTCATGCCACTGGTCGTGGGTTTGATTACCACCAAGGACAATGACTTAATAAATATGTAGGTATACAACAAATACGTATGCATCATTAGTTTATCAGTCTGTGAAAAAATATCCAAGACATTTAATATTACATTTCACGTCGCAAAAGAATCTCAACTATAAAAACTAATAATATTAGAGGGTTAAATACTATATCAGCACAAGTAACTAAACAACAAGTTGTCAATCAAGTAGTCCTGACACGTAAATAGGCGCGCGCGCACCCCACGCTGCGGTAGCGCAGTTTAATCGCCGACATCCGAGTTACGCGCTTGCGCAACGCGAACTGTGCTTATACCATTTCCTTTGTGATTACGACACTAACTAAAACGAGATTTTTCTTCAAACCAGTCGTTTGCAACTAGAATCTTTTTTACTTTTCCAAGTAAATGATTCATAGGGCTTGTGTAATTGGTCATTTTATATGTACCTATGATTCAGTAAGTAGGTGAAGGAAATAAAAGTAAATTCCAGTGGTTACTTTAATCATCAGCTTTGTTAATATTTTGTAATAAATGCTAGTATAAATTGTTACTATTTGATTTGCAATCTGATTGGTGGCGAGTAGATCAATCTGAACGTAATTCAGTATAATTCGCTGTGACTTCCTAAACAATATTCACTATAACCTTCATAAATGTCCTACAGAAATTAACGATTACGACTTTGAGTCGCATGTATGCAAATGTTTAAAAAAATATCAAAACAAACTTAATTGAACTCTAAGACAATTAACTTTGCGTCCATTTCACAACAGAACAATCCGGCCACCGCATTATTTTCTTAAAAACTATTATAAATGCCACAAGAATGACTCCTATCTGGTTAGTCATATTTCTCAGGATCTATAGTTCACATTTTTCCTTCTAAAAAACCCGAAGACAAGACAGAATGTTGACCCTATTGTTCGATAAAATAAAATAAAAAAACATAACAGCCCATAAACAAAATAGAATCGTTGTACCATTGCCCCAAAATCGGCAGTAACCTAAACGAATTGATTAGTAATATTTTACTCTGTGACTATGATCATCATGCTTTGTATGCGTATTAAGGTCAGTACACACATTGAAAACGAAAATGAATTTAGTTTGTACATAGAAAGAATATCATTATTAATAAAAACTAACCTACCAAAGACATTAGTTTACCTACATAGTATAAAGAACTTAGTAATTAATTAAACCCATAACCAGATAATTTAATGTTACCTACATAATAACACAAGTAATATTTTGTTAGTTTCCTCGTAGCATCGCGAGTTACACAACAGAACAACTGGTTGCGCAACTTAGATAGCATTTCCAAGTAAAACGTTCTCACATGTGCACACAGCTTAATAACCCCTAGATGTTTTGTGATGTATTCATGTATGCGCCAAGCTTAACGGCGATCGAGTGGCTTAAGTATAGGCTGTAACAAATTCCAAATTAATAACATTCCTCTGGATAAAGCCGCATCTATTCCTACAGGATGATGACAAAAAATTAAAAATTATTATATAAGTGTTAAATAAAATACCTACTCGAATTATGATAATTTGTTTTCTGAAAGGATGTAGGTATCGCTTACTTATAACAACACTTGGAACAACTTCTAATAGAGTAATAAAAAAATTAAGTCAAATATTTTATCGTTTTAATAATTAAAGCGGTCATAGGCCTACAGACAAAATACTGTTATAATAGCCACATAGTTTTTTTTGTTTATGCGATAAATAATGACACATGACTAAGCCTATACTGAAAAAAAATATGAATGGAGAAGTTCTTTACATTAGCTAATTTATTGTTATGTTTTAATTTCTTATTAACATAAACTAGATTTACAATTTTAATTACCTAATGTAAATGCGGTCTAATTGCTTTCAATACACTTTACAGATATATAAAATGATAAAATATATTTTAAAAGTTTAAAATAAACCAAAAAGACACCAAAAAATAAAATAAATACACTCCGTATACATCTCCAATGCACCTGTTCGATCGAATATCCGATATAAATATGAATACCCCAATTCAAGTGAAATTCATTTTATCCAATGTCTAGAAAGCACTATTACATCGATATAAATTACATAGACACAAAACAAAAACAAGAATCCAAGATATAAACCAAAAAGTTCTAGCATAGGTAGTGAAATTATTATTAGAGCAAATGCATGAAAAGAGTATTCCATTTTACTTCATGACTTGGGTACCATATTCCTAGAAACCTAATCTATTTAATCTCAGATTATTATCAGTGTATAAAGAAATACCTATAAAAATACAATGATAGTAATACGACTAACAGTAGATCAACGTTAATTAAACTTTCAGATACTGGCGTCTGATTTACATAAAAAAATGCTTTACGTTTAACTTCAGCCTATCTATTCTGAACATTTAAAATGAGTTTTTTTTCTATCCATGCTATTGTGATTAATCGTCAATATATTTTGGTAGCTCAACTCATTCGATTTACGATGCCACGATTCGATTTACGATTCGATTCAGCGATCGACATAAATGTTACTCTGCCGATTCAATTAATTGAATACAGTAGTCGTGCGTTTGAGCTTTGGAATTTGTTGAAACTGTGGCGTAATACTGGCGATTCTCATCCTGAATTTATATAATTCAAACGCTGTTTGTTTTACTTATATATAAATAAACGATGCTTTATATAAGAGCACATTTGTAAATGAATAAAACATAAACCGTGTCTT
The DNA here is from genome assembly GCA_905147785.2 of Thyatira batis. NCBI lineage: Eukaryota > Metazoa > Arthropoda > Insecta > Lepidoptera > Drepanidae > Thyatira > Thyatira batis. The sequence continues at coordinate 5,134,858 of LR990504.1, read as the reverse complement.
AAAACTAAATTAAGAAGGCTTATTGCAATATGCAACTTATAGTCAAGATACTATCCTTCATAATCACTTAATTTAACGACCATAATGATTCATATAAAAAACAATCACGCGCAGAACACAGTCGCCATAGAGCATAAAAGTACAGTGGGTAAAACAAAGTCATTACCTCACATTACAGACTATTAATAAAGAATTATCTACACAAACAAGTGAACATTAATTATTCATTATCCACGTGCATTAGACCTACTGTGTTAACCAGTTCGGTGGCATTGTTCCGATCCAAGACGAGAGATATATCTTGTATGGGATCGGATAGACAAACAATCATAACTTTTATTTATTGATTGTTATCGTCAAAATATCCTTTAGCTTTTTTCACATCGTTTATGATAACAATGAAAGAAAGAACTTTATTTCCTCATAAGATTAACAAAAAAATATTAGGGTTGGATAAACGACAAATGAGTCAATATATCGACTTATTTGGCTTATTAGTTAGTTTCCCTGGCTTTCGAGACCCTGGTCTTAGGTTCGATTACCATTGGAAATTTGTGAAAACCGCATGAAAATCTGTTCAGTAGCTTTTGTGTACATCGCGTTAAGACAGACAGACAGAGGCGGCAGGGACTTTGTTTTATATATATAGAACATACTGAACTATTGTTAATTGCGGACACTGGTTTACCTAGTTGTCTAATAAATCTATCTCAGATAGCTGGCATTATGATAATATTATGCTAATTGATTTCCTTAAGGATACTCAATACAATGGATATTCTTACAATTATAAATACGTTTATTATGATTTATGATCGTTATTTTAACTAGCCTTACTTATATTTTCTTGATAATCTTTACTATAAACTAACTATTGCCTGTGTATCCGTTTGCATCACCCAATGGGAATGTCGAAATACTGCATTTTTAACTAGATCTTTACATGGGCTTAGATTGGGCATCGTATGAGTAAGCTAATAAGTAAGTCAGGATTTATTTCATTGTAATAAATATATCTTACAAATAATTATAAATGCAAATGTTTATGAGAATGGATGTATGTTTGATACTCTTTCACGACAGAACGGCTGAAGGTATAGCGATGAAATTCAGCAGAAAATGTTCTGGTATAAATACATAGTCTACTTCTTATCCCCTGGGAACGCAGTTGAAACCGCGGGGAGCCACTAGTTATCAATAATAATAGTATCTTTCATATCACTTGTGACAGGTGTGCCTAAAGAATAACTCATGCGCATATCCTTAGCTGGTATGTAGGTACGTACAGTCAGTAACATTATCTACATTGTACAGTCAGATAAAAACAATAAATAGTTATTTCGTCAACATTCAGGGCTTATGTGAGCGCCGGCGACTGTGTCTCAATCCACGTTGGACCACTTATCATAAATCTCAATCAAGATAAACGACATTTAGGATTTTAATGGGGCTTTCGATTTATTAATGCCCCATTCAGTTCACAGTGGAATGTTGACACATATGTTTGTTACAGGTATCTATACCTTGTAATGGTATCATTTATGAAATCAATAAGATATTGTTTCTAGTATTCCGTTATGCACCCTCTATTGCTTACTTCTTTTCTACTTTACTCCTTTAAAGAAGATTGAAGACATCGGTAATTTTGCTATTTAGTTGATACCCAAGTCCCAATAGTGATACATACGATAATTATATAAACCGTTTAGAATAAATTTTATTTACACTTTTTATTATATTGTATTTCCATCATAGGGTACACAAAGTAATACCAATCAAATATTGATCATGGGCCAAAAATAAATGTTGTACCTATACATTTCGTAAGTCTGACATCATTTAAATTAAATATATTTTATGGTGAGATGTTTAAATGTCTATATAGTTTTGACCTCTGAGTTCTTTGTTTTAAGATAATCGTTCAGTTTATATTAGGTGTGAATACATAGTTTTAGTTTAAAGGTTGTCGACCTATTTTCTACAGTTATTTTCTTTTACACCGGAATCCAATTGGTTTATTATGGTAAATTTATAAAATGTGTAGTAATGAAGTCTCATAGTTAACAGTAGTTGGCAGTGGATGTTATATCAATTATTTGAAGGATACTTTAAGTCGCTATGAGGGTGTCATTAGAATATTTAGGTGTAAAGGTTTAAAATGTGTTTTATTTAATGATTAAACTTTTTATCATCTTTAACCTTACTATTTGATACTATTTTTGAATTTTTCGCAACATCCTATTTACCATCAACTATTTGTCAAACATTTGCTATAAATTAATATGTCATCTTGTAATTGTATTGTGCCCACAGCTGTGGAGATTTCGTTCGTGAAACCATTAAGATAATCTAATGAATGTTGCATTTAACTACAATCCTAAGCATCTACAATAATAGTAAACCCAATTTTATTGTATAACTGTCTTCATAAATGCGTTGCGGAACCAATAGCTCCTATAAAAGTGACGCAAGCGCAACTCTAAGTTTTGTCAGCGTGAGTAAACAGACTCCGTAAACACACCTCTCGGACTGTCAGCTTCTATTGTATTTGTGCTAAGAGTTGAGGGAAATACAAGGATGCGTGTGCTTGTGGACATGGTAATTAATAAAAATATAATATATCAATTAGTGTAAAAGTTACGAAGGTATTAAATAGGAGTTCTTTGGTTCCAATATGGGTCATAATCAATAGGTGTCTGCTGCTCAGTCACTGTAATTTAGCCGCAGTTGTTATACTTTTGCATATGACATACAGGTACATTTACTGTTAGTATGCTTGATGTACAGATTCATCAATTATATGACTAAAACAGGGGGAACACTTTACACAACCCCAAAAGAAATAAAGGGACGTTTAATGTAAAGATCCTAGACAAACTACCGCATCTACCCAAACTACTTGAAGCATTCATGTGGCAAGTCAATACATTCTTGGTTGGCACACACTCATGAGCTTTTGTCTACCCACTCCCGCTGGACAAAGGCGTGATGTCATAGAAGTACCGCGATCACTTTAATATAGAGATATACTAAAAGCGGCTTACTTACTGCCAAATAAATGTGTCATGTATTTTACAGGGCTATTAGATCGAGTCTCGCGTAAAATCGCCCACTCTTACCATGTCAAAATAATTGTGCATTTCATTTGGATAAGGCGAATATTAATTTTATTGATTAGAGGAACTATTTCGTAATATAATTTACAATCGGATCATTTTACCTTCTGTTATTCCTTTGCATATTGTGAGGATAATTTATTGATAACTATGTTATTAAGGCTACGTTATTCGACTGTTTTATTGAGAGAATATTATTTACGAGTTATTTTAATTAAAATAACAATGACTCACCAAAATTTTACTATAATAAAAAAACATATATTTAAATCTAAAAGACGATGGGAAATTGGTTTGAAGTGTCACATCCAGCTGCCATATATCTCGGATGCCACACAAGAATCAAGTACGCGCGTGTCGTAAAATCAATGTTTAGCATGGCCCGAGTTATTTCTACTCACCTAACAATGTTACCAGCACTTTATACGTTCTTAGGAACTGCACCCATTGCTAAAGTGAAGTATTTATGTATGCTCAGCGTGGTTACAATGAGATTATGTACCGTCGTAGTGTACGATAGTGTTCCGCAATTTAGATCTTAACTTACTGATATTATGTAATGCTTACTGGTTTTTGGTTTTGCTATGTGCTTGATATTTATTTGAAACAAATAGACGATATTTTAAAGTTAAAACGATTGTTAACTTCTATACATAACTTGTAGAATATCTTAAACGTTATCGAAGTGGTTGCTACAGTTTCAATAGGCACGCGTGAGTTAAGCCTCTGGTGTTGCAAGTGTTTGTAAGTTACGGTAACCGCGTACCATCAGGTGGGACGGTATGCCAGTTTGCCACCTTTGTGGTATAAAAAATAATGTTTATAAAAATTAAAAGTGAATCCTTTCAACTCACCCAATCAATCCCTATATAGTGTTACTTGTATAATAACCTTACAATAAGATTAACTTAGCATATTTAAATATAAAATCTACGTAACGTAAGTAATACGGTTAAGGCATTTGCAAAATAAAGAAAGTTTAACCTTAAAAATGGACATTGTATAAAAGTTATAATTGAATCCCATGCGTGCAAGTTCAATCTTCAATTTACAATCGTCTGCTCCATACAACAATAGATTGACAATCAACAATTTGTAGTGTAACCAATCAAATGAACTAAAACCGTTTATTGACTATGAAAAATCGCAAACTATACTATAAATTCGTTTTATTATTGCTTTACGGTTTTACTTGCATTTATGCGATATAGGTTTATGTTTAGGTAAACTTTTGTCTAATAGATAAAATCACCATTGAAAAGAATTGTACAATGCTTATATGACTATAATGATATGACTGATATGACCAAGGTTTAACAATACTTAGGCCTATTAATTAAGATTTGGAAAACTAGGTTCTTAACTTTACTTTAAAGTCAATTTGACAACAACCGTCAAGAACATAACAGTAACAAATATAACAAACAACTGTAAACCAAAACCATTATTATACACTCCTCAGCAGTAGTAACTCAGCAACACTATATTCATTGCAAACCTCATTCATGGAGATTTTTTTAAACGTAGACACGAGTCGTTCTACTATTCCATACATAATTGGTCAATTTTACAAACCTAACAAATAAAACTTGGTAATTCCCGGCTATGCGCATCACACTAATGATAGTTTATAGGGTAACTGTATAGGCGTGCGCGGGCGCAGGCGCTGGCGCAGCGAGTGCGATGTGAAGCGCCTCACGCGAACAACCACCAATTATAATCAGGGGGCGACTCGACGGTAATTATTTTCATGCCCGATTTGATGTGCATTTCCATTGTGCTCTTTACCCAACTGCGGCAGAAGGAGTTATGTGATTTAATTTATATTAAGTTAGATTGAACGTTACATCGGTTAGTTTTTTAACGCAATGGTTAAACTATTATATCTTTTTGTGTAATATCTATTCAGTAGGTAGAATACTGAAAAAGTTGTGTAAATATCTAGTACATAAAAGTTAACATAAAATTTAAACGAAGGACACAAAAGTGAGCTCAAAAATTTACTAATATGAACTGGCAAATATGTTTTCAGTAAATGTTTGGGACTTGCAAAATGTGCAAATAAGTAGTAGAAATTTACTATATGCTAATCATTTTCACGTGTCGCACTAACAAGTGGAACTCCTCGTACAGTTTCCAATGTCCAGTGGGATTAAAGCACAAATCGAGCGGTATTTTTCATTATACTTTACAAACCGGACCGGTTGCGCTTGTCCATCCACTGGGCTGTGTAGGAAGACCTTTATCTACGGCTTCCACAGTCTGTTCTGAAATACTATTCTATAAGGTAAATTATTCTCGACGAATCTTCACCGCTGTTTCTATGCTCCATCTCTTTCATTCACTACACAATCACGTGAAAAGATAGATCGTCGAGGCTGCGTAGTCTCATCTCGCCGTAGAGAATACATAGGCTGTGACTAGAATTATCGATAGTCTTGAAGCTGTCATAAACCTGCAAGTTAAACGGTCGGGACTGCATCATTGGAATTGACAAGGACTAGTACTTTGCTTTTCTTATCTAAGCTTATTCAGATCAAAGATGCAGCTTATGGCAAAAGAAATTATCCGTTATAAGTTAATAATCTCTTCAGTTCTTCTATACCTACCAAATGCTAATGAATCTGTTTGTTCGGCGAAAATTTGATGAAATAACTATGGGTAGGTAAGGTAGATCTGGGTTTATTACCACGAATATTGTATTTTTTTTGCCAATAAAATTCTTTATTCCCTCAGTTCATAAATACTGGATTGCCAGATGGACACATCAAAAAGTGACAAACGTCTTGCTATATGCAAAAGACCGGGTGATTACAACTAGACTATAAAAGTCAATTAAACTTAAAAAAAAGCATTACCTTCTCGATTTGCGTATCTATAGTTAAGAACATAGATTACGTACGTCTCGCAAAGTGACACATTTCTGCTGTTTGTAGATAAAAAAGTGATTGATTGAATTCGTATGAATAGTTCGATTAATTAGTCGGTCTAGTGGGAGATACAATAGTTTCACCGATGTCTTGTATACAACTGGGCTAGAACGCCCACTCTTCATAATAAAAGGAGCATGGTGAATGAAATTACAAGCCTGTTTTAGTTGTAGAGCTGCGGTCAGTCAGTAGTGATGTGGAAGGTGAAGTTTTAAAAAGGTGTTGCAATTATAGATATGTACCTAATAAAAAAACTAACAGAGCCTTAACCAGTCAAAATGCAAATGATATTGTAAATATGTGAGAAATGAAATAACATATAAGACATATAAACTTGTAGTTATATTTTATGTCTGTTTGTAGACACTGAATAAAGAGTATGTATTTATAGATGCAAAACGAGACAGCCACTGGTTTTCATTTCCCTGACCGTAGGAAGGAAGACAGTTACATAACTGGCTCAAAATCATTCACTGAGACCAGTTCCAGTTGATAAAATAACAATGTTATAGGAATAGATTGCCATCAATGGAGTAACCTGCCACCGGACTCGAATAGCTCGCGTAAAATACAAGGCGGTGGGTGGAAGGTTGATCGGGTGATAAGGTTCCGTTCAGAAACCAGTTTATAAATATCAATGACTATCAATTTGGCGACATGCAGTCAACTACATAGTTGATTATTTAAACAAACATTGCCCAAAGCAATTAGAACTTAGGAAATGACAAATAAATAATTTACTATCATGTTTAAGTGTATTTCTTTTATTAAACTGTGTACTTAATTGAAGCGTCAGCCGGAAGAAAAACGACTGTAAACCAGTCCATAAACAAGGCTTTCACTATTCGCATCATATTTTCTCACGCCCTACCCATGCCCTACATAAATTGGTTTATTACGTTTTAGTTCCTTGCTTTTAAATATTTTCTTTTGTATAAGTTGACATTGTATTGTTAGGAAGCGGTAACCATGCGTTTGCGCAGCGTCCACGCACGCCTCGCTCAGTTGTTCGATTCGGATTAGCGAATGAGTTTACCGGCTATTAGTTCGTGATTTATGATGTGACTCGAGAGCCGAACGGGCTTCGATGGACCGGGACGGCGCTGCGTGAGACCTAGGCATGGGTTCATGTCGATAAAATTGATATAATATCGATAATTAACCGCACTGACACTGAAGTTGAGATCCAGGCGATTAGTTATGTACGTTATGCCGTTAAATGTTATTTGCCGCAACCTTTATGTTTTGTTGTTGGGTCAAAGTTGTATGTATTTTTTTTGTTTTATTGATTAGCAATACAAACTGTAACCATTATAAAAAACGCAATGTTTTTTGTGTGATTTTACAAAATTTAACTACTAAATATATTACAGAATTACCTAGTTATTAGCAGCTTAGGTTGACAGACTACTGATTGAGATAAGAGATTTACAGTAGCTACTTGCAATAATTTTTTTTCAAAATCTGGCATGGCAGTTCTGAAAGCACTAAAACATATCAGCCAAACCATAAAAAAACTTAACGCGACCTTATTACTATCATCATTTTAAAACACCGTCAACTAATCACCAATAAAATTTATGACGACAACTTTCGTTTTATCGATAATGAAGTAGCTCCGTCACTATAACCGGCAGGTCGACCGGTACAGGTGCGTTCGGTTCTCACCGCACAGTGTTATGCGTGTCTGTGTGAGTAATACACACACGACGATTTGTCCACAGATAACCATCTCAAGATTGCCACTTTGTATTACTTAAAAAAAGGATGCTATAAAATATACGGAAATTAGAATATAGGTTTGGCAAAAAAAAAATTCTAGAAATATTTATGGTTGTAAAAAAGAAATGCAAATTTATTTTTATGGTTATTTTTAGACTTAGGTTGGCTTTTTTTTGGTAATCTGATACGATACAAATTAATATACCTATGTAGGTATATTATTTAATCATGCGCCCATTATATTTTAGGGTCAACGATTTTTTGAAATAAACTAATTGCCTGCCATATATTTTGACTTTATATTAGGCTATTAGCTATCAAAAATATTTTCTTGCTATTTCGCGATAAATTTTGAATAAATCTTAGCAAGTATGTAGGTACGTAATTCACTATGGAACAAACGGATGGGGAACCTATTAATCGACATTTTCAATCATGCATCTCTATCACATCACTAATGACTGAGCTGTCAAACGTCTAGAAAGCACTATTAAGCCCGAATGATTCAATTAATATGAGTTATTGACTACCGATATTTATCATTCCACTTATTTTAAGTATGTTTATGCTATTGGTATTAGGTCGTACATCTTTGAAGCCCTCGTTGCAATATTAATTATAGTAGCATAACATTTTTTTTGTACGCAACATTTTTTTTGCAATTAGTCAGCTTTTTTTTATTATGTTTGTAAAAACATGCATTAATAATATGCTACTTGATGGGTAATTGAAACGATGTTTTACTGCTGAGATAAAAAAACTATACTTGTTACTACTGCCTAAACTGATAAACGACTTGATATTATTTATACCGTCTTGTAGTGCTGTTAATGAGTTACTTACATAACGCAACTTTAAAAAAACACGATTTATTTCATTAATAGATTACGAAATGTCATTTAAAAAGTTTCGGTTACAGATATAGTCAATCAGTACGAGAGCTTTAATAAATATTAAGTTTTATCTTCAGATATATCTGTCGATGGTATCGCTATCTACCTCGGGGTATAACAAAGCAAACACAGAGATGACCACGCTCGTATAGTTGTCATTTATTCATAGCTTAGACCTTGATTTAAGATAATTGAATTATTGTTTTATTGTTTTGAATTACCGGTTACCGTTGTTGATTATGGGCTTTCTATTGCACAGTAATACGCTGGGTTTTCAATGAATAGTTAAACTTTCGTAGATAAAAAAATATTGTTGAGAACCTTATCCGCAATTTAATTTACTAATTAATTAAAATTTTTACTGGGAGTGCATTTATGAAGGGTCATACATACCTACTGACCACATGAATGCAGAAAACCTAATCGATATTATATGTACTTATAAAACTATTTCTTCTGTAATTAAATACTTATTGGCTTCTACAGTTTCAACTAAACCACGTTATACCAAATTTCTTTCATATAGGTATTTATTTCTATACACAACACGTACATTAAACGCATACAATTTTGCTTATGACAATCATAATCAAGCAAGATTCCAGACCACAGACAACACAATAACTTTAAACATAAACTGGCAGATAACGGACAGTACTATGGTGTGGGCAGTGTAAAAAATTATGTAGAAAGTTGTATGACAACGAGCACACATGAGCGGCTATACACGTTGATTAGGTGGCTCTGTGCGCTGCGCGTGAGTGTGTGGACTGGTGTATAGGGATACTGGATGTGGCATTAACGCAAACTATTAAAAACTGAATATTTCCTGCCCTAAGCACTTATTATTTCTCTTTTAGTTATAACAAAATTTTATAAAGTACCTATTATTGTGTCCAGCAAGCCTAGCATCCTAAATTCAGAAGTCTGACTGATTTATTTAGAAGGTACTGAATTTAAAACGACAATATTTAGTAAGCTCTTTAAGTCAGGTAGTTCGATAGATTAGTTTCCTTATAACGTCATAATATGTCATCAAATTGGTATTTTCTGTAGGTACAAAGTTGATAATATGGGCAAAAATATAGGCAACTTTCATTCCAAAAACTATAATATTATCCTCGCAATTAAAAAAGCGGGCAAAAACTAAGTAAGTAGGTATACAAGGTGTTTACGATTTGAATTTTCCTTATTAAGTTTTATCCGGTGACTAATAGCGATAGACCAATTGCGTTGTGAGGTACCTTCTATCATTTTAAATCTCCTAACTCAAAATATATTATCTAGCTTTTAAAGTTTTTACATCTATGGTTACCCCCAGCATCTTGGTTATAGTACCTTTTACTGTTACTTGTAAGCAGATATAGCTAATATCAAGTAGCTAACTAAGTATATAACTTACATTGTACCTTGATGATACTAACGATATCATAGTTATTCAAGATTATCGTGAAATGATAATAAGCTTGAAATTAACTTAAGACGAGGAAAATTTTAACGACACCTGTTTTAATGTGGAAGTTTTAAGTACGAACTTGTAGTACTAAAATATATGAACCTAACCAGAGACTAATATAACTTTTTTTTTTTTATATTGTCTTGCAATCTGTTTGGGTGCGACTAGGAACGCTCAGTAAGTAGGTAGTAGGTAGGTACTTATGTCAATGAAAAATGCATATAACTTAATGAACAGCACCGTATTTAAATAAATATATTTGTTTATTGTATAAGTAAATTTATCAATCAGTATATTTAGGCATAATTTTTTTTTTACTGGCTGACCTGCTTTGTGGTTAGCGACCCTGGCTTTTAAGCAGCTGATTGTGGATAGGAATCGACTCAGGACAAACTTTTGTGTGCATGAACATGCCTATTTGTATCAAATTGGCCCTGTGAAATAAACTACTTAGATAAATAATCCGAATCATGCTTTTATCGCGATTTGTGTTATAAAACTTAAAAGGCGATTACGTAATTGCTTTATTGTCAATAAAATATTATAATTTTCAGATTGCTATGCCTATTAAATAATAATGAAATTAAAAAAGCCACGCAAATATAACCAAATAATAACGATTGGTTATTATAGATATATAAGATGACAGTTCTGTTATACAAATAGCCTTAATTATTTCTTTAAATTATGTAAAGAAATATTTTACGTCCTTAAATACTCATTTATATTATACAAATATTAAGCATTTCTTTATTTGCATTTTTATTGTTGTTTGTATTAAAAAAAATGTTTTGGAATTCCTACGGATTTTTCTCCGAACTGGTTTCGCGGCTGTTTTATTGGTCGTTTGTTATAATATATGGCATATGGAAACATTTGATCAAAAGATTGTATAGGCCCAGATCGTTGGTAGCCTATTCATAAACATTTTTAAGCCTACGACTGATTTTTAAATCTTTAGTAGATAGGTATATATGGAAAGTAAAAGGTAGATAACCAATAAATTATTAACCGACGACACTTTTATTCTATAGCGAATTCAAGTTTTAAAATTCTAAATTTAAACTAACCCGTTCAGATAAAAATCGCAAAATGCACAATACTTAACTGTGATAATAAGAATTAAAAAGTTTTGAACGATTGAATCTTTTCTCGTGGTACAAAAAACACGGACCAACAAGGAACATGACATGCAGAATTACCATCACATTACATCCAACAGTCAGCGCTCACTGACAATCTGTCATCGATATAAAGCCGCTGTTTCACCGAGTTTCCATTGCTACTAGAACTCGGTTGTTTTAATGACTTTCATTTATTTTTAATTTCTCTCAACGTTCCATATTCAGAAGTCTCTGTAGTAATATAACTTTTTAGGCGATGAACTTAGTGATGATAAATGCCTAAAATGTTGTGACGGTTTCAAATCCTACAAGCTTCAGCTTTTGTGTGAAGGTATATAGTATCTAGGTAATGTACCTCATATTAGGTACAGTACATACCATACATAGTAAAAGATATTTATACCTATACCAATATTTTTTATTTAAGTAATAGGTAATTCTTGACAGGAGCTATTTTAGTCCAATCGTATACTAAGTTTCTAGAAACTATATTCACATACGTCTCGGTTTTATCTAGACATCAGTGTTAGCTGGTTGCATCGCTGCCTCAGTGAAATACGGGTCTTAAACTCCTGACCTCGACTAGGCAAGCACGATTGTTTCATGATGATTGATGCTTGGAACCACTGAGCACCTGTCAGTGACGCGAGGGTCAAGCGATGAGCTGATGATTTGTTTCATCCCGGATATTTAAATGTTGCATAAATTAATAAAGCATCGCCGCTGTTGTTGCTTAACTGATATAAAAAATTAAAAACTAAGAAACTTAGAGCATGTTATTTTTAAGCCAATTTTAAGTGAAACGATATTGACGATTCTCTTTTGTTTGTTAAAGTATTATTCCAAAATCTCTCCATTATTGTTTATAAATGGCAACCTATTAGAAATCAATTTATTTCACCTGGAAACTCACGAGCTTGACTAACAACCAATTTTCAAGAAATAACATAATTGGAATAGAAACTTTTGTTACAAACATAAAAATAAAAACGATGACCGTTCAACTGGTCGGTCTTGTAATAGTGACCTCGATTTGAAACTAGTTGTTCATCTTGGGCCATCATTTATATTACTTTTACTACATTGCTACTTTTACCTTTTGATATTCAGTTGAAATGAAACGATTGTGAAATTACGACATAAATTATTTGAACAACCAGTCATGTCAAATGAGCAACTATTTACTAAATGTCAAGACCATATTCTGAAAATTTCCATGGAGTTGCCAGCTGTGATGTTATAAAATATACGAAACTGCAATAAGATTTCTCACATAACTTAAAACAATTAAGCCCTAGGTATTTTAACTTATTACTACTTAATTTTATTTATCTACCTAATTATTTTGATATTGTAAACTCAATTAAGCACGATGTGTAGGTAATCAGGTTTTTTTCTTTTCCTTATGTTGAAAATATGACAGGAATAAACTCAGTCGAAGCCTTTTATTATTATCTCAACATAATAAAAAATATTAAAGTTTATAAAAATACTTACAGCTTGTGTCTACTAACCAAAAATATAAACGGGCGTAGCAAATTGTAATTTTATTTTTATCTAGATAATCGAATAAATTAATAAGATATCTATAGACAATAGACATGTTCTCATTTATTATAAATATAGTTCTAGATTTAATTTCTTTTATATATCTATCGCTACTGCCTTTACCTTGAACTAAAAAATAACCCGTAACAGTGTGAATTCCAGCATCATTATGCTAACAAATTGAAATGCTTTCTGAGACTAGCATTATCCTCTCGCTCAGGAGTGTACTTTACTTGATGGCATTTTATTTACTCTTCTACCTAGACTTTCATGGATATTTAGTAGATAGATAAAACCTAAAATTAAAATTACTAATCTAGGCATTACATTTTAGGTATTCATTTCCGGGTATATTTTTTTTACTTAGAATAGCTAAGTAAAAAAAATATATGATTAAATAACCCAATCACATATTACTATTAAAATCTTCTTCTCAATAACATATTGTCAGAAGTTCATTGACCAACTACAAAAATATCAATCGCACATTAATGATTTAAAAGTATTACAATGGATGGATGGATGGTTGAAAAAAATCGGGTTTTCTCGTTCGTCGGCTTAATGACAATATTATTATAACTTAGTCATGTTTACCGGCAAATAATACATAGGTACGTACTTTATATTCGACAATGTAAGTTTTGTAACATTCGCCGGCGAGCGGCGTGAGAGATGGACTATGCTGTAGAGTCGGAAGAAAACTGGAAACTAATATATTTATTATTTATTTATTCAAAATATAGTTCGAATTGCTATAACTTTTATGCATAGCATGTATGACGGCCTTCTATTGACTGGCTTTCGTATGACGCTTTTGATGAATAGTGTTTTTTTATGGATTAAATACCTTTGATAAAGGTATTTTTTTAAATATTCTCAAAAAACAAAACATCAGTTACAATTGCAGATTTAAATAATAACATTATTATCTGACATGGTAATGGTCAATCACGTATCATTGATTAAAAGCTATAAACTATGTAGGTTTACATAATAATATAAAGCACCGTATATTAGCTTAGATTCGTGAATTTTATAGACAGGTACTGGTCTATTATTAGATATTAATAAAATACACCTACAGATATCGATTTCTTTTATAATCATTCACTTTTGCAATCAGTAGCTAAAAATATCGATGGTTTCATTAAAAATCTTGAAGCACGCCTCATTAATTTAATACCTATTATTTTTAATCAGATTAATCTGTATTGATTAGATTAGATTAGATAAAATAGAATTTGAATAGATATTCATCTTGTATAATCTTGTATTATCTATAATTTATCTAAAGTCTAAACGGGATTTACATGTAAATTTAAAATGTTAGGTACAACTAAATATGGAAATATAATGTACAAAATCTTTTAGTTTAGGCATATATATTATACATGTAGGCATATGACATTAGACAGGCCGGCTTTGTGCTTAGTGACCCAGACTTTCAGATCGCCGGTCGTGGGTTTGAATCCCACCCAGGACAAATATTTGTATGCGTTAATATTTTTGTTTGTTCTGCGTCTAGATGTTATTATATAAGTATTTATTTAAATGTAGTATCTACTTGCAAAGCTTTGCTTAGTTTGGAATCATATTGCCCGTGAAAAATGTCTCAGGATATATTTATTTATTATATACCTACTTTTTGTTCTGACTATACTTCAAAAGCCACTGACAATCATCAAATCGGAATACAATCTGTCTGACAATTAGATTATCAGCTACAAATTGCTCAGTCATCACGACATCATTGTTGCTGGCGATGGCGCGATGGCGGTTGGCCAATGGAAGTTCTTTTTTTATCGGAAGCTTTACTGTTTTGTTGACTGTACTTTATGTTCAGATTTTTTTTCTATCATTATGGATTTTTATTTTTCTTTAATTAGGTTTAAAGAATTTATTTCTCATGAAAACTTTACAGTAATAGAAAACTACAAAATATCGTATTTAAAGCTTAAAATTACATACCTTTAAAATCTAATATGATTGATTGTTAGGTACATATATTAAAACCTAATAAAAAATCTAATGTAAATACTTTACGTAATTAAGAAGGCGAGAGAAATTTTGTTATTGGCATATATGCAAAGTAATTAAATAATTTAATGTTAATTTATTATAAGCAACTTGTCGTCGCCTGTCTGTCAAACGGCACATTTATATTATAGTGTGAAATTATTGACAAATTAATAAAGATAAGAAATTAATTTAAAACAATATCATTTGCAATGAGCTAGTAAAGTTTAGCATTCACAAATGTTACAACTTACATAACACTAATAGGTGTAAAAGCGCAAGTTCGTCCGGGAATCGAACCCGTCGACCTCTTCGGGTCACGGAGCATAATTGATTTACACCGCGGCGGACTATGCATTAACATAAGATAATGCTTAACCTCTGACATTGGTTTTAAAATTTCACTCCACCACTTTATCTAGGACCCTTTTGTTTTATACAACTGGTTGTTAGGGATGACAAAGGCTCAAATAGATCTTTCAAATCCTAACCATGTTTAGGATTTTTATAAATGCTGAAATAATTGAGGCATATAAATAATTGCAATTTAATAATATGCTAATTTCACGTCGAATAGAACCTAATAAATTTGAGACTTCATTAAATGTATGAAGATAACGTGCTTAACTTTTCATCTTTAATGACAGTATAAAAGAAATAAGTGTTTAAATGTTGATCTTATCTTAAACTACGGCTACTCAGACTTTCAGTTTTGCACTCCCTAAATAAATAAAGCAACAATACAGCAGACACAAGACCAGACAGTCGAGTTAGTAACGATGTGCCTTCCTAAAGTGGTTGAGAACTTCTCTCTTGAGCTTTTTTACACAACGCTCAGACAATGGGTTCTGACCTCAACTTGTGAAACGAATGTTGAGTACCCGTTCAATTATTGTTGTTTATTTATATTAGTGTGAGTGGATGTTACAATAGCACTGAACGTGTGTTTATTTTTTAGCAACAATAATATAGAGGCATTTCGATTTCATGCTTAATTAATCATACAGTTTTTTTGCCAATCCAAAAAATAGAAACCTCGAAGACACATCCTTGAAGAAGCTAACACTAAATTCATGACGGTACAGCAGCAAACCAACAAGAAATTATTTAATTTACACAAGATTATGGCGATAGGATCCCTCAACCACGCACTGAAGTACAATCTATTGTCATAAAGGAAGTCGTTAAACAAAGCCAAGCTCGTTGGATAGCTCGTTACAAATTCCAGTTTACATCTTGGCTATTCTTACAGAAACATTCAAGTCTAATGTTTCCGTACATGAGCATGCATTCGACCGCTCTGTCTCTTTCTTTATTGTTAAGGACGAATGTAACTATGATTGTCAATGCTCAGGAATCTATATAATTGCACGAATGGGCTTTTAACCCGAGCTGACTTTCGCGTTCACTAGTTAATTGTGAAAGTTGCTTAAACAAAAGACGACAAAGCTAACTGGCGAACACAATACGCGACACAAGGTGGTCTTGACAATTGCCGGACCACCGTAACGATTGTACGGACACACACCGAGTTGTCTTGTTTGATTAGCGTCCACAGTTGTTGTTTACCCTATCAACAAGCAAAGAATATTCATACGTGGAAGTGAATGTTCAAAAATGTAGATACGGTATTTTATGCAAATGTTAATACATTATTGATTGCCATGTTACAGAAAAAAATAGGTCGTACATGTTACATCGTTATTAAATTTATTGAAGTAGCTGTAATTGATTTATAGATTAAATAGCGCTCATTCGATTGAACCTCATAAAATATATTATATGAAAGTTTTGGTATTAAAGAACTGTGTTTATTGGCATCATATGACTAATCTGATATATCCTTGGCTTCGTTATTGTTTCTTTTATAGCAAGTGTGAGGCTAAACTCAAGTTAATATTATATTAATATATACACTCTGACATTGTTTTTGAATCAATTCAGTATATTATAAAGGCGAAAATTTCTGACTGTGTATGTTTGTTACTTCTTCGGGTCGAAACGGCTGGAGCAATTTAAATAAAATTTGGGATGGAGTTAGGTGACATCCTGAATTGACACCAAAGGCTTATTTTTATCTCGGGAAAATTGAAGGTCCCCTGAAAACGCGGGTGAAACCGCGAGAAGCCAGTAGTTATATAGCTTTGGTATCTAACGACTTCATATAATAATATGTATATATATATGTATAATATGTATTTTCTTTTTTCTTTACCTTCCACATAACAGTTGTCCGTCTCTCCATATTTGCTCACTCATATTGTTTCGTAATTGAGACCGATTGTAAAGAGTCAGCACCTACATTGTTAAGTACGATATTTACTCAACATGTTTACTATTATCTTCTTCTAATTTCTACCTACACACGACCAAATTGGGAAAGTAAGACGTAAGCTAAAATTACTAAAACGAATGAAGTAAACATTAGGTACTTGACTTGAATAGTGACTTCAACGGCGCAGTAATATGTGAATGCAACTGTATGACTTGCAGAACATGGAGTTAGGCAGGTTATGCAAGAATATTTGCTGAATTTTAATTCTCGACCACAATTATTACAAATAATGGGATAAAGCTCTATAGATCTTCGGAACATATATTGTGCCTATAGTTGATATTTTAATAAGAAAATAACTACCTACATATACCTAGGTGTAAGATGTGTACAAGCTATTCGTGAAAAACCAATATCTACTATTTTCAACTAAGGTTAGGGTTTCTTAAATCAAACAAATATAATATTACAAATAGGTATTTATATAGTCACAAATATTGTAGGTACCTACATCACATTCTTCTATACCACAAACTTTTGCCTATTCGACATTTTCCTCATGTTTCGAACCATTGATATTATTCACAGGTCAATGAGTCTCTCGACACTTTTTACGGATATTTTCAAGAAGTTCTCTTGAACTAGTATATAGGTACCACAATATGAAATCGTTACTTCTGCAAAGGTCAAGTGTTGAACACTTGTTAGACTCTAAGAATGACGTGATGACCATCGGAATGTTTATTTTGCTATATATTTTTTTTAATTTTAACGACGTGTCATTGTACTTTGCGGCCAGAAAGTTTAAGAAGCAAATACTCTTGCGTATCATACCTATTTGTGTAAATACAGTTTAAGTTTATTATCTTATTTTATTATTTACAATACCGAACGGTTTTTATTATTTAATAGCCCATTATCTCAGTTTATTCAATGTTCTTCGATGAAACCAGAATTCCACATTAGTTACATACTCCCCTCAATAATTCTAACAATATTAATATAATACTAAAACTGAAAAATCGATTGTAAACATGATGTAATATCCAGCAATCATATATTATCGATTATCGATTAATAACTATGCGCTGACGGCGATGGGTGAATAGAAACATCACGTGTCAATCAGTGATGAAGAATTGACTTGCGCTTGATTGGTTCGGACTAGCCTAGAAGAGATAGCTTAGTTATATTATAGAATTTTATCGGCTGAACAAGATTAATATTAGGTTAAGCTAGCTAGAGTAACAAAACATTTAAGATACAACGTATTTAGATAAAATATACTAATAAAGTTTGTAATTAATGTAAGAGTATTACTCATTCAAGCCAAAACTGTTCAAGGAATCGTATAAAATTTGGTATAGGGTTAAAATATGTTCAGGAATAACATTAAGGCTACTCTTTACCCCGGTAAAATTGAAAATCTCCCGTAACGTAGGTGTAACCGCGGGGAGCCACTAGTTAAGTACTAAAATAAAATATTAAGGGAAAGTACCTTTAGACAATAACTTACCTACTTTTAATGCTACCTGACGAAATCAGAGATGATTGTAAATTATTTTGATGCTTAAAGCTTATCTCAAAAAAATCTCATTGTTAAAGTATTATAAGCCCAAACGCCGTTTTAATAATAGTATATGACGTTATTTCACCGCGTTATTGTTCAATTACAGAACATTAAAATGCTGCTCCAAGCGTTTACACTTAAATGTAGTATAAATTATATATTAACACGATTATGCTAACACCTACGGTTACAAAAAGGTAATTACAAACTGTAATTTATTGTCTATCCCTCCATATAATATGTAAGGCCTTAGATTTGTTATCAATACTACAATGTTAGACTTTGTGAAGGTAAAGTCGAAAAAATATCTGTACCTACGCAAGTGTTTCAATTTTCATTAAACGTTAGATCGTTAATGTTTTCGTAATTTCTACGGAGCTTTCAATTGTTTCAGCTGAGTTTAATTTGGAATTACAAATAGATTCGTATCTAATTATTGGTTCTTTATGAATGTTTTACCAATTATTTAGGTTTGTGTCAACAGTGTCATTCTAGCGGCCCAAAATCGATGGTCAATCACTTTTTGTAACCGAAATAAGATTTGATGGAAAATCTGGAGATCCCGGTTCACAAGGTTCATTCATTGTTCATTTGACATTGGCTCTTATTGTTAGGTTAGTAAACAGGTAAATCATTGAAAGAAATATTGCGGTCAACAGAACACAATACATCGTTCATACAGACATGATAGTTTTTGCTGGTAATAATGTCTTTTCTTTTTATTAGGTAGTGGATACAATTATTAATTTTGTCTTGACTCTTGGGTTCGTTTGTCATTGTCGTGGATTACTAGTTTGTATTCAATAATGTATTGTCTACTTGCTTATATATTCTATCATGTATCAGATGGGTTAATGGTTATTTAAATGTTGAAGGTATTCGTTGTAAAAATTATATTTGGTGACAATGGTATGACCGTGGGAAGAAAGACTTCAATTTATTAATGCAGTAGTTTTTTTTATACAATTAGATATTTAAACTACTCTTCTAATTTTAACACCTTCCAATGGTCCTATATTTTTACTTCAAGGCTAGTCTTTGTACTACTTTGATCATGAATTATAGAAACAGTATTATACTAACAATACCTATAGATAAACAGTCATAACTTAGACATATAATAGAATATGTTATGAATACTACACAGTACAACATTCCACACCTACGTATGAAAACAAACACCACATATGTCAAAGATATAGATTATATGGATTTTATAATACCTACTTATTTTTCCTTACTTTCATACATTGCTTGTTATCTTGTTCTTGGAAATTGAGCCATGTATTTTCTAATTCCTTTCATAATTAATGCTCCCAAAGTATATTATTAGAGTTGATACATTAATATAAATAACTTTCAATAGAATAGGTATAGTTAATTTTCAGAACTTATCCATCTTTCAACATTTCTAGCTTCAGGTCTTAAATACTTTTATTCCACTATAGATTTTTACACCACTCAATTCAGCGTGTAATACAGAATTATTGCTATATAAAGCTCTTTTACAAACTGACAATAAACAATTACAATTGACTGTTATTCGGAAGAGAATATACCATCTATTAAAAACTTGCTTGTCAGATGATACTAACATTATGATTGTATCTATACAACCGGCAATAAATATAAGTAATCATAACAATCAATTAGGGAGATTGCGATAGATTGGATTGGTACACTTTCTGTTTTTTTAATGTAGACGTACAAATTTACTGGAAGTGACTGGAACACACACGTTTTTATGTCATTTTTGATTCGTTGAGCAGTTTAAAAAATTGTGTATTCTAAAGGTACGAACATGACTTAACTTAATAATATGAGTTATTAGGTATTTCAGCCAGATCTAGCTTTACACCCCAGTTTTACACTGTAAGAAGAATAATTTCTATTGCAAAATTTCAGTTCAAGACCTAGCCTAAGAGTTTTGAAAATAAATTATATATATTGCCCAATTAATTGCCTCACCAGATCCTTATCATTGCTCATATGAATTGTTACTTTTTACAGGTAATCCATCATTTCTGGCACATCGATCTTCTTCAGTCAGCTCTAAGCTACATGTAAGTCTGTATTGATCGTAGAAAAAAAACCTGTTATCGAATAGGTTTGCAACTCTCGATTGTTTTGCGTTTGCGCAACCATCTGCGTCTACTTTCGTGATCGAGCGGGATGTGGGCGATCGCACGCATCTATAGAGTGTGTAAAAAACGACACGTCATAAAGTTGCTCGGGAGTTCCGCACTTTGACGCCAGATGTCTCTAGTAGGGTGTTTTACAGTTATATATGACACGTTTTAATTATACCTACCTACTACATATTTGTATTATGATAGTTCCGTATATAGTATTGTCAGTACCTTAGATTTCCAGCATGTAATACGAAGCGTGTAGTGCATAAGTACATGGTATAAAATATTCATAGAAATTTTCACGCAAAAACCAAAAGATATAAAATAAAATATTTTGATGACTCGTTAAACTCCCTAAAAGTAAGCTACTAAATAGATGAATTACCTAAATAATTCGCGAATTTAACTCCAAACATAACCGATTCTTTGCAAGCACTCTGTATAATCGCCAATTTTAGGGTTATCGCCAGACAAGTTGCTCTACATACTGTAGCAAATGTAATTTATTGTGAGAAACAAATGCAGGTAGCAAGAGGCTGCCTTCTTGACCAATACAATTACATTATATGTACAATAACATTTATTGATTTACATTTTCGATTGCACATTGCATGTTGTTTAATTAGATTAGTGAAACTACCAAGTTACATAAGAGATAAGTTATTGTGGGAACTAAAATAAGTGTATTTACTTAAGTGATTGAGAAATTGATATTTAGTTTAAATTACGTCCACTTCGTGATGGAAGATGGACTTAATTGGTCTGTAAAAGTATTTTTGTTGGTAATTGCTAAAATTGCAAAAGCGAATAATATTTATTGCTCTGGGATTTGATATATAAGAGGTCAAAGCATACGTCTTAAATAAATGAACTACAATTTTATTGATAAAAATCAATCGTAGGTTCAGCTGAGCAATTATCAAGTTAGTTAAAATTGAGAAAAATATAAACTTTAATAGTTGCACAAATCCAAATAACTAAACATAAGTAACACAGCAAATAGTGGATATAGGTAGTAAGTTTCCTACTCTCGATGATCAAAATCATCCGATCATAAAAAAACTGAACAATCACAGTAAACTACTTTCATATACATCTTCATCATCAACAACTCATCTACGTCTCCACCGAGGAGCTCGAGCCTCCTTCATATACATAGGTATTCATAATGCAGATAACTAAACTTTTACTATAAAAAATACTGAAAGACTCGATTACTATACCAACATTTTCAAAAGGCTTCATTACACGCTATGAATATCAATAAATATTATTATAGACAACGTATTTTCCACTCATTGTAATGGCTAACATAATACATCATACTAAAAGATAACTATCCCCATTTTAATTTATTCACAAGGTATAAAACAACAATCGATCAGTTCGGCGCCTCTACATCGGCCTGTGATCGATTACTTGTCACCTCGCACTCGATTTGACGGGTATCGATAATTAATCGAGTCGAACGAACAGTCGGCGTATGTGATGTAATTGTTTCTCATTCACGCATCGTATTCGGATTCCGAAATATCGATGTGAAATCTTTAAATGACAATAAAATAAGATAGGTCTTTCGCATTTATCATGAGGATATTCTTTCGACAAGAATACGGTGATTTGTTGGGGGATTAACTCCATTATAACGCGATGTCGAGGTATAATCAAGTTTCTTGTATTGTTGTAACACATTAATTCAAATTTTAATACTGCGACATAGGCAACATTAAAACGTGTTCAACTCAACTATTAATGGTTGATAGATATGTAATAAATTCATCATTTTTATTTCACAACTCAACCGAAAATTAAATGGAATCAAATCAATAAAACTTTATAATAAATAACAGATTTGCTTCGGTCACTTTCTACATTTTGCTGCACCTGTGTACCCTACATATTAACATAAACATAAGTTACAAACAACAATATAATATGGCATTAAATTGTACGGGTACGCTCTAACAGATGTAGTACGTAAATCAATTTTTCGCAACAATGGGCCATAGTCTCGCTGCAAATGCAGTTATTTTTGCGTCTTATCCAAAGTAATATCGACTTTAAGACCCTAACTTACGGAATAAATTCCGATGGTAATAGTTGTGCAGATAAGACGTTCTTCATGATGTATAATGTAACAATGTGCACTTGCGTCCACTCTCAAACCTCGAATGCTTGCGCCAGATTTGACCTGAAGTGCTGGCTGGCACAGAAACTGTTGATTTGATGTAGTGAATAAAATTTATTCGGTACTACATTGTCACTGGATGGACAACGTCGTGATTTGTGACATGACGTCTGTCGTAGCTTTAAATCATTTGTTGACACTGCGACTTCAGAATATTCTACCCGTTGTCGCGTATTTTCCGACGAGAATTCAATTAGATTAGGTTTATATTTTTTTTTACTTGCCTTTATTTATATGGTAATCAGATAACTTAATAAATTTTGTCAATAGAACTGGAAAACTACGTATAGTTTCAATCGGAATAAATTTTGTGTGATTAATTGGGGTTTTATATATGTCAATGACCATTCCAAAGCAGTCAAAATTAATTTGAATTTTTAATTTTCTTGCCTACCGAGCTGATAAAACTCAGTATTTTATTGACCTTAAAGAGTATGCATTGTCATACTAAGCCTTTATGTTCAGCCGACATGAACATTTGCATATGTTAAGAAATCAGCCTCAATTGCCCATACATGTCTTATAAAAACAATTAAATAAAGCTTATGCAAATTATTGTACTGATTTTCTATTAGTCTGTCACTTAGAAATGCCTGCTCGCTCAGTGTCGACCTTGACACGAAATATTGTATGTACAATCATTTATTCATTTATCATCGGGTTTGCTATCATTAGTGTCGGCTAGTCACTTTTCTTATCACATAATTATAGTTTAAATGCAAACTAATAAAAATCAACAGATGTTAAGTGGTTATATTGTTTTTTGTACGTAAATTGAGTTACTAACCAGGTTTTTTACCTATTTATTTATAATCATAAAAAAATATGAATGAAGCGGAAGAATCACTAAAGACGTCTTTTAATATCAAAAATCGCTCTCCAGAATTTAAGAGAAACATGTATTTTATAGTTATTATTTTAATAATCAAATAAATGTATTTCCCAAAAATGACAAAAACTAAAAAAAGAAACGCGTCGTCTATTCAACACATTTCCGTGTTCCTCGGCGGTCTGATAAAAAGGTTGACAAAGGATATTGTATGGAGAGAGGCTTCTATTGTTGTTTGTTTTTAGCGAACCACAACGCAGCGCGGTGACAAGTTGTTGACTTGGCCGGTGCAACGGGATGGGTGTTGCTCTACATGTTACTATTAAAACATGATGCTGATGCCAATAAATGATATAAAGCGTATCGTGATCATGGCTAAAAGATTAAGAAATTTCAAAATGTTTGTGGAAAATGTCTAGAAAATTTGTCAATTGTTATACATATTATGTATGTAATAAGAAATCATAGTCCTATGAGACAAAATAAGGTTAGATAAATATACCTTCATTTAACAGCTAATATCCAAGTTTTTATATTTAGGTCTGTAGTCATTTAGTGCAAAAATACTACAACAGTTTACCTCAATTGTCTGCAAATAAAATGGCAGTTCATACCAAGATAAGATCCAACTCACTTCTAGATCAGCTAAGTCATGTTTTTACAAACATGACTCATGTTTGACAGCGCTAGACAATATTAACAGTAGAAACCTGTTGATCAAAAGCTTAACACGGCACTGCACTGCAATAATTTCTGTTAGATAATTGTAAATATCTACTAACAATAAATCTGTCGCTGTGTTTGTTAAATGAGGTCCAGAGGTCGGTTTTAATTGGACTTTCACTTGATGCGCGCTATAATTCAAATTATATTCTCAGTTTAAATGAGGTAGGTACCACTATTTTATGGGTTCATAATATTTAGGACTGAAGAATAATGCTGATGGGAATGCTGATAAACTTTAATTTTTGAAGATTCCCTGAGTGTGTTTCTGTGGCAGTTAAAGCTCACATTTTCTTATAAAAGTATAAACTTCCAATACAAAAATATTGTAAACGAATAATATAATTATATACACTATCAATAGAATATTTTAGAAGTTTTTCCTTGTTTTACGATACGATGATTTCTAAACAAAAGAAAAACAAATTAATAGAATATGTAGAGCATCTTCCTAACAGGTATCACTATAGAGAACAATAGGAACTTTAGTGGGCAACGACTCGAGATTGCATTTGAAATATTCACCAACTCATTCCGCGCCTGACTGTCTGACCATAACTGCTTTAGCACCAACGTAACTCTCTCATGGAACCTTCAAAAGTCATCTTTATTGCAATAAAAATAAGGTTCATCAAAACAGCATCGATCCTTCATGGTCTTATAAACATTTTTTTTCAAATGTTTACCAATTTAAAATGTATTTATGCATAGCTTTATGTGACCTTCGAACATGGGGCTACGACCTATGGAAAATTGATTTTAGGGTTTTAAGTATTCATTTGTCAGGTTTACTTACTGATGAAAAATGTTGCGGTTATGACGGAGATATTTTTATTTTTAAATATGAAAATAATGAGACGAATGATTTTAATTGTAATTCTTGTAGTATTATTGTAGTCTTGGTGTTAAAGTAAGATGATAAATGTTGATATGGTTTTCTTATGGGGTATTTTCTTTGGAAAACAAACAAAATGCCTATATTCAGGGCACCTGCACACTCGCTTATTACCAGTATGCTTTTATCGCCTTGAAAATTTGCCTTATTATATAGAAATTAATGACGATACCTACTCATAATTTATCAATTAGTACTTTTAATGGAAATTACACATAAAAGTCAATCTGCATGAAAGTGTAGGTGGTCTATAAACGTTAGAAAGGTTACGTTTAATAGCTTGATAAAACCCCAAGTTAATTTACATCAATTTTATAGGCTACTTGCTTTTTTAACTATGCAAAGAAATTTTATAGCATATTTTAATACGATTTGTCTTTTATGAGATGATATAAAATAATGGACATTAGCCTTATAATGTGAAAATTGTTATTAAAATATTTGCCTCTTTTAACTGTTAATGATAATATGGTCCCAATGTTCTTTAAATAGATTTTCAATTGCATATAAATTCCAATGGGTTTTAAATATCGTGTACTATACTCAATCGTTATTTACTAGAAATACCTAGGTATACCCAAAAGCTCTCGTTTGCAGACACTAAAGTTTTTACCCGCATTGAATTCATGTTCGTAAAAAAAATATACCTACGCGTTTAACGCGTTGACTTGAGAACTTCCTCCGTAGTTCTTTGTCGGTTAAATATTTGAGCGTGACGGTATTAAATTTTAATCAAATAGGTATCTCTCACTATAGGTACTTACTTCAAAAAAGCATTAATATACCGTCCCTCTGTCAATAATATTAGGAATTTATACTTGGAGGTCGTTGGCAGGTTACTGTTAATAAAAGTTAGACAATATTTCATGTCAAAATGACTTTTACTACCGAAAAAATGTTACAAAAGTGAAAATCAAATATAAATATTTCCTATTCACACCGAACAATAAATATGACACAATAAATTTAATATTTACAATAGCTTACATAAAATTTACACCCAATTTGCATTGAATTTAGTAGATGTAAACGATCTGTCTTGATTTTTATTTTTAGCTAAAGTACCCAAGTAAAGATATTTTTATTCATGGATATAGTAAAAAATGGTTGAAATTATCTTGTTAGTATTTTATCATACAATAAAGAAATAAATTAGTTTATTACCAAATTAGATATAGAAGCTAATAATATGGTCGGTATCCTATCAACTTTTATTTTCAAAATTCCGTTATAACGGTATTCGATGGAATGCAAAATACTGTTGTACATTTTAATTATGATGCGATAAACTGTTAACCTATGTTTTATTATAGATGCAAGTAAAAATTTCAATTCTTAAACTTGAATTTCTAAATCACTCAGTTTTATGTTGGCATAGAATGTAAAATATTATGTGTCAATTCTTTACAATTTATCATGTAGGTACCTACTAGCTTCTTAACGCGGTTTTACTTATGTTGAAAATATAATTAAGTTTTCTATAGGTAGTTAGTAAAACAGACATTTGATTCACAGACCTCGTTCCCAGGGGAGCTGCAATTTTCCCGCTATAGAAAAGTAGCCTGTGTATTATTCCAGAATATATTCTAACGCTGTGCTAAATTCCATCAGGATCCTTCAACCGTTCTAACTAAACATACATAATAAGCATACATCTTTGCATACATTCTCACAAACTTTCGCATTTATTGTATTAGTTAGATAGTAATTTGACTAACAGTCTTATTCACCAGTTAAATTAGAATGAAAAGCAATGACTCGATATACGAATAATATTATTTGCCAACAATTTTCTAACTAAATAGGTACTTAATCATAGAAAGGTAAAACAATTTCTCCTAAACCTATCACCGTTATAACCCAAAAAAATTACCACTAATAAATTACCCGTTTATTTCCATATCGAATTCCATATAGAGTCGACCACCATTCTTCATGGCGTCTATAACCATTAGCTAAACCAATTTGTATGGTAAATACTTCCTACTTTGAAAATTATTTAATTAAAGACCCCCCCATAGGCTATTTATTATTCATTTGTTGAATGCGCTTTTGGTTACAAGCATAACTTGATCTTAGGTTAAGGTGCCTTAGTTTTACTAATTAAGCTTTGAAGGGTCACTGAATATTGGTGGTTTTTTCAAAGGTAATATTTGAAAATTTGTCATATTCGTCGCTTAAAGTGCGTCGTGTCATCGGGTGGTGAATTTAAATTGATGATAATTTGACTATTATGTAGGTACCTAACTTATAACTAGATAACAAAGTAGTTACCTACATCGTAAATTTTTTATGTGGGATTATAGTTACTTTTTTATATTTCTAATGAGTAGGAATATCATGGTATTTCATTAACGGTTCTCAAAGATTACATGTATAAGCAGAAATTTTAAATAGTTACCTGCCTACATACTTTCAACGGTTCTGGCGTTTACAATCACGATCCTTATTAACCAATTATAAATTGTCCTGCACTCGAAACTAGTCAACCCATTACAATACAAATTTCAGTTCGTTTCGATCCAAAAAACAATTTGTGTCCACCCTTTCCGAAAATAATAGCTTTCCAAAACAGCCGGAAAAGGTGCGACGCCGTCAACCGGAAACGTGTCCAGACAGGAAATAGATTTTTGAAAGTTTCCATCGTTGGAAAAATCAGATTTTCAGTGTTGTGTGTTGCTGTATAATGTGCTTTATTTAGGTGCCAGATGTACCATATAAAAATAATAAAATATTTTTACATGGACTAACCCAGAGTTAGGCAACACACTTACTATTACCTACTCTTATATAAGTTGTAAGCAACTTTTAATTACATACACCTACATGACTATACAGATATTTATACTTACTTACATTAGAAACAGGTATTAATGCATAATTGGTTGTCATTTCTGGAAATTTAACAATATGAACGGCTTCAGACTCAGGGTACCTAAGGGTGCGTGATAACCCTAAAGCCTAAAGACCCTAATGCTTTTTATATGGTAAGGTAACAAATTTAACATGGTCTTAAAAACCCTGTGCAAACTTTGGGGATTTCATTCGTCAAATTTTATAAAATTGAGGTAATAACTCTTTAAGTGGTCACAGTTTAAACCAAATATGAAAGCCAGTTACATCTTCATTGTCACATATAAGGTAATGTATGCTCTCTTCAGATAAATAAACAAATTGCTTCATTTATAACGGTTGGTGCCTAAAAAGTCTGGCATTCTTTTGTTTTCGTCCACAAGTATGTAGGTTAAGTGATATTATAAAATTTTATTGGGAACGTTATAATTTTTAATGAGTAGGCTGGCGAGAAATACTGTAAAGTGTCTTTTTAGGGCTTACAAGCAATTTATATGAGTTATTTTTTAAGTTGGTTGTACATCCAGCTATATAATATGACAGTTTCATTAACTATTGCTGGAATTTCTGCATCGGTTTTTTGTAAAAAAATTGGAATTGGTAAATGCAAATCGCTATAAAATGTTAGTTATCACAATTTTACTTTTAAAAAGTTACAGTTACAGCATGCTATAAGTACGTACCTACCTACTTCTTAAAATGGAAAACTTTTTGGTTCGACCTTACCGAGTAAATCAGTTAGGTATATCCACAATGTCAAATTTGCGTTGACAATATTAGGTAACCGTAGTAAAGTACCACTTACTATGTTAATGTTAAACTTAAGTCTCGAAACCCACATATTTTGGCTTTAGTATTTCAATTGTCTATTTAAAACAATACCTGTCCCATACTATAATTGTAAAGGTGCATACATACAGCCCAATTGTAGCTTAATGACTGGTGCTATAAGCGTTAATCGTTAAAATGTCGGTCTGTGCAAGCTTTAAGCTGAAGCGATTTATGTTTTGCAAAATAAATTCATTGAAGTATTATAGTTTATACTCCTTATGTATTCCAGATAAGTTGCTCACTTGGATGTGAAACAAACCGACTGCAGGTGAGGTAGATATTGTGGCATTAAACTATTGATACCCAGTCTATCTACCTAAGTAGTTGATAATATATTATGAAATCAATGTTCAGGCAAGGTAAATAAACTGTTCGACATGTACGATGAATTCCATGACTTAGTCTTAGAACGCATAGATCCATCCATTTAAATGTTTAAATAGTCTACTTATCAACAAAATATGAGTGTTTTTGCAAATACTGTACGGATTTTAAAAAACAAGGACAGTAAATGTCTTGCTTACGTTTATACATTGTACCATTCGTTTAATCGTTAAAATAAATCTTGGTACGATAATGCCAGACTAACGAGTGACGATACAATGCCGCGACAATCGGCGGCGGGCCCTTTCATCTTGACACTTTGTCTTTTATACTGACGTCTCGGAAGAATGGCGCGTGGATATTTTTCCAATTTAATTGCGGCAAAATTATTCGTAATTATTTAAATAAGATTACCATAGAATTTATAGGTTTTTAATTGAATGGACGCTCGCAATTTTATCGAAAAAAACATGAATGAATGATTCAATAAAAATAAACTAAAATCGGCCATTACTTAGATAAGAGTGATAAAAATATAGATAAAAATCATAAACACAATATTCTGGTCAATAAATTGGTTGTTCTAATTGTGTAAACATTGTGCCAATTTTATTAGTTTTATCAAATACTAACGCTTTTTTTACGCCTTATTTATAAGCGGTAAAATATATTAGCCTAACAGGCTTTATACTCTGGATACTTTTTTTAAAATAGGGCCTTTTGAACAACTAATGACGTGCAGTAGCATTTATTTTAAAATAGGGACACGCACTTTGATAATTCAATTAATTCATTTCAATTAGCTCATTCAAGTCAATAAAAATAACGTTTACCTAACATTTTTTAATCAAAATTGAAAACCTAAACAATCATCCAATTATAAGTAAAAAAATAACAATCACTGACCAATCTACACGAGCGTGACTACACTCTTTATTGGTTTATCGAATGCCGGTGTAATCTGCGAATTTTGCCAAGCGGCGGCTCTTTTGTTCTTGCATTTTTTTTTAAAGTCAGTTTTAAAAATTATTCTCGTTCAGGAATCGATTGCGCTGGCCGAGCCTCGATCAGAATTCACACGGTATATATCAAAGGGCCCGAGTTGAATGATTGAAGGGATATTTTAAGTGCGCATTTTATTTGTTGTGATTACTTGAGATAGATAAGCGGATGTGTTAACTTACATCTTCGCAAAGTACTGACCTATAGGTATTGCTTATTGATGCTGTGTTTGTTTTCAGGTGAAACATATCAGTGAGGTGATCATAATTGTCTCTCGGGATGAGTTAGAAAAAGGTAAGAGATTTCATTAAACTGCAATATTATCGTATTAATCACCTGGGTTGACAGCCCGGTTGGCTTTGTGGTTAGTGACCCTGACTCTCAAGCCGCGGGTCGTGGGTTCGAATCCCACCCAGGACAAACATTTGTATGCATGAATATGTCTGTTTGTTCTGTGTCTGGATGTAAATATCTATATAAGTATGTATTTAAAAATAGTATATGTAGTATATCAGCTATCTGGTTACCATATCACAAGCTCTGCTTAGTTTGGAATCAGATCGGCCGTGTGTGAAAAATGTCCCAGGATATTTATATTTATATTTATTATATTTAATAATATAATGCTTTAGGCTTGTGCTTGGATCCCGCTATGGTAAATTAGGAAGTACACAAAGCCTAGACTGGATCTGGCTCTACAAGTAGATCTGGCAGAAGACACCGAAAAGTGCTTGATGGTAAATAAGCTAGATGGTAAAAGTTATTGTCAAAGCTAGTCATTTATGTCATTATGCCACAGTGTGTCTATGTAAAGTTATTTAAAAGAGAGTTATAAAACATTACTATTATAATATTTACTTACCTTAACAATAACATCACTACTGAACCATAAAACTACAAAGTTATTGAATAACTAAATATAATTACCGAACATTACCCCATACGGTTACCGTTTATGAGCGGTTTTAAACAAAATCACTTAGATTGAAGAAGTTATTTGATTGCCATCCATTCTGATTGCTCGTTAGTTAAAATTTCTTTATTATATTTTATTTTTCTTACTATATAAATCTATTAGCACGAACTCTTATAGAAAGACAGTAAGAGGTCTTCAAACTGGTATTTAAACATAATTTATTTATATTTTAATAAGATATTTACGACTATTGGTGATTTCATGTCAGAAGTCGATACATAATCTATACTAATATTATAAAGAGGAAAGATTTGTTTGTTTGTTTGTTTGTTTGTTTGTTTGTTTGTTTGTTTGTTTGTAATGAATAGGCTCCGAAACTACTGGACCGATTTCAAAAATTCTTTCACCTTTGGAAAGCTACATTATCCCCGAGTAACATAGGCTATATTTTATCCCTGTATTCCCACGGGAACGGGAACTACGCGGGTAAAACCGCGGGGAGGCAGCTAGTTGTTTATAAATGTGCTGTTATATCTTTATTAAGTATGTCTCGTCAGCTATATGAGTTGCTAAACTAAACTACAATATTTACCTACAATTTTACTTCTAAGTTGATCAACTAAGTTCCATTGGGCATCATAAAACTGGTTCGGAAATTAAAAGGAACCCTGCAACCATTGTAGAGTAAAAGAATATCTAGCAAACATTGATCCGTAATCACAAACTTTCGCATTTACTTAAGTAGGACTCATATTAGTCATTAACTTACATACATCTATTTATAGGACCACATTCCAAGCCAAAACCAGACTGTAGGTAGGTACCTTCACTGTGACCAGTAGGAAGCTTTCCAATACATTTTTTGTCGGATTCAAAGGTAGGTACTAACCGAATAGTGAAAATCAAAGGAAAAGTATAAAAAAGCCCACCGACTCCTATCCGTTGCCGATCTTTAGCCATTTGCTAATTACTACACCACACACACCTTTGTGGGATCGATCTCCTAATACTCCAAGCTCCAACATGCGTCTGTCTCGGTTTGAGAACAGGATATATATATATATATATCATGGAAAAGTGCATAAACAAATTGGCCATGCAAGTAAATAAAATAAAAAAATACAGTTATTGTATTGATTTTATTTAATGCTTCCCATCCCGTTCTTCATTGATTATTTCTTTAAAATAATAATTTTTTCTCTCACAAACCTTCATAAGCATAAATTTTAGTAAATACATATGAATAATACTTTGGAATCGAATCCATTACCTGTACCTTAACTTTTAGGATATTTGGTTACGACAACAACAGCCCGGCGAATATCGTATTGTTGTACCTACAGAATAATACTCACCACGTTGAAAGTACTTACTAGGTACTGAAATTAATAGAAATGAAACTTGCATCAGAGTTCAATGACACGTTAGCTAGACCAAATGTCGCCGTACGACCTTCGTGAGAAAAACTAAAATATGCCGAATGTATACGGGTGGCGATTAGCATAATCGTGTTTTAAGTCCATAAATTTTACACCGTACCAAACCGGACGAGGAGCCGCGCCGGCCGCAACGATGGACGCCTAATGGAAAATATCAATGGGTATGTTAATGAAATTCTGTGACTCTTTTTGTCACAAACTATGCTTTCGATTTAATGTTACATGTTGGAGTCACAGAAGTCTTTAGCCTCTAGGTGATCATTGATTTATGTATAAGTAGTGGCTCCCCGCGGTTTCACCCGCGTACCCGGGAGACTTCAATATTCCCGAGATAGAAGTAGCCTATGTATTAATCCAGATTATAAACTATTATTGCTCCAAATTTCATCCAAATCCGTTTTGTAGTTATTGCGTGTAAGAGTAACAAACATCCATTCACCCATACATTCATATTCACAAACTTTCGCATTTATAATATAAGTAGGATATAGGTATATTATCAGTAGGTGTAATCATTATGAAAAGTAATAAATACCTACTCGATTATTTACAAATATCTACATATGTATTTAAGGAAAAAACTGCTTGTACCTACCATTAGTGAACTTAGCAGTTTTGCATTAATAAGCTCTCTATATATGAATTCTATTAGCTTTCATAACTACAGTAAGATGTACCAAGAATGTATTTTATTTTAACTAAGATTTAATTTATATTTAAATCCCTTTTTATTGAGCAAAAGTTGCATCACCAATATTACTAATAATAAATGGACTTAGACTACAAATGAATTATTATTTTTATTAAAATCAAATGCCAGATATTTTACAGTGTGTCAGACACTGACCACTGACTCAATATTATTTGTTAACCGTTCCATGATATCAGGTTATCGTGCTAAGTGATGTAACTGCCGCAACGACATCCCCCCGAAATCGCAACTTCATAAATAATTCAGTTATAAGGACGTTTAACAACTTTCTAGTCAATATTGCGTATTTTTATAGTCACATTTGTAGACATAGATTATGATCAACACAAATATTGATAGTTGATAGTTGACTAATCTACATTGGGCAGGCCTGTAGCGAACAAGTTTAAGTTTTTTCGTAAATTCGGTTTATGAAATACTAGCTTATGGCCCGCGTTCCTGGGGATCGTCAATTTACCCGGGATAAAAAATACCCTATGTATTAATCCAGGGTGTCAGCTAACTTCATACCAAATTTCAAGCAGACCCCTTCAGCCGCTTTAACGTAAAAGAGTAACAAACACACTCACAAACTTTCGCATTTATAAGTTTATTTAAGTTTATTAATATTAGTACGATTTTCCGTAAGTAGTAAACCAACTCATGAATTATATTCACTAACTTATTAAACCTAGGCCCTAAAAAGGAGCTTATAAAACTACTTTCTATATTTTATAACAAGCTAATATAAATCTTGTGACTATTGGCAGCATCGATATTGGCAGTATGTTAATAACTCTTGTTTATATGTAAATAGTCTACACCATATAAATGATACGGTAAATCATAAAGTATCATGTATCATTCAGGTCATCATGGTAATTTAAAAATAGAAATTTATTATTCTTATTTGGCCCCGTTACTGCCTATTATTTCAAAATTCTAAAAAGTTGTTGCTCAGTTAAATTAGATTTTTTTTTATGACTACGAAAAGCCTATTATTATTTATTATCTTAAATGATATTTTAAATATAAATAAGTAAATAAATGGAAACATTTTGACTAACGGTCAATATGATTTCGAAGTAACAAAAGTTTAGACAATGGTAATCAGAGGGCTTACTCCCGACGCTTTCGAGAAACGAGTTCAAATCGAATAAATGTCATTTCATACATTTTTGATAGCAATTCTAGCGCACGATCGTGCGGTGACACTTTTTGGAACTAACTTTGATCAAGAATTTCGTTACAATCGAAACCGAATCGAAAAATCCATACTCCTGGCACTATGTGACATTAGTAAATAAAATGGCGGGAACGACTTTAAACGTCAAAATACACGATCAGTAAAAAGGTACTTTTTCAGGATCGAGTTATCTCATCTAGGATAAATTTATCTAATCTAAAAAATTACATCTAATGTACAAGATTTCGTTTTAGAAAAAAATTAAAAATTGAATATTTATTTTTTTCTGTAGAAATTAACCACACACAACTTATTTTATAATTTTGAAACGTCAAACACCGTTACCGATCGAATAAATGTCAATCTTAGCCATGGCCATCTTGATTTTTTATTCGTATTGGTTCTGGATTAACCAATAGGAGTTCAAGATGAAATTTTTTGGTTCAGGATTAGCCAATAGGAGTTCAAATTGAAATCAAAACAAAATCAAATTCGAATCGTTTTCGGGAGTAAGCCCTCTGATACCTTATTAATACAAACTTTTAAAGATAGACAAAATAAAAACAGACATGTTAATCCATCTATCTAGTCATGCATGGTTGAGATTAAACCTACAAGTGGCTTAAAATGCAGGTTAACTAACAACAAAAATCAGCCTGTTTATGTCTGATTTTAAATTATTGTATTTAGAAGGCGATTACAATTTCGTTTGTTTATATCAATACACTTTACACGTGTGTATATCAGAGAAGCCCCATCCCTGGACGTCGATAAAACACCGATCAGTGTATATTGTGATCCTTGAATTATGCCGCGGTAGCTTTGACGCATCACAGAGTAGCCTACAGAGGTTTACCTAAAGAAAATTATATAACCTTAAAATGCAATGCACCTAAAAGCAACTGTCAAAGGAGAAGAAAAGAATGTATGGTATGAGAGAATGTGGAGTGAATGTGACATCACTAATATATAAATGCGAAAGTTTATGAGAATGTATGTTTGTCTCTCTTCCTTGCTAGAACAGCTTAAGGGATCGCGATGAAATTTGGCACAGAGTTAGAATATTTTCTGAAATAACACATCTTATGTACGGGTGAAGCCGCGGGAAAGAGTGACGATAATGATGAAATTATGTAACCCTAAAGTTTTAATCGTAAACATTCTCCTACTTAAGTCAGATGTTATCAATGGTGATTTCTTTATAAACAGCTTATAAATTGTCACTATAAAAATTATTTAATCAAATGGAAAATTATAAACGCCGAATAAAATTTGGTTATATATTGAGCCGTTTTAAACCGTAAATGCCGTGGAAAAGTTTTTGAATTACCTACTAACTAATAAACAGTGAATTCATCAAATACAAACTAGTTCAAATATATTAACATTATTGAGTTAATTTTATTGCCAAAATAAAAAATATCGAAAGTATCTACTTTTATTCAGTGCTCTGTAACCAAACACTACTCCTATATTGGCTGTGGGTTTTCTTTGTGAATTATTGCGGATTCCGCAGACAGGCCGAACTCTCCCGCGTCAATACCTTAATGGCGGGCTGTTTTTCACCTGCGGAACCCTAAAAAAGGAGAAACTAGTGACACGACCTGACATGAAATAGAAGATTGAAAAAGGGTAGGTACATATCGTGTTAAAAATGAACATTTCAGTTAGGCTAACTACAAGTCACCATGTCTGTTTGAGAGAGCACTTAGGTACCTTTGAAGTGCTAAACAACATTTGACCAACCCAATTTTCGAAATGAATACCTGCCTGTAATTTGTAATATTAAATAAAACACTGTAAATAAAATATTAAACCAAAAGAATAAAATTACGATAATATTATTTCAAAAATTTTACATTCCCATTTATAATTTAGTAATAATAGCAAAATAATCTGACCAATTAGAAATGCACATTATGTGTATTTACTATACGCAAACGCGTGTAGTAAATACACATAAGGTAGATAGATATAAAACAAGTTTCAAAGCTAATTAATATTTCACAGGCCATCAAGATGAACGACACCAAAAACCAATATCAATTTACAAAATAGACTAGAAAGGGGTGATACCAAACATATCTCAGGAGCTCCTTGAAAATTTCATTCGTATTTATATACTGGTATCCATTTTTGTATGACCCCTCAACAGCCATTGCTTACTCATCGAAACTAAAATAAATGTATGGATGAAGGAAGAAATGAGGGTCTCGTTGTACTGGTCAACCGTACATCAGTTTGTTACGAAAGGGTGCTGGATTTACAACCCGTTTGGTGCAGATTTATGTGGCGACCGCAGGGTTAACTTAACCCTAACATGCAGAAAAGATCTCGTTTCTTTATTTTTATAAATGGCTGACAAAAATATAACAGTACTTTAAATTTAGGTAATACAATTTTATCTCAAAATCACAGAATATTTTTTATAATTGATTTAATACATTGAAAGGTTTTAACGCGTGTGAAAATAAAATCCGTATTAAAATGACGCAAACATTTCCAATTACGATAATAATTTTAATCTCAAACTGGCAGTCACCATTAATACACTTTATGCCTCATTAACATGTCCAATACCGATACTCAAAGACCGTGAGCCAGTGAAAAAAGGAAACATTTTCCTAACTACACTGGCGTGCACTAAAACATCGATATCTCGACTCATTACGTCCATACCGTGCATGGACCGGGAGCATGTTCACCGTATCGATGTCAGTTAATTTTCCACCAAGTGTAATTACTGTGTTTCGCTTTGTTTTTGCTACTAACTTTATTTGCATAGTGGAGTAAGGGGAGCGTTCCACGTTTGATCGGACAGGGAAATACTTTGACTCGATATTAATTTAAAACTTTATTTAATTAATTTTATTTAGTAAGTAATATTCCTAATGTCCCTAAGCTATATTTAAAAAAACTTCGTGATATCATGGCTCAAAAATGTTTTGTGTCTTCATTTTCACGTGAATCGATACTAACATATTAAGTGAAAAGATAGAAATGATTATTTCCGAATAAATAAACAAAGATTTTCAATTAACATCTTGTAAACAAGTAGCTGATCATGGTATGAGCTTATATATTGCTTCATGCTAATTTTACATGCAATGCAAGAAAATCGTACAAAGTGCTTAGCAATTGATTAAATTCGATGAAAAGCCTATAAAATGGCGAGACGCTGCTTATTAAAATACGTTTTAAATAATTTAAGCGATTGTACGGTTGTGTTTATATGCTTTATATGTTAATTGAATGAATGCTAAATATTTTAGAAAAATGGAGCTCAGAATTATTAACTAATAAACATATATTTTTTGGACTTATTACAGTGTTTTCGATTTGTGAAATTTATGATAAAGTATATATAAATTTCATAGTCGTCGCACCTTGCCAAAAAACCACGGTTTTAAAAATATTATAGCCAGATTCGCCATCTGCCTGTCTTTTTCAAAATAGGTCCACTTTTATTAAAAAGTCTATTAGCTATTTTTTATTACTTATATAAAATCTGATCTAGTGGTCTATACTGAATTTACATAATTAATTAACAGCAGGTTTAATTTAATTTGTTATTTAATTCTGTTGACGGTTACGTATCATCATTTCTAAATGTCGTTTGCTCCTTTAAAAAAATATATATAGCAATACAGCTCTATACACGTCCCTGTGATGATCTAAAACTCCAGAATAAGCTAATAGAGACATTGTTCAGGCGCTCGTTAGCCGGATCAAGATGCGCCCGCGCCGCGGGGGTCTGGTGCGCTCTAACCGGGCGCCGTTTCTATATTGTGTTTATTCTAATACCTATGGTTGGGAGATATTTAGTTTTGAATTGGTGACCATTTGACGAGATTCCAAATCACATGGTCTTACTTACTATAGAGTTTTGGTATAATAGTTTTCATTTGGCCCGAAAACGCCCGGTTGTCTTATATTAAATCTAAGTTTATTTTGAAAAGAGTAGGTAATTGCTGAGTTTATTGCCGGCTCTTCTCAGTAAAACCAACCTCCCGAACCGAGCGTTAGAGTCTGACTATTCATTAGTGCTTGTGAAGGCCTCTTTGAATAAAAAATATTTTTTTATCATTTTCATTTTTGTAGATAGTTTGTATTTAAAATTATTTATTTTTGATGCAGTGAATACTTACTTAGTTAAACCATTTCGTCATCTATGTCTTTAAAAACGTAGACATCTCATCCTTATCGCGTCACTTCTACATTGTTGTATTATTACAATATACCAAAATAGGATATTCAACTGGATTTCCATTCACAATCACAAAAAGTTCCACAACCTCACGTTACCCAGTTCAGCCGTTCACCACTTACTTTCAGATCTATTTCAGGACATATTTGAAGCGGCCCTCACTCCTGTCATACAAAATAAAATGACAATAACCATATTTCGCTTCATTTAAACAACTGTTACATTTTTGACGGGTGAATGGCATGACTTATTTTATTGTGGTCACTATTTTAGACGCGCCTCGCGACGGGTTAATATTTTGTTTAACATTTTTTAATTGAGTTATGAACTATTAAAACGAAATATTGGTTGGGATTGATTTACTTTTCGAAGGTAGGTAACGCTTTTTATTAATATCTCATAAATTCTATAGACTAGATCTTATAATAACATACCTATTAAATATTAAATCAAGTATCAAAACAAAAAATAAATAGGTAATTCTAATTCTTACCACTGATAACATACATTGTTACACTAAAACACTAAAATATTATAAAGGCATAATAAATAATACTAAACAAATTCTAGGAATATATGGTTAGTTGCAATAAAAGTAGATACTTATATCAAGCTGTAGATACCTACTAATATTCTACGAAGAAAATTCTTATAAATTTCTCCTTCGTTGCAAATAAGTTAAAATGTCATAAGTTATGACTTTTCACTGAACTTGTTCATATAGCATATGAAATGTAAAGTCCTGCCTTATCTAAATCCAGCAAACGTTTAAGGCGCCTTAAGAACTAGGTCGACCGGCAAATATCAAAGTATTGGAAGATCTTACAATATATGAGGATTCCAACTTGCAGTTTCTTGAGAAAATATAGTCTTTGATGTTAAGGTTGTACATCTTCTGAATAGATGATAATGTTGTATAGAAAAGATAACCCTAGTACCTAATAGGTATATACTTTATACCATTTCATTTACTTTTTCGCATAATACGATATTTATAGGTATTAAATAAGAACTGAAAGATTCACATATACACAATAAAGTAGGTACCATTAACATACCAACTCTAATAATAATTACGTAATAAAAAAAAATCAAAACCAAATCTTATTTTGTCACTCGAAAATCTCGAACGTGTGCGGTCCAAGTCATGCCTAACCATAAAGTGAAATAAAGCTTGTTTCACATCGATAAATTACTCAATTAAACGATATAATTACGGCAAAAAACGGCACATAAAATCTACCATACGATTGATATACAACTTTGGTCGTTAAAACAGAATATGCGACTTCTTAATTGAGCCACAATGACACGTCGAGGGTTAAAAACACTCGGATATACTAAAATAGAAAGAATAACAAACAGATGTTGGGGTTATAAAAAGTAAGTTTCGTGTAACGGGTTGGTAAAGGTGTGTTCATACGGCAATGACGTCTTACGTAATGTAGAAATGAATTTGACTTTTACCTATTTGAATTAGCGCACTATGTACCTGAAGTA
Organism: Thyatira batis; assembly: GCA_905147785.2. Taxonomy (NCBI): domain Eukaryota; kingdom Metazoa; phylum Arthropoda; class Insecta; order Lepidoptera; family Drepanidae; genus Thyatira; species Thyatira batis. The sequence continues at coordinate 5,094,492 of LR990504.1, read as the reverse complement.
TTTTAATATTAGTACTTGTTCTTGTACAATGTACGTACCTACCTACATTTAGAACTGAAATATTATATCTATGGTGCCTATCCTGACAAATATTATAAATGCGAAAGTAATTTTATTTGTTTATCCTTGCCCAAGTTGATCATCGTAACGCTATGATTTTATATACCTACAGATAATGTCATAATAATGCTACATAACTTCGATTATATGACTTGTGTGAAAGGGCATTAGTTCTGTATACACCTACCGTTTTAGTTTAATTGTCATCCACTGTTTATTGTTTTAAATAAATTCTCAGGTTACGTCTAAATTAAAATACAAAAAAACACGTCCTCTTATATCACAACTGAGAAGGAAATGGTTAAATTTAACCCTAAACTACCACCAATTTGTTAATTGTTGGGGACTTTTGTCATCTTTTTTTACCCCGAAGGGATATATTTATGAATTTAAATGGCCCCTGAAGACTGAGGGTTAATGCTAATTTGAATTTTATGAACTCTATTTTTACAATTTCTATTCCCTTGAGGTAGAATAAAGAGTTGAAGATTTTTTTACTGTTAAATTTATTTGCTGTTTTGCTTTAATGTCTTTATTTATATCATTATCATAGAATTTTAATATAAATTGATGTCGAGGTATTAAATGAAATTTTATTGACATACCGAATGACTGAGTTATGTCTATTAAATACATAGAATAAATCTTTTGGGAAATCTGGTGTACAGTGGGTAGATACTATAGAAATCCACTTTTCTTACTGACTGAGAAACATTCCTTCTTCACCTTTATTACGCGTGCGGAGCCAGGGCGTGTTACTAGTCCTAACGCGAGTTCAACCAACTGTTAGTGAGAATTATCCAAAATTATCACAATCCAATCAACAAGTTCAATACAAGTTAATAAGTTTTGTTCACGTTTAATCTTGTGCTCGTTCCGCGCTATGTCTTCGTCGGATTACATTGGCAATCCAATCAAAGTTGGTGGACTGTTCAACAGTTTTCATGAGCCACTGGATTAGGGGACGTTGTTATCTGGACGGATTATAGTTTATGTACCTACCTACTTAATAAATTGTTATGATAATCATTGCAATTTATATTTTGCGTTCTTCTTAAATTTTCTTGTGCTTTACTTCTGCAGTTGAAGATTGAATGCTACAATATAAATGGTCTTAGTTACAAAACTAAGCCACTTACCATTTAATTTATAATCATTAAACTCATTTTATATTCTGTATGTTTCGTTAAATAGTGCATAAAGTAAAATTAACATGAAAAATTGAAGAAACAGCTGCTCCTCTTATTAAATTTATAGTATACTCAAATATGTTAATAACTGTTTCCTGCCCTATGAATTGTCGCCCTAACTTTATAATAATTAGCCATACTTTAAGGCTCAAATAACATTATTAAATAATCTTACAATGCTATAAAATTTTAGTATTGTAATAAAACAAGATCAAAAAGACTTTCGAAGAAATTATATGATAATGACAGAAAAAATATATGTTCTTTACTATGGGCGGAAACAAAATGTAAAATACACAATAAATTGCTCTGAGAAACGCCTTTTCTTGATATTTTCTGATGAAAAAAAAACCTATAAAATTTTTCAAGTTATTGCATGAGCCGCGTAGTTTTGTGACGTAATAAACAAGAAATATTTATTTGTTAAAATTATTTTATTATCGAGTACAATAAAATCTTTGTCCGTGGGCACTTGGAATGAACCATCTTGATACTTTGATAATTACTATACCTACCAGCGTTGCCAGATTTATGTTTTGCCAAGTCGGGATTTTGGAAGTTTTTGAGTGACAAAAGCGGGATTCTATTGTCGAAAGCGGGACATAGTAAAATGTTGTCGTTTTTTTTTTTTTTTTTAGTCGTGTCTCTCAATTTGGTGCCCTTATAGACGTCACAAAAATATTGACGTCGTTTTTTTTTTTTTTTTAGTCGTGTCTCTCAATTTGGTGCCCTTATAAACGTCACAAAAATTCATTGCACGCTTTCTCAGTACGCTGCACACACGGTCGAGTTTTTCCCGAAAAGCGGGACAGAGGCTGTCCCGCGCGGGACATTACAATTTGGTATAAAAATCGGGACGGTCCCGCCAAAAGCGGGACGTCTGGCAACGCTGATACCTACATACTTACTATAAGATTTTAATTATTTTGTTGTGGCATACATCAAAGAAAATTTAATATTTTGATTCAATTGGAAAGCTTTGTCAAACGTTGTGGAACAAATTAAAGTTAGAAACTGTTATTTATATTTTATGACAAGCTTTTAATTTTGTTTTGAGCCATAATCACTGTAGATTTAAAAAAAATACGTACTATTTATTTTGTAAGTGTTTGAGATTGATATTCTGCAAGTATCAAGACGCATAGTGCGCACTAATTCAGAATTATGATTTATAACCGTGGTCTGCTCCCATACGACACGGCATAAAATTATATCCAGACTAAACTATTTATAATATTATAATAATTTTCTGCTCCAATTATTCCGCAGCCGACACGTTTTATTGGTATATATACGATTGTTGTTTTTAACCCCACTGTGATAAATAATATTTTAATAATTTCCACTCTCCGTGACAATATTATAAACAAAATTCCCAGCGTTATGATGTGCAATAAATAATATAATTTTGTCAGATGCACGAGACAGGAACACGAGTGTTTACATAATATGTGCGGCTTGTGACTTTATTCTGGACATGATTTAAGATTTTTGACGGTTTTTTTGTCTTATAATTTTGGATCAAGTTGACTTTCATTTGGCGTTGTGTTCTCCTTAATACGAGACATATTGATATGATATATTGGCATATTTTATGATAATCATTATGTCCTTACATATTTGAGGTAACATTAAAATTACTTTTTTGTTCCTACTACCACAATATGGGAAGGTTCTGGGGACTATTGAATAAGGATTTAATTTAAAACATGGCGGACATGTAATTATATTGTGCATGCAAATAGATGTGTATAATTATGTATTTTTGATGCTTTGAAATACTAATTATTAGAAGTATCTAATTATTAACATATTAATCCAATTTAACTTAAATCAAGAATAGAATGTCGTATCATAGGTAGTAGGTAGCTACTGCTAAAATGACTATTCCGTTTATAGTTCTTTGTTACTAATGCATATATCTATAGCTTAGCAGTAAGGAACCCGTAGGAATCATAATAACTGAGGCGTACAGATGTTAATCAAACTTGTAGCCAAGTGTTGGGCTTACTTGTATTGTGTCGTTCCGAGTGATTGCTGTAAAGCTTGGTGCACACTGGAAATGACATTATATTTAGGTACCTAAGTACATGTTTTTATTGTCAATCTTCAGTTAAATCTATCCAAAATGTACCTACATTAAAACAAGCCACTTTCACCAAGGATCGGAGAAACAGTGAAGTACCTATTTAGAAATATAAATTTAAATGTACTTACTTAATATTATATCTGTGTCTACCTACTATTAAAATTGGCTCATAACTTTTAAACTTAATAAAATTATTAGTATAGACTTAGGCAAAGAGTTAGTAGCAAAATTTTCATGTCCATCTAGGAACAAAAATATTAGAGAAATAAACATTTTATTTTATAGTATTTTTAAACCAATGTATTTCAGCCCTAATAGGCACACAGAATTAGCGTTCTTTTCTGCAATAATAATACCAACATAATCCAGGAATTATTACGCCCCTTGTCACCCTTGCAGGTTGATATTAAACTACCCTCTCACAATATTTATTTTTCTGTAGTAGGTAGGTAGGTACTTATACGAAATACGCGATACCTATGGTTTCGAAAAGATTTTGAGGTGTAAGTTTTTTATGATAGGAACTATAGATATTTGTCATTCAAACCAATATCTTAATAGATTTTAGATGATGGATGATGGTTAGATGATGTTTTAGCTTTTCTATACAAAAAACTAAGAACCAATGTAAAGGCTTTTTCTTAATTACTTTTTATTTATTACAATATACAGATGCTTTGATCGGTAGGTACCTACCGAAAGAATGATTAATCAGGCAATGTAGGTTTATCTCAACTTGAATTCTAAATTGCAAACATAACTCACCTAAATCACAATAATATAGCCTAACGAGAAGAAAACCCATATTTAGATCTCAGCAACAAAATAAAATTCCATATTACAATTTCCATTATATCACACTACTGGATCCAAAGAAAAAGGGGAGAGAACCCGTCATAATCCCTAATATTCGCCGGCTCTCGATCATAACACAGACTCGAACCACAAAGGTGACGTAATAACGACCGCTAATCTCCTATTGTGGCGCCATCTCTTGACAGATTGCCGCGGAGTTGAATGGAGATTACGTCGCGCGCCACCAGGGGCGCTTTGTTCGACCGGTTATTATGGGAAAGCCCATTGTACACGCCGGAATGCCGGGGATAATTTGTTTTCCTACGGTTTTAGTATCTATTTGAGTTTAATGAAGTCTGCTTGGTGGATTTTCCATTTGTGTGCATAGAGTATATACATCCCTGTTTATGTATTTTTGTATTAATTTTGTATATTAAAAATGTCAGTTATTTTATTCAAGACTATGTCATTTATATGACAATTTTTTAATAGAAAATACTTTGCAGATAAGTATGTGAGTATGTTACGTTGTGTTAAGTACTTTTAAGGTGCCCACTAGACTATGACGATTAACAGAAGCATTTCTCCCATCGATTTCGTATTAAGTTCCATTCAATCACTTATAATCCCACGTCACCATAGACACAACTATGAACAGCTATGTTGTTTGTGGTGTTTTACCCCATAGAATTAAATGTTTAACCCTAAAATTATTTAGTTGTGTCGTGCGTCGGCGTGATGATGGATCGCGCCAATAATTGCGTCAAACTTGACACACCCCGAGTAATTTGTCGGAAATAGGGGGCGCTGGGGGCTCGAGGGCGTAGGGGGCGCGGGGGCGTGAGGGGCGCGGATTATTGATGGCTTTGCCAAATGGCAGGTTACGTGCGTATTGTTTTTTATTTATCGGTAATGCGTGCTTTTTGAAATAACCTATTTACAGAATATAAATTAATAACTTAGTAAAAAAAACATTTTGTACCTATGCGTTTGTACCTACACTATTAGTATTACATATAAGGTAAGTAGGTATGTGTCTATAGGTCAACGTCCTACGTCTCCAGATTAAAAATATTTACATTATTTTCATTTGAAGGAATTAAAGTTAAATGCTTAGTTAGTTGTTATATTTTAAACAGGTGCTTACCATCACCCTTCATCATCATCATCCATCAGGTTTTATCCACCAGACACATCATCTCTTTAGTTGTGGAACAAGAAACACAGAGGTTGCCAGCATAAACAATGCTTACAGCTTCTATAAATGTTTCTGGTCAATTAAAAACGAATTTATTATAATAACTACGAGACAATAATGTAAAGAATGTGTTAGATTTACGACGATGTTAAAAACGCAGCAGACGTCATATTATACGTGAAATATGCTAAACACATAGAAATGTTTGAATTGAATGCAACATAGGTATTAAGGGGAAGCTTGTTTTTTCCCAAATACTACAATAAATATTGTAAACGATAAATTTACTCTCTTTTGTGTATTTTCTGTGTAGCTAAAGATACATATTATCAAATCGAAATAATAGCTATTTTTAGATCCTATAAATATACCTAGATGATAATTGAAAACAAGTTTGAACTCAGTTTTTTGTTTGACACTAACTAGGACCATAACTAAAGACCACACAGCTGGTTTTGAGGTCATCACAGTCAACCTGTCGTCTTTATGTTTCACGCTTTAATAATGTTTAGGTACCTACTTCACTAGTCGCGAACGTCCATCATTGCCAATTAAGTGTGAATAGGATTATTAACTCCAAATAGACGTTAGTTCTAATATAAAATTAAGGAAATAATGTCATTTTGAGAGATTTATTTTCCAATAAAAATTTCGATTTTTAATAAATAGTATCGTATCCCCTTAACGCAAATCAAGATGTCACATTATAAAGAGTTATACGTTGAAAGACTCGATGTTAAAAAATAGAACATTATTCGATGACGTCAACAATGTTTAGTGATATATTATGTAGAGAAACATATTAATTGGTTGTAAAAAACGATTAATTACGTGTTATTGTGTGGATTTGGCTACGTTTACCGTCACACGTGGATTAAAATTAATATAGCTTTATCTATTTTAGGGTCCCGTACCAGAATAGTAAAAAATGTCATGATGAAACATTGGTATCTCTGACTATCAATTTTGTGTGCACAAATTGTGTGTTGATGAACAATGGTATATGCAAAATAAACTGTGCACACAGATATTTTTTTACGATTAGGTACGACGACCAAAAAAAATCGAAAAAAAAATCAAAAGCACCGAATAAGTATTAAAATATTTAAACACCTTTCGGGCAGACAACAATGAATAGGTACGTTTATATCAAAATAATGAAGTACATAAAATATGCATAATAATATTATGAATCCACAATACCTATCAAAATTGGTCACAAAGAAATGACCAAAATTAGAAATTCCCAACATGAAAATATTATTGTCTGCCGTTGTACCAATAAATCACAATAACGTTAACAACGTAATTTAATATTAACAGTGTTTCAAAATAAGGTGCAATATCGTTTGACAAGTACCTATTTGTCACCAACTAGTGATGTGCTTATGCAAACACATCTGACAGCGCGTATTTCGAGATATGTCAAAGTGTACTTTAGGTGACATCCGCCTTGACACGATAATCTCTATGATTAACGCGCTAAAACATACTTGGCATATCTCGAAAGAATCGAATAAGTCATTGTCCAAATAAGAAAAATATTTTTTGTTTGTTACTCTCCTTTATTATATTTCGTGGAATGACAAAACGGATTTGATTTATTTTATGTTTGGTGACACTATCGAAAAGAGAAATCACTAATATTATTTACTTACTTCAACGTATGCTTTAATGTTTGACTTAATTGTAATTAACTTAAACAGATAATAATAATGTAGCTAGGCGTGGGACCATTCCGTCTTGCATGGGATTTTAATGAAAAAGCTATGTTGCTATATAATATAATATACTTATTCTATGTGGCTAAGGTGCAGCATAGTCATTTGCCAGATAGTCAGTCAGTTAAAATTTTTTGTTTTACGTATGGGTTATACAAGTGTACCTATTTTTAATTTGCTGGAAATTCGTATGAAAACTAAAAGATACAAAAGCAGTAAATTATAAAATTAAACAGTCACTTAAATTCAGAAGACGTACAAATTACGATGGAGTAATATTTCCATATTTCACGTTTAGTTTAAATTTGCCCGTAAATAAAAAATAATGTGAATTTATGCTAATAAACTGAACAATGCGCCAAGAAAAATAATGAAGAGAGAATAAAATAAAAAAGTGTGAGAGGCAATTTGTCACTCATTCTAGACAATGCTGAAAATTCCATTGTCTTAGTTAAGCTTGTCTTCGATAATCAGCTGTCAACACATTCAACTCTATTGTCGACGGTACAACAATACAATTCACTCGTAAACGACTCACATCCAAAATAATCAATGCAAAAATGAATCTAAATTTTTAAACAACAAAGTCCACAATATAAAATTGTGTCACTGAGAGTTATTCTAAAACAAAACACGCGTGACCATTAAAAAGTCGGTCAGAAATAGCGCAAGAGATATTTTTTTTTTCGTTAAAAGTGAAGATTGAATTGTTTTCTATCTCTGAAACAATGGCTCGGATATTTCTGGATTTGTTAACAAAAGTGACAGGTGCTGATTTGTTAGTGATTCCATGAATACCGGAATAGTGTGGCACGTCAAAACATCGGGGTTAAATAGAAGAAATGACTTTTGTTACAGTATTAATGGGAGTCGCTAATTTTCTTACAAATACCTACCGTGTCTTTTGTGCGAACTGTTTCTATCAATTTACGTTGATTTAATTTAGTATTGTTGTAACTTTTTGTTACTGGGATGTGCAAGTTTATGTCTTTAAATATGCATTAATGAATCAATGACAGGTCAGGTGTGAGGTCGAACCGTCGAATACCATTGTGAAGGCGTTGGGTCCATGCTTGACCTTTCGGTAAAGGAATACATCGTGAGAGTATTACCACCCTAGTTGTACCACCTTGTAAAGCTACCTACGAACTTGACTGTGGTCAAATACAAGTCCATATTAATAAAAAATTAAACGTTAAATAAAGTAATCCAAAACATATATTTTTTTATTATTACCTAATGTAATAGTTAATTGTATTAGCTAATTCATTAGTCATCTCTGTACAATATTTGTCTAGACTACCTAAAATGTAATTTTACTTTTCGGTTCGATAACTTTTGAGATTAACGTAGTCAGTCGGTAAAATGTAAGATTGGCTGATAACCAACAGTACTTGGGTACTTATTCTGTGCATATATTATTCTTATGATCAGCTTATTTATAGCAAAACACACACAAGCTCATTCCGTACTTTCATTTAATGCTGTATGTTATGATAAACATCATTTTAACTATTATTTAAGATATTACCTACAACTTTAAAAATGTTAATTTACAACGACACGCGGTCTCGTCTCGCTTGCTTTTGAAACGATAAAAGTAAATCTTGTTACTTTTTTTTTAATATTAAAAAACACCAAGTGACCAAATTATCGGACGGCGACGCTCGTTTATAATCGTTAAAAACGTCGACGCGATAAAATGTCCAGTTATTGTTTAAATAAACAATGGGGCAAGCGACAATAAAGAGCTGAAGAATAGCCCACATAACGTCGCCGCGCGCCGCCATGACTGACGTGTGGAAATATAAACTTTATAATTGCGTAGACTGGGCACTACGTGAATATTGTCGGATGGTAACTAATAGTGACTATTATTAGCTTCTATATTTTGTTATAGTGTCCTCTATTCTGTATAGTATCTTATTCTGTATAGTATATTATTTATCTCAAAAGAACAGTAGATTATAAGTAGACCTAGGTATAAGTGCAATAAAAGATCATTGTTTCGTTCTCGTTTGACATGAATTTGGTAAATGACACACATATAGGTATATTTCATTGAACGCGTCTAAAATCAATAAATACATAGCTCCTCCATTCATCATTAATTTCGCTTATTCTATCATTGATGTCAAAAGTAATGATATATTTTTGGCTTAGTACCTACTCTTTAAACATGTGCCCTATCTATGTACTATACCATTCTAATCTTTGCACAAACTAAGGGGGCGGTCTCGCAACAAAAATAGCCGCTCGGAAATATTGAAGTACGTTGAAAAATATACATCAAACAAATATGTGAATAATAAGATGCGACGACAAACACTCAATATCTGGGCCACGCGTAACATTGCTTTTGAAATGTTTCTCAATTTTACTGTTAGGTTATGTTATAGTAAGGACGGGGACTGCCCACACTACAATGACATGAGATGAGTGTTGCTAGAAGTAGTGAGTGTTGTTAGATTGCCATATTAACAAAAAAATCTAGCTAAGTACTTATGGAGTGCTGCTAACTTAATATAAAATACAATTTCATCAAAAAATACTTTTACTGTAGGAGATTATTGATAATAATTTATTCGTACAACAACTCGCGTTTCTGACAGGTCTTTAACTTTACCAGGATAAAAGGTAGCCTATGTGCTATTCCAGAACATATTCTAACTCCGTGCCAAATTTAATCCGGTTTCCTTCAGCCGTTATGTATTAATCAGTAACAAACTTCCACACATCCCCTTACAAACTTACACAAAATGTATTACGGATTTTTTCATATGGCAATTTATTATTATATCAATCAAACAGTTCACCATTGTCGCCGAGCATTAACATTTGCAACTCCATTCGAGTGCAAACCCCTATACATCACCACCGAAAATGATGAACGCGTTCACGCCTCAAATATATTTTTAATTAATACATTAATTATGACAAATTAATATTTATACCCCGGTGTCATCACTCTCGGTTGAGTGCGACAGGTCGCCCACAAACGTCTATTTCCGTCGGACTCGAGTTGTGATTTGACGTACCCACACTGCAATTGTCGCAATACCGCAACACCAACTGCTAATTACAATAGTAATAATTATTAATTTATTAATGCCACTACCACACGGCAGTGTTAAAAAGATGAAAACGTACTTTGATTTATTCGGGAACTAGTATGAAGATAATTGTTCATGAAATGATGCATCTAAGTCGTAGCACAGTACTTATAATTGTTTCCACTAGTGTAAGCATAGACTTCGATAATTTTTAAGTTAATGATAAACAAATCTTATATGAATAAACATAACTCAACTCTGTGTGTATGTGTTATATATGTATTTGAAAAAATACCTATTATATAAAATTATCTATACCTACCTACATACAATACACAGATGCAAGATTCAAAATAAGTTTAGTAGGTATCATTTAATTTTAAATTTATTTTATTACTTATAGAATTTGTAAACAATTTAGAACAATGAATTATTGTTATTATAAGGCGTGTAGATAAAATTTCAGGAATCCAATGAAGGGGAGTATTCGAAAAATTTTATTACCTTCATAATTCAGTTGCTGAAAATACGAATTTATTGCTAACGAACCGGGCATCGTTTCCGCGGTACATTAGCGGGATCCACACGCTGATATATCGCCTGCACACACATCTACTATACAAATAAAGATATTAGATAATGTGGTTTTTAATAGTTCGACGGTGAAATTGTTTGTTTTCAATTCTATTTCATTTAATATTTGTTGGGTATTTTCAATTCTAACTAACAAATGCGATTTTAAATGTTCGTTCCTTGTTGTTTATGAATATTTGCAACCAGTTATTTTTGCTTCAACTTCTTATAATGTAGGTAGGTACCAAAAAATTATGTAGGTTCATAGATAGTTCTTTTGAATTAATTTGGTAGATTCAGTATTTATCTTTATATGTATACCTATGGCTTTATTGTGGTAGAATACTATGAAAATCAAACATCAATCGTCCAAACAATCTTAAAAAAGTTAATTTTGTACCATTTTTAGGCAGCTCTAAGTACCTAACGATTATTATTAGGTGGCCAAAATGAAGGTCCTATTTTAAGAACAACAATAATATGTTTTTTGTCAGCGAGTTTTTCCATAAAGCGTCACTAATAGCTGCGCACGCGCATCACCATCAATCTCTAGCGCTAGGGCCGCAACAATCTTGTTTATAGGAATGTTAACCGTGTTTATTTCTATGGCTACTCTACAAGATACAGGGGCAAAAATAATAAACGCTATGTAACAAAAAGTTATATTCTTAACCATGCCATATTTTAGTATAAAACTTTACTTAGCAAAGATTAATGTATTTGAGTTTGAGTTTCTTATTCTAACGAATAAGTATCTATAGCGACATTCGGTTTTAAAAAACAATACATATAGTAGTTTGGGTGCATAGACAAGAAGAACAGCAATCTTAATAGTTCGCGAATGTTTAAAGAAAACTGTCATTTTATTCATATACATACCTACACCTACCTTTATTCTATTTCCTGTAATAATGTTATTACTTTGGCATAATCGAATTATAGCCGGCTTTACATTATCTCATGAAAATTTCAGAAAAGAAATATAGGTATCTACATAATATCTTGTAATTTTTTTACATTTACAAAATAAACAGCTGTTCTTTGACAATACTAGTGGTTAGCATAAATTTAAGTTCCCTATCATTAGTTCCTCTTACATCCACTGGCTTCGCATTATTTTAATGTCTGAAAACATTAATTCCTATCAAATTTTTCAACACATCCTGTACTAATAGATGCGGAACGCTATCTTGATAAATACAGGGAGTGCCGTGACAAATGGTAACAGAGTGTTTTTATGTATTTTTAGAAATAACACAGCGGTGTGGCCCTCTTCGTTACTAATTGGACACACAATGCGTCTTCGTCCGCGCACCACACCGATGGCCATGTCTTTCATTTGCCGTATTGATTTTAATGGAAAATTGCCATGTTTTATTAATGTTCACGTACCTATCAGGCCCAAGGATCACTATGTTTTTTCACTGATAATCGCTATCCCTGTATTTTATAATTGTTTTGAACGTAAAACGAATTCTGCAATAAATACAAAGAAAATCTTATAGGCTGGTAAATTATTAACATGGTGAAAGCGTTCTTAACTATTTATGTTAATTATGCATTTATCTACCATGAAGATACTTACTCAAGAGGTTCTTCTGCACCACCAAAGACTTTGGAAATGATTGTCTTAGTAATAATTTGATAATTAATTATACGATTGGATTATACATACCTAATCGTTAATTTTGAAAGGCTGTAAGTACATGTACTGTATCTACATACATGTGATGTTGTAACATACATCTATTCCCAAAATCCTATTTCTGTTTCCAAAACTATAACTTGCATAAGAAGACCATAAACAATTCTAAATCTCAGATGAATTAGAATTAGTTGGTATTTGTTAATTTAATATAACATTAGGCACAATTTCGCGAATCAACTTGCTTTTACTGAATTTATAGTTTCGCACGCCAGTAATCTACGTGCGCTGACATTTTGTTAGAACCGTTTCATTTTGATCGTATAAATTGTTTTCTGTTGCTTTAACATTATTTATTACTCGTGAAAGTGGGACTTAAAATATTAATATCTAATATTATAATTATTATATAACACGGTAGGTATACAAGGATATTAATAATTCGGTGCTTTATATTGTTCAAATTTTTACATCTTAAAATTTTAAAAATGATGACATCATGCATTTTTATTGATTTTATTATTCTAATTTATTTACTACACACAATAATGTAATCGACTATGACCCACTTTAAAACGACGAAATATTAAACTGCCGTTCAAAACAAAGTTCCTATGGATACAACTTTTTAAGAACAAGTTATTTAGCATAAACAAATAACCTAGTACACAAAAATGAATTAAATTATAGCATATAATAACGTGTAGGTAATTGATTAGTAACAAGAGAAATGATGTAACCTCAAAACAAAACCCATTTCTCATCTCGACAATGTAGTGCATTAAAATCTATTTCCTGTACACATTTGACTGACTCAAATAAGCGCTTAGTAAGCGGAAACATATATTTTTATTAATAAATTTGCCTTATTCTATCAAGAGAAATATTAAACTAGCCTCATTAGTCTGCCGTTTGCTGCACATTCGAATATATCCCTTATTTATATCAAGCAAGAGTTGGTAATGATATATTTCTAATTAATTTTGATTGATATTAATAGTGTCGGGATCCGTTTACAAGAATTAATTTAATGTCTCCTTTTATTTCTAATCGAATGTGTAATAGTAAAAATGTATTGACGTCAGTACGTTCTATTATTTGTCATGTTAGTTTTGATTTATTTCCATATGTTATTTTAGAATGTGTGGATAAATAGCTTTTGAATGTCGCCTGTTTGTTGGGAAAATATATTTTTGACATAAATATTTTTTTTCATAAAATACATTTGTTTGACGTTTATTATTAATTTCGTTAACTATTGAAACTGTATCAACAGTCAGTTGATTTACTTATTTATGTTTGAATACGAATAGGTATATATTATGTAGAAGTACCTACATATTACTTTCTACTAGGTAAGTACTACTACTAACTACTAGGTATCTACCTACCTACCTACCTACTTATTATGCTTGGGTCAAGGCATCGAGCATGTAACCAATAGAGTGGAACTGTTAACAGTTTTGTTAGAAAACAAAATACGCCAAAACGCTGCGCCGGCCCCTGTGTTCTGATTGGCCGACTCAAGGTCAAGTCGTACACACAGGTCTCTTATTGGTCGGGTACTGTTTTAGTTCGAGCGTGATTTGTTAGTTATACCAGTTATACGTGACAAATCATTGATGCGTTGCTAAACAAATGGCTCACTATTGCTACTCTATTGGTTACATGCTCGATGGGTCAAGGTGACCATCCTTCTCATTTCACACATAGTAAAATTGAAACCCTACTTATTAGATATCTTATCAAATATATAACTTCTTTTATGTTTAAGCGTGATGTATTCGTACTGTGATGATCCTCAAGAGTATCCACAAACTTAATGATAGCTACAGAAAACGCATATTATTAATTGTCCGAAAACATGTTATTTATGGTTTTATGTTAGTTTTGTCTGCCATAGACGAAAATAGACAATCGGCCCACCCATAGAGAATCCGAGATACATTGTCGCTGGTTATAAAAGTGAATGGTTTCTTACGTATTTTTATGGCTATTAATGCTACTGTTATCTGAAATTGCCTCGATTATTTTGGATCGGTTAATTTAGATACGAAAAAATATTTAATGTCAATAAAATGAGATTTTCATCTAATAAAAATTAGGTGGGCTTATTCGATAACTTATTGGTGGAATACTGAATTACCTATATTATAAATCTCTATACGGGTATCAATCTCTTTTTGCATAAAATAATTGCAGTCTTAGCTACAAAAGTCATGAGTCCATCTGATGTTATCATCTTCCTATTTTCAAATACAAATCTTCTACCAAATAGTATAAAAAATGATTACTGTCCCTGAACAACGATCGTCAATTATTTTATTTCACGATTATCTCAGTTCAATGTAACGATAACTGGGTAACCCGTTAATGCAAATATTTTGAAGACGCATTGGTCTAAGTGACCATTAAAATCAAAACACATTACAATAAGATCCATCAGCACTGTCCTTTAGAGGTCGATCTTTTTGTTAAAAGTAAATTACGCTACAACTTTTTATTCTGTCGGTTAAAATATTTAATTAGTTGGAATGATTTGCAGAAGTTACGCGCACTGTTGAGTGGTTGTTTCTAAAAACATTGTTAATAGGTTAAGTTTGAAAGTTGCCGAAATAATAGGTGACGTGGAGCTACAAAAACGGTGAACACTTTGCTTGCTTTATAATAATATTCTATTCGTTCACTTAAACAATTACTTATCCCATAATAAAAAGTGTTTTTATTTAGTTCATGTTAATAATATTGTTGGCGCAAATAGGAAGCTAAATTTATTGCTAAAATATCATCAATACAATCATTTATTAATGAAATTAATATATTTGACTAAAATACTTTATAAGTTCTTAAAGGTAGGTACCTTCCTATTATATATTTATAAACTCCGTTATATTATAACTCCTTGTACCTACGTTCGTAGCAACGAAAAGCAATTGTATTATCAGAATGAGTTGCAAAAATTAGTAGGTAGGTACCTATTCAAAGGAGGATAATTAATTTTGAAGTAACTCAAGTTTTAACACCTAACCCTCAGTGGTTTTGTTTTATTTTCATTTGTAAAACATAAGACTTAACATTCGTTTTTTAACGCCAGTTTTATAGTAAATAACGGTAAATAAATAAATAAAAACCACTTGTCTACACAAAACGAAATTTGCCAAAAAGCAATATATGTTATGCTTAACATATTCCGAGCAAAATAACCCTTAAAATGCAACGAGTAACGAGGCGCCAAGTACCGCGAGCGCATCGTATAAATCAGACCCCAAAACAAGTGCCAAATAATTTCGTGAAATTTTATTATAACAATAAAGTACAAGGCAGACATTTTTAAACCACAAATTTGCCTGCTCAAAACAAAATATCCCTGTGAACTTTTTCGTTAAAACTCGTAATTACTCGGAAATGTGTATATTTACCAGAGCGCAACGCTTTTATCCTTTTGTTTGACATTTCATGAGGATGGACTGAAAAAATGAAGGTAAATAATACCAGTTCCTAACTAATTGTTTCGATTAAATGTGCTCGATTTTTAGATTCTAAAGATTTTTTTACTACAACAATAATTTCTCAAGCCGTAAACAACAGCGTGTTCATTACAATTATATTTTTAAACAAACAAACGTCCACGTACATAAACCCGTCTTCAATTAAAGAAAACGACGCATTCTCACAGTGCTCCTGGGAGATTTACGTCCCACCCGTGGCCACGACGACTGTTTAGGGTTAATTAGGGACGCGCTTAGTACGGGGAAATTTATGCGAAACTCGTACCGAGTACAATTGATTGCGATCCCGAGACATGTGAGTAGTGACGCACGGTATGTGATTGTTGGCGTGGATGTTGGCCAATACTACCAATGTTTCATTGAAAATATAACTTCATACCATATTTATGCCGTGGTGGCTCGTTGGGAATGCACCGACTCACGATAATGAGGGTGCCGGTTCAAATCCCTGGCCCGTACCTCTGAGTTTGTAAAAACTTACGTACGGATTCACACCACTGGCTTTCGGTAAAGGAAAACATTGTGAGGAAACCTGCATGCCTGAGATGTCACAATTAAAGGCATGTGAAGTCCGCCAAACCGCACTAGGCCCGCGTGGTGGACTATGGCCTAAACCCCCTCGATGTTAGGGGAGTTCCTCGGTGGAGACATATATGAGCTGTTGATGATGATGACCATATTTATGTGCTCTTTATTTTTAGGCATAATTAAAAAATAGATATTTTTTATCAACGTAACCAAGCAATTATTAAAAAAGTAAGTTTTATTTAGGTATTCTGCTCAAAGAAACAGACATCGCCAATAAACGATCGATGCAAAATCAAATGTGAATGTGCGGTCCAATCCGTCACGGCTCGCGGCATGACCCTAAACGTTGCAATAAAACGGCAATTTAACTAAAACGTCGACTATTATTTATTGTAATTGTAACATGGGGTCTCTGAGACCATCGTGACTGCGCGACGGGTTAGGAACCCGGGACGAGCGCACCAAAAGCTAGATTTATCGCGGCTGGTTCAGTTAAATCAGAATTTAAACAGTGAGATGTTGTTCAGTCACTGAGACCTGTGTACTAACGTTATGGGAATTAAGGAAATAAACTGGCATTACAATAACTGCATTCCTTTAGTACTGATCGTGTAAAATAGATAGATGTTAGATATTATTGTGTTTGTCTTATAGTATTTAATATGTATTTGTTGAACTATATGAAAAAAAAATCTCAATTGTGTAGAGATAAACCATCTATTGGCGAGCATTAAAGTAGATAGGTACCTAAATTAAAGAAAAGCGTAAAAATTAATGTATGGATTTTTATATTATTATCGCAGTTACAAATAGCTTTGGTGTATTATAATTAATATAATTGTGTCACACACTAAATAAAAATAACATTGAGGAAAAAATATGCAACGAAAGTCACGTAAAAAAGATATATTTCACTTCTAAACGATTACAAGTAAATCTCATTATGACAGTTTGTATGATAAACTACTAACGTCCAGCCACTTTATTTTTGTCTTTACAATCTATGATGTTACCTACCGAAAACAATATTCTATTCAAAACTTTGCAATAAAAAAAATATCTCGTTACAGTAAATTGTTAAAACATGAAATATGAAAACTTCTTGGAAACGCAATCCAATGGCGGGGAAAAATATGCAAGAATTTATGTGACCCCACGGCCCTTATTAGCAGCCCGTGTATCAATATCTTCTTTCAAATTGATAGAACAAGTCTCTGGACGGAGTCACGCGGTACTTCTGTAATCTGAACAGTTTATTTTTAAGTAGACTAGCTTCTGCCCACGACTTCGCGTGGAATAGTTTAGTACTTTGAACTAACGTTAACTTTGACTCGGGAGTTCGTTTACGAAAGCTCTGAAAAGGAAACAAAAAACGATTATGAAACACTACTTATTGGTGCTATAGCTATAGAAAAAAAATTCAAGTCAGTCCAATATTTCTTGAGATTAGCTCGTTCAAGCAAACAAACAAACTCTTCATCTTTATATGTAAAGTAATTATAGATTATAGGTAGATCATTAAATGTAGTAGCCACAAAACAAATCGTGTTTAACGAAGTTGCACAATTTTTTTGGCATTAACCTGTTGTTACATTAACTTCTAAACTATAGTTCACGACGCCAATTTCGTATATTTATTTACTTAATTAAATTCAAAACAGCTTTATAATCCGTTTGAAAGTAGATTTATAAAATAAACCAAAGCGTATAATGTCTAGCCGTTACGTAAACATAACTAATAGCTAAATCAAATGTGAACTGACCTAGGTTAGTTACACTACAATCTCAAACCAGTATATTTTTGTTATGTCATTGTTGACCAATTTAATTTGGCATTCATTTTTTTTAATGACAAAATAAATTAAAATATGCATACGTTCGACTTTTATTTTGATTCGACTACAGATTTCTTAGAGTTATATTATAGTGTATGTATAAAAACAGTTACAAAACAAGAGTATGTTGTCGTAGAGTTGCGAATCGATTGACATATTAAAGAACATGGTCTCAGATACAAGCGGTGTCGTTTTAAATATTCTTCGTATATTAACTTGTTTCAATTTAAATTCATTTACTGTATGCATAATTAAGTTGAAAATATATAAACTTTCACATATTTTTAATATTTATAGCCAATAATTTGACACTAAAGCCGTGAAAGACCTTAGGTAATACGCATAAAATGTATTAGGAATTGGTTCTAATACCAAATAAATTATTAATAAATAAATAATATAATATTTAAATAACTTCGATTTAGTTGCTCGTACTCACCTACGACATAATAATTCATATATGTATTTATAACTACACTAACATCCATTAGCTTATGAAACCATTTAATGCTTTGCTGCAGTGGGGTCAAAACATTAGGTATGACTTTGATTTTCGGTATAGCATTTGTTTTATGCGAGGTTTTTATTTCATCGAGCATTAAGGACTGTAGGATATTCATAATTTGCCTAATAAATCCTAAATATCTTGATATAGCTGGTAAATTTCCCTAATATTTCCGCTATCGCTTTTCCTATAGCCCAAACCCCACCACCCTTCCCCCATCCCACATAAAAGGGTGGAAACGCGACCTAATGTGAGAACACATTAATCATTCACTTTTATACAAGTCTGACTTCGGTTTTGTTCAATGATCTTCAAAGTGGGAGTGAGGGGGGAGGGAGATCCGAAGGTTTCACAGCGATATAATTATAGTACGATAGTGAAGCTATTATGTAATAACATTTTAGGTATATGATTTCATCTTGATTTGCCTGGTTTATGTACCTTAACTTTGCCCTTGCGAGTGGATTTTGAAGTGTTTTCTTACTGGCAATACAAAACAATTGGCGGTAAAGAAATAAAGTCAAACTGCACTATAGGTAATTACATAATAATTTCCCATTGTCCCGATTATTAACAGCATATAATTGTCAACCGTCGAAATAATAATGCGTCTCGGTTAACTAAATACATATTATTTCCCGATAATAAAGCAAACAATAAACAAAGCGAGTAATTATTTTTAAATACCTAATAAACTATATGACATATAATTTTCTTTCATAGTCTTCATTGAAATGAAATACAACTGCCGTCACGGAAGAAAAACACCCTCATTAATTTGTCTTTTTTTCAAGACACATTGTACAGGGTGTCTCATTGAAAGTCGCATCGTGTAATTACGACACGACAAAGTGTGGGTGACACAAACTCAAATGTTTAAGAGTCTGTAAACTCTATACAACCTTTACAATGCCTTTGAACCGACTTTGTCTCACTTCGCAATTATGACACCCCTTATGTATCTCGACAATGTTCCGTTGTGCACCGGACTTCGTTCTTTGTGCAATTGTTTTAAAGTTGAATTTTGTTTCTTTTTATTTTTTCTGTTATTTTGTTCAAGAGACATAGGAGATACAATTAAGAATATATACTTGTTAAGTTTTTTTTGTATAACCGATACTTTGCATTGAAGTTGGTAGGTACATGTTTTTTTTTATATGTAGGTATTATGGTAATTATTTGGTAAAATTACTTTTAACCTGTATGTAAACGTTATTACCTAACGGTAAAGAAAATCTAAAGGATACTAAAAATAAATAAATTCAAACTGAACCTATCGACTACCCATGGTCTAATAAGTAGGTAGCTATTGTCAGCAGATTTGAAATAAAGTAAATTTAGAAATTCAATTTTTCCTCTTAAAAAACAATAGCATTGAATATTCACAATCTTATATGAATTTCCCTTGGGGATCAAAAAAGACGTAATAATCCCTGACCTATCCGATATCATTCAACAATAAACATAAACAAAAAAGAGGGTAGGTACAAGGGCATAGACTAAAATTTTACGTGGTAATGAGAGAGGCTACTACATTCATATTTAATTGGCGCGGCCGGTAGTTTATGACCCTCTATGGAGTTGAGGGGTGATTTTTACAATTTTTTTTTCAAATGCCCGATAGGTTGAAGTGGTATTGTGGAGAGGACAGTGTGGGTTTGTGTTTGGTTACTATGGATACGACAATCTTATTACAAATAGAGTCCCTAACTATATATTAAGGAAGATTCAAAATGTTGGGTTCTTCTCGGACTTCGACACAACTTTTGTTTACTTTAGGTTTATTATTAACATCTACCTATTTTAAAATCATTATTGATTCGTGTGATATGGCTTACAATACCTGTGAGTTTCACTGAATTATATATCTGAAATGAATATAATAAAAGATCGGAAAATCACATTAATTAAGGTAGGTAGACGTTACCAATAGGCACGCACGGCCCATAGTTTTTTACTGCCTGATGTCTATAATTCATTCTGAGGAGTTTAAACAAAACTGACTTTTACCAGTTTGAGACTGAAGTTCATTTGAAAATATTTTTATTTATATCTGTATTTTAGTATTAAATACAAACCTCGATGATAGATCGTATCCATATAGTCCTGTCAGTGCTGGGGAAGCGCGTCGCGGTAGCCCATCGCAAAAAAAAATACGCGAAATAATATCGAAAAGCCATAAAATGGAGAGCAGCACCGCTATAAAACACAGACAAATACGGCGGATAATCGAAGCAAGTGCTGTAACTTATTGTGGCCTCTTTATGTGCATCGTAATATTTTACTACGAGTTTCTTTGGTAAAAGCTTTTACAGGCCTATCGAGATGTTGGCCATTTTACTTATTGCTCTTGTTAATATCAATATTAAAGTGCTGATGTTGTTTCCACTATCTTTTAAATTGAACCGTATTAGATAACGCACCGAGTAAAGTTCTCTTTTAAAAGATTTTCCAATCTGATTATTTAAATAATCCTTAAAACTCTATTTAGATTATCAATCTATCAACACTAGAATAGTCCAACATGTCTTATAGCCCCTAAACATGTT
The DNA here is from genome assembly GCA_905147785.2 of Thyatira batis. Lineage (NCBI taxonomy): Eukaryota > Metazoa > Arthropoda > Insecta > Lepidoptera > Drepanidae > Thyatira > Thyatira batis. The sequence goes on along the minus strand of LR990504.1, from coordinate 5,073,242 downwards.
TCAAACTACAAAACGTACCGACGCATCTTGAAAATCCTCATAAATAACCTATAATCCTAACACTATACCGAACTAGCAATCGACAGTGTAAAATACTGTTTCTGGTACCATATCATTTTATAACAATATAAATCGTATCAAATATATATGACAAACAGCATACATTAACCGGTATGCATGCTAATATAAATAAATACATGAAACAAATGCAGCAATGGATGTGAACTGAAGCGATGATATTATATTATAGGATGACGTTGAAGGTTTTAGATGTACAGCCAGAGTGGGACAAAAGTACAAGCGCACTAATCCTTGTATTGTTAACAGGAATCCAATTTAAAATTCCATGGAGAAGTCAGACAAAGCTTGATTGATTGTACCTTAAAATGTATTTGAGTGTGACATGCGAAGTTATATCTTCGTATACTAATAGGTACTTTTTAAATTGGGAATTCAGGTTTGATCAGTTTTGATTTACTGATACCAAAAAAAATCTTTCTGACGATATATATTATCTTCGATGCCTTTGTTGTTATCAGGTATGCTACCGTTATGATAATTTCTTTACGTAATATTTCTGAGGTTAAATGAAATTGTGTCGAACTGCAAGTTGGTCAGTTGTTCTAGCTAAAAGTTTTTCAGCAGAATTTAACTTTGATACCTGTGTAGTATATTGGTAAATTAGTTATTAGGTATATTATTAATTCAATTTCTTTTGTACTAAACGTAATAGAGTGACCTTTCGGAGCCAATTACCTATCTTACTCGTCTACCAACTGAATGGACCCGCTTTGTATTTCAGTTTCATATTCAATGTTGTCTTTTTGCTAAAAGCCGCCTTCCGGTGGACAATTGCCAAGAATCAAGCTAAGGGCATCGTCTCTCCTTGTCTAATCTTTTAATTGTCAATATGTTTGTCCCATTCTAACTGAGAGAATTCTCTGAATGAAAGGACCTTTTCATCGTTTTGCAATACCGTTGGATCTTGAGCCAACTAGTGAGTGAATATAATTTCGTCAGTCTTCGGGTATGTGATAATGAGGATTTCTCTTTATATCATCTGGAACTGGAGTTTCTTGGTCAGTCATCGAATTGGTTCTATTTTCATATTAAATTATGCTGACGTTTACTAGAGCTGCTGGAGCGAATCAAACGATTCGTGGCGGTGGTACATTAATTACACTTTATAGTCCAATATGTTCAGATGCTGGACATCTCCATCATCGATAACCTTGCTTAGATATTAAATTAGCCTGAACGTGATAACTCACACATAAATTTTCACCTGCAGTAGATTTAGAAGGATCAAGATGCTCGATTGCATCTTTATAGAACTACTTAGTTTCAAAGAGGTATATATGAAAAGTGATTGAACTTGCCAGTGTTACCTAATGACTAATATTAAATGATACTTAGTTCCAAACAATGAAATCATCATAAAAGCATAATTATCTTGTAAGCAAAAACAATACCGTTGAAAATAGAATGACTCAGTATTACAAAGGAAAGTGGATTCTGCATTCGATTTAGTTTTATATGTGTATTCATTGTCGGTCTGTTCGCATTGTTGTTATAAGAATAATAAGTCGGTAGGAAATGCCCCCGGATAATCATTTCGTTTCATCTCCGCTCCATAGAGGTACAAATTTCTAGAAAGGACACAGAATTTGATAATGCGTTCAACAGTCAATCAACTAACAATAGATATGGTAACTTTTTACAAGATGCAGCAGTAAATTGAATAAACAATAATGCATGACTGAATTAGAATTTATGAGAAAGTTTTATACTTTTCCCTTGATTAAAATTATAGTCCAGTAAGAATGCATGTCAAAAATAAGACTCTCCACGGAGGCTGTTGCCCGAATGGTTGTTTAGGATTTGGGTCAGTCGTTGCACTGGCTCGGTGAAGTGCTCAATCATCATCATCATCGTCAGTCTAGTAAAAATGCATGTGAAATTCTTAAAGGTCTAGGTACTAATCAAGTATTTAGTAAGGTATTCTAGTAAATTGTTAGGTCTACAGTCAGTAGCCGGGTTCTCAACTCACGCGTCGAGTATTTCTGGATCACCATCAATGAAAGTACGATTCATTCAGATATTCAATGTATTTTAGAACAATCACGCCGACTCCGTTGGAGATGTGCTCTGATGATAACACGTAGTGTATTAGGTACTTATAAGTTATAAGTATGTATCAGAGTTAAAGGTAATATTTAATAATGGTTTAAACAGTAGATAGAAGGTTCGATGGATAAATGAATGAAAAAGGAGGAGACATAGACACGAACTGAAAAAAAAATGAAATGTCTTTGGAAAGTTTAGTGTGATAATATTACCTACTCAAATAACTTCTTAGAAAGGATGGCGACAAACAAACACATAAATAATTTTATATTTAAATTAGAACTTATATAAATACGGAGACATTGATTTTATTCATGACATGCAACCAATTTATTCATACGAATGAACTTTACTCTATATTATAACATCAACGTCATTAATACGAGTAGTTATAATGTAATTTATTCCAAACCTAATTACCATGTTTTCACTAATCGTCACGAATAGCTAGTAACAACCTATTCAGTATTCACGACATGGCAATCCAATAAATATCCATCGAACTCGACAATTATATTATCCGATCGCAAGCGCAAACAACATTTGCGTTTGCGCACGACAACCATAAAATCTGGTAAAGTCGATCGCAGCCGAAGTTGACACGACAATTGCCGAGCGTGTTACAACAAATATTAAATCACCATCGACCGCCCAGCAGTGCTGTTGTGTTGCAGGTTAAAGTTCTTTATTATTCTGGCACTATCTGTTCACGGCTTGGTTGCTTTATGCCTAATTGACCATTGACACCGGCTGCAAATTACGTTCAGGCTTCTGAGGTGTGACGGGTGAATTAGCGTAGTGTAGGTAGGTACTTGTCCCTAAGCTTTAATGATTTGGGCTGTAGCTTAATAATTGCTTTATTCAAAGAAGTTGTATTTAGTTTTACGAATATATGTTTCAAATTAAGGACTGTAATGTCAAGGCGGAGAGTGAATCATTACCAATTTATTTTGCTTAAACATATCAATACTACGACTACCTCTGTAAAGAAGCATGTTATGTCCCATCTACTATGTATGAATATAATTAAATACATTAAGTTGGTACCTACATGGTCTTTTTATCCAAGGTTTTAGGAATCACATCTAAATCCTTTTCACACATAACTTGTAATAGTGTCGGTACAATATTGTGCTGGTAACATACATTCGTGCGGTACAATGGCGCGCGGGTGCGTGGGCGCAGCGCAACATCTCAATCGTTGTTGTCCACCTTGTTTGTACACTTGTGCTCGTAAACCAAATGTAGGCTACATTCTCATTTCACATGCCGTTGCCGATGGCGAACCTCTTCGGAATTCACTATCACATGTTTAGGTTTTGCTTATTTAATGAGTGTGTTCCCCGGGAATCTTAAATTTTCCCAGGATAAAAAGTAGCCTATATATTGTTCCAGAACATATTCTAACTCTGTGCCAAATTTCAAGCAGATCCTTTTACCCGTTTTGGCATGATAGATATATATGATAGACATATCCATCCATAGGTACTAAGAAACATTGGTATTAGAAGACAAAATAAACACGAATTATTATTTTATTTTGGTAATTATTATTTCATATTTAGGTTCAGTTATATTTTTAGCTTTATTGTAATACATGTTTTAAACCTTTAAACTTATCTAACAACATATTTTTTGTTTCAGGTAAGCTGAATCCAAAATGGTGCAATTTATTTCACGTAAGATTTATTGCCATTTTCCTGTAACCATCAGGAAACCCTTTCACTAAATTGATATAAATTCATTGTTGGGGGAGCAACAAGTGGGCTTATCTTGTTGAGGTAAACTACTGCTTGTGTATGTAGGGTTGTCACGAATAATCAGGTAGTCAATATTGTTAGGGTCACACAGACTAAAAGAGTGATGGTAGGTATAGTATTTAATTAAAACTGTATAAAGGGTCGACATAAGTAGGTACCTACCTATACCTAGCTGTAACATCGAAATGGTATTAGGTATACATGCTTTTGGTATTCTGGCATGGACAACCAGAGGTTTTAATTTGTAAATCCAAATAATCGGAAAAGTTACTGTATGAGTTCCTACTATTACCTTAAACATGAATATTGTGTAGCAGCCCTATCAACAATGCGACCCCAAATAATAGGGGCGATACGCGCAAACATTTATCTTGGTTCAAACACAAAGTAAGGGTAGCATTTGATAGTGTTCAACAAGTTGATGACAGTGAAATTGATCGTTTTTAGACATTTCGCGTTTTGGTTAAGTATTATTTAAACTATCTATGAATTGTGGTTCTGAGAGATACCTACCTAGTACCTACACAGTTACAGATTCATGATAGGTAGCTTTATTAAGTACCTACCTAAATGAATTTTTTCTTAATGTATAATTTAAAGTCCTTGCGAAATGTAAGAACTTAATCAAACTGTCCATATTTCCACTCGAAGCAAATAATAAAGCTACTTACAATACAAACAGTAATAATAGACAAGAGAACGAAAAGACAGAACGAAGTGCTAAAAGAAATGACATATTCACTTAAAAGCTGCGCCCGCGCACCGGACGCGGTGATTGTGCGCGTGAGTTGCAGCTCCGGAAACGTGGACATTTTGCGCCAAAACATCCGCCATTAGCGCTGAAAAAATATTATTGCTCTCGCTTGAGTGATTTCATGGTGGTATATGCTTGATTGATATATTTACATAGTTGACATTATAATGTGCATTTCATTAACCTGTCAAATAAACACACACATTATCTTTTTGGTGTTGATATTGTCTTAAATTATAGGGGCTTTCGGTTTCAAATGTTTTAAAAATAGATGGCATATAGATGAGGTGAGATGATTTAATACAGACTGAGTGATCTAACTAAAGATACAATACCTGAGGTAAGTAGAGCACGGCTGAGCAGCACAGTGCAGCTTATTTTACTAAAATAGGATTGCAAAATGACAATTAGATAGGGACTGAATTCATATGTTTCAGAATATCTACAATTAAAAATACCAACATATAGGTAGCTATGGTTATCTTCTTTATTCAAATGACAACAGTTATTATTATAGTTTCCAATAGGTATCTAGCGATACATCGATGTAAACCAACAGCCGCACTTGCACAGTGGCCATTCTTATGCGCGCGCGCTCTCAGAATAGAGCACAATAATTCATAACCGTTATGCGCGTGCGCGCCTCGATAATACTGTAGCAATCACTGCGGAGATCGGTGCGGACATGTGGCCAAATATATATATTTACATTTATTATGTTATCAGGAATTTTAAACAATTTTTACAATGTCTAACTTAGGTAATTGAGTTATTGTCTGCCTATTCATATTGAAATTGTGAAGGGCTATTGAAATAAAAAGTAACATTGTCAATTTCATTTAATAGGTACCTAAATATAATGAGTATGGATCATCTTAGTTGTATAAATAAATATCCTTGGACATTTTTCACTTACGGCCAATCTAATTACCCAGGTGAACTTAGTTTGTAAACTAAGCAGACGTAAACGAAGCTTGTGTTATGGTAACCAAATAGCTGCTTTAGGTACTACATCTAGGCACTACTTTAAAATACACACCTACGCACCTATATTTACGTTCAAACACAGAACAAACAGACATACACACAAATATTTGTCCTAGCATAAGAACCCACGATCCACTTGAAAGTCAGCATCACTAACCCTATATCTCACCAACCGATCTTATCTCAATAATAGGTAGGTACAAACCACCATAAGACATGAATACTGCACAGTGACCAAACCACAGCGGCATCAGTACGAGGACTTCAAACAAAGCACCGTGACGCTGTGACAATAACAGGCGGAAATGATGCCAAAGCAACAGGCGGTGCCGGGTGCACGTCGAGTATTCTAGTCTAGTACTGTAGTGCATCAACTAGGGCATTGCACCTCAATATGGTTGGACGGGTTTGCTAATGAAGGAAATTGAAAGTGCTTTATGTTTCATCACATTATCGGAAAAACGGTAACTGGATAAATTTTATCTAGTTGACAGGTTTACTTAGGAGATTGTGTAATGATTTTAGGTAATGTGATCGAAGGCACTATTAATTCAAATCACCTTTATTTAGATTTATACTTATTAGTGGCTCCCCGCGGGTTTACCCGCGTTCCCGGCGGATTTTAAATTTTCCCGGTAGCCTACTTATGTGTTACTAGCTGCCTCCGCGCGGTTTTACCCGCGTAGTTCCCGTTCCCGTGGGAATACAGGGATAAAATATAGCCTATGTTACTCGGGGATAATGTAGCTTTTCAAAGGTGAAAGAATTTTTGAAATCGGTCCAGTAGTTTCGGAGCCTATTCATTACAAACAAACAAACAAACAAACAAACAAACAAACAAACAAACAAACAAACAAACAAATCTTTCCTCTTTATTATATTAGTATAGATTCCAAATCAGATTCTGTGTGTCAATTTTCATCGCAATCCCTTCAGCCGTTCTGGCGTGAAAGAGTAACAAACATGCATCCATAGATATAGGTAGGTATGCATTCTCACAATCTTTCGCATTTATTAATTAGTGGGATATCAGAATAATCCATGATATTTGTTGAAATATCATGGATCAATTGGAAAACGAACAATAACCAATGCATACTTGCATGTACCACATACCTACCCCTTGGTAGATTACAGATGAATTAATCAGGCAGCTTTAAGCCTAAATCAATAGGTATATCTATCTACTTATCTAATGGAATCTATACCTATCTATACAACTTGTAAATAAGCTCCTTAATTCTATGCAAACCGTTCTAAAGTTCCGTTTAGAAGATCAGAACATCTCAAATTAGAATTTCATTGTGCTGTAAAACAAGATCGAAGGACATGACATCAAGCGCAACCAGAACCAGACATTGTTGCATCAAAGTCAAACATCGAGTTGTCAAATTAAATCACTCAGGACAAAGTGATTGTAAAAGGGTCCCACTGTGTTGAAGCAACGATGCATGTTTCCAATAAGACATAAAACTTGTCTGTCTGTCGTTTCGTCTTGTCGTCAAACAAGCCAGCATTGTTGTTTGTATGCGCTGCGCTGCGCATACGCATCGGTTCTAGGAAGGGAGACGCTTTCAGTAATAAACGCGGATGTTGGTGCTAATGTTCCTCTCAATGACTTTTACAATAGTTGTATGCTGAGATCTAACGATTCATGTATTGGGTAGATAGAATCTCCATTCTTGAAAATAATTCTCTGGCTTTCAAAGCTTTATGGTATGTAAACATTGTCTCCAAACTCTACTGGTATTGACGGTAAATACCTACTACCTATAGTTAATTAAAATACCTCTTCAATTAGGTTAAATAGCCTACTAAAAATTAAGCACCTTTTTATACACAGGTATGAAACAACCTCAATATTTTTTTTTATTTATAGTAACATTACATTGTAGAACAGTTGTATCTACTATTTTTAACGTTTTATGAAACACAAAGACAAATCCATAAATGCTTTCATTACTGACATTAAACTGTCTATGTAAAACAACAATGCACATTATGATCTCGTTTAATTCAATAAAACTAAAAGGTACAACGAGTGGTAAGTACCTACCTTGAACAAAGCTCTCTTATAGGAACGCAGTCCACTTAAAGCTTTGTAAGTAAAGCTATGTTTATCATTAAAATCATCTGTTTCAGATATTTCTCCTTCATATTAGTCTTGACTTAATTATTAAACCAATCTACTAGCTAACCCAGTTCTGCTATAAGTTAAGAAATGTATAGGTAGATATCTATTAAAATCGCTATAAAAAAATGGAAGGGTGGAAAATACTCTACGACCATTCTCAAACCTACGCTACCTAAAAATCGATTATGCCGCTTCGTAAAAGTACGATAACAAACACACGAGATTTTTATACCTACTTACCTACTTATATCAGATTCATAGGCACTTGCAGGCTTTGAGGACTTAATAATAGTGAAAAGACAATATAATATAGCAACATACGTTTAATATCTCCCATCTCTAAATACAATACAAACCATAAACAGATGTAGTCTTATTTCAAGTCAGATTTAGCTCAGACAATTGACTTTGTCTGCCATAAGTCAGACATAAAACGGATGCCAGTGTCAAACTGAGATCACGATGTGGTCTTGAGGGTTATTAATTGATTATAAGGCGTTATTGTTATTCAAGTCAAGACGGTAAGCTTAGAATTCTAGGCCAAGAGTGTTGATGGAATGTGTATTCATACTTATTGCTTTGTTTTAATTTACCAAGTAGGTAGGTACCTAGATAATATCAAAGATAAATTTAGGTTTTAGTAAAGATAATATGAAGAATATTATCAGTTAAGTATATCAATTAACATCCCAATTAATAAGGATTATGTATTAAAGTGAACAAAATCTTTCAAGTCTCAAGTTGGTTCTTGCGTTATTTTTACTCCAAATAGAATATGGTCGTTAAATTTCAATATTCAGATATGATCTTCGGTAGTATAGTGGTAAGTATCCCCGCCTGTCACGCGGGAGACCGGGGTTCGATTCCCCGCCGGAGAGACTCTTTTTGTCCATTTGGTACTTTTAATAAATTTTCTTCCTGATTTTTTTTTTGTTTAATCCACAAGAGTGATATTTATAGTATTAATACACTACCTACAATGAGTAATTTTCTTAGTAAAGTAGATAAAAATGAACTATTAGGTGCCTATTAGTTGATTAACTTTATAATTCGATATTTCCGCAGCGGGAGCGATCCGAATTACTTAATAGATCGTGTCATAAACTGACCAATCGATACCAGATTTCCTCGTTTTCATTAATATTACAATATCTGTCGGCGAAATAATAAATCATATTATGTGTTTGGGTTTTTTTCGCTAACCCGTCTAATAATTATATTCACGGCACACTTAAGTGATGCGGGGTGGGCAGTAAAGCAAATTATAATAATTTACGACCAATTAGGCTCAGAGTTCGTGCACTAAAACGACGGTGTCGTGTTTTAATGGCTTATGTATTTTGGCCACTGTTTATTTATTATTATTATTATGTTTAGATTTATTCACAGTCATGTTTTTTTAACGTTAATTATATTAAGTATTTTTTTATTTAAATGACAAAATGAAACCTTTATGGAGCCGGCAATTAAAATGAACCTACCTTCCTTCCTATATCCACATAAATTGTCAATGCTTTATTGGGTAATTAAAATGTTATATTTAACTTTTACTTTAGTTTTGTTTTTAGATTAAAACTGGAAGTCATTAACCCTACCATGGTTCATAGAATTACCTAATCATAGAAACCTACTGAAAAAAATGGACAAAAGACATCATAAGTACCTACCGTAGTAAGCTAAGCTTAGCGTAAGCTGCTAGATACCTACTTACTGCTACTAAATAGTAAGTAATAACTTACCTACGTATAGAAAAACTGCCTAAATACCTACCTACTCAAATAGCCCTTAAAATCATACGTTCTGGGTTACCTAAGGACATTTTATAATAATTTCTATTGTAAATACAATGAACAAACAAGATATCAAAGTAATTAGTAACTTAATTATAACTAGGAGGTGTATCTACCCGTAGGTAGATAGGTAGGTATGTACGTACCTACACATTCCTTTATGAATCTACACAAAGTGTCTCTTAATTTCGCCTCCCCCACAGAGAAGCTTTACAAAGTTGTATCTGTTTGGTAACGATAGCAGGAAAACTATTTAAATAATATGGTTTTTTTAATAGCCTACCTAAAAGTCTCTTAGGTAGGTAGATACCGTGAATAACACTGACCTGAAAACCTTAGGACCATAGGTGGGACATATATGTTTAAAAAAGACATAAGTATTGTTTGAATTTCGTTCATACCTGCTAGGACTAATAATACTACGTACCTAAATTATATTTTTGAGTCGAATTTTCCTTCATCTTTACAAAAATGTAGCAACAATTTTTGGTCCTGTAGATACCTACCTACCTATCTATGGGTATTACAATTTTAAGAAGACATTAATAGATTACCTATGGACTAGTAATACCTACCTATATCTTGTAATGATTTTTATTTAGGTAAATTCGTATCTATAGATTTAAATAATTTCTTTTTTTTGTAAACGTACCTAACTATTTCAAAATTATATTGGAATAAGTACCTACCTTGTATATTATTATCAAAGGAATTAATCAAGCATTTTTCCCGACATCCCTGCGCACCATACTTAAGGAGGGTGCCACACAAAGGCGCGACTGCTCTTTTCCTCTACATCTTCTCCTTTTTACTTTTTGGTCCTCCCTCTCGCATGGCCCTCTGTCCTCCTGTCCTCTGTGACATCGGAATTTGTCCTTTTTCCACTGTATTTACTGAATTTTTGTTTATAGTCCGAGCTTTGAGCATTAGAAGATAAGTAGGTAGGTACAATCATATAAAAAAGTTTGTGGTAGGTAAGTATTGCACTTATTTTTACTTAGCTATATAATATAAGGTTTCTACGTACCAACTTATATCTAATAAGAAAGTATCTACTTTAGTAGGTACCCAAGTAGGTAGGTATTATTAACCGCAAACTAATTGGAATAGAAACCCTTTGACCTAGATTATATCCTATCATAAGTACCTAAAACTAATCATATTTCCAATACCTAAGTAGGTAGATATCTCTATTTTAGCTCTTATATTCGTGTATACCTAACCATGATCTAATAATAAAATGTTCTTATTCCTAACGCTTAAAGTAGGTTCTGGCAATACTTAGTCTCACATATTTAATTACTTATAACTTTATTACAGGAAAATAATACACAATATTCTACTATATAATAATACCTTACAACATAACAACCGTCTCTTTATACCTTATTACCTTTAGATACACAAACTGTAGCAAAAATAAAGGCGTCCCTATTCATACGTGACAAAAAATTGTATAGCAAGACATTCCCTATACAAACGGGGACCTATCTGTACCACATAAAAGCAACATAGAATAAAAGACAAACAAAACGTGTGTAAAAGCAAGACTAAACATTTCCAAGACGTTGCCTTGGGGGTGGTGGGTGACCTTAAAGTACTAGGAGTGGGTGATATTCGCACACCCCTAGCTTTACCAATATTACCCTATAACGCTTCAAAGAAAACTCAAGCTTAGTTCTACGAAATAAGGTGCATATATATCGCAAAGGTAAACTTGTAACGGTGAAACTGTAACTTATTGTCCATCTTTGAAAGATCCGTGAGAATGCATTGCATTACCGGTGTTCTGTTGTGGGCTCCAAATAGCGGGGGAGGTAGGGAGGTCACGTTAAGTTGGTTCATAATGCTTAACACGTGTGTGTGTGTGTGCGGTAGTTTATTTGAAATGAAGCAAGGCTAAAGCTGCAAAAGACTGAAGTAATGTGTTCTGTGTTGTTTGATATTCTATAAGTAAGTAGGTACATCCTACGTAGGTAGGTAGGTACATTGATGTAAGAAATAGGTAGGTGTTCATTATGCAGTGTATCTACCTACTACTTATAGTCAGGCCATAAGCAAAGGACTAGAACAAGTCACGATATTAAATTAATAAAAACTGAAAATACGTTAGACCGGTACCACTATAACCCGCTATGTATCGCCTACCGGTCGCTACATCACCAGCGCATCGTGGTACAAGGCCGGTCAGTCAGCGACATCGACACCTGTTCCGCGCATCCGGTCTCAGATACCATGCCTATTGCACTTCTTAATGAATGCTCACATTTACCAGCGTACGGATTTAGCGTTAACCCGCGCGTTTCAGTTCACTCCGCTTGGAAAATTCAATGGTGACGTAACGTAAACGTGGATTATCGCGTTACGGTACTCGACTCTGTTATTTATAGAGTGGGCATTGTTTTGTTTTTGCTGCAATGTTGTACTGTTTCTGTAATAGGTCCGAATAGAATTACAGTTGAGTTTTGTAGCGTAGGTTGGTTTGTTAATATTGGACATGTGAAATTGATTATCATTGCAGCATTTATTTACTAGTAGGTAGGTAAAGGGAAAATTGTAGTGAGTTTCTTACTCCACTCTTAAAGCCCTATTTTAATATTTTCTACTGATTAAGCTATAGTAAGTAGGTAATTAAATAGGTAGGTAGTAGGTAGGTACCACCTACCTAGGTACATATATAGGAATCTTGATACTTGTCTAGTCAGACAATTGATCACAATTGTTACTTTCATACATCATTTAATTTAGATAAAAATTTGGTTACAATTGACCAGCTGGCTACCTATTAGTTACCTACTTACTCTTCACAGAGTTAACCAAGGAATATAAAAAAGACAGAATTGGCACACAATAAAATTCAAACATAGAACATTGTCGCGACGTGACGCACACATCGCCAGTCCAACAATAGTCGAGTGTCGACCTGACGCGGCATTCCAATTCGGTGCGCTATTGTTGAACGGCGCCCTCTGATTGGTCGAGGGGCACAATGGGTCACGCCCACAACACAATGCCCTATTGTCGTTTCCACCGGCACGGAGCGCCGCCCAGCCACTCTGCATTATATATTTTTTTATAAAACTCTTTGGAGATATTATTGCTCTAATATGTGACTTCCACTGTTATTACATTTGGTTGTATAAATGGCCTATGTGAAGATAGGTAGTCAGGTAGGTTAAAGATCTAAAATGAAACATCTTTCGTTAGTTTTCATTAGTCAAATTAAGATCCTACTTATCTCCCTTTACATTTTAATAACGAATGAAAATCCAAACGGTCTGAGAACCAATATTTTTAAAAGCCACCCGAAAGCACATTAGAACGAAACGTAAACGTGGTAATAAATTTCTAGTTTTTTTTTTTGATGAAAAAAATCGCTTCCACTTAAGCGCCCCAAATGGAAATGGCGGCTACTTATTTTTTCCGTAAAAGCATCGTTTTAAAAACTAAGTGACACGGACACGGGACGTAAATACTTGGACATAATATTGTACGGGGATGTTAGTTCTACTAATGCTTCCATTTGGGGTTGTTAGTAGGAGATTCTCGCTGTAAATTGTGAAAGAAAAATAGGTAGGTACCTACCTACCTACCTACGTATAAAGGGATCTACTAACTGATGGGCGTCATTATACGAACTAATGCATTCTTAAACGAACACAATGTTTTATGATCGTCATCTGTTTTTTTGTGACAAACACTTTAACTTAGATATTTATATAAGCAGTAGGTACCTAAGTCACAGGTACAACATAGGTAGGTACCTACCGAGGTATCTAAGTAGTAGGCAGGTAGGTAGGTACCTAACTACCTATTACTAGTTTGAGAAAGAAAAAACAAAATTCCGTAGGTCACCTTCCTATGCTACTAACCTACAGGCAGGCCAACTGATTACTTCATAGGTAGGTACGAATCCTAAACCCCCTGTCCACTAATAAGTCACGACGGTCACCGTAAACGGATCACTCGATTTCAAATGCGTTTTTCTTCAACTGTCACTTAATTCGTCAGAGGTCAAGACAGTTCGTGAGAAAACTTTAGAATTTATCTCTAAAAATCTACTAATGATTCCGAAGACATACCATCTTGACATCAAACTATTAGCCTGTGAAATAGATGAATGTGTTGAAATGTTCAAACTAAAACTTAGTTCTGAAAAACTGCAGAGAAGATAGCTTAGGCAGGTACTAGCTATGTATTATCGTAAGTATCTAGGTAGGTAGGTACCTACCTACCTTATTAGGCTAATTAGGTATTTTGATAACCGAATTATGCCTAGGTGCTTTCAAGCTTGCATACCTACATTCTATGTCATATATCTACCTATTATTCTTAATACTTACTACATAGTCCATACCTAGGCTACCTTATCATATAGATAGATACCTACTAGAATAGCTTACCTACTTATCTATGTAGTTAGGCTGTAAAATCTGTCTTTGTAAGTAGGTATGTAAACAATATAATAAGTAGATATATCTACTTATACCTATTGATAAGTAAAAAGGTACATGTACCTAACCTATTAGGTAATATGAGAAGAGATGAGTGATCTTTCATAATAAGTATAATAACTAAAATTTAATAACAAGCTAATTATAAAGACGCCACTGAAACATCAAAGCCTTAAAATTGTTGCTGTAAGTATAATACAGTGTTTTGTACAAAAGCAAACATTAACACACACCCTGTGTAAACATGTGAAATATTATGTTAAAGGCAAGAAGGTTAATTTACCTACTTATTAGGTTTCTATAGAATGTAGAAAATTATCAGTAAATATTACGTAGATTAGGTACCTACCTAACTATTTATTTATCTCAGAATAAGTGTAGGTAAATAAACGACAAAGTCAGCTTAAATATCCAAAACATAATGATAGTAAGGCAAAAGGATCTTTTTATAGGTATTTAACATTTTAAGGTCTAATTCGAATCGAATAAGAATAGATAGGTAGGTACACCTAAGACACTTAACACATCTAAAACCATAGATATCTACACCTACTATTCCTGTTAAGCATATCTACGTCTATTTACCACACCCACGTAGGAAAGTACCTACCTATCCAAGAGTTCAAAATTCCATAACAGTATCGCAATAAAAGCAACTAAAGCATAACCGCATTTGACAAACATCAATAGACACCATAAAGGGCCCAAGTTTCCCATCAAAACTTAGTTCACGTGGAAGGGTGGAAATGAACCCGTTATCACGGAGGGGAGTTCATTTTGGTAGGTACCCACAGAGGTATAGACAACGAGGGATATAGAAAGTCATTAGGATATAAGCTTTGGAAGTAAATTAAGTATAATGGATGTTTGAGAATGTTATTTGGTAGGCAAAATCTTATCTTTATCTAATGAACAGATCAAACTTTGGTGCAAATATGTACCTACCTACGTATATTTTTATAACAAACTATGTAAGAAGGTGGTAGGTACCTAAGTAATATCCTTATTACACCAAATTGCACCTTATTTGCACCAAAGTTTGATCTGTTCATTAGATAAAGATAAGATTTTGCCTACCAGGACTTAGGAAAGTATCTAAGGATTCCTTATTAAATTACATCTTCATTCATTATCTACATATTTTTATACTTAAAAACCATTCCAAACTTTGTCCTTGGTATCACAACCGAATTATGTCAAACATAATGTAGCGTAATGTAGCACCTTCCCAATTAACAACCGAAAAAGCTGTTTAACCTGGCAACACTGCACTGAGTTGGCATTGAGAGAGGAGTAGGAAGCCACAAGTCACAATGCGACAACGGGGTCTCGCGCGGATTAGATTCAAAGCGGACAGATCTTTAAATAGATAGGCCAGGCCGCGGCCGCGGACGCGCTAAGTGATGCCAATTAGCCACCGACGCGCCCTCGCCTTAGTCGCCTCAGTCGCCTCACACCGGTTAAGGTGGAGTTCCTTTGCGTTTTTCAATTTCGAATTTATGTCGGACATGTTGTTCTGTTTTGAATTTTCGTTGTTCTGTTGTTTTTTTTGTTCGGGTATTTGCTTCTTAATTTTAATGTTGGTTTGCTTTAGTTTTGGTAGTTATTTACACGTAAGAATAATACCTGTAAGGAAGTGTCAGTGTCAGGTAGGTTCAATAGATTTTTTCCCCTAACAAGGTATGTACCTAATAGAACAATTTATTTTGATTTCTTAAAAAAATCAGTCGTGAAATAGATACCTAGGTATATGGATAGATTATCTCATTAAATACGTCGATTATCTAGTGGTATACCTAACTAGAATTCACTATTTACCAACCCCACACCCCACAACTAACAAACAAAACAGTCTACAAACAAACATTCCCAAACCAAAGACTAAAGAAAACATATCAAAATTGGAAATCTCTTTACGAGCAAATAAATCTTTGTAAACTTTACATTATAAAGCTACTGAAGTACAAAGTTACCCCATGCCACCACACCACCCGCCCGCGCCGTCTTGAGATGTTCAAACAAAACGCCCAAACCAATCAAGTAATTGCCGACCTCCGGAATCGGTTTCGTTTCCCCGTCGATAATGTTCATTATAGACAAAGGTAAGGGATGGAGTGTTGTTGGGTAATTTTACCTTTGATTTTAGGAGGAATTCCTATCTTACCGAGCTAGTGGGAGGTAAAAGATAATATTATAATTAACGTAATATCGGTACAGTTACTTGGCAAATGTCCTAAAAGAGTAAATGCATAATTCTGAAACCGGGAGTAGGTAGTAGAAACATGTGAAGATAATAATTACCTAAAGTATTATTTATAGCATTTTTAATAAATATTGATAACCTAAACAAGTTCTGCAACTTATTTACCTATATAACTTATCTACCGATGTCCTATGACCTATGGCCTAATGTCTCCTAAAGGTAGGTAATAGGTAGGTACTTACCTACGCAGCTACGAAGATAATAGATACTCAGCAGATAAAACCATTTTAATAATGCCTCAGTATTTTATTCCCAAACCAATCTCACCTAAATTTTCCTTTCCTCATAAACAGACACACTGAGGGGGTGTTCTCACACCCCGCTCCATATAATACCCCCCCTAGTGGGGTGCCCAGACACACATTCTTGCACGCCTGCGCCGCTCATATGGGTCACATTGTCCTTAAGAGAAGAGCATGAAGATATAGGAAAGCTATTTTAAGGCTATAGGTAGGTACCTAAATTAGTTGCTAGAGGAGCAGTATTTAGAGTTAGAGAGCAGGTAGGTATGTTTAGGTGCATGTTATTAATAAGCTAGTTAACTCTACAATGAGGTGTAAGTAGGTAATAATTTCAATAAATAATTAGCAGGGTTTTACCCGCGTTTTGTCTTCAAAATCCAGGATTAAAGTAGCCTATGTGTGTAATCCAGGGTGTCAACTAACTCCATATCAAATTCTACTAAATTTGATAAAACTTACTAACAAACTTTCGCCTTTATAATATTAGTGTCGTTTAAAGGAAGCTACTTAATAGGTCCCTGTTAATGAGTAGGGTAAACATGGGATAGATGCCCCTGGAGGATAGACGCCGCACCTTAAAAAAAGAGAATTTAAAACCAAGTTCACGCTCTAGTACCATGTTTCTCAGACAGATCTGGCCCCGCACAGCTCAGTCCACGCACGCGCTTCGACAGGACTGCACGTATCGCCGCTTGAGTTAAAAAAATGTTGCAAAATTTTATCGCGCTTGCTTGATTCTTGTGACAGTGACATTTTGACGTGTTCAGAACTTTTGTTTTCGAAGGTAAGTTTTAAGTGTGTATTGTTATTTAGATAGTATGTATCATTTATATTTATGGTGTGTTTATAAAATTACGAAATTATTTAAGTATTTTTATTTATTTGCTGGGGCGTCTATCCCTACTAAAAAGGATAGAGGCCCCACTATTGACTGAGTATAGACGCCCTTAGAGGCATATATCCTCTATGACTTATTCACAGGTACTTAGGCTATATGTAAGATTTTTTTAAATAACGGCACTATCTTGTTAATATGCAACTTAGTAGGAAAATTGACTTTCCAGTTTATTTATGAGCTGTTTATGCCTTTACATGTAAAAACTTACTTTGGGTAAGTAATAGAGGAATTAATTGCCCTAATCAAATTCAATTTAGGCACTGTCTTCTTAGTTTGTTTTTTCATACTTGTCCTTTTTGAATCCTCAGTTTTTTTTCTGTACCTATTAATTTCTTCTTTTTCAGGAAAACATCCCACACTGGACTTTGACAACGAGAAACGTCTCGTAGCGCACATACAAAAATTTGAAAAGGCAGGATTTCCCACAACACGACAGGATGTAAGAAGACACAAGAAGGATAAGAAAACCTTATAATATATTATTGCAACTAAGAAAGCAAATAAACATTTTATTTAATTTTCTACGAATTTTTTTATTATTACGGAGGCATCTATCCCATTGTAGGGCATCTATACTCATGTCAAAATTTTGCCAGGGGCAACTACCCCATACAGTAGGCGTCTATCCTCAAACAATAAGTCTTTTTTAGAGCCGAATATCTACAAATCTACGGTATGCATTGAATAATGATATGAGTAGATAGTAAGTATAAGGACTATAGTTGTTACAAATAGTTAACTCACTCGAATAGTGCTTTAAAAAAAAAGTTATAGTCAGTTTACAAAAAGTGGGGCATCTATCCCATGTTTACCCTAGGTAGGTATTATCCTACTTAGGTACCTACCTATGTAATGTAGGTAGGTACCTAGGTAGGTACTAGTACCTACCTACTTCCAACCTAGGTAAGACAGGAGTTCCATAGGTAGGTAGGCCTCCACAGCTGAGTAGCCAAACTGCATTTCCACTAACAAACCAAACGTTCAATTAAAATTATAGTTTCCTACTTAAAATTCGTAACAGCTTAATTAAGCAGTCATTTATATTCAATCGATGAGATATTAAAAACCTCTTAAATCTAGAGAGATATACAATCCTATCGCTATCTACATAGTTAGAAGACATCACAATTTTATAACATAATAAAAACACGTAACGTAAATAAAGCTACTGTATTTAATACAAAATAAAGATTAAATCTAAAATAACTGATAATTGTCACACAACATTAGATAACAATTTGTTGACTTAATGATAAGTTTATATTAAAGAGCATCGATTTAATTGATTAAGGATTAAAAAAGCTATTTGGAATGATAGGATAATAAAACGATAGATACTTAATGATTAAGACAAGTAAGCTAAAATATTCCTGATATTTTTTGTGAGGGTACAGAAAAATTATGACTATTGGATCACAACTATTGTAACGAGATAAGATAATTCAGTTTATACGATAATCGACTATCCATATGGACACACCAAGAACGAGTCTATTTTAAAACCTCTAGCTTATTTATAGAGCTTTCAGCATTGACATTGAGAAATTGTGTGCTTTAAAAAAATAGGCAGGAATAAACTTGGATAATGTCTTTATGACATGATAGGCGAGACGAGCTTTCACTGCCATTGTGTATGAGAGGATCGCTAAAAATAATAACGGTCGGCGTCATATTTCACGATCACACAGCGAACGGTGGGAAAGTCCGCTATACCAACAACAATAGTACTCGCCAATCGCACAATCCGACCGGCACACAATAGACCGTTTTTCTTTAGCCACGCCTCGACCGACACAATGGCATTATAACACGCCCAGTCGGAATCCGACTGCCGTGGAAATAAAGAAAATTTTCTCCACAAATACAAATGTAACGGAGATTGTATTGACTTTTTAAACGCCCTCATAGATCGAGCACACACCCACCTGAGTTTCATTGTGGTGTGCGAAAATCATTTCACAATGCTCGGCTATTCACCGCGGTACGCACACTCGGCACACTGTGCAAGCGGCGCCGCACTCAAAGACGCTCGCCTGGGCGGAGCCTAGAGCGAGACAAAACCTCGCCTAGCCGCCGAAGAATACGCACGAGCGGGAGAGAGCGTGCTCGCCGGACACGCACACATCGCCCGCTAGAAAAGGATGGGCTGAACGGCTTTGTATAGATTCCGCGGGATGAAAGCTGTTATTCCGCATAGACAATTGATTGTTACCTAAGTACTGAATAGAAGTGCACCAGATTTTGACGTGGGTGCATAGATCTCGATGTGATGTAGCGTAATTTGGGGATGAAAATTAATGTTCGATTCAATTTGCGCGAGCTTAAGGCTTCGAAGGACGGCATTGTTCACAGGGCAGTGACATTAGTTCGGTGCGTCCTTGTCGCACGTGCGGCAGGCGGCGGGGTCGGCGGGGCGGGGGGCGGGGGGCGGTAGTTATTGTAGCGCGCGCGTATTGTCGGTCCGCTTCGATCTGCCAGCATTGTGTATCGAAAGCGCGCGTCCGCAAGACGTGTGTCGCGCTCCACTACCGTTTCGAATCGCGTTCGATCGCGGAATATTATTACGAACTGTTATTTTATTTAGTACAGATTTCAACGTTGTTTAATTTATGTTTCGACTATTGTTTTATTTTTGTGTTTTCGCTTGTGTGTTATATATTTTGTAGTTTTTATTTTGTGACTCTTTTTGAACTATAAAAGTAAAAACGTTTGTGAAAAAAATAATGCCAAAGAATGAGGTGTGATCGGACATAACGTGTTGCGTTACTTTTATTACTTACTGTAAATTATTAAGTTATTTTTGTCGTTTTGTTTTTTCATCTTGAGTAAGTAGTTTTATTTTCTGATGTCTCAAAAGGCGAGAGGAACAATGGTAACGCACTTGAAGGTAAATACAATTACTTTTTTACTTTTTAAATGTTTTGATTATTTTAGAATTAGAATCTTCAAATTTTAATTTCAAGCATTAAATTTAATTGTAGATATCCATGATATATAAATTGAAGTAGGTATTTAGATGATTATTATTAGCTTTACAATATTATTGTCATTTACACAATATTTTGCAACAAAATTTTACGTTAAGCGAGTTGCGACTTGCCCAGTGGTCCAACTGTCAAATTGAACCGGACCGAATAAAATGTTCAATGATTTGTTTTGTAACGACATGCTGCTGTTGTTCAAATAATTTTATTTCTTTGGGCTGAGCTACCAATTGTCGGTTTATTGAATAAAAACCGGTTCTTCACACCGGTTGGTGGACAGTTCAAGAAACCAATCTTATTAAAATATTGGTTAATCTTCCTAATTTTTTCGCATTCCAGCTCATTTTAATTTAGAAGTGGTTTCGAATGATAGATAGGTACCTACTAATCACGAATCTGCCCCAATGTATTATTTTTACGGTGTAGGAATTTAGATATCATGTATCTACATTTCTTGCAAACCTCGCCACTAAGCTACATGATGATAGTTATTAGGTACTTTTAAATATTTTCTCATATTTACATTGCTTAAAGTAGTTTCGTAGTCATAAATAAGAGTATTTTCTTATAACAATTTCTCATGTAGGTACATTACAGGTAGGTAATACTTACGTACAGTTTGTAACATAACCCAAAGTGACAAAACCTAATTGGCACCTCTTTTTAACGTGCCGCCCCCAATAAAAGGTAAAATTTAATGATATTGTATTGTTGATCCGGTAAGTTGGCGTTCAAATTACCTCAATTAAATTTTAAAAATTAAGTAGGCGGTAAATTAACGTGAATTGATCCGTTGTTTGTCGAAATTGTTCGGCGGGCGGGACACCGTTTATTTCGTTCTTAAATTTCTTTTAATGACCTCTGCTTTTTGTAATAAAAAAGAGTGTCAATTTGTTAACGACGAAGCGATGTTATAAGAATTACGATTTGAGATTTGAACAAATGTTTATGGAAGCTTTTATAGCCTTATCGTGTATGAGGTAAATTTTAAAGGTAACGTGGAAAGTCTTTTCTATGTTTTAGTCTATTTCAGTCGTTTCCTAGTTCAATTCCGTTGGTGAATTCCGCAGTCTCCGAATGCGAAAGCGTATCACCGCTCGGTCTACCTGCCGACGTGATGATGGTACTCATCAATTAGCCCGTTCATTATGATTTGCATACGATAATGTTATATATTGACGGCGTTGGAGTCGCAGATCGCACGGTCGATGAATTTATTAATTGATATAAAAACTCGTGAGATCTTTTTCTTTTTTATTTATTTATTCACGTTAAGTTTGTCATGTAAAAACAAATAGCTATCTACTTAATTTTTTATGTTGTAATCTTACTGAATAACCTATGAATAACTGCGAAAAACACGACAATTTGTGTATTTATTACCTGGATATTATAAAATATGTCAATTAGTAGATTTGTTATCTAGATATTTTTACAGGTTCAAATTAGATTCAATTCAAAATCCCATAGAATGAAACTGATTGCTTAGAATAGTTTTCATGGTTGTACCGAATGAATATTGTATCTATGTTTCAAACATTCCTCCTTGTAGGTAGCAGGGACTCAATATAAATAACTTTTATCACCATTTCCCACAACTATGATAACATCTCCAATTGTTTTTAAATAATATTATTTTTGTTATTAACCAACAGGAAACCGTCTCACGTATTTATATTAAACAGTACCCGCAATGAAAACAGTCGTAAATTCAATCGAATATAAACCTTAGCACGCGGACCGGATGCGATGAATATAAAAAATTAAACTATTTAACCAAACAGATTTACTAAATAGGCAACGTCAAAGATTCGTTGCAGTAAACGCCTGAAGTTGTGGTTACTTTTGATAACCGATTTATTACTTTACAAAAATCGATAGGATGTGGTTCTGCCTTTAAGATCTTGAAGTTTAAATCAAACAGTGTGGCTTGAATATATATTAAAACATTTTTACGACTCATATGTTATTAAAATATGGTTTTGAAGTATATCTAGAACTATAGGTACTTTTTGGTGGCCTAATCTGGTAGTGGGTATTTTCTATGGCACAATTTATTTTATATGAGCTCTGAAAGTAATTGTTCCTATAGGTAACAATGTAAAACATGAAGACTGTAAAAGTGATATAAATATTACATAATGGTATTTTTTGAAATAAAATTGATAGGACATGATTTAAAACATAAAAGTGTTAATGATTATGTAAATTAGGAGATAAGTCGTATTTTATGTAAAAAAAAGGACGTTTAGAATATTCATTAAAGATAAAGGCGATAGGTGGCGCCTAAATGCTAATGGCTTTGAGAATTTTGACAACTATTATGAAACGTCTTTAATTATTATATTTTTAACAATTGAAAGCAAACCTTTTATAATTTGCAAAAATAAATCTAGATAAATTCAATAATGATTATGGTTATGTAAATAAAAAAATCTAGTAAGAAATTATTTTCTTACACGTGCGACATAAATATTGAACCAAACTAAAAGTTGAATCCCTAATAATTTGACATGGAAAAGAAAGTAAAAATTGGTAAGACCTACCTACTATCATTTTTATCCGACACACCCATTCGATTTACAAGACAAATCTGAGAACATCCGACAAAATCAAGTAGGTCGATCACGTAGCATGTTACCATTGTGACATCCAATTCATGTTACTCGGCGGCATTATCGCCACCCTACATTTGGCGTAGATATTTTTTTTATTAATTCCCTCCACGTCTCGCCTTTGTTCGTCCCATTGTGAATGTGTAATAGAAGTACGAATAACGTATGCTTATTCAATAGAATTTTCTTATTTTGTCCCGCTTTTTGTTGCGTTGAGCCCACTGTGCGTGTGGTGCGTGAATTAACTTATGTAAGATTCCAAGATTTCCTGTAACGAAAAAGTATATTTTGGACGGATTAATCTTTTAGTTACCTATATATAAATAATTCTTCTTAATATAACATAAATAATATCTATGAAAACTTATTTTCTTTAATTTTATCTGTCAGTTAGGTATTGGTAAGTATTGTTAAATGGGTGCTAAAAAGTTGCTGGAGAGTGTGGAAATATATTTTTCAACAATGTCTTCATTTAAAAATATTCGTAACACATTGATAATTAAAATAATAGTTGCCTATATTCAGAAGTAACTTGATAAAAAATGCCCTGCCAAGATTACAAATGAGTTCACACCCCTTTATAACGAATTTGTACGATTTTTATGGCGAATAAACTTCGTTGTTTGTATGACAATGGATGTGCCCTTTGGACTACAACCCCTTGATGCAATTTGTTGGTTCTGGTAGACAACGCTCTTCCGTTTCTTTCATTTTGAAGTCTTAGAAAAGGACAAAGAATTTTGTGAGGCCGGTTTAAGTCACAAGCGAATCAATTTGCTACAATTTTTTTGGTAGGTGAACATTTTTGGAAGTTAACTCCAAGTTTCCTTACTACATTAACACCCATAGATATAGGTAAGTACTTACTTAGTGTTTTTTGGAACAATAATTCTAATATTAGGCGATTAGCCAGCGGGTAGTTTTAACGACTTAGTAAATGTAAGTACCTATAGACTTTTATGAATTGGTATAGGTAAACGTTAGTTTGTTCTTGGGATCAATAGAAGACGTAAAGTAAAGAAGTAAAACGCTATCGCTTATCCCCGGTACTGGACCCTATCAATACGAAATAAAACCCTTGTAGGTGTACCTTTTGAGTCTCCCCATTGTTAGCAAGTGGTGCGGAACCCTTCTGTTTGCTTAGCACGTGTTTTATTGTGCAATTATTGGACAATTATTTAAGGGCCGCGTGAAGTGAATACTAAAGAAGAAGGAGTCTTTATAGCTCTTGACTATGGATGTGACTTAGACGTAGAAAGTATTAACAATAAATAGTCTTAAGTTACCTTTGTATCGTTCTGTTACCCTTTAGTATAGATACTGTTTATGTCTATAGATATCATATTATTATAGGTAGGTATCTATCATAAATATCTAATAGTCAGTTTAACGTTTCGACATACAAAAATTGCTGATTAGACAAGACACAGACATTTGGGCATAGGTATACTACCTACTTTAATATTTTTCTGTTAGGCTGTAGTAAAGTTTAACAAAAAAAGTACCTATGTAGGTACCTACTTACCTTCTTATTCTTAAAAAAGGAACGTAATAAGACTAATTCTGTTCCCCAAAACACAGTAAGTAGGTTAGGTCTACGTGCTGTTGCGCCTTGCAACTGGATCGAGGAAATAAAGAGTTTCCTGTACAATTGTCATGGAGCATAACTCCATGGTGTATAAAGGAAATGCCCATTATAATACACCTTTACAATGAGACACACGTGCTCCGATTTCGTGTTGTTATGTGTGAGAAAGGGTTTTGTTGTCATTGAAGCTGAAGAATAAATGAGCAGTTTGAACCAAAAATAATTTTGATATAGGGCATAGGTACCTACTACCAACCAACCTATCATCAAACATGCTAAAAAAATATTTTGACATATCAGTTATGGTTGCACAAATAGTATGAATATTTTCCAAGTAGCAATAATCTAGGTATATAATATACTAGCTGCCTCCCCGCGGTTTTACCCGCGTAGTTCCCGTTCCCGTGGGAATACAGGGATAAAATATAGCCTATGTTACTCGGGGATAATGTAGCTTTCCAAAGGTGAAAGAATTTTTGAAATCGGTCCAGTAGTTTCGGAGCCTATTCATTACAAACAAACAAACAAATCTTTCCTCTTTATAATATTAGTATAGATATAGGATAGGTAGATAGGAAATGAAAGACATAAAGTACGTATAGGTATACCTACTACTTTTCTCTCGATAAAATCGTTCCAAAAGCAAAAGCTTCCAGTCCCAGATGTTTTTCAATATAAAGCACCAGATTCCACTAGGTAGGTACATAATCAAATATAGATTGATGTAATTTCCTCATAATTACATATGTGGCGACATTTGAAAATAAACACATCCCTATGCCGTCTGTTTGTTTGTAAACGAGAAAAATGGCTGACGGAACAAAACTCGATTGACATACAGCTTTCGTATTGTGATTGGATTGATTTAGAATGTTAATTATATCGTCGGTGCTTCGACGGTGTTGGAATCGAATGATTTCGTTTACAACCTTACATCTTTCTCTGTTTTATGTTTGTCTATTGGCAGTCGCTTTCCTGTGGAGGCAATAATTTCTGGAGAACCGACTGGTGTTAAAATCATTAAGTTTTGTTAGACCTCTATACCTGTCACGATTCTTGTATGCGTGGACATTGAAATAAAATGTTGATATTTGATACACATATGTAGGTACCAATTTGAAATAGAAGATGTTTTATTCATTACATAACAGAGGTAGGTAGGTACCTACCTATTTCTAAGCTTCAAGGCAATCTA
This sequence comes from Thyatira batis, assembly GCA_905147785.2. NCBI lineage: Eukaryota > Metazoa > Arthropoda > Insecta > Lepidoptera > Drepanidae > Thyatira > Thyatira batis. The sequence goes on along the minus strand of LR990504.1, from coordinate 5,047,451 downwards.
AAAATAGTTTTAACCATGAATGGAAACTATGAATGGGATTAAAAATACCTACGTAGCAATTTATAACAACGATGTTTCGTTGAGAAACAAAAAAGGTACATTGTTCTTACGGCCCGCCTTGCCCTGCCCTGCCCTGCCCTGCCCTTGCAGCATCCTGGCTTTATTTTACTATCTTTCGATGCGTAAGCTCATAAAACTCTTTATTATCTTTATAAACGTGAGCGATAGTCTAATTTTATGGAAAAAATGTTATAATAATAATCAAACTGGTTTGTTTCGGGACTTCCGTTAATGTCGGCCAAATGAGACTTGGGGCGGGTGTTTTTTTTTTCAATAAGTTATGAATTCTCCAGATATTCGCAATCAGAATAAATTTTTTTATGAACCAACTGACAATATTTTTGATTCGTCATTAAATTATAGCATGGCGCCATTAATTCTGTTTTATTTTAATGATTGTCGAGCTATTTATGAATTTAATTTTATTTAAAATCAATCTTTTGCATGTAGCCTATCTACAATTTTAATAATTTTATTCTATAAAAAGTGATTTATATAGAAATTTGCTACTATAGGTTCTATCTATAGGCAGTTCATAGTTGAAGTTTAACTTCCGTAAAATAACTCGCTCGTCGGCTCTGCCTCTTTATTACATCTCATTGACAGATATAATTGTGTCCCCCGAGTTCCCGACCCAATCCTAAATGTATTAGTTTCATTTTACACACACTTAACCTATTGTTCGAAATGTCTGGTCGACTGCTAGAGTAAATGAGCTTGATAATTGACATCTGGATGTCAAATAAAATACGAGACTTTTTAAACATTAACCTAATTATCTTAAAGTTAGGAAAGAAACTGTAAGATAAAATATATAAAAAAAAATTATTATTCTAATAGGACCTCGAAAATTCAGAAAAGGTTAGCCTATAAACTCAGCAATTAAGTTATTCAAACAAACTTAAATTTATTACATAAAAACCCGTGCTGACATTTTTATGTGCAGCAAATAAAGATACCTACCTATTACCTAATAAATTTCATCTTTTTGTACCTAAACTTAACCTTTAAACGGGAAATAGTGTAACTGATAAACGGAATCAAATCTGATTCATAAAACTAATTAAACAAAACAGAATCAATTCTATAAATACAATCGGACAAGACGAGGTGGAACATGCACTCCCGCGCATTGTACCTAATGAAAGATAAACTGAACACATGCGCTGCATTAACACATCTGGCCAGTGGCATGGAGAAAAAAAACTATCGAATTTCTTCATTGAATTCCATTTTTCGCCATTTTTTGCGATCCCTATAGTGATGACCTAACCATATGCGGGTGGAATAGTATAGAACTTGATTCATTAATATTAATCGACGCTTATTTTTCTTATTAGGCATTGTCGAGAATATCATATCTATTATTTAATCGAAAATAGCATCTACATTTATAAGAATATACCTAATTATTGTTACTTTTTGTTACAGGTAAGTGCTGTTTCCCAAATCCACTTCTTCAGATATAGTGAACTAGTAAGTTATATGCAATATTTTTGTTTATGTTAACAAAAAAAAAATGTTGGTACCTAGTGTGCGTATCGACATACAGCAACGATCCTAATCTGAATCAAACCCGATTAATTAGAATACTCGTATTGAATTACTGATGGCGCCTTTCAGGCAAACATTACAAAGCCATTTTGTCTCTGGTCAAGTGTTACCAGACGTCTGCCAGCCCATAGACAATAATATCTTTGTTGCAACGAGTGGCCACATAAAGGCCATTGTGGCCGAATCAATTAGTCCATAATGTGGTCATTGTGAAATGTGCGTGTAACATTGTCTTAATGTATATCTCTGGCGTATCGTAAAATAATTTTTATAGTTCTATTTATGGGCCGAGTGAATTTATAGGCCAGATACGTTTCAGAAGCGTTATGGTTTAAAGTTACCTCTACCTACTGTAGCAACAAGTTATTTTATTTGGTAGCTGGTTGTGATTTTAAATATTAATTTCCAAATCATTATGGTAAATTTACGGACAATTAAAAAATACTGGGTTTCAAATTCGAAGTTATATACTTTAGTTTTTACAGTATTTACTAACGTCATATCTATTAGCAGGTAGAATTAGGAAATAACCAACATACTTACCTAATAATAATCTGAATGTAATTATTTACACAAGTATGTATTTAATAGTAGTACCTATATTATTTTAGTGGGCATTTAGCTATCTGGTTACCATATCACAAGCTCTGCTTATTTTGGATTTAGTTTGGCCGTGTGTGAAAAATGGCCCAGGATACTTAGGTAGGTATATATCCTACATTGATACTACATACTTAGTTATAAAAATATTGGTTAAAGGTGGATACCTATACCTAACATGACGGTGAGGTATATAATGGTACTGGTATCTCTGGTATCTGGTAGGTATCTACGTGCATCTAAATTAGATCGAGTTCCCGGTAGAGGAAAGTTGACATTTGAGCATTTTACCTGTCGCATACGAGCTACATCACCTGTTGATGAATGAATAACGAAAGCCGCAACACGATATTCCACTAAAATGTATGAAACGGCGGAGATCAAAGAAAAAGGTGTATTGACTCCAAGAGAAGAATAAATTATAAAACACTAATGTAATGGACGCTCAAGATATGGGAAACTTTGAAGAGGCAGTCATTATTGTGGAGTAACCCAAAACCGACACATGTGTCACATATCGTCCAGGATTGCGATGCCACATGTGAAACAAGAAAAAAGACAAAATCTGTTGTCACTACTCCCTAAGGTACGAACAATACCAGCTCAGATCCTGCCCAGCGAGTTAAAATAAATTTGAACTTTAAATATGAAGCGATAAAATTAAAAGTTGATCGCACGATTAGGAATTTATACAGTAGATTTCTCTCGAACACAGCTTGTTTTGTGATATTTTTTGTACAACCTTCCGTAACCTTTAGCCTGTGACATGGATTGTAGATTAGGCATATTGTTGACCTTTTTTGCTTCCATTTTAGTTGCACGTGTAGTTTTGTTTTTTTCATTTGGAAGACCCTCGTTTTCAAGAGCTTTTTGTTTTTGTCTGAGATTTGCATGTGTGCAAAACGGTTCGAGATCATCATATGTAGGTAGTATCTTGTAATTTTTTTGTTGGATTTCAGAATTGCTTTTGTCGAATTAAATTGATCTCGAATATTTTTTATTGCAATAAGAACGGAAGTTCTAATATTGTCGCGGCGCAGTCGGGCGTGGCGGCCGTTGACAATATTAATGTTTTATTATGAAACAATGAACAGAATGGTGTTTCTGATAAATAATGCGTGGCCGGTCGGATGAGAGATGTCCCCGGTCATAATGGCAACATCAGTTGATCGCTGAAATGTAAAGTCAAACAAGTGTTGCTGCCATTGATAAATCATATTGTTTTATACGTGTCGCAGATATTTATGAGTATTTCATTCATTTTAGAGGGTAATTAAAAGCTGTTTCATTAAGCGTCATAAAACAAGTTTTATGTAGTAAATATTATGTATGATATACCTACATATTGGAAGTATATATGTATATATTCATGAAATATAAGAGTTATAGTTTAATGTCTCATTATCGTTTCGTTCCAATTGGGTGTGAAGAGTGTGTAGCAAAGCGTCTTGTCGTATTCTAGGAATCATATTCATATTGCAGTGGAAGCGTCTGCCATCCCAGATTTATGGACAAATCTCCGAGATGTGTTACGAATAAAAATAATAGAATTGTCGTGTCTAATAATATAGCGGCCGTTTCCGTTCGTGTTTTAGTTTATTTTGGTTTGTGGACGCGAATATTATATATAACGCTCATTCACACGGACGCGCTGAGGGATTTTACACAGTTTATTACGGGCTTATAACTATTATTGTTAATAGTTAATACAGGGTTCGGTTTAATTAGTTTCCAGTTAACAGCCGACTCTCTGTCCACATTAGCACGGTTTTATTGATTGCCAAATGGTTTTGTGTAATCATTATCTGTTTAATACTGAGCAATCAATGTTGAGCAGTCAATGAAGATGTTGCTTTGCACAGCTCATCCTTATTAGCGATGTTATAACATTTTAATTGTAGACATTAAAATCAAACATAATAATATGTTTATTCTATTTAGCTACTCGGCTTACTAAATTCCTAAACTTATGAAAATTTTAATAGGTATTGTTACTATATTATTATCTTCTTGAGGTTACGTAGATAATGGGGTAGGTGAAATTGCAGGCACATAAAGCATAATGACATGCCTTACAATAAGAGGTTACTAACAGTTAAATGTAGGTACTCAATATAGTTATAAAGCCTGGTCATGTTAGGTATACAGCTACAAAGTTTTAAATGGCTTAATGATAGATTTACCATATGTTACGTTGACTAAGAAATTGTAGATTCCCACGCTCGGGAAATCGAGAATCAGTCAGTTTTATTAGGGCACTCGTATGATTTATAAAGGTTCAAAGTAACCATACTCTACAGTAAGTACTTATAACTATACTCTATCAGAAAAATATATTCAGAAAAATTAGCAAAGTTAATTAATAATACCACTGTGTTATACCACTTATTTTTTAATGTACACTAAAATAACTGATGAAATGTATGGAAAGATACTAAGCCAGATCGATCTCCAGCAATCTCTCAACAGCCCATCAAGAGCAGTCTAATCCATGCAAACGAATATGCCATATAACAAAACGAAATCCGATGACTAATGTCTATTGATTCCGTCTCTTTCCCACACGGAATACAATAACACAGCATCATGATGGATGCTACCGAAGCCGACTCAAAGAAAAAGAGATCAGATGTAGGCGATAATTCATAAAAAACAATAATAAAGGGGTAATTTCGTTCAGAATAACATTGTTTGCGGTTGATTTATCTGGTAGCTCTAAAACACGTGACGAATTTTGTTCTTTGTTCTTTCTTTAGTTATATTATAATAGCATTCCTTTACTACTAAAATATTGTCTAGATTTATTTTTAACTGCATCATTAAACGACTATGTATATTTTTACTACTCCCACATAAATGCAATTTTTAATTTGCTTATGCTAGTTTCCGTTTCGTTTCGTAACTTTCAGGTTCATAATTTTAGTAAGATTACTTGATCACCGGAATTTCCCTCCTCTCCAGAAATACCTATAACATCTCCAAATCGAGACGTAAGTATTTCTATATCATCTTCTAAAACATAATTTTCAGACTACCAGATGATTTAGATCACGTCTGGCTGCCAAAACAATATCGGTTTCAGCATATCCTTTTCTAAACTTCAAGGAAGCATTAGATGCACAGCAGAGTTCATCAGAAATATACCATAATCACAAAGTAATAAAAACTTCATCCTTCTAAGAATATAGCTCTTTCGCCAGTGTTGAAGTAGAACGAACCACTTCTGTTTTATTGTTGGAGCCATATTTTATGACTGGATTGTGTACAGATTTAGAATAACGGACACTACCCATATGCAAGGATTAAATCGCTCCGTTATTGTTGCCTTTCCTAACAAAACTATTTTCGTATCCACACTATGTATGTAAATTAAAACAATCGTCCTAGGCTCTGATAGGGCAAGCTCAGCAACCAAGTTTTATATGTGAGAATTTATGCGAAAAGACAGTACTATTAGCATTTACAATTCTTTTAATATACGTTTTTTAACTGACCATGTTGTCTACTACTGAACGATTAGATACGTAAATTGTATAATTAGGTCTTGGCTTACGCTATTGTATCTGGCGGTCGTAAATCGCAGCGATCATATTCAGCTGTGTGTAAGTCCCATAATGTTTTGAGATGGTCGTGCGAGCACTCCAGGCGTAGTGTTCAATCATACGACTGTTCTGCTATCTTTGAGATTATAATGAAACTTTTATGACTTCAATTTTGTTACGAACAAAACTTGGTACTAACAAAGATCTCTTACAAAACGGTGTTATGGTTATTTGATATAGAATCAATGTGCTATAAAATCTATACATAAGCTATGTACTCATATCTGTTCGAAACTATACATTGATTTTAATGTACTATTGATTGATGTACTTATGACGTACGAAAATAAAACTCATGATCGTACAGCTTATTTAAAACTTTGGTGCTGAACTAAGCTTGGTACATGATGTAACGTGAGAATAAATACGATTTTGGTTATTGGGTTTCAATTACCACATTATGCATATAGATTGGTTTGATACTAAAAGTTGATATCGACATAAACTATCTCTCATAGCCCATATTTGTTGGTTAGTAAGAATTACTTATGTTAACCCAAATTGCTTGATTTGAGTCATAAATAACTCTTTATTGTTAAAAAAACTAATACAAATATCGTACCAACTAAATGTAATGACGATGTAAATTCTGATGGCAAAAAACCTTTACGGACACATAAAAGCAGACACAACAATAACTATTGTGCTTCCAGTTGCAATCATTAGTATTGATGACGCAAACATAACAAATCTCAAAACATACGATGAAAAAATACTGAGAGCCAATCAAGAAGCACAGGAGCCCATAAAGTAATGTCTTATAAAGAATAAGATGTGTACAATGAAGTATTACGTAGTAATAAAGACGGAGAGGGCAAACACAAAAGTGGTAAAGAACGTAATGATTTGGAAGTGAGTGTGCGTGTAGAAGCGTGTATGTGAGGAGCGAAGCATGAAAATTACAAGCGGATTTCAATCGCAGCCGCTCTTTTGTGTTGTACAATGCGAACACAATGCTCGGTCAAGGACTTGATGCTGAAGGACAAAGGGTTGCGAGATGACATGGGGAATTTCAAACTTATTTTGACATTGTGATCACTAAAAAGTATAAAAGCAAACAGGTTCTGTATGTGTGTCTATGGTCTTACTGTGTAATTGAAACGATAAACGTTGGTCCAGTGTTTGCGATTGTTACAAAATTATATCATATATAAAATCAATAAATAAATAGGTACGATAGATATTTTATTTGGTTATATAGTATTATAGTATACTCTATCTGTACACTAGTAGTGGTTCTAGATCTTGTATATAAATTCCATGTTTGTAAAATCAGTAGTGAGTCACATGACATCACACAGGAGAACAGTTCATTGTACGAGGTTAGAAGCATCAAAGTGAGATCAACCTGAATAAAGGCATCCGAGCTGGACCCGAGCGAAGGGGTAGTACACAATGTCGGCGAGGTCCAAACAAAAACTGACAACACAATACTGAGTGGCCCAACAACAGTGGCCGCTCATAAATCAACCTCTGACAAAAGTAACAATGGTATTGAGGGTACCTTATAAGAGATCTTAGCATTGTGTTTATTCTTTGATGTTCACTAATAAAACCTTTGATTAATATCGTATGGACGGAACCAGTTGGTATGCAAATAATGACGTTCAAAAGGTCGGATTCCTCGGTAGTAGGATCACACGTGGTGGGGTGTGAACAAAGACGCTAATGCTACATCTTCTTCACAATACCTTTATCCCTATACTGTTCTTATAGGCGCGGTGGGCAAGACTTGACCAATGAAGTATTATTGTAACATTGAACATCCCGTTTCATTCATTGCATTGAATAATCGTATTTATCAAACCCTATAAGCGAAACTATTTAACGAAGGTAAATAAAAAAAAATATCATGAGATTTTGTTAGGTACCTTTTTCTTAATCATTCTTTTTCGTGTCTTATTTAGTTTATACAAACATAGAACCCAGTAGTATGTCAGTCAGTGTATCTAAACTGCTCTAACACATCCGCCGAAGTAGGTATCTAAAGATACCTTATGCCAATCCGTTTTTGGTACCCAACGATAAAATCACGTATTTATGTTTTGAATACAGTTTTATCAGCGCTGGTGTGTTTAACGAACTCAATTATCCTTGAATAATTTGCTTCTTAGCAACCAAATCGTATTATGTCTTGAATCTATTAAGTGTATATAGGTCAGACATTCAGCAGATCGGTGACCTAAAGATAATTGGAACTTTTTATCAACTGATCGTTTTATTGTTTCCAATTTCGTCTCATTATCATTTAACTATGTCTGTCAATTTAGGTTACTGGTGATAATATTGCAGTTTACAACAAATTTGACGATATTAATAAAGAAATTGATCTATTTGGCGCAACTCTGAAGTAGGGCATGTATCTTAGATTTAATTCTGTCTGCAATAAAGGTTATCTGTTTTGTAATAGGGACTCATAGCAATTGTGTAATAATTACTAGGTTACAGACCCTAATTTTTTTTTACTTTTGTACTAGCTCGAATATAATTTTAAATGAGACATTGTCCATTAGTATTTTAATAAGAGGTTAGATGGATTACTTCTTCTTCTTCTTCCTGTCCCGCCTAAGCAGGGTCGGCACAACAGGATAGGATTAGGTTCTATAAGAGGCAAAAATCTACGATCTTTTTATTTTCATCAAAAATATGCAGTTTTGATTAGGTCAGGTTACGTTTTTTGTTTCTGTTTAAGCTGTTGCAGAAATGTTTCTATCATCGTGAGTAGAGTTTTGTTTCCTATTTATTATGAACTGTCCATTGTGAGGTTATCTGTTTCATGTCGCTATCAAATATATATTTTTGTTCTTCATTGTTTATAAAAACAGTACGATTCTGTAACATATTGTTCTACAAACGTTATTGTATCACTCATTGTGTAGGAGTTTTGATAGCATTTAAGAGAGCACTGTTTAATTCATCTGATTATACCTATACAATAATGGATAAAAATACTTATAGCCTCATATCCTCAGAAATTCTACCATCTTAATAGAATTCTTCTTTTCAGTCGTACACTCCTGGCGGAGTGGTCGTGGTTATGGAAAGTCTGCTGTCGGTTGTGGCTTTTGCTTTTAATAGAATATTAGTAATAAATTTTGACCCTGTAATAGTTTTTATATGTTTGTTATGTCAAAGTATTTTTCAATCAATAAAATTAAAACAGAATCACGATTTGTAGAAACAAATATTTGTATGAACATTCAGCATGATACTATTTTTGAGTTGCACAACTGAATAAGAACCTTGATCTAAAAACTTAACGATTTCAATTCACAATATTTTTTTTCTGAAAAGTAATGCACGTCTGGCGAGTTTTATTGAAATTTAAACAAATTTCCAGACACAAAGTCAAATGTTATAACATCCATTTCCTATTACAGTGATTTTATTAACATTCCATAAAACATTATCTAGTAGATATACAATTTTGCAGAATATGACTACACTATTATAATTTGAAGAATTTGTAAATATTTGTAACATTTTTTTAAATAAATTCTGCAAAAGCTTTTGATACATCTCTTAAACATTTAGTTTGTTTATATTTAAATACTCATATTATCTATTTAATTTTTAATTTATATTTTATTCGATACTTTTCTATGTTCAAATAATGAAAAAGTATAGGTAAGTACCTACGATGTATTATTATATTTAGAGCTTTTAGCAGGATTACATAAAGTACGGATTGCCTTGAACAGTTTTATTTTGTTCATCGGCCTATTGTAAGTGCCCCAAAGCCGTACAAAATCAATAAACGGTCAATAGTTTTGATAGCGACACCCACATGTTTCCAATATTCATACAATGTTGTATGTTTGAGATAATTTAATTTGTCGCATGCTTTGTTCCCTCAGAAGACTGTGCCAACATCCCAGTCTATTTGTAAGTATATGAATAATTTCGGTAATATATCGGTTTGATGAAATAAAAATTGTTTTCTTGTTGTAAATTAACAACTGTCAAACTTTCGTATTGTAGTTTTGGTTATGAAAGTAAACAGTTATGTACCTCATAATTATAGTATAAGTACTTAGTTATTTATATAAATAATATAGTGTTGCTTGCAGTTTCCTATAATTCGTACCTATAAAAGGAAAATTAAATTGGTTGGAATTCATACTGCTTCATAGAATGAAGTCGTAAGTTAGATATACTATACTATGCAAGAAGAGCAAAAAAAATTGTCAAGCAGTTACTTAAAGAAATGTTATCTATTATTTTCAAACGGTATGTAACCTTTTAATCTTTGTTTGGTTCATTATAGGTAGGTAATAAATCATAAAATAACATTTTATACTGTACCTAAATTAAGATTGACAGTATCACAACAGAAAACTTTTAAAAAGAAATGTCACCCATAAATCTCACGTTAATAAGGCGTCGCATAAACAATGTTTTTTTTGTCTTTCATTTTGGCACTGCGTTTGCGCACGTTCCGCGTCAGCGCTCCCTAACATTGACCAATTATTGCACTTACAGTCAAAAAGCCTTTGATGTGGTGAAATCATAAAAAGAGAAAATATTACTATAAATATAATTATTATCGGTATTTATATCTTATAATAAATCACAATCAACAACATCGCGAACCTTACCGGCTTTAGGTAGGTACCTATAGCTTTTAAACCCTAGCTGTCAAAAATATTTTTCTGACACGCCAAACATTTAAAAAATGCTTTATATCGTTGTTGATAAATCCAATAAAATCATTAGTCATAACTTCAATCGCATCACAATCATTTATCAAATCATCACTAACATTGACGCCATCTTTATAACCATTGATTTGTAATCGAATACCTTTTAGCTTACTATGAAATGGAAATTTTCTATACCTCAGTGTTCGTATAAAAGAAAATTCTCGGGAAATATAAAAGGTCACACAATAGTTCGACGGCGCTTTGATGTGACAAGAGAGCTTAATCAATGGTCATCGAATAATAGTTCTTTTTGATGTTGAAACCGTCGAAGTTCCGACAAACATTATGATTTCCAGATATTATTTGGATTGAGGCCATTATAATAATAGGCACTATTTGGGAGCGAGTGACGTAGTTTGAAATGAGAAAGAAAACTTACTGTAGGTAATACACTGTCGTAAGAAAGATGAAAATATCAAGAGTTCTAGAATTAAGGTTAATGAACTAAGTAATACCTACCTATTTATACTACTAAGTAATATTAGTTATAAATGCGAAAGTTTGTGATAATATGTTTGTTAGTCTTTCACGCCAGAACGGCTAAAGGGTTTGCGAGGGACAGAGTAAGAATATGTACTAGAATAACATAAAGGCTTTTTATGCCGGGAATATTGCAGATCCTTTTAAGTTCGCGGGTGAAACCGCGGGGAGCAACTAGTTTGAAAAGAAGTACATCCGTTTACATTACATTCTCTGCTAAGCACAATAACATAACAAGCAAACAGTGAACACGTCACGGAAATCGATCATAATTCGAATCTCTATATCGAATAGTGTCTCGATGAATCGAGACGTACTGCGGAGCCCTCTTGTTTGTCGAATCGATTATTCCGCTTCATCTAACACTTATTGGGTTCAAACAAGACGGTAGTGAACACTCGGCGGATGCACACTAGCGACAATATTATATAGGTATCTATTATTGTTATAAATAAATAAAACATCTGTTTGTTCAGAATATTTTCTCTTGACCTTCTGGTTTTTACCATTGGCATAAATAGCAGGTATCTATGGCTATTTATATTAAACAATGTATGAGTTTACGTTAGCTTTACATAGTTTATATGGCTCAGCAATATCATAAATGATATTATACATTATACAATGTATAGATAGACATGATTACCTACTTCATAATTTTATTCTCACCTGCCATGACAACTTCATTAAGGTTTAAATTAATCTCAGACATATTTTGCAAATAGATTGATCGAAACCGGTGTAACGCTGTCACATCTTTTGTAATAATATCTTGTTTTCATTCATAGATTAATATCAAACGTATAATTTCTTTGTGAATTTTGATTCATCTAATAGAGCTGTTTTTAAAACTAGTTTCAATCATTGATGAATTCATTTATTGTGCTGTTTTTTGCATTGCGTTTTATTTATTGATAGAATTACCATATAGATGATTAATTTGAACCCAAAAATAAACGCTAATCAGAAATATTTTGTAGGTATCAATACATATTAAGACGTGGAGCTTTATTGTTAATAACACCCCAGCTCTGTCGCTCGTCTGTAAAGCACGAACATATTGTAAAAGCTCTATTCAAGTTGGTAACGTAGTGTTGTGCTTCAAAACACGAGCTTAGTGAAAGCTCATTGTTCTTCTTACAATGGTCAAATTAATGTGCAGGTGACAGCTTATTTGTGGGCTTTACTAAATTAAAAGCTCTCACTAATATTGAATCGTATTTTCATTAGTAATTTAGTCATTGGTAATAATATAATTAATGATAATATCAATAATGTGTTTTAAAACATCGTACGTCGTAAATACAAACATTCTAGGATATTTTGTACCTACATATATTTTTTTATTTGATATTGTATTCCTAATTACCGTTAAGATGAAATAGATCTATAACAGTATCCCCAAAATACTTTATTTGATTGCGACATTTTCCTTTATACAACGACATATTTACTGTTAAAGCTGCGTGTGAACAAATCCAACCATCAGGTCTCATTAGAACAAACACTAAGCATTGTAAGACAACCGCAAACAAGCATTTCACATGCCAATTACCATAAACTCAACCGCAACACTAAACGCCACAAAAACGTTACAAAATTAAACTGAAAATCTTGCTCTAACTCGAAATGTTTAGCGCATTAAGACGGGATCTTGACAAATAACCACAAATTGTAATTGTGACTGTTTCAAAGGGTTAATAATGGCGTGGATGGCGTGGGATTGTGCTTACACTCGTATAATTCAGTTAGAAAGCTCCGCTCTTGTGTAGATTGGGCTATTGTATGACTTGGGTAGACAAGGAGCTTGAATTTTGGATTGATTTGGCAGCATTTGTAGCAATAGTTTCACTGGGAAATGTGACATGTTAGAGCTTTGATCCGACACAAACATTACCAACTTCTTTCTTTATTAAATGAGATACATCGATGACGTAAATGTTCAAAAAATATTGAAGGGTTCAAGAAGGATTAACCTCGTGGATTTTTCGTCCCCTTTCATGCCCCCAAATGATATTTTATAGGACAAACACCGGCCAGACCGCAGCCCCAGCAAAAATAATATGTGTCTGACATCTAAATTATTCATAAAGGTGTAGTGGCTTTGCCGTGGCGACCCTGTGAATAATATATAAATCATTCAATATTATTCGAAGTCGACTTTTTGGCGTTTTCCTATGATAATTCACATGTTCACTGCATCTTGGTAGTTCAATAAATTATAATTTTGTTGTAATGAGCATTTCTAAGGTGTTAATAATATCTTTATATATCCTTTTTAATAATCTATATTTTACCTAATAAGGACCTAAGTTAGCGTTTTATTTTAAACAAATAATTCCTATTATCTAAATCAAGTTACAAATCGATTACCACCTTTCCCTAGTATCATTTTAGAGCATTAAACGCTCGAGATCCCAAAACTCATTATTACTAGTTGACGCCAAATTATTGCAGTCACCCAAATATCAGTAAGCTAAACTGTCAGCAGACCTCAGACAGCGGTGATGTAACAATAAGTGACCGGAGACTCAAGGGGGCGCAGCGATCGTCTTTACCCCTCGAATGTTACAAGTCTGCGATGGAACTATGATTATTGGATATGGCAACTTACTGGAGCATACACTTTAATGTGTTTGTAATTGTTATATTTTCTGTTTTTTGTGAAAAGCTATATAAAGAAACATAATGTGAAGAAACATATGTGAATTATGTGAAACAAATGTTTTAAGATACTTAAGGTAGATCTGAGACTATCACTCATGTAAATAGATATTTATCTTTTTCATTTTCAAATAGTATGAAATAAGGAACAATCAATTATTACTTAAGCGCTTATATTGTTTTGGATATTATTTCAAAATATAATTTACATAATTCTAAATACAAGATCGATATCTAACTAAACGTCAACTCCACTTCTTCCTAACTTCACGTTCCAGTGGAGTCGGCTGCATTGCCCCTGAGATTTGACAATAATTCTCAATAGCTTCTCTATTCTACCGCTCCCAATGAATACTGAATTGGAAACAGTTTCCTACATCTAAGACTCAACCTATTTCAATTTAGATTATTGCTCTGTCGTTGTTTACAACACTACAGTTCCTATTAAATATATAAGAAACAATACGGACTTAATTTAAACAAACAACCATTTTGCTAAACGGTTAATCAAAGCTCGAAATCTGTATGATGTAATCCTACTATGTACTTATTCATTGACCTTCCAAAATTAACAGAGATAACGTCCACAAAGGCACGAATTGAAAGGTGCCCCCTATTCAAATGTTTTGCCACTCTTTAATCTTCCATCGAAACAAAACTTGGGATCGTAACAGGATTGTCTGCCCGTTCATTTACTTAGCAAATTATTCTTTGTCGAACGGAAGAGAAGGCTTTGAATCCATTAATTCCCTGATGGGGTCACAAAGAGGTGGTACGAATTAAAATAATGTATTCTACGACTTCAATGGGGATCCCTCCGTCCGGTGCCGCTGTTATTACAAGAATAATGTATTTAAATCAGAGTCTGCTTTCAGATGAAGATGTCTCTTTGTGAGTCCGCCGAATAAGTGATCACGTACGGTGCCATTAGGATGTGTTTTATGTGCAAATTATAGGCTACCATTTTTAAGCGCGCTCATTTCAACTCAGAATTTCAGTGAACAATCTCGGTTCGTTAGAAAAGTTTTATGAATGTCATTGTATGCTCATGTAGTCTGGCAATATAATAATAAACGTGAGTCTGTATTACAAAATGAAACATGTTGTACAAGTCTGTTATTAATTGCAAATCAGTACAGAGACACAAACGTATGCACAAACATCAAATTAATCCTCGTCGTCAAAAGGGTTTCAGGAACTACCCTCTGTTAGCAGATAATTTAGATGAATATGATCACCCCATTGCCGAATATTTAGGAACAAACATTTCGATGTATTTATTCTGGTGTTTATTTTCAAGCGTAATATGTCGTGTTCCACTTTGATGTCGTGAAATCGCTTCTGTTCTTTGTCAGACGCCCAAGGATTTACATCTATTACGATAGTCATTTAATTCTCAGTTTTACTACCATCTATTTTGGATTTAGAATCCTTCGTAACACGATAGGGGCTTACAACATTTCCGATTTGGGTTTGCGCGTATGGAATTATTGCATATGGTTGGTTGGAGTTTGTTTGGCAGTATGAATGGTTCATTATACGTAGGGATAGTGAGCGGGACGCAGATAATATTTGCGATGTAAACCATTGTTTATGATTTGGACAATTGTTTGTGTTGCACTGTCAAAGGATGCGCACTTGTTTATTTAATGTCAAAACGAGGGGACCGACGGCGAAAGGAGTTATCCAAACAGTGTGGCGGGTTCATCGCAGAAAAAATATACGAAGCATACAATGATTAATTCAATCTATAAGTTAGGTATATACGAACCACATGTACCTACATACTAACAAGACATGATATACCTGCTATTTTAAAATTCTTGTTCGAATTTATGTTACTAGAATGGTTCGTCTCGCGTTTCATTCTGCTATTCCGTAAGTCTCGCTTTCAATAATACAATGTTAAAAATAACGGCCTCTAGGATCGAGGAAAGTCAAGTACAGCTTCAAACCAAATTCCTCAATGGAAAGCTTTCCTTTGCGGGAAACTGTGTGGAAATGTAGTGGCATCTTGACTCGAAAGCCGCGCTCATTTTCATGCCTAACTATTTTCCTACTTCGCTCATTTTGTTACCCACTGTTCAGTTGAAAGGTATTTTTTTATTATTTTTGTTGAATGTTATTCGAGAGGGTATTTTATTGATTGTGTTTGACGATACGTAGAATTTTTACTTTGACATAAATATCTGTAAAATAGCTTCAACTTAGGAGGTATATAGCCCATGTTAGTGAACAAAGTGAAAATACAAAAAATTCTCGCAACTTTCTATGGATTAGATCTATAGAAAAAGATGTGATATTAACAATTAAGCTGTATACAGACTGCGACGAGTCGACGGCGATTTTCCCTAAACAAGAGGCCCTGATGAGTGCTTCATTGTGTTCCCATCCTTAGGTCACTGCGAAATGAATTGCGCACGGAATGAACAAATACGAATCTGGTGCAACTTCATTCTATTCAGGAATATGAAAACTTTTATAACTAACTGTGCCTCGGAATAACAATCATACATACAAACTACCTACATCTCTATGGATGAGGCTGAACATCCGGATTTTCCTAATTAGTATAATCATTTACCTACCTATCTATTTAAAACCTATTTCGATATTTTAAATTAATTTTCATTTTCAGAAAATCATTAATAAATTTTATATCTACTATCTATCGAGTTTCTTATGGCTCATTAAAATATTGGATTTACAAAAATTGTTACATTTAACAGTAAGTATGCGCCAAAGAGCAAAGTCTCCTCAAACGCAGATTTATTACACAACATAGGTAAGTACTTACTAAACAGAAGTTCTTACCTAAGCCGAAATTAAGATTTGCCAAGTACTTAGGTGATGAATGGGTGAACAATGATGTTCACCGGTGATTGGGGTATTGTTCACGCGATATTAACAGCATTGTTTGTGACGAAATAATCATAATGTCGTCTCATTACCCCTTGGAGCTGGGGCGGCTCCCAGCTTGACAGTCAATGTATGGAAAACGACCCCGTTTTATTTTTGTACTGCTTTTCTAGTAGAATTGTATAATGTTAAAAATAATATATAATTTCTCATAAAATAACTTTTATTGTCATAACGATAGTACCTACTCTTAAGACATTTATTACTTACCACTAAGTATCAGTATACTTTTCAAATCCAAACTGGCTGATATGACGTACTAGTAAACTGTTTTTAGGGTTCCGTATTATAGGTAGATATTTACTTTATTTCTTATCATGCAGGTATACATTTTTAGTAATCCTCATATAGAATAAGATCATATTTCGCTCCCATTTGACTTCAAAGTTTTCTGTTAATAAAATCTTACATATATATAGGATTTTATAGTTAATTTCAATAATAAAATAGTCCATCTCCATATCTAGGGATCATTTCGCCCACTTGGCTCGCGTTGTCGCACACCCAATGGGTAATTTCCCCCATTGTCAGTCGCAAGAAAATGTTTTACGCAAACATAAATGTTTCAGTACTGGAAATGACATAGCTTAGATGCGAATTTTTTTCATCAATATTTTTTTTATTCCAATAACTAACTTAGACTTTCCTATTTATTTACATTAGTAGATAGTTATATCTGCAAGAAGGGTTCTAAATATTAACATAGCTACGGTAAATTGAACGCTAGGTCGTTTAGTGACCTTAAAATCATTTCTATAGATCACAAGTGACAAATTCTATAAAAAAAGAACATTTAAAAGCGACATAGTTGTTTTGACGCTTGACCAATGTTTATCACGAGTAATATCTGTAAAAATACACTAATGCGTTTTTAATTATATATTTACGACTACATTTTGAATCTTTTCAAACAACGTTATAAACATCTCTTGTGACATTTCCAGTAGGTATATTCATCTCGGTAACATATTATATTTTGTATATGTGGGGAGTTTTCTTGTAATTTTCCGACGATAATTTTTCTTTTCCCCTTACTCTCAATAGCGGCCAATTGTGGAAATGCAGTGCTATTTTGACATGCCCCATTGATGGATTTTCTTTGAGGTTGATCAAATATTGTCCTTTTATCAATTTATTAAGTAACTTGTATTTATGAAACGTCTTATATAGAACTTTAGGGATTGAAAATAATAATTATAGTAAGTACCTAGTTCATTTCTATTAACCTACCTATACAGGTACTTAATCAGCGTTTTCCATTTAAAAGCTATTCGCAAAATGGAACCATCAAATAATAAATAAGAAAATGGCAAATCGAAACCTAATTTACGAGGGCTGCTGCAAAATTTTATTCCATCTTATTGTGAATAAACTTATTATAGAATAGGAATAATTCAGTTACTGGTTGCTGGAGAGAATTTTCCGATGTTTTCTCCTTAGAAAAAGAAATATTCTGTCGCACCTACATTATTCAATTAGGGCGCTTCACAATATTTCTATTTAATTTTTTATTTGCACATTGTGCAACAGGAAGTCTTTCAGATGCCGTTATTTGATTTAAACGGTTTTCCTTTGCATTTTTCAAATAATAAAGTGTTCGTGAATCGATAACGAAACAGCTTATTTTATGTTTCAGTTTTAACTTTCTACTTTTAAGAATAAACTTCTTTTAGGTTATTTTAACTATCAGTTATTATTAGATTCCGACAAAATTACACTACATTGTAGTTAATACTAAGGAGTTTAAGCGGAAGGTGTGCATACCATTCCCATGATCGTTGTCCTATAGAATATCCTCGTGGAACGATCGTGCGATAATCACAAAGACGCGCGTTCAATCATCCAGCAGGTGACGATCTAATCCAAGCCCGATTGGAAGTCAGTATAGAAACCTTAACCGTTTATCTAAGACGGGGCGGCAATTTCCTTCAACTAATAGATTGGAAGCTAGACATTCGTTACGATTACTTAGTCCGTCCGTCCATCTGTCCGGCGCTGATTAATTTCTAAACGGATGCACATGTTAATATCTCGTATAAATTAGAAGTCAGGTACACACGCGACATGTAACTGTAGCTACGGGTCTAGGAAAGGAGTCTTCTGAAGTGGGTTGCGATTTCGTTCAAGTTAGTATTTTAATAAGCTTTGTCTAATGTCTTCGTGCGGATATAATTAATAATGCTGATGGTATTATCCTCTATTTTACTAATTAGTTTTTATTTCACTTAAGTACCTAATATTCTCAAAGATGTTTTATTCTTGTTTTCCCTATAAGTTAGTATGGGTAAGTATAATTACATTTATTTCGCAAATCATAATACATGATAAGTATTTAATAATGTAAATATTTACATGAAATATACACCTGTCTTATGAACTATGCCCCGGGCCCTTTCCTCATACCTAACAAGTACCACCATTAACTATGGAAAATCATCGGAACTTTCATATAATCATCTTTATTTATAAAGCATGAGAATGTGGGACTAAAGAGTGCCAGCAACAAGGTATAAAATAGACTCAACGACAATTATCTTGTGTGAAAGTGACCGAACAACTATAGTGTCTTGAAGAAATCCCTGTTAGGTAGTTTTCAATCAATACGAGCTTAGGAACGTTGCTGAACTGGATTTGCATATTACCTTTTAAGATTACAGCCCCATGAGAATTATGATGACAGCGTCGTAAGTGATATCTGTTCGAGATTGGACAATGTATGTGCTACAAGTCAATTCAAATAATTACCGGTTAAAGTATATAGAATCTGCTTTACATGTTTGTTAGCATACAATTTGAGATATCGCTTACATTCAAGTTGTATATGTAAATAGTTGTGGAAATATTTGTTTTAAAGTTACTGCCTTTGTAGTTGTGACCGACTAAAATAGTTTTAGGTAGGTAAATGATTTTTTTAATACCTATAACTAGATGTCCCGCGCAGCTTCGGTAGCGTCAATTCCCCGTTTTGCCAAAAAATTTCATTGATGCTCCGCTCCATTTGTCTGTAGCGCAATGATATAAATCCTTTCTCGATATTTTTTTAATAATAATAATAAATATCCTGGGACATTTTTCACACACGGCCAATCTGATTCCAAACTAAGCTGAGCTTGTGATATGGTAATCAGATAGCTGATATACTACATATACTACTTTTAAATACATACTTATATAGATATTTACATCCAGACACAGAACAAACAGACATATTCATGCATACAAATGTTTGTCCTGGGTGGGATTCGAACCCACGACCCGCGGCTTGAGAGTCAGGGTCACTAACCACAAAGCCAACCGGGCCGTCAATTGGCTATGTAACACTGAAATATTTTTTCAAATATGTAGATAAATCATAAATTTTGTTCGTGAAAGTTTTAATAAGCACTACAAATAAAATATACACAGTACGCAACATAGAGACCGTATTACACTGCAGAAGTGTTAGGCAGTTAATCAGATCTGAAACATTCAACTCATAAATTGCATTCGCAAATAACACAATTCAATATCTGGCGCTCCACTGCACAACAATCGTATAAACATTTTCATAACACTCACTTTACAAGGGGAGGCGACAGTTTAGTTAGCGCAGAATAATTTGCCGCCAATTTGGTTACGTCATTGTTCCACTCAGCCACCCTTGCGATGGAGAATTGAAATCAGCTGTGGCACTGTGGCCCATTGAGCTTTGTCGTGTCGATTTTTTTGTAGCGTATTGAGAAAAAAGTTATTAAGTACTTTTTATTGTACGGTGGAGTTAATTATAGTCTTCTTATGTTATTGTTTTTAACATTTATACTTAATTGAGTAATATAAGTACGTTTTTTTTTCTTATTTACCTGCTATTGATAATTTTAGGGATACTTTTTGTAGCTACGATAAATTTGACTTCTTTTTTCTTGGTAGGTACTTCGACTACTAGTAGATACTACTTTAACATTCTCATATCAAATCTATTAATAAAGCGAAAAATTATTTCCCTGATAGAAACTGTTGCAAATAAATCACAAATCCTTATAGTAATTTACCAACATAACCATATTATTGACCTGTCAAATTTCCCGTCAAAACGTATTGTTAACGTCACCACGTGACGTCATTGTGCCTCAAATGAAAAGGAAATTTAATAGTGACGGAACCCTTACTTTCTTCCACTGGTACAACTTATGCCTATTGGTATAAAGGTGAAATTCCTTTGTTTTTGATTGATATCATAAAGTTGCCAGTAACTATTGGGAATTGAAATAGTCTTGAATGCAGTCGGAAAATCGATTTGTTGATTTATCGTCCTGTATTGAATTTTATTGTTCTTTATATGGTATTCTTGTGTTCATCATAATCGTGTGCTTAATTCATAGGTAATAACAATGTTTAACAATCATCATAGAAATGGCAGTTTAGAATACAGAAAATCAGTAATGGTCAGGTTATTACCGTACGTAACATGTAAATTTTAATTTTGCTTCAAAAACTTACATTCATCATGGTTACAAGTCAAGTTGATAAGATTCTGAAATATAATTCTGATGATGAAACAAAATATGTTCTTTAAAAAAACAATTATTAATTTGGTAAAAAATAATATTTTGTTCACTCTACGATTCGGAACTCCATTTTGTCTGCAGCCTGTAATGCAATTTCTTATGTCTACCTTTGTGCTAGTAGGACATTTATCGAATTTAAGGTCGATTCAATATTTCAACAATAAAGTACTTTATTAAATATATAGGTTCTGAAAAATTATAAAATGAAGTACAAAACAATATAAAGTGTCAATAGATGTTAAATTGGTTTTAATATGTACATTGTACGGTTTAGGTAAGCAAAATCAAGTGTTTATCTTTTATCTAAATACCTACCTACTATTAAATTAGACTTTATTGATTGACTAACTTTACCTATAGACAGACTTTGAGCAAACGTATTTCGAAAACAAACAGCTTTTGATCAAACATTGTCAGAGAATTTAATCAAAACATTTATTTATTCAAATGTTGGTACAATTTATTAACTTTAATATCATCAAACCATTGAAAATAAAAACAGTTTGCATATTAACGAAATATTTCGATTATATCCATCGTCAAGTTAAAAAGAAAATAGTAAACATTTAAACATAATTAACTCATTCTGCACAACGGATTCCAAGACAAATAAACATCAAAGCAGAAACGCCAGACACTATCTGCAAAGGAAGTTTTGTTAGCACAACCAATGAAGACGTCCCAGACTCGGAATAAGCATCAAAGTACACACGCCTCTGTATAATTGTATCATTATACCGTTCTCAAAATTTTGTGTAGGCTTAAATACGCTCAATCGACCAATCACAAATGCTTCTTGAGTTAAATACACAAACATTTACGTGATACTGGATAGGAATTCACTAGCCTTATTAGATCCACTCCGTCCATCTAATTTCTTCCCAAAACAGGCATTAGACAGGAAGTAAACGCGATGTTTGGAGATCTTGCTCCATTGGCTGGTTATATACATAGTCTGGCGGACACCTTAAGTCCAAAGGAGGCAGTAACTGCAATTAGTACAATTAGTAGAGCCCAATTAGGTGCTTTAACGAAGCGAGTTTCGTAACTAGTCGGGGAGTTTGGTGACAAATACAACGTTTGACGTCTGACCCGGGATTTAGATCAATAATGATACTGTTTGTGTTTCAAGTTATCGTACAAGACGTAGGTATGTGGCGTTTGAAATGGAGTAATCATGTATTTTTTTTATCTTTACAGAAACATGTCATCTAAACGAAAGTCACCACCGTCTAAATTGCAAGAAGGAGCTGCCGATACCGTGAAGTCTGAAGCTGGGCCAGCCAATCTGGACTTTCCAGATCATCAAGAGTCAGACGATAACGAACATCAGAGTTATTATAAATTCTCCCCAAGTTCTTCGACAAGAAGCTCCATTAGCGAAGGAGAACATTCAAATTACGAAGACGAACGACCGTCCAAGAAACAACGATTTGATCAAACAATAGACATGACAAATAACCTTCTAGTCCCATCATCTTTTTTAAGTCTACACCAAGTCAACGACCTGCAAGCTCGAAGGCGTGGCTCCTCAGAATGCAGCAGCCCCGGAGCCGAGGCTAAAGTTTTGGGGTTGTGCAACAATAACAACTCACTGCTGAACCACAATAGCGCGTTGTCGCTGGCGCCGCCCCATAAGCGGTCAATGGATGACGTCCTGAAAAGGCTAACCTCGAAAATGAACAATAGCACGATTAAGGAAGAGAAGAGGCCAACGCCGTCTACAACACCAGTTAAGCAAAACAAGTAAGTAAATTTCACTATGTACCGCTACAGAGATAATTACTCAGAGATATGATCAAGCAGATAAAGTTACCCAAGCCTTGAAATTAGCATGTTACGCTTTTTGTCTACATCATTTATTTATATTATCAAATGGCAATTAAGCCTGAAAGAACGACATTGGTTGCCTTCATTATTTCTTGCGTAGGTCGTTAGAATTACACTTATATTAAAACATTGAAGTCATTAGCGATACTATCATTTAATTAATCTCTGGTCACCTTCCCATTATTGGCAGTTTCCGATGTCAAGACATTTATCAAGTGTTTTGTTTCAGTCTGTTTACAAAGCGATACGGAAATCATTATTATAGACGACAAGTACAGTTTGTTATGTATGTTGTTAGTGATAACTCAATGTTAATGTGCCTACGCAATGTTATATTTTGCCAAAGTTTAAAGTCCAATTTCAATTCGTTGGATCTCTGTCTAATTGTTTAGTTATTTGGCGGTTCCGTTGTTATGACATGAATCTAATTTAAAATGACGCTTTCACCTTATACACTTTTATGGTCTTATGTTGTTATTATAAAAAACAAAGTATTTTATTCCATATCTGATTGTCACATTGACATGTATAGCAAAAAAGCATCCGCTGGTGAACATTTTAAGCTTCGCGACATTTCCTGTATTCGTCAGATTACCTCCTTTTTTTGGGAGCTACTTCTTTTAGCATTATGAATACACGAAAATTATAACAAAATATTTTTTGCCCTCACTTTATTGTCCACGGTGCTTTAACAAGAACTAAATTTGCTTCCAGCTTTTATTACAGTTAGCAAGTATTAGTGTAGTTACACGGCGACACTACTAAAATAAAGCGGCTAAAGACACTACGTGACTATTCTTGCGTGGTCGTTTCACCAGAATTTAATTGGCCATATTATAGCTCATTAAAAACAATGTTAAGAGTTGGGACCACCGCAAGTTCACTATAAAAGCGTTAAACGCTGGTTTAACTAGGCTTTTATAGATATTCGGGTAACGTCGTTTTACCATGGAATATGTGTGACGGATATTAAAGCTAATTATAATAATGAAGCCAAGTAGTTGTTCTATTAATGATGTTTTGTTTAAATACTTATGAAAATTAAAGTTCATGTGCTGGGTATAAAAATCCTGGTAGGTATATATTTTTATTTAGTACTTAGATAGTTTTAACAAAAGTAAAGCTATTGTCTTAATTTACATTTTCAATAATCACCTCCATTTAAGTCAATCACGTAAATTTGTTTACTAGAATATACTTTGTTGGTGTGTTCTGAATTGTAAATCTCTTAGTTTCCAACCATTCTGTCATAAAAAGAGGACCTAAAACACAGGCCATATAATATTAGCATAACTAACGTCCACTTATGTTTGCATAGTTATTATGTTTATGCAATTTTAAGTGCTAACAGTGAATTATTTACTGCCAATAATATTAGTTTTAGTTTAAAAGGGAATATGAATAACCAGAGCTCCACTGCCTGCCTAGATTTACAAATCGATTGCTGAAATTTCATTTGAATGTAATGTAAATTGAAACATTTCAAAATATTTGATCTGACGTGTAAAAATATGGTTTGTAGAACGGCAATGAAAAAAATTGATCTGTATAATAATTTAATGGAATTTGCCATTAATTAATGGTAATTGTTAATGAAGCTAAAATATCAAGGATCGTTTTGCAAATGCTTATATAGAACCAGAACCTTTATTATCGAAGCGAGAACCTATTTCTTAGCTCCTACAGATTTGGAAACTAAATGCCAATTGTTTCATTTTTGGTGCTAATTATAAAAACCTTGTCTTAATATCTAGTAAAGGTCACGAGAACATAATTATATAAATTCGAATCAACCAATGAAACGAAATAAATTTTCATTGAATTAGCTATATTAATTAGCGCAATAGGTTCAGAAATGTCTTACCTACATATTCAATTGGCAGTACAACAGAATAACAGACATAGCAATATTATCATATTAGATGTGATTTTCTGAGAAGTTGCG
Organism: Thyatira batis; assembly: GCA_905147785.2. NCBI lineage: Eukaryota > Metazoa > Arthropoda > Insecta > Lepidoptera > Drepanidae > Thyatira > Thyatira batis. The sequence continues at coordinate 5,022,550 of LR990504.1, read as the reverse complement.
CGTCGTTTGTCTTATGAAATACGCTTGCCTGCGACAATGCACCCGGGTTTATTGTTAGCATAATGCTCTACTAAAACACCGCTTAATTTGTGTCACTACACGCTTCAGATTAGCTCTGGAGTTAACATCCAGTAATTTAAAGTCTAAACGATTGTGTAAATGGACTTTGTAGTCGTTTCGTGCCTTTTTTTGCAAGAAATTGTAAATTAACAAGATTTTATCATTTTGAAGTTTTTTTTGTAGTGACTTTTAATTTGTATAGGCATATTATTTTTTGTATGGAAACGGAATTAATTTAAAAAGTTTTTAATAAATAATCCCAAAATAATGTTTTTGCAGTACAATTTCTATTTACTATACTGGCCATACTGACATTATATTTCGTATGTTGCAACACTATGACCTTAAATCATTTCAATTCGGTCATTGTCAAACTGTCGAGTACTTCATAAGAATTGGCAATTTCCTCTTTAAACTAATTAACCAATGCTATTGACCCACCAACATGCAATATTAGATATTTAATTCTAAATTATTACTTTATTAGCTAAAAGTACCGGATGATGTCGAGATAAAGATGTGGTTAATGAGTGTACCAAACTAGTTTTATTTGCCTTTCTATCCATACGGTGGATTTAGTTGTTCTTTTAATAACTATATTCGTATAGGTATAATAAAAAATATTTAGAAACTTTATGATATCTATGTCAAAAATTAATGAGGTTTCGTTAGCTTTTTTTTCCTGACATTCCTTTACACACGGCCAATTTGATTACAAACTAGGTAGAGCTTGTACTATGTTAATCATATAGGTGATAGGTATGCTACATACGCTGATTTTTAATACTAACATCATTTGGATATTTACATTTAGATAGGTAGGTACAAAATAAACAGACACACACAAAAATGTTGGACACAAATGCTTGTCCAGGGCGGGAATCAATCCAGCCAAACGGATAGTCGGCTTTCTAAAAACTTAACAGTCATTAATTAGATATTGCTCATGTTCCTTTGTCCTAATGTTTTCCATATAGCAGACTTAATAATATACCTAACCTTTCCGTTCGATGCGTCTCTTAGTGCCATTCATATCGTAATAGCCAAATGTTTTGATTATTATTTTCCTAAGTTGACAATTTAGATATTCGCGTCGCCATTTCTACCTTGGCCTCCTTTACGGAAGGATCAAAACTAAATCCTGTGTCTAACAATTCTGGTCGCTGTTACAATAAAATGAGATAAAGATAATGTTCATTAATATACGATAATTATAAAGGTTAAGGCGGTGTCAAGCGCGATCTATGTCAATATTTTGTATTTACGTACCGCTTGTATCTTTGTGTGCTATCTGCAATAATTAATAGTCTTTGTTGATAACAATGATTGTTTTCGCGGATGTGCCTATTAATAGTTACTATGGTTACATTGTTTCTAACTGCTTCTATACTACAACCTAACCTATTTAGAGAAATGCATTATTGTTAAATGCATCAAGAAAATTAAGATTAACAAGACGACATTAAATTTGAAATAGCTGTTACCAGAAATGCATAATCAGACAAATGGTTCTAAAAGAAGCCGTCCTAAAATGTCGGCCTAAACATTTTCATATGATATGAAGACAAATGCCAGCCCATTGTCCCTCGGGCGTGGCACTAATTAAACGCCGGTGTAATCGCCATCGCTTCGGATTAAGATGTGAACGCGTAATGTACAACAATCCATCTCCTTTATGGCTGTTGTGAATCCGTCTTGTGATGTGTGGCACAAAATAAAAGCATTTAGAACTGATGATTTTAATAAAACTAATTCAGTTTAAAATTAAAATGATTGTGTAAATGAAATTTTTTAATGATAAAGAAAATGATTGACACAAATTACGTTGTCTCATAAAATAGGTATTTGAATTTGGAATCATTCTCATTTTCAAAGATCTTAGATCGACCGTTCATAAAATATTCTTCTTGCGAGCCATTTCACATATCGAAAATCTATGTAACCTGCGTGATGAGGTTCTAATCTAACTAAAACTATATAACCGCCTGTCCCTTGCACCAAACACCGAAACCTAAACGTTAACAATAGACTGAGTGTAATTTGTACAGTGATATATATTTTGAAAGCACAATAAGTAAGTGTTCCAGATTATAAAAGACGTTGTAACATTAGTTAATGTGAATATCTTATTTATGATTGTTATGAGTGATGGTGCACCCGGGGCAAGCGTTTTAGCTTTGTTTTTATAAAGAATACATTTGTTACTAACGTTCAAATTAAATGTTACAATCAAACAAATGGTTTAGGCTTACGAAATATTCTATGACGAAAGAACGAAGAAATGTTTATACGAAAAGTTTTCTAGCTATCAATGATTCATAGAATCTAAAGTTAAATTGAATCAATGTTGGAAATGAGGTCGATTATATAAACTTACTCACCAACTTCTTGGTTGCTTATCCCGATCATATATATGGGTAGAAATAATATAATAGTAATCTGTCACGAATACACGTTTAGTCAGTCAAGGTGAACGGTACTGCACACACACCTAACTAAATGTGACACAATGAGGCATGTCATGCGCAAGCGCAAGACAATCGACAAGGCTCGCGGACAATACGTCTTTATACCCCACAATAACTCTTTATGACCAATGACAAAGTCGCATTCTGCAAAGATTTGCCCCACACATGGAAACCAAACAATACCCCCTGTTGTATTAAAATGAATTGTCTATTTAAAATATCATTTATGGTTATTGAATATGAACATGTGAATTGTACTGCATGCTTGTATTGTTTTAATTGTCAATAATCTCATTATGGGCACACGTGTAGGTATTCTTGTGTAAGTGCTTGCTCAAATAATTACGTCATGATTTTGTTATGTGGTTATGCGATGGTCAATCGTTTACTCAGTGAAATAGATACGATCATCTATGTAAGTAGGTATAGAAGCTTTTTAATAGTGATCATAAGAAAAATATGCATATGCATTTCCAATAGGTAAGGGAAATTTAATTTTTTTATCAGTAGCGTAATATCGACCGCTTACCTATTAGGTATCTACCTATATTTATCAAAAGTCAAACGCTGACAAATATTGCATTACATCCTAATGGGAATACAATAAAGATAATTATTGCTTAAACTATTAAATCTCTGCCAGACGATCATTAGTTAACGTCAGCGATAACAATAGGCTAAATCTTAATTAGCGCTCTGTGATAACCCCAAAGCCTTGATCGCACTTCTGTAATCTACCTAACGAATATGTATTGTATTATACCTACCTACCTACCTATTATTTTGCAATACATCAAGGTATATGATGATGTGTCCACTTTATAAACATATGAAGAGAAATCAACTTACATAAAAATTTTGCTAGTTTTTAGTTCGTCGTAGCCACCTGGTAAGGCGCTCTTAGTAAGTAACTATTTCATTGAGTTAGTTGCTGTATTAAATAGAATTTTGATGACTTTTTCTATAATATCTTGTTGATAGGTAAAAGACGTAGGTAGGTACGTACCCATAAAGCTTCGTTATATTGGTTTTTCAAAAATAAACTTTTATAGCAGTAAACAGGTGTAAGATTCGAATAAAGAAACAGGAAAAATTTACTAAAAAAAATCAACTTTGCACCGAACCGTCCCAAATAATCGATAAATACCCCAAATAAATGAGAACAATAACAATGATAGCAATTAAAATTTAAACAAGTATAACATAGGAACAATAATTTCGGCTATGGCATTAGGTTATCGCAGTCACTCGACGGAGACGGGGGCAAGACCCGCTAATAAATAATATACTTAATCGAACAATTAGTGCATTGTAGCATGAATAACCTGGTTACTTATAACCGAACGTACGGTACCCCTTCCATGAAACCTTGCTGACAATATAACCTAGTCCGATAATTGGTGTGTCTGTCAGATAAAACCTCATAATATATTGTCCTGTACGTTGACCACATACCTACCTACTTCGATTTGATTGTGAAACACAAATTATGCCTATTGCCAATGTAATGGACATTGCAAAACAGATAACTTTGTCGCCAACAATTTCCCGCCTTCACGATTTGAAATTGGAATGCAACGTTAAGCGCAACGCGGTGATTGGTTCATACAATATTCAGGGCGGCCAATCGCAGCGCGGCTGTGTCGCCAGTGCATCAAAAATTCCATCTGAATATACCGCCAGTGTGGCGAGCACTAAAAATGATAATGCCCTAACATGGCCAGCCATACAATTTCAAATGAAGAATTCATGCATCCGTTCTCGTTTACATTTGGGATGTATTTTTATTGATCTCACTGAATCGAATAGGTCCGGTCCATTTTATTTATTGGGGGTAATATCGGTACATCGTTTATTTTGATGAAACTATTTTTCTCTAACTGCAAAAAATTCCCAACAACGTCCATAAAAATCATTTTTTTAATCAACTATACTTACTATATTTACGCTCATTCATATTACTTTAATAAAACCAAATTATTCTATAACTGCATTCGCACGTAATAAACGGCAGTTTCCGTTTTTAAATTAAAAATCAATTCCATCGAATAAAGCGTGTAATTTTAAATACACCTATCTAGGTACCTACTACTTATACTTACATATTTAATTTGCGATAATTATGGTGTAGTATTTTATAATAGGCCTTATTCCAGCCAGGATTACATACAACTCATTTCTAAAGTTCTCAAACTGCCAACGTTGGTAACCCTACCAAAAACTATCGACAAAGAAAATCTTGGAACTGGTGGAACTAGTGCATTTTCAACAGGGCCGCATTCAAAGGACCGTTCGATACGACTCCTGTTGACCTTAACCTGATTTAAAATGCTATCAGTCGCGTCCCCCAGTCGCCTGGAGCGGTTGGGCTCAATAAAAACTCGCTGTATGACGGACTGCGGCGCGGGCTCGCGGGCGGCGGCAGGCGGCGGCTCTGTGAAATAATAATGAGTGCATTGTTAGTGCCAAAGAATTGTATGGATAGGAATGAGTATTCTTGCAAATTGATATCATGTTTAAGAGCTCTGATATTTATTTTACTGTAGCTTTTTATGCTTAAGTTTATTTAAAAAGCATAAGCATTTAAGAGTTTTGTAATTTATAAAAGACAGTTACAATCAAAATTACATTAATCAATCATGAAGACTTTCCTACTGTTATTAAAAAAAAATATTGATAAGAACGTCTGAGACAAAATGCCTACCTAAGATAAAACATCAATAAAAATAGTTGTATCCACATTAATCTACCGCACCTGTCGCGAGGGGCGAACAAGACGGATAACCCTAGCAGTTACCGTTGTCTTGTGTTAAGGGATTTTTTTTATTGTCGCCCACAAATTGTGGCCGCGTACGACGACCCTAACACTGGCAACACTGCATACTTTATGCCCCTCAAATGATGCGTTTGTGCGGACCCTGTTTATTTATCTTTGTTTTATGGGTATGCCATTATTGTTAGTAAGTTGAAAGTTTCATATAAAACTAGAGTGCAGTTTCATTTTGAAATGTCTTAATCTATAGAATTTTAAGTATATTTTTTAAAAGTATAGGTATAGGCTAAGTAAAAACACAACACTGTGCTCGAAAAGTTAATCTATAATTAGGTATCCAAATTTTTCCATAAATTCAATCAAAACAACACAATAGCTACGTTTTAAGGCAACATAAGTTCACAAGGGTCTCGGAAAAAAAAACCCAATTATCTCAGGGGAATAACATTTTTGTATGACAAATTTAAATTCAATCAAAACCCACCAAGTATAAGAAATTAATATCCCCACGTCAATGGCTAATTAACTGACAATTAATCGTATCGTGGTAGCTGGAAAGAGAAAAAAATAGCATAATGCCCCAGCAAAGAAGCCCTATCAGCAAATAATACCGAAGCAATTATTTTCTCATTTACTTCCTTCCTTTTGGACCATCAAAGGAGCGCTAAGAATCCTGATCGAAATCGAAGCAGGGAAAAATCAAAGAAAAGTTGCAAATGGGAAAGAATGAAGTTATAAAAAGATTATATTTTTTTTACAATTATGACACCGGCAGGTGGGCGGGCGCCTTGCCTTGATACAGCGTGATTTTTTTGCAAATTACTTCTTCAAAAGTTTGTGTAGGTTTGCTATTTTGTAATTTGTATGTATTTAGTTTGTAAGTTGTCGAGTTTCAGTTGATGAATCCATAAAAAGGTTTGTTCCAATATGTCTTTTGCTCAATAAATTATCGAGGTTATTTTGTTTTAACTACTAATTAATTGGCTGCTTTTATTTATAGGTACCTACTTATAACAAAATAATCGATTAACAGATTATTTTTTAAATGCTAATTTTTATTACCATATCCTTTTAAACACTAAAATAACTTATTTAATATACTCTGTTCGTATAACTACATTAAATAAATTTCGTTAACATAAAGGATGAAATTAGCATTCCTCGTAATATCAAACAGCCTGTACAATGTCAAAATTCATCCCGTCAACCCCCTGGCATCCATTTTAATGACGTCATCCCTGCTTGCGACGTAACCCTAGAGAGATTGCACGGTGAATACTTACGTGTTACCACCTCTTTTGTTTTTGTAACAAGACTACCGATAAATAAATAGTTTTTTTTTAAACAAACCTACCAGCCTTCTTTTAAAGTTTTACAAAGGTATACATATTCAGTGACGAAAGACTTTAGAAAATCAACTAGGACTGATGTCAAGTACATTTTCGATAGATTTTTGTACTTACGAAGTCATGTTTATAGTCAATGATCAAAATAATATTTGATTCTGGAGTACAGTTTACCTAAGCAGAATTAGACAGCAAGCCAAACGGCTAGGCAAGTCAAGTTAGTCTTTTTTTAAATTCATAGATGAATAAAAACAAACAAAAAGCCGTAATTTAACAAATAGGTAGTTCAAATGATTAAGTTCGAATCCCGAATCGGAATAATCGAATCGATTCTGTTGAAACAAATCGAGTGGTAGTGGACAAGTCTATTAGTTCACCCTAGTTTAGTCAGTCCCCTCACTAACGTAGTTAGTAGTAAATGTATTGTTTCAACATTTTAGTGGAAACGTGATTTCATTCTGATGACTACGTTTTTAGTGACTCTTCAATATAAGGCTAGTGTTTCAATAGTAGAGAAAATATAATATTAATTTGTGTTTTGGTGTGTGAGTTTTACATTCGAGTTTATCAAAAGTTTAATTTCTTGAATCAATGGAAATAATTTTATTATTCGCGCAACATTTTTCATGTAAGAATTTTATTCATTTTATATTTTTAAATTAAATTTAAAATAAAATAAAATATGGTATTTCAGTAATTTAATAGCAATTTATATTCTATGTTGTTATTATAAAAAGACGTAACAACAGAAGTAAATCTCATGTGGCGTTCCCAATGAACAGGAAAATAATACATTTCTCTGTACCGTATGACAGGTATCGAATGGATTGTGTCGTCAAAACACCTTTATTACACGTGTTCGTGTCTCCTTGTAATAATAATAGAATTAGTCATAATGAAAATCACATAAATAGTGACTAAAAAGTCAATGACACTTATATATTTGTTGAATTGAAATATCATAGTAATAGTAAGGCGTTATTAAAAAAATATGTGTTTATTATCATTCATAGATTATTTTAGCTTTTAGCCATCTGATAGGTATTTGTTAAAGGGGGCAAAACTGCAAATCGTAACAGCTAAAAACTTATTATGTAGTATGATTTAGGTACTTAGTAACTTCAGACATTAGTGTTACAAATAAAATATAACTGAAATTAAAACAATAAAAAAAATGCGTTTGAGTAACTAAAGTAAGTACTATTTACTATCAGTAAAATTCTTGTCACTGATATCAATATATAAGATCGCCAAATCGAACGATTAAGCACTTATAAACTAGAAAATGTACCTACGCATCATGTTCACGCTTGAACGCACAAATTTTCTCTCTTAAGCTAGTGTCCGGCATCAAAATTCTCATTTATTATTATGTTTAAAAATTCGTTTCCAAGAACAAAATATTAATTGGGTTGAGTTAATTTATATTTCTTGAGAACTGGTTACACAATAAGCCCTTTCGCTGAGAAAGTAGTCCGGTTCATTGTATCGGGGTGAATATAAAAGATCTTTGACATGCAAAAAAACAATTGCGTGTCTGTTACCATTTTGTTTCTTTTTTTATATTACATTCGGAAATTAAGGTTGGCGATTTTAATTAACAATTTGCCTTCAATACTTATTTTCCTTCTCTTCACTATCTTGCTATATAATTATACATATTCATGTAACTTTAGTGGAAATTACTCAAATCTTCATATGGGTTAGCTAGGTCATATTCTTTACATATCTAATACAAAAATACATCTAGAAAATATCTAATAGACTTTATGTTTAAAAACTTAGCATACTGACGTGTGTTTATTAAACAATGTATTTTTGTTGCAAAAATCATCAAAGCTCCACATAGTTTATGGAACGAAAATCTTTTCAGCACCAGGACTTTTGAGTTTATGTGCTAAGCTTTCATCTTACTAGAAACATTAGATTTGCTAACTCGAAATATCAATGTCATACTTACTAATATTATAAATGCGAAAGTAACTCTGTATGCCTCGCTTTCAAGCTAAAACTAAAGAACCGATTTAATGAAATTTGGAACACAGATAGTCTAGTTAGCCTTTTTATCCCAAGTAAAATGAAGATCCCCTGGGAACGCGAGTGAAACCGTGGGGAGCCACTAGTTCTTAATAATGTGCTTATTTCCCAATTGTGAATATTAACGATGACCTTTCATGAACTAATTGAGTTTTTCCTTGTTGTAGCGAGCGTCGTGGAGTACTTGACGCGGCCGCAATCCAAGCACTTGCCGGCGAAAGCGTTCTGGAGAAGGAGAGGCAGCTATCCGAGATGATCCTCCAACTACAGATGGTGAGGGAGCAGCTACTAGCGCAGCAGGAGCATGCGAAGGTCAGTGAATCCTATTTTAAGACTAATATCAATCTTCTGCAATCCACACCAAGATTGTTCAAGAATAAAGAAGTTCTATGTCAAAATAGAATCCTGCATACACTATTTCATGATAACTATCTACTGTTTTATGAAATGAAATATGATTTTCTCTAATCAACTGGTTATTATCTCAAGAGATAAGCTAAAGAATTTAGGTTATGATAAATGATGTAGCATAGAAAATAGGTCATGTAATATATCCAGAAAGTTAATTTCGACTCAGTTGTAATCAACATTTAGACTTCTTTAATAGGTCACAAATATTTAGTAGTAGCTATGTGTTCAGAATTGAAACGAATCTATCACAACTGTGCGGAGATATGACAACTAATTTCATATTTTATACAAAAAATAATATATATTGTACGTGGATGACCTCATTTGTGTTGTTGCCAAGTCGTTGTTGAAGCTTGTTGGATTAGCATCAACCGAGATGAATGGACGTCGGATTATCTGTGTCTTCACTGTCTTTTACGTCAATCGCTACTATAGTTGGACTTCAAGGCCTCTTAGTGTTTGGGCTAAAGTTGAATTTAAGTTCACCTGTGTTTTATAAACTAAACAATTGGCTGGTCATCAATCACTTCATACAAATTCTATAGCGGCCGTGAGAGGAATAATTGTAGTAGCCACTAGTGTACAACGCTAACAAAAAACGATTTAAGTACATAGGAACTAGTTAAAGTGTTTCATTGTAGCTTCGAACTGTGTTGTTGACTTATTTGATTTATCATACAATTGATTGGTTTTGCTGATACAAGCCACCCTTAGCGCTTATAGTTGAAGTTCCCAAAACCATCTAATTAGAATTGAGTGGAATAATAAAAATCTATCCCCATTTCAATATTCAGACTGTTACTTTATATGCAGGGTCACGGATTTGAGAGGGTTGGTATCCTGATTTTCTTTATTTCATCTCTTTGTTTGAATAGCATGACTAGTTTAATGTTTTGCAAAAATATGTACCAGTAAAATGAATTTTACTTAACTTATAATTTAAACTTGTATCTACGTAAATTTTTCGTGACAGAAGGCTGAATTGTTTATTAATACACATAGTTGGAGCAAATTTTGTTCATCTAACAAAACGATACCTTATTTTGCAGAATCTAGGTGAGATATAGAATCATCCGGTATCAAAATTAAATTTAAAAAAAGCAGTGCATTTATTAGGTTTGCAAATTAAGGTATCGAAATGTAGTACTAAAAAAACAGTTTCAAACTCTATCTGTTCAAGAAGCAGCATGAATAAGCAGAGTTCTTTCACATTGTAATTCCTCCCTCATTCTCCCAAGTTTTTGTTTACCCTTTCAGCAAATTAGGTTTGTTACGCGCTGATTCGCCGTTCTGAAACACTTTATTCCTGAGGATTAAGTTTACAAGGGGTTTATTGTCGTGTCTGTTTTACAATTCGATTTTATCTTTTGTTGACCCTTGTAGTTGCTCTTTTCAAGACAGATTTGCATCAATAAGTAAATGCAAAGCCTTTATCCCAAATAGATACAAGTCCTACCTTATTTTCTAATTTTGTTTAGTTTTGTTAATTTTGGAAGCAGAATGTTTTGATCATCATCTATAGCTATGTATTAGTGCTGTTACGTACATTATTATAATTTAGTATAAAATTCTATCAACGATTGGTATGTATAAATCGTTTTTGTGACATACCACAAAACCTCCTTGTTAAGTAATTATATGTCCGAAAAAGCATTGACACACAAAAAGCATGACCGGTTACCATTTTTGATGTATTTATTTAAGTAGTTATCATTTCCTCCGTCTAATAGCCATTAATGAATGAGAAAAGGTCTCACGATAGACATAACTTTTTAGAAATGGCTACGCATTTCATAATCATTGTATAAAACCCAGCTCCCGAAGCTAATGATTCATTTTCAATTATGATTTTTGTATACAAAGCCGCTGGAATCCTTTCATCTCAAATCAATTTTCATGTCGACTGCATATTGTACTTATGCAGTATTGGGGCGCCATCAATGTCGGTTGCAACAAAGACACTCTCATACTAATGAATCAGCGATAAAAACTGGCACAACACTCGATCACATGCCCTCTGGGTAGGGATGTCGCGGTAATGTTGCAATTCCTAGTCGAAAAATAGTTGGTAGTAATTTCAAAACATAAAATAGTTTCTAGCATAATTGTATATTTTATTAAAAGGTACCTACTTGAGTAATTTACAGGTTTAACAATTACGTGATATTTGCTCAGTCAGTTATAACATTTGTTAGTTATAACATTAAATGTCATTTACTATCTTGTAATAAATAAGGTTCATTATATTATGGTTCATCTACCTACTTGATTTTAAAGAAAATGAATTGAATAAACTTGATTTAAATAAATTTATTTGAAAATGTAATTTCGGTAGTAAATAAGTACATGAAGGTGGGTAGAGGCAGCCCTACAATTGTTGACGGTATAGATTGAAGAGGCTCGCCGTCCATAGATGCACTGCAAATGGGAGCGGCTAATGGCGGACCCACGTTCGCATTCGCGCGCTTTTTTTCAAATACAGAACGTCCCTTTGTTGACTCCGTACCGGATGCGTTTCGAATAGGCGCGTTCGATACTGGCTGGTTTGATTTTCCATTTTCGTTTTTTTCGCATTTTCGTTGTTTTTTGTCTTCCGTACGGTAGTAGGTAGCCAGACAGTTTTGTTTGAGAGAGTTTGGCTCACGTATTTATTCATTTGTTTTGTACTTTATATGCAATGGTATGTTTCGTTCATTTTGAATATTTAAATACTGTAACAGTACGATGGCTATATCAAAAATATTAGGTAAAGGGCATCGATAATTCCAACAGCTTTATTTTTAAACAGCGTTTCAAAAATAATAGCCGTAAAATAACTTAATCCGTCTGCGAGGGCACTCATCCGAATTAAATATCACCGGCACAAATGGGAATGCTGATAGCTACATAAAACACCCCACATTGTAACCCCCTGCCGTCCCCCCAGACGACCAGACAAACGGAAATATGAAAATGAAACGTCGAAACGGAAAAACGCATCAAACGCCCGCACTAGCCGGTAGCTGGACAAAAAATGAAACACAAACGAGCGCTTAATTCGCAAAAAGCCCGTTTGATGTCGCTAATTGACAATCAACCAGGGGACGCGTCTCATTGGTCCGCTTCCGCGTTCTGTTTTTAAAAATTAAAAACAAATAAATTTACCGGGGTGGCCATCTTTGTCATATACCCGTGTTTGCGTAGGACACGGAGCGGTGTAGTCAAATTGATAACGATCTAGGTAATTTATTGCCTTTCCTCTTCGTTATGTCATAATAAATTCTATAGGTAGGTACCTTTATTTTTTTTATTCAATGCATCATAACAAAGTATTCAGTACCAGTTTACAGAAATTGAATTTTATTTTTCTTCTCATAAATGTCACGGACTGTTTTTCAAACGATCATCCTGAGTCCAAACTAAATAGAGCTAGGCATGGTATGGTAACCATGTCAGGTATCTGATATTACTTTTAAAATCATAGTAATATAACTAATTGCCTTATATAACATAAAATGGGGTACACGTTTCACATTTTCAGAGGTTAACTGGCGTAATCAAAAAGAAACTCTTTAAATGTGTCATTTCCGCTAAACTTCAACCACTAAAATAACGCTCGTCACAAGTTGTTTTAATAAAAATATCAAATTAAAAAAAACTATATTCCCGACACCAGGGGTTAGCGGTGTCAGACCAATTAGTTGCTGAAAGAAAAGCAGAGGACTGACAGACGGACATGTGGTGACTTTTTTGATTAAAAAAGATATAATTTTAAAGCGCGTGACGGATTTTTAACTAGAGTGTAGGTACTCGTTTTCCCCGGCAGTTGCGCCCTCAATACTTTTACAGTGAATCCCTACGCTTACAGTTTTATAACTAGGTTAGCTATGTCAGAAGGAAAATATATTATTTTATATTACGCATGGTTTCCGGAACTGTCTTAAGTATTATTATTTCATTCCTCTCCTACTTAAATGGGATCTAGGGAGTGCTATAATATCCAAGGATATGCATTTAATCGGTATAAGATCGTATCTATTCTAACTATTCTCTCTACAATTCTCTTTTAGATATGTTTTTTAAAACTGGCAAGAAAATCACGCCCACGCCATTATTTCAATAGACTTCCGGTCATAACTCTATATATACCAACATCACTCAACCCATTGTTTTCCCAACGATAAAGACCGAATCAAATTATTGGCTGTATTACAACGATTTCAGCGCAATATAATTTCAACCTTAAATCTGCTGGAATTCGTGTGAATTTCGGTCGTGGATCTATTCACTAGGGCAGTTCAATTTGAGGTGGTAGGGATAACAATTGTCTATTGTGACGCCTATCTCTTTTGCGCATCGCTCGCCGGTGTCTTTGTTAGAGCGGGACGCGTGTGTTCCTGTTTCGCTCTTACACAATGATCGGTGGAAATGGGCACGCCTTTGTGGCTCAGATTTTCTTCTATTCGTCGGTTTGTGAGTTTTGATTGTGCACAATGTTGCGCATGTCAGCATTATGTATTCATATGAAAACGTAATAATCCATATCTAATACATTGATAATGTGTCATAAGTTTAATATTAATTTAACGATAAAATGTTATTGGTATTTTATGACGAGTTATGGCTAAGGTTTCATCGCTTCGTATTACAATTTTCCAAGACTGGTTTTCCGCATTGGGCTCACGTCAAATTTTGCAACACATTCTTCCATTTAGGTACAAGTTTTAACTACGTTGGGATATTTATAGTGTTGGTATTATAAAGTTTCAATAAATCTTTATGATGTAGATTTATTAGATACCAACTGTATATTTTGTACTTTTAAATAATCTGTATGAAAAACTAGGTAGGTACCTACTATTTGGTTTAATGAGATATACTATCTAATAATTATGCATAGATGTGTCAGCATTTACTCACTATTGTCAACTTGCTAGGGTTTATGTCCTATTTTATGTTCTTAATGATGTGAGAACGAAAATAAAATTGTATTGTGTCTATTGCTAAATAGTCGATGTTAACACATTACCTTCGTCATAATTTTAGCAGCAACACTAGTATTTAGCAAACTCGCCTAAGCTATTAAAATTCTAGTTAAGATAACTAAGAGTCGTGCTTTTAATTTGTGCACAACATGTAAGTGGTTAGGTTAAATAGTACAAGTGATGTATGGACTAGTGTATTGGAACAAATAGCTGCGACGGCGGCACGCCAATCATACACAACTCTACGTTGACTAATAGTGCTGTCAGTAAACTAATCGATAATCGGTAAATCGATTACTTTGACGATGTACCGTACCGTAACGTACCAACTGTTTCGAAATTCACAACAATCTATTACGATCAACGAATGTTTATTTGACTTAATACCTATTTAATTGATTCATTGGCAGTATGCATATTTTCTACTTAATAAACTAACTAGAATTAATTCAGAGGCGAGGTCTTACTAATAATATCTTAAACACAAATTGTCCCTGATGACAACTATGTTTCTAATACAAATCTGGACTATATGTACCTACTGAAAATAGTTGGTACAAAATAAAAAGATACTCCAAAATAGTAATGAGCTGTAGCCATTTTATAAAATTGTATGAAATAAAATAACTGTCTGATTTTAATTACCAGCATAGAGAGTCCATTCAAACGAGTGAAGATTTGTTCATTACTGGATCTAAATTAAATATTTTTTTGCTTGTTCTCGTGAGTTTCCCATTAGATGTAGGTACCACTGGCTCGGCTGACATTCAAGTGCTATATATAGCTTACTTTGTAACGGTCAGACTCGGTAATCTTCATCCATTTACAAGAGCACGATTTCACCTTTGTCGCTGGCTGTGGTAGCGACATTCCGTAATGGTTCCATAAATCTATGACTGCCTATCAACTTCAGTGTTTATAATATGCACTTACCGTTTAAATATCTTCCAATATGGTGCTTTGAATACTAGCGATATGCTTTCTTGTAGAAACATTTTATTGTGTGTTTCTAAAACCATTTCCGGTAGTTATAAATTATATTCTCTTACATTATTACCTGCATATAACTTTACAATCAAAAATGTGTTTTTGTCCAATCCCTTCAAAAATACTTACCTATATGTCAAAGCTAAAGAAACTCATCAAGGTGCATTTTATTGAAGTTATTGTTCTTTTACTATTTAAAAACGTTTTTACTAGATCCTAGAAATAAAAGCTTTCAACAGGGGTGTTTGGTGGGAGGTTGGAGGGGGATCTTATAATTAAATAGTGTACGCTTAGTTACCCGGAGGAGTAAGGAGAAGTTTTGTAAGGAAACGTACTCGGGATTTATATTATGAGGTCATTTACTAATTTAGCTGTTTGTCTTTATTATTCCGACAGAGTTCATTAAAACTTTATAGGGTTGAAAATAGAATAAGCTCCTAAGAAATATATAAAAAAAAGCCTGTAAGTATTTGTACCTATGGATCAAAAACCATGTTGCCAAACAAAATTTCTGAAGGTTTTTTATCTATCAATGCATTCCATTATTTAAAACAACCTTTTGTTTATTATTAAGTATTTATTGATTGTAGTATACCTACGTACCCCAAAAAATAATTTGAACACAGCCCTTTCACGTCAAGGGGCAACAAAAACCCAACTGAAAAGTAAATTAACCTTTATACAGTACGAAACTCATTTACCGATACAAAACAAGACGGTAACCAATAGAGTTGCCCCAATCGGAAAATGCCGAATGAAAAGATGTCTGAAACCGGTACGGAATCAACACTGAAACTCGGTTCTTTGTCAGTCGCATTGAAGGCGGGGGTACACAAATGCTTTTCTTGGGCGGCTTTCACAGATTTCTATGGGGGCAATAAAGGTTCCCACGGACACAATGAGCCGGGAAGGCAAGGAGAGTGATGAAAAGTTGGGAATGTGGGCCGCGTTCCCGGGGCGAGCTAGGGATGTGCTGTGCTGCTTTGTACCGGCACTCTATCGACATTTGAAGTGAACCGTTCCAGCAATAATAATGCAGTTTTGTTAGTTTAACTGTAGGTATGACTACTTACTATGGCTGGGTTATGGCTTTAAGCTGCAACTTTATATTTGCTTTTAAAAAAAATATCGTGAATTAAACAGAAGATACTCAGTCGATCGCGTATTCTACGGATCCTGATTGTAACTGATTACAATTAATATGTAGATATGTGTACTCTAAAGCATATTCTATAGGTATCTTATGTTAAACATGTAGTTAATTTTTTTTGTTTCTTAACAAATACCTTAACAAAAAAATATAGTTTATACCATAAACTCGAATACAGGCACAACTATCGATAACTATCACGGGTACGTCACTAGAGGCAGGTTATTCCCGTCACTTTCCAATTATTTTTGCGGGCTTTCTTAGCTACAGACTACATTCCGCATTGAATGCGGAACAGAATGGCGTCGAGTTTTAAGGAATTATTAGGTTTGTACTGAGTATTAGGGGCTCTATCCATATATTATGGCAAAATCAATATTCGACGTAAATTTGAACTTTATTATGTAGAATATAAGGAACATACAATTTAACATTGAAATAATACAAAATACAGAAGAAGTTATAATGTTTGACTAAGTAAGACCTACTCGTAACAAAGTAATTATATAAATTATCTAGGTACCACTTGGCTGTTTAATAGAAAAATCATAAGGAAAACTGTAATACTGGGAGTTAAAGTTCAAACGGCTAATAATCTACTCTGGGTCAACTTGAGGTAAAATGGTGCCTTAGTGAGGACTTGTAATTGTCCTATATGATAACAATAGCTACAAATTGGTATATATTTTTCCCATTATCATGATATTTACCGAGCCTGCTCCTTTACCGTGCTCCATTCTAATATGTACAGACCTTAAGGCTTAGTTTTTCTTTTCCACGAAGTTGCGGTTAATTTATTTAATAAGTTGTTTCTGAATAGACCTCCACCGCACCGGCAACGAGTGCTGGGATGAATCGGACTTTCCATTTTCTTTCTTGTATTTCCCTTTTTTCTCCTTTACAAAAGTCTTCAGTATTTTGTTTTTGAAAAGGGAACAGAAGATTATATTTTTTTATATTTTCTCGCTTTTGTGACAGTTTCGCTATTGAAAATGTGGTAATGAATGTTGTACAAAAAGGTACCTACAGTTTTTTTACAATTTCGTGATGTTGCAGTTATTTCAGTGACTGAACTTAAAACATTGCCCCAGCAGCTCATTATGAATCACAGTCGATTGTTACCTGTCGAGTAAATGTTACGAGTCAGCCTGCCTTTCAACTTTCAACCAATTATTATCTACTTACCCGTGCTTTAACGTCGAAGGAATGGACTTGTATTCGCATTTTTTTTATAATTCGACTTAACGAGCCAGAACCTTTAGACAGTAGGCATATGTTTTGTATATATCATGTCAATTCATCAATTAATGTCATTATAGTTATTAGTAACCAAAAGGTTAAAGTTACAAATTGGTAGGTCAGATGTAATGAAGAAAATAAAGATCTCCCCCGTTATTGTTTAAAAATACATTCGACACCAGAAATGTATGCCCATATGTTTATATTTAAAGAGAATAAAGAACTTACAACAATAATGTAGTGGTAGACATCAAGCGTTCAAAAGTCGAATTTATCAAAATAATGCGCGGAACGTGATCTCGTGCGAAGTCTTGGGATGAGCGTATATTCCGTGATGCGTTTTAACGTCAGACGCGAGATGCGCGGGAGTCGGAGTTACGTTCCGATTCTTTTTTTGAAAAAAAAAACCGTACGTTTTTATTAATTGCCGGCCATTGTTGGGTGGTCGGCGGGCTCGTTTGTGTTTATGGGAATGTCAGAGCGAGTCTCTGAAACGCTACGTCATTATATACGGGATTAAGTTTTATCCATTTAAGGCGGATAAATTTATTGACATTCTAGATTTCTTTCATTGATACCACTTTTATGTTTAGCACAGAGTTTTTTACAACTCGTCTCTGAATGTAGATAAACATAATCCATTCAACTGGCCATCTCTTTAACATAACACGATTATGATAGTAATCTTATGATCTGAAATTTTTGAGGTGTGAATAAAATTTATTGGCTATATATACTGAACTGTTGTAGGTGATTATTTGAAATCCAATTGCTAGAAATACCTAAATCTCTATATTTTTTATGTTTTATACAACCATCGAAACAAGATCATCATACCTGAGAATGTTGAAGAATGTTTACTGTCAGATCATATCGAATCGTGTAGTCGTTTCACACCTTAGTGACCGTTACATTTTGATCGTCTAAAATATATAAATTTGCTTAAAAATAATAATCCATGTATATTTTATAAATAAGTTGAATCAATTAGTTAAAGTATACAAGACAAAAATCTTCTGAACACCCAACAGATTACGTAAAAAACCATCTCCCGATAGTGTTTTAACGAGAATTTTTAATAAATCTTTTTTTTATTGTAGGACAGCTTAAATTCCGTGTGAATTTATTGTAAGTTGGTTGCTTAATAGTGGAGATTAAAGATCTTGGGGAAAGCAAAGAGTGCCGCAGACGCGTTACTTTGTTTCATTTTTATGTCGCAACCACAAAGTACCAAAACCAACCAAAAGGTTAATAACGCTCGTCCTCATTGAACGATAACGTTGATGGTGCCAAGATTAATTTATATATGTAAACAAGTTTTATTTTTTATTTCATTTTGATGGTCAAAATAAATATTCTTGGACATACTTCACTTACGGCTATCTGATCTCAAACTAAGTTGAACTTATATTACAAATCTGAGGGTCGATTGCTATGTAATTGACAGTACAGTCTTGACATAATCTTATTAAACTTAACATTTATAATTAGGTCAAATTCTTTTTATAAATACAAAAAATATGGAACACTTTAAATTTGGACGATGTTATGCTAGATAGCGTTTTTCAGGAGTCATAGATGTCTTTATTTATGATTCACTTCTACAATTGTAACGTATATATTGATATATATGTTAGCAGCTAAACCGCTTAAAATCATAACAGCAATATTTTTAGACGACTAAATCCTGGCTAGTTTCTAGGAAATTCACAATAAATCCGGACATTATTGTAAATAAGTTAGCGACTCGATCAATTGTATTTTTTTCTCTTTCTAATCTTAAACACTTGAAAGAAATAAAGTTGTCACAATGCATTGACCACAAAAGAAGTAAGTATATTGAAATAATAATCGCTGCAAGGCATAAGCGGGTAGCGGAGTGGACATTCTTGTACTATCGCTAGTAGGTACCTACCTACTTAATAAAGACTCAAGTTACTAAACAGATAATATACCAGACAGAGAATATAATTCGAATAAAATTAAATTTAGAGAGTACCTACTGAAAAAGAGTGCAAAAGTAACTGTTACTACTTATATGAAGTCAAGGTAGGTAAATAAGTTTTGATCCTTAGTTATTTAAAAAAAGACACCATTCCCGCTCGTTTCTTGTACCATGTCCCATCTCAGATACTCTCGTACATCCATCGTCGGCGACCATCAACATTTTCACGGCGATCACGCGCCGATTTATCTAATATAATGTAAGTCTGGGTGTCGGTCACTTACTGCCCGTTATACAAACACTATTTTGTTTTGAACAAATAATATTATAGTTTTAAAATAAATGTATTTTATTAAACGTTTTGCATTTACACAAGTCCTCGACCCAGTTTTTTTGGATTTTTACTCAATCAGATTTCAAGGATTTACAAATGAATGAGGAGATTTTGCCAAATCAAAAGTAGTTTTACAAAAGGTAGAAATCATTCTAGCTTTTGTCCATCAATTGACCAATCGCCTGCAGGCCACTGCAACTAGCCTTTTCCGGTATTATGCCACTCCATCCGTTGCTTCATAGAAGCCTTAACGATGTCATCTAACTGGCTACTGCAATATTGACTAAAAATAACTTTACGCTGCGAATAACTTCTTCATTACGCAGAATTATAGTTAAATAATATAACTTTGTAATATGTTTGCCTGTTACTTTAATAACCTATAATCTATCCTATTTTACATAATTTCTCGACTTACTATTTTTATTAATTAAATACCTACTTGAAGGATATTGGTATTAGATTCAAGGATTTTGAAGTTTCTATATAATTTTATAAGTCAAAATGTAAATTAATAAAAGCGTAACAAAAATATAAATGTCCCCTTAACTTTCGTAACAATGAGCCGATATAAGTCTGTCGTCGAGGCGTTTATTGCATTCCAAATATCCGAGTGGAATAGGTTTTAATTCAGTCCCCGGGACAGATTTATGGGCAACCTCCTCTATTGTGACTTTAACATTTTATTATTATTTAAATTTCTTATACATTTTATCTTTCAACACTTTGCCACGTTTAAATATAATTGTTTTAGTATCATTCGAAAATTACCAACGAATGTGAGAGCTCACCACTGACAAACAGAACACACAAAACCAGCCTATTTTAAATAGTTGTAGGTACAAAATAGAAAAACAAAAGCGAGATGAAAGAGAAGGTTAACATTACTTACTTGGGTTACTGTTATTCGATGCTACGGATCAATTTTCCATTTTGTTATACAAACGTTTTTATTGGCTCGACATTCAAATGTATTTTACTTTGATTACAAAGCGGGTAATTTATTTTGAATTAATTAATTAAATAAACAAGGGAGAGGATAGATTTCTGTTCGGCTTTAAAAGTGCTAGACATGTTTGCTTTCTGTGTTATGTATCTACCTACATACATATAGAAGACTTGAAAGTATTATAACAAACAGTCTAACTCAAAAGTGATTTGATTTATCAACCAACTGAATTGCAAAGAATTTACAAAAAATAAAATAAACATATCAGAAGAGACACTTATTTAAATGTACCTACACTCATTTTTAAGAGGCTCATTTCACCGCGAGCCAATGTGACGACAGGATAATGACAATGAGAAAATCGATTTCCGGTGTCAACGCCAGGATCGGTATCGGCTTCAGTAAGTGAGAGGTCAGTAGTCTAATGTCAGAGTAAACAACGCGCGGCACAGAGGTTACAATGTAAACGTGGCGTGTGAGGTGTTTCTTTGATCTCACCGACCGCTCTCATAGGGTTGACATGCTGCATACTGTAAGTCAAAAATATATGTAAAAATAATTGAGGTATGTTAATTGAGCAGTGAATAAGTAAGATTTTTTTGATAATAAAAGTTACTATAATTTGTAAAGACGAAAAATATTTATGGAATGAATCGAATGAACAACGTCACTTACGTATATAAAGATAAAACAAATTCATTTTTAACAAACAGCTAAGTATGTCATAAAATAAACATTGTTGATGTCGCAAACGACAGTTTCTGCACATTATTTTATTATTTATTATATTCATATTTGACACACAACAAAGATTTTCTCTGAGTTATTATGTGCAGAAAATATGATGTTTCCTCGTAATATAATTGAGTCAAAACAAAGAGAAAATGGCAACCCTAAAACTCATAGAGTAGTGCATAGAACAAGAGTTTACATTGGCATCATTCAAATGTATGAAGTTGCTATTTACGTTTGACCAGAGCACTCATTACGGATTGTTATTGGAATAATAAAGAGAGAGGGATCCAAGCATCCGTCTAGCTGTGAGATCGTAACGCGTTTCCGAGTATTAGACTATATCAATTGCGAAATACGATGGCTTTATTCTCACATACGATTCCGGGAACTGACACTACTGTTGTTGTTTATTAATCCATGTTTATCTGAACTAGTTTTATGGTTGATTCTTGATAGAATGTTTAAATTTTAGAAGTGTTTTTAAATTTGTGTGCATCAAAATCCTTGGCAGATCATTTGAGATAAGTTTTATTATTTATTTTAATATTTCAAAACTATTGCGAATGCTCATATAGTAACACTACAGGTTTAATAAAACATGTAACGCCAGTAGTTCATCCATTATGTTATACCTTTGATAATATTGGTTAAGTAGACGAGTTGACATTATGAACCGTCAACACGATTAATAGTTTTACTATCCAAATACGCGCAGACATATAATTTACGGTTGATTTTTATTACACTACATAATTTTAGGAGGCATGCTTATACCGCCTACATGAAAAAATCCTTTAGAAAATAAGCAATAAAATTTTATTGTTAGAATTGTGAACTGAGTTTTCCATGTCACCTAAATAGGTGTGGACACAAATCTTTCTACAGGGTGTCTTATTATAACGCGTGTGTCGTCGCCATTTTGTCCGTCGGCAAACGTACAAGCGATAAACCGTGGTAATGGAGTGAAGGGCGCACATTTATGTGTCTCACCGATCGAGCCGAGTTATTGGTGTGAATAGCGATTTAGAACTGAAATACGAAAAATGCAAGTGAAGTTATCAATCATGTTTCTTTCTTTTTTTGAATTGGACTAACTCATGATATGTTAAAAACAAATAAAAACATTTTTCCATTTTATTTTTATTTAGTAACATGACAAGTTCTTCAGGTCTTTTATGAGAAAGCAGCCTGCGTGTAAGGCACTCATGAAAATACTTTTCATGGACAGACTTACTAAATAAGTGGGAGACATCATTAAAAAAAACTATGATTTACTTGTGAAAATAAATCTAACATAATTACTAGAAAAAGCCGTCATAAAACAGCTGGCTCTACGCTCAAACTTACTTTTCGAAAAGAAACTTCTCGCAAAAGGCCGTGGCGACGACAAAGTGCCTTAAATTTTTTAATTGCGGACCGACTTATGATTATTATACGTCTTTGTGCATTCACTGGGCAACATGTGTGAAGGCTTTACAGAGTAATGTGCGAACACTGTTACTTGAGGGATTAAGTTATAGACGAGAAGCGATTTGCGTGAGGTGATCTCTGCTGTCAAACATGACATAAATCACTTATTTAACCCGATAAATCAACTTTAACTGAATATTTCGAATCTGTATAAACGTATGAGAAAGCTATGTTTTGTGGGTTTTTAAAGCTTGTATCCCGCTGTTGCCGCACGTTCTCGCGTATTTCTCGTAGCTTGCACCACAGGATTAGAATTTAATAGAGTCGCTCCTTAAACTACACCCTGTATGTGGACCTAACAAGACTCTTTTGAGTTGGTACAATATTATGAATATTATGCTCATTAGTGGGCGTACATTTAACTTTGCCCGGACATGGGCGTTTTTATTGCGAAATGTGCCTGTTTGTATTTGATATGTGGATTGGTAAACAACGAATAAAGCTTTTATAATTACACGATTCTTTAGTAGGTAAAGCTGAACAAGGTTAAACGGTTTTTGAATTTATATAAATCTCTTGTATCATGATAATTAGACACTTCTTATTACCTACTGCATGCCCCATTTTGGAAGAAATCATTCTCTCAAAATGAACATCTTGATTTTCATATAAATGCACAATATAACAAGTTGTTTAGGTAGGTATTGTAATATTGAGAAATCTGGAACAATTTATGAAACCTTTTACTAAATAAAATATTTCTTGTGTTTGTTTGCAGGTAAGAAATGTTATGCATCAAATGATGGTAAGCTTATTTCATATTTTTAAAATAGGTAAAGTAAAAACTATCTAGAACCCGAATTATATAGTCACATAGGTATTTATTTTATAGGTATCTATTATATCATAGGTATATTAACAACGTAAATAAAATAAAACTGCATCTTCAATAGTAAGCAACATCGACATTTTGTTAACAAAAATACAACATCTGATACCCACTCAAGTCAAGTGCAGCGTTAACTGTCCCAACTAATTAATAAAAACAAGTTCCCACAAACGTACCGGGAAACATAAGATCAGGCAACATTTTACTTTTAATCTCTGAATTTAATTGCTCTGTAGTACTCGAGCGACCATTAGACTACAATGTTTACGTCTCTTCATTTGTCAACATTTTCTAAACCTTATTACAAGGACATCAAAGTCTAAATTATATGTTTTGAAAAGCATGGACACAGTAGGATTAGATGAAGTATTTTACGTACGTTTTTGACTTATATGACATTAGTAGATTTTAACTGTAGCTACTGTTATTTCTTATATAACTCTGAAATAACTTGATAAATGTAACTTGATAATGAGTGCCTCAGTAGATCGCTAACATTATTTAAATAAGAATGTAAGTAGAAAGTTAGAAATTCCATTTTAATAATAATTCTTATTTGTTATATAAAATACTAACAAATCGTTCGAGCAAGGTATAATATCATCCGTATGAATGGCGCCAAGCTAGCCAGCCTATCGATTACAAATGTTATTATAATAATATATTAAAATAGCATTTAATTTCACAGCCATAGTTTCGACAAATACACATTACCATATAAATGATAACATACCTTCCGGAATGAGAGTTCAAAATTTATCTTACAATAAAAGCGGACCCACTGGTGTGACAAAGCTATCATAAAAAAATATTAATCGAATATAGAAAAGTACTTAACAATGTAATTTTATCTTTAAAACTGTTAGCATAGAGATGAGACTGCGTTTGGTATTATTTGAAGTGTCCGATAAAAAAATCAAATAAAAAATAAATGATGGTAATTGCCAGTTCACACCAAAGTGACGTGCAGTCCCACGCTTCGACAGCTTTGACTAAGCGCCAGTGTTCACAACACACTTCATAAACTTCATAGACGTTATTGAGGTGCGTTCACATAACATACATTTCTCTATGTCAATATAAATAACTTAAAAATGGAGAATAACAGTCTTGATTGATAATATATTCATTTAAAATTTACTCGATTCCTTAGATTTATTAATCAATTTTTCATTAAAACTCGGAATAACCGCATAGCAACGTTACGCTGATAATATTCGTCTTAGGTATAATAAAAAAATATGATTACGGATGACTCATATAGTATAATGTAAGAAAGAAAGATAACAATCTTAGGTTTGGGTTGTCAAGCTGGATTATGTTATGGTTGGATACTTGGAAGAGTGATTTTGTATTAGGTATAAATATATTAACCTCTGCGCCTTAATTGCGCGCGGTTTTCCAGCTAGATAAGAAATCTTACATTTAGGTACCTATACGTTCCGGCCCTTAAAACTCTGAATTATTGATAGGTTAAATGAAATAAGGGATTTCAGTTAAATACATCGGAAACGTTAAATACAAACAAACTTGTGGGTACTTTACTTAATCTCGTAACTAAGTGCACACGTATTCAACCCGAGCCTTCCTGCTTATATAAGCATTCAAAGCATGTCTTTTCAGTTGTCAGTCTGTCTGTCAACAACAATAGAGATGACAAAACAAGCGATATTTTCCCATATGGGCGCACAATAAGACTTTGTAGGTTGCGTATGCGCATACCACCACAATGCGGCCGTCTGCACCGCCTTCAGTATTGTTTTCCTGTTTCTTAGTATTCTAGTGAGCTTCGTTTTAATTGCTTTTGTGTGGCTCTGGAAGAAATAATCAGCCGAAACACTAAAAATATATGCAGTTACAAGTTTTGAAATTAATAAAAGTTATTAATTCATCTTTACTAATTATAATGCAGACTGTTTTCTACATATTCTCTAAATAGCCAATGGTAATTTCCTGCTTATAAATGACTATATTCTTAACATTGAAGTAATCTCATTAAATAACTAAAGCAACATATTCTTAAGTTCAAGATGTTTCGAGGATTCGAACCCGCAACATTCGTCAACGTCACTACCACTGAGTTCACATTTACATAGACCGATAAAATGAATCGTATAATCATTAAGTCACCGTGGATGTTTTAAGTATAAATAACGAAATGTCACCATATATGTACCTAAGAGAACGAGTAACATTATTAATTGCCTTCCCCACGACGGCCATAAGCCAACAAAATTAAGTGCAACAATAATATATTCCAACTTATTATAATAATTTGATAATAAAACATTCGGATCCCGTGAGAATTCAATAAAACATAATGTTTTTTCATAATTATCTAAAGATCACAAATCAAATTATATATCGTAATCAGGAAACACGTTAATTTCTCGCGATTAAATAGCCGGATACGTTTTGGATTAGTATTGTTATATTTGAAATATTTATGTAGGTACTTATTATTTTTTGGGGACATAATTGATTAAACTTTTCATTTTTTAATTGCGTCATAAATTTCCCACGTTAAACTGTTGTTATTGACAGCCATCTGAAAAATGATAATAATTACCGGATAAATTGACAAGATTATTTATTTATAGATAATTCTCCCACACTTTAAAAATGTAGGTAATTACACAAATTTCTGTCAAACTGTATTAACTTAAACCAATATTCACTTAAACTCGTTTCCTGTCGTGAGAATTTCGCAAATATTTGCCAAGCTTTTGTTCTTTTAAAAAACATTTAATGATTCCGCCAACGCGCCGCACGACAATGCACCGCGATGGTCGACAAAGGAGTGAGTCGAGCGGGGCATAGACAACGAGCGAGGGTTTTGTGCCGAGCCATAGACAAAAGCTCTTTCATTGGCGGAACAATGACGGGTCGTCTTCGCCTCATTTATCATACAGGCAGGTTACTTTCATCCAATAATTACAATGTAGTGAAGGATTCAGACATTCAGACAGGCTTTGTTGGAGCGTATTGTTAGAATTAATTATACAACTACTTAGTATATTTCATTTCCATTGTAACACAAGTAACCTATAAAGTATTAAATTAACATTGTCTATGACATAAATTTGCTATTCTTATCTCAGGAAACATTAATTATGACAAAGATCAAGTTACATGGAAGAGTAAGAAGTGGGGTAATTAGTAGGGCCCGATGATGTTTTGACGATAACATAACTTAAAAATTCAAAAAAAGAATGTCATGATAATAGTACCACTTTTTAAACAATGTCGTCAATTTAGGAAGACATCGTTCAACTTCTTCATTGAAGGTGAACGTAGTTCTTTTAGAACTGGTCGCATTGAGCTGCCTTACATAATATGTCTTACGAATTACGACTGAGTATTTAGTAGAGGATACATTAGTGAGATAATAATTCCCAGAATCATGTTACACGTTGTTATAAGGTGAGAAATGAGGCAAAGCACGAAATTGTTAATTAGGAGTTGAGTACATCGCGCTCCCATATGAAATAAAATACGTTTTGTTATTACACTTGTCCCTGAGTCATTGGAATGTTGCATATACTTATCTAGTAGTTTTTTATTTTGGTAATGGAAACGGGTTATTAGATCTTAGAAGATTTTTTTACTGTTTACCCATTAAAGTTTATTTATTTATTCGAAAAAATGGCTATAATTCACAGGAAATTAATGTTAAAAAACAAACGGAAGTATTACTTAAAACAAATTATCATTAAATTTTAAACTGGCTTTATGAAAATAAATCGTTGACACGGTTCACATGTATTTTTTTTATTTCAAATAGTGTCAAATATAGTTTAAGACGTACTGGCCATCACAACACTATAAAAAAGTAATTGTTCAATACTATAAACGCCACTTATGTCTCTGCTTTTTGAAAGATATCTCGTTCCACGCGTCGAATTTGAATTTAAATTCGAAAAAACAAAAGAGCGCGCAGTTCACCACGCACTGTTGACCCCACGGGCGGCAACCGAGGATGCAAAGGCAAAGGCACGATGGTTTTCAGCCAGTCGGAAGCTTTTGCAGCGCTTCAAGCCGCTTCAGAGGGACGCTGTATTGCCGTTGTTCCGAGTGCACTTGCGCGCTAATTGTTTGCGGAAAGGGTTCGTCAAGTATTGTTGTGATGAGCTTTTTTAGGGTCAGCAAAAATATGAATAAAATCATTTGTATTATTACAAAAATACCATGAAAAATAAGAGAATACTTACACTGGTTCTGTAGATTATTGTAACTGTTTAAATAATGGGTTTGTAGCTACCCTAATACTAAATACGGCATATTATGTAAATGCATAATACGATTTATGACATACCTAATGTATTTTCGAAACAGAAACATTCCTTCATTTCCATCTTAATATTAATAATTCGCAAGTAAATTATCGCGCACAAAACCATTTTTAAGCAGACGCTACAGGCCTACATTGGCGCGCGGTAGGCGGTTGGCACTTGCGCATTTCGCCGCGGTAATTTTTCTCTAATTAAAATTATGCCGATTGTCGTTTCAATCGTAGTCGTGTTCGTTTGTTGTGGTCCGCGACGCGTGCCATTTGGAGCGCTCTTGTGCTTTTTAGTGCCCGTGTTTACCCCTCGCATTCGTACCCGAACAAACTTTGTACGGCGAAAATAATGGTTTTTAAGTTATGTTTTTATTTCCCCATTATGCCAGGCAAAGGGTTGTTTCGAAAAAAAAATTCGCATTTTAACATGTAATTATCGCGAACCGCGATGCATGTAAGCAACGGTAGACTTTTGTTTTTTGTGAGACAGATTATATTATTTTTATTTCAACGCTGTCACGCAGTCTATAGACTGTAGTTCGATACGCTTAGCATACAGAAATTATCGCTACGCAATGTTTTCAATATAAAATTACAAACAAAAAATTTGAGCCCGCGACAGCGTTCGCTTTCAGCGCTTATCTCCTCAAACTTTCTTCCAACACATTAGCTGGCTGGAAAAAAATACGCATATTGTACGTGTGCGATAGGACACGCGTTCGCGTCGAAAAAAAAAATCACGAGATAACCGTAGACAAATCGTGTCAGGATGATGTTGCGTATTCACTAATGACGCAAAAATCTGCTATCTTCCGCCGCGGTGACGTAGGGGGAGACAAAAATGCTTGTTTAAAAAATCCGGGGGGAGTAAAGCGTCCTTTGTGGCCAATCGTGTGGTGATTGGCCGTCGTTTTGTTTGATTTTTCTCACGTTGGGGCCACTGATGGCGGTTTAATTGGGATTGATGATTGTTCGGTCCGATTTCAAGTTGTTTTCATGGGGTTACTCAACTATTCGTAGTTTGTAGAGTTGTATTATGCAAAATAGAGTGAATATTAAGGGCTACCTAAACAAACAAGCACCAAATCAAAATTAATTGATAAAAAAATATTGTGTTATTTATTATTTAGATATCATTTCTTTTGACTGTGAAATCTATAGGTAGGTAATAATGGTATATCAATTGAATGCTAACTGAAATCTAATGTTGATGTCCACAAAACAACCGCGTATCAATCACGCCCCACGCAAAATAATCAGGTAATCTGTCAAATAATGACCTTAACGCAAAAACATCAAAAGCCGCTCATAGAAATAATCCGACCGCACATTCATAATCGCACCTATTGTCTCACTCTCCATAGCAAATAAACCTTTGTGTGAAAGAGATAAAGATACCTTGTGTTTATTAGCGAGGGGGTTAACAAAATCGTAGGCATCATCAAGCGTATTAGCCGATCCTATTAAATAGGCACCCCATAAACAGGGGCATAAGCTAACAGAAGGAGCATCTTTGTTTAAACAGATAAAATCTCTTTGACAATTTGTGCTTATTCAAATAAGTCGTCCCTTGATACATAATGGCTTAATATTCCGTCGTATCATGCTTGTTTTGTGACGCTGTATCTACTTTGTTAAATTAGATCTAGTTAGGTATAATAATGTTAATTACTTTCACACATGTCATGGTAGCTAGGTACCTACCTACAAAATTTTGAACCGAAGCTAGAAGTGGTATTTACAAAGAAATTTTGTACGTCTTTCTGGATTAATCAATGTCGTAATAGGAGCACAAGCTAATTTACTCAAAACTTAAATATATGTTTACTGTACCTATGTATGTTTATATAAACAAAAAAAATAAGGAACATTTTATCAATTCAACTCACCTTTGTAAATGTAGTAACAAACGCTCAATAATCATTCCCCGGGTAAAGCAAACAGAACTTAACCATTCCTTTCCGTTCCGGGCCGGGTTTAGATGAAAAACACCGACAAACGACGTTCAAAATTAACAAAACAGATTACATTTGCCAGTCTCAAAGCGGTCGGTCGGGGCGCGTTGTTTGCCGCCGATTCTTTCCATCTGCGTAATCGCGGAACTGGAAACACGTTAATGTATAAAACGTCCTTTTTGAATTGGTTGGAAAAAAAATGTCATAGATAAAAAAATAAATAGGTATATTTTTTTTTGGAACAACTTCTTAATCATAATGAAGATAATTCAGCACGATAGCAGCAATAATGACTATTGGTCCAGTCAATTGTTCTTAGTTTTGTGTTCAAATTATTCCCAAAAGCACATAAAAGACAGGTACCTACCTATATCCTTATATAAATACCATAAGAAGAAGATATATTAAGTACATAATAATAATATGTCATTATAAAGGTCTATTTGAAACTTTGTGTTGATCTTACTCCTCGATTAATATTCCAAATTCAAACATAGAATTTGACTTCACATCGAAATCGTTTCGATTCAAAGCGTTTGTCAAATTATGTTCCCCCCTCGCCACCTTGTACAAATTGGGAATCCATCTTTAAAATCATAACTGATTGTCTGTTTACATTCCTTCTGCTTGTATTGAATTTAAAGATGCTTATTTAAGTTTGGCATCTAACGTTCTATTCGTTTGCTCTTCTTTTACTTTTTGTTAAGGAAAATCCCCCCTATAGGGGTTGAAAATGAAAATTGAGATTTCATAATCATAGTGAAATTACAGGCCATTCAAATCAAATAAATAAAATTTCGTATCTGTTCTTTTATTTTCCACTTTTGTCTAAATAAATTTTAGGTAGGTATCCTAACAACAAAAATACTTTGTAACAAATGATGATAACATTTAATTAGAAGGACGATGTAAAATAAAGTCTAATGGCCTCAACTCAATAAGAAACTTATCTCATTCAAAACTTTGTATAGGGAAATCATTTTAAGATTAAAAAGGGTCCGTATTCACTCCCTGACCACTTGCATAAATTATTGTAAATACACGAAAAAGTCTATCAAAGCGATAGGGATCTTTTGTACGAACGAACGGATCGAGAAAATTAATTTAGATTTTTTGTGGAGAGCTCCGTTATGAGGATATTAATAGGGATGTAGCGGTGTTGCGAATTTTTTATTTTACGTTTCGGAGTAAGTATATCAGTCCAATTCCAACTAAGTTATGAATTAATAGAGTTCTTATATCATACATCAATAAATCTGTAGGTACTTATGTACCTACCTAATCATCTATATATAGGTATACAGTGTTATACGAAAATGACTAGGGCATAAATTGAGTTATGTGGAAAACTAATGTTCCTTCACATTAATTGTATATAAAGTATTTCGATTTTATTTATATACAACAAAAATATTTTTATAACGTCTCAAACAGCCCTAGTTATTATAAAAGAAGACGGCCTATATCGACATTTTCCTTTGATGTCGTCGGTATTGAGATAATGACGTATTTGTCTTTTCAAAAGGTCTGTTCATGAAAGATATATTTTCTTTATGATTTATTTGAATTAAAAACTTAATTAGGTTTGGTTTTGTTACAATAAAGATGAATAAGAAATACCTACCAAAAGCTCTTTAAATAACTGTATTTAATTGAGTGGTTCATAGTTACCTAGGTAGAACTCTTAGCTTAACTCCCCTGAGGTTTTAGATACCACTACATATCACCTATTGATATAGTTTCAGCTTCAACATTATAATACTTTATCATGTAGGTACCTAGGTATGTACATCATGAAATGAAAAATACAATTTATTATTCTTCATCAGAATAAAAGGCTCCATAAACATCCCGCCCCTTCCCAACCTATCAGTACGTATTGGTTCACATTAAACCTCGAAATGGCTGCGAGTTTCAGACCAATGACCAAACACAATACCTACCCTTACCCCATCCCGTGTTCACAATGGTATACATTCCGCCGTACAATGACCATAGTATCCATTGAATACCAATTCGTGATAGGATAGCCCATTGGCTGCTGAAATGGATTCGCCAAATTTGCTTTTCAAATCTGCACGTTTCGTTAATCGAAATGTTTGTATTAGCTATAATTAGAATTGTAAACTAGTAGTAAAGTTGATAACTAGATTTTTGTTATAATAATGGCACAAAAATATAACAGGAAAACGACTTAAAAACTATTCAACATACATCAATTATTTTAAGATAGTGTTTTCTGTTAGTAACAATTTCTCACTAAACGTGAATCGTTAATGGTGGTATAAAAAACTTAATCAAAATAAACGCAACATTGGATATAAATTAAAATCGTACATTACTTTCAAATACTTTCAATGAACAAATTTCAGAGAATTCATTCATTATTCTTTAAACATGCCAGCCAAGTGCGAATACCGCTATAGAAGCATCAATGAAAGGTGATTCCTTCCTAGCCGCATTCAAATATAGACTCAATAATAATGTGAATCAGGAGTGATAACGCCTTAACCCGTCTGATCTGGTTACATCAAAGAAGACTCCACTCAGGATGTAGGATGGAAATTCCTGATCCGACTACTAATAAACTTGCTACACTTTTTAAAAGTGATTTCAAAAGAACGAATAAAGAAAAGTGAGATGTTGTTATTAAAATCGGCGTTGACGGAAGAAAGGGACGGATTTCTTTAATGGCACCTACAATACGATATCGCGTATTTTTTAAAGATGACCGACAAATTTTATACATTATCGAGTTTTAAATTTGGAACTGCGGGGTTCGCGGCGCGATGAATCTGCGTTTTGCATAAAACATTGCAATGATTGTTATTTGCCGCGTTCATGGTTTATGATTAAAACATGGCATTTCGAAGAACCAAATAAAAAGGTGAAAATTGTTTAAATTATTGCTACCACTTGTTATTGGAACAACTCAGGAACCACCACCACAATGGTAAGAATTCCTTACAAAATAAGTCCTTATTAGGATGTGAATATCTGATACATAGATATTTAAGGTTGTAGGTACCTATCTTATATGTAGTATATCAGCTATTTGGTAACCACAGCACAAGCTCTGCTTAGTTTGGAATTAAATTAGTCTTGCGTGAAGGATATTTATAGTTAGTTACTATCTAGCAAAATACTATCCCGATTATATAATTATTTAAGTTCTAATATGTAAACGAATGCAAGACTAAGAATTAATAGAATAGTCGAAACATACCTAATGGCCAGCTCAGTATAGATTAGATACAATTTAGAATTAGATGCTAAATTTAACAATTCTATTAATGTAACCTAAATATAGGTCTCGACACCCACAAGAGTGCAGTTCAAAATCTTTTCACAGATACATCATTGTGTTTTATCGCCTCTCGGTCTGTTGAATAGACAAAAGCCCTGTGTTTAGATAGAAAAGAAGTATTTAGATCCGGCTGATGTCTTAACACTGAACAGCGTTCTGTGTTTGTTATTTTATTAAGTGCTCCAATCTCCGTACATTTATTGTAATGCCCCGGCTACGGCCCCGTACACCACAAAGACTGCGTTGTTTACTCAACGGGCAAGTGGCGTTCGTTTTGTAAACGTTCTCCATTTTATTCGGTAACTATTCTTAAACATTGAACTGAGCATAGCATACGGTATACTTACTATCCACGGATGGGATTGTGATATTTACTCGCCGCACATTGTTGACGGCAAAAGGTTATATCTTTATAAATAGTTGTGTTGCGTGAAAACGTTAGTGACGATTGATTTATAATTAATTTCAATTGAAGTATATTTGTGTTTGGTTTTAGTTTAGTTCATTGTTGATCGTTGAAAGATGGTGCTATTCGCAGGTGGGTGGGTTTGACTGATGTGTGTTTTAACTTGGCTTTGTTTTTACTTGCCCACATTATAACGTAGCGAGGTTTAAAATTCGCTGTAGATAGTTTACTGTTGTGATAGGTGTTAAAAAACTAGATATATTTTTAAACCACACAATAAAATTATAAATATCTTCTCTTCAAACCAAAGTTAATTATGGCCGTCATCGCAGCCATTATGATGATTTTAATAAACAATCAATATACACACACACTGCGGTACCCATAGCTTGCCGCCGATTGACACGCGTCAATCCCATCAGTCCGCCGCGTATGACGGATCATTGTTGTTAAGTACGTCAACGGTGCGCCGGAGTAACGCCTTGCGGATTTATTGGCTTCCATTAACGATGTTTAAAAAATGTTACATTTTAAAAACGCATTAAGTAGGTACATTACCGCATTCTCGGAATGTATGAACACTGTCGAGTTTTAAATAAAAAATACCTATACATATCTACTTACCCTGTACCTACTGAATGTTCACACAAATCAATAAAGCTTTTCTGATTATTTTTGTTCCTGAAATATATTTACCAAAAATATAAATAGTAGAAATTATACATTACCTATCGGTACTATGGTTTGATTTGTTCAAGAATCGTTCATTATTTTTTTATTTGATAAATCTTCGCATGACAACGTTGATTTTGAACGTGAACAAACTACTTATTTATTTTTCCGTGAATATTTATAGTGTAAGTACTTCTTTGTATAGATTTAAACAAATATGCCCATCAACATTTCATCTTAACACACATTTTAGATGGCTAATTTAAAATAGCATTTTCTAGGAAATAGTTCTCGCTCCGTTTGTGCTCTGATACAAATATCTATGATAATTATGTTTGTTCATAGTATCACATCTTTGTGTAATGTTTGTGATTAATTACTGAGATGAAAAGCTGTATTTCTGTGACTAGATTTGCCTACATATACTTCGTGGAATTTTACATGTTGTTTATTTAATTTTCTTTAAGTGGAAATCTGTTACGTGGTCTTTTTTCATGTTGGACCAACATTTGGTCCAATACGCCAACACGGGTTGGTCACAAAGGCGTAGACATACGTCTTGAGAGCGCTTGCTCGGTTGCATCCTCGTTACTGTAGCTCTCATCCGGCTTGTTACCCTGGTATTGCAAGTTGCCGTTTTACCCGGATAACTCGCTTGTTACCCCCATCCGGGTGGTTAGCTTGAGTCTCCTCCAATTATATCCGACTTTAACCAGATGAATCTGGAATGTTGCTTTTTTTCACTTTTCTTTTGGCTACTTGATGTTTGGTCCTTGGAAGTTAAACTATTTGGAAAATACATACTTAATGCCACAAAGTTTTAAACTTACATTATAACGAAGTTTTCCTTCCTCCTTTAAGTAAACATATCCGATTGTAGTGACCATAGTGATCCAAAAACATAGAGTTATTGAAGAAACACTTCATATTTTCCTCTTTAAGTACTTTTCCCCTGAGATTAAGGCTCGGCCTCCATTAGCGACAAAGGACAGGTGTTGAATGTGAGTGTGCGCTAAGCTTTATTAATCTTTTCTCTCTCAGAGTGCGGTCAGGCTTCGCACTTTTGTGGAATCAAATCTATTGAAGCAGACAAAGCTTTAGTTACGTTAATATATATACACATATTATAGCTATACCTACGAATAACTGTATATTTTAGTTAATACAATAGTGAGTCAATAAAAATATTGTATCCTTTAAATTTATTGTTGTATACAGTAACTAGTTTTTTTGCTCATATTAGGTACCTAAGTATGATTTAACTTGCTAATCAAAAAAGACGGTAAAAAGATAACCTACGGTAAAAGTACCTACCGAAGTCAAAGAAAAGGTATTCTGAAACACTAATCTAGCATATCGAATACTTTATATCAACAAACAAAACAAAGACACGTTCCAAATGGGCAATAAATGTCTTATTTTCTCGAATAAATATTTCTCTTATGAAAAAAAAAGCTAAATTCATTCACAGTTTCCTTGCAACGTTCTATTTAATTTACTTTTATTATACGCAGACTGGTTTTTGTTTAAAAATGTGGTAAATTATAGAATTGAATGCGAGGCAGAATAATGACGCCACTCCACCATCTCCATCGCCTACAAAAGGTCATCTTGGGAAAACGAAAGCATGTTGTTGATATGGCCAGGTTTTACTGCACGATTTTATTCAGTTGAGCCCTTGGATTTTGAGTTCGGGAACGGTTTTAGTTGTTCAATTACCTTAGATTTACATATATTATAAGTTGCATTATACAATAAAATTGTTTGGTCAATAAAGAATAAATAATCTATAAATTTCTTATTAAATGAATACTTATTAGACATTACAGATCATCTAGGGTGTTTCACAATGCATCATCTTCCTACTTATTACTAGGATGATAATATAAATTGGAGATACGGAAAATGAGATTGGAATTAATATAAATTTCGTAAAACTTAGATACGTTCTGTGCCTACCAATGTACCTACTTTCATAACAACTAGGTACTATTAACTCTTAATGTAACAATTACTAAAACGTATGTAACAACAGATTTTTGTAAGATATAAATAACTAATAGTTTTGACACTGAAATGATGTCATAGTTTTCTTGCTATATTATCACACTGAAAAGGGGGCCCACAAAATCACAATTAACCAGCCAACTAGGCACATCCACAATAAACCAACGCCATTATTTCCGCCGGCTAACGGAAAACAAAAATAAACATATAAGAGCTGGCAAGGAATAAAAGAAATGTTGAAGTGGGACGAGCAACCGGGAATAGGCAAGAAGAGGCAAGACAGAGTAGGGGGTACCCCCTTTATAGGGAACGGGGAGAGTGGGGTGGAACAACCCCACGGGACTTGCATCGGTCCGTTGGACGTCCCTTTGGATTTGGGGTCTCTTTTGTTTATCACCGTGTTATTTATGCCCATGTTGTCTTTTGCCCCGAGTGGGTTTTTTGTAAGGGTTGTTTTCATTTTAGTACAATTTCGTTATAAAGGTATTTCGATTGCCCGTGCAAATGTGGCAATGATTTTAAATAGGGTCATTCTATATGTAATTAGGTACGTGTTATTATCGGGTTCATTGATTCGTGTACGCTCTATGTACAACTTGGCAAATTAAAATTTCAGGATTAGTGACAAAGTTTGAAAATAGTGTAGGTACCTACCTATTAATAGCTTTTATTCCGATAACAAAAACATGTTTCGTATTATAAACTCATAACACCTCCCTCTTGTTGTCAAAGCCCGGATGTCTAAAAATTGTTTTGTTATTAGTTTCATTATAAAAAAACGTAGTTAAAAAAGCAGCCGCCCCTTGTGATGTGGCCGTAATAGCTTAATTTCTTGATTTACAACCTTATTTTGTTTGATATGTCCCGTGTCGAAGGGAAGCCATAAAATTATGAAAGCTGTGGACATATAAGCATAATGTCGTACCTAAATTGGGCATGCTTTGATATGCAATGCTTTTTAAAGATTCTTTTGTAAACTAGCTGGAACTCTTATTGGAATGTCACAAATTTTAGCAGGGCATCTAAGTAACTTTATCTATATGATTCTACGAATTAATTGATGTAAATAATTAGGTAGCAATTACACTTCCATAAGTACCTACTTAACATTTAGTACCAAAAAACCAACATCGTAATTCAAGTGCATATAAAAGCGGTGTTGCCATTTCTATTTCATGTTGCGTGAGCTATGTCTGTGTGTCAAAATACACTCGACAAGTGGCAACCCTGCGGTTTTCGTCAAATTAGTGTTGTGATTCACATCGAACGACGCCGCGACACGTGCCGAGCCGGCGAATTATTCATTAGTTTTCTTTTGATTGTTGATATTAGAAAGGGAAGGGAAATTATAGTGGGATTTTCTATGGTGAGCTATGTCAATTGCTAGTGAGTGCTATAGCTTATAATAGGTTATTGAGTGGTAAGGACATCTTTGTCTGGAAATGTTTCATGCTAGGTATAGGTATAAAACATAACAGTTACAGTTTTACTATAAATAGGTACTAGTGAAATAAAAATTGAGATTATTTATTTATTTGGGGAAAACAACAGCGATATATAGCGAGTATACAGGTAAAACATAAATATTATAAGTTTTAAATTTGGGCTAGGTAGGCTCAGTCAGTCACGCGGTTTCGATAAGATTGGATTCGGCTAAAACCATTACTCAAAGAATCCCATTGAATAATAATAAATCAATATAACATCTATTTGCATATCATAAAACAATGAATCTTGCATTATAATAACAAGAAAAGCATTAAAAAGGTACCCTCCCTGCGCGGGCGCCATTAGCAACGCAAAACGCACACTCACCGCACTGGACTCGTTAGATATGATCGGAACATCGGATTAAAAAACGCGAATCATGATGCAAAGTAGTCGATGATGGTTTACATTATTGGCTGCAACATTTTATTAAAGAATTAAAATGCACGTTTGTATGTAATCTTTTTTCACCGTGTAGGCAGGTAGGTATAGGATATACTTTTTGATTTAATCGGTTTCCCGTTAGAATTTGTAATAGAGACGTAATTATTATATTTAATAATGTTTTTTTCGATGATTCATCGATAAAATATTTTCTGAATTACCTACCTATGCAAGTCGTTGAAATAAGTAAGGTGACTAAGGCCAAAAAAAAACAAGCACTTAAGCACTGTAAGATCGAAATAAAACTTAGGTACATTTTAAAAACAGGAAAATGTCGAGATATCCAGTAATGTGAATCGACAATAAGCGGATAAAACCTGTGTGTGATAAACAGCCGCGGTTCCCCGCGGGGAAAGCAGGGTGCGTGAACTAAGCGACGTGTTCCGCGATCACTCTTGACACTTTAATTGGGGAATGTCAAAATGTTTGTATTTTAGGCCTTTAAGTTGGTAATAATATTTTAATTGTTTTAAATTATATTATTATTGTATTAGTATAGCTACCTGAATTATAACAGTGCTTTCTTTACAATACGTTTGTTAAATACTTTATCGATATTAAACCATTATTACCTACACAGTAAATGACATTGTAGGTAGGTACATATTTGTTATATAGGTATAGTGTGTAATAGCTGTTTTAAAAAAGAATTATTAACGCAACTAAAATCATTCTACCCATATAATATACCTACTCAGTTTTATTTATGCATTTTGATATGTCATCGCTTTGCGCGGCCGCGACGTAACAAGCTTTGAAGCGGCCCTGTAGTGACGCCCTCGTCAAAACGTGAACCCTTTTGTACTACATTATTCAAATTATCAACACTTTTTTGTATCACTTAGTTGAAACGAGCTTAAAAGCTCCCAGATTTCAGGGTTAGTGCATCCAGCCAGTGCACTCTAAATTTAAAATAACATAGCAAAAAATAAAGTAATTTGACATGTTTTTATGAAACCATTTCATTAAACAAATACCAGATATTTTTTCATAGAAACAAATCACACAAAACGTAATCACCTACAATTTCATCGTAAAGCTGTTAAAACGTCAATAAATAATCTTCATGACAGTATTACATAAATTTAGGTACACTATCAAGTCTTTGAGCTAACGGTAACTTTATACGACGTATAAATAAATCTCAAGCAGATAATGCCCGGGGCGAAACTACTAAAAACCTAAATCCGTGATTAGAATAATCTAACTAGAAATAAGAACGCCTCGACCAGTGACAGTAAATATTATGATTTCACCCAAGTTCTTGCATCGCTTACGTCAATGTGACGTCTGTTTCATTATACAGCTTTTACCTAATCTTTTCTTTATAATATCCGACGTTCTTATGTCAATGGTTTAAGGGCCAGAATCGATTGATATGGATTTAAAATAAGTCGGATTACACTATTTTGATATTAACGCCGGCTTATAAATTATTTTGCGGTATGTCCGGTCGTCTCTCTTTGTCTACGTACAAAAAATATTGGTTTTGTTGTTATTTAATTAATCTGTAGCTTAAAATTGATCAAAAGGATTTTTGAAAAATGCTAAACTATCATTAGATTAGTCGAGAATTGCGACATTGTGGGTGACTTCGGTAAGCTTTCAATTCGGCTCATCGTTTGTGACGTGGATTTAGATAAACCATTTCGTAAAGCAAATTAACGTATTGCGTTTATGTAGGTAGTTCTTGTAGTTGTTCATTTTTTACGTAACTGAACGTGGGTAATGTAAAACACTTTTATTTGCAACGATGATTGCATTGATTAAATACTGGACGATTTATTATAAACTGGCGAAACTCATTAATCATAGAGATTCCGAAATATCTGTTAAGTAATTACTTATTACATAGTGACGCACTTAAGGTCTGTAATATTATGACTGTTAGAGATGTTTCCTACCTCTTTGTGTAATATTCCGGATGGTACCTACTTACTCCAAGCTCGTTCTGGGAATGGCAAGTGCTACATGAGGTGTGTGCTCTCCGTCTATTTATATCGAACAATATTATTGATCGGCCATCGGCTCGAGCTCATCGCCAAATCACGCCCAACTGTTTCCATTGGCAACGCTGCCATTGTTTCAATCACACTAATGATAACACTCCATCTTCTCTGTACCGAAGTGACCATCTATATAATATTTATGACGACTCCACCACCTGCGGTTGTACAACAATAAATTGTCACGCCGCAGCTGGTATCCTCTATCAAAAATCACATTTTTATATCATCTCTAACATTAATAATGCCATCAAAATGCGGTCGAAATGCCAAAACGACGGTTGGCTGTAAAATATAAGCGCCAATTGCTAGGACATCTCCGCAGAGCTATTAAATAAAAGTCTTTTTACATTAGATAAATCGCGTACGTTATTCGGGAACATCTGTCCCTTGCCGATTACGCCCATACATTATGCTCAGTTTGTTGTTTTTAATAAAAAGTTTAATCCGTTCGGTTATGACGGCAATTTGTCAGTCCGATGGAAAAACTTGGTCGATTACCGGTGGCGCTCAACGTATCGGCAAAAGGGACTATCGCAGCCGTTCGCCGCTTTTTTTTTATTGGCGTGATTATGTCATGTTTATTTATGCATTCGCTTTTGTCTTCCATTAGCGCTTTTTGTTTTTTATCTTCGCCGGCAATGATTCACTTAAATGTATTCTCGGTGTTCGGCGTTCTTATTTGCAGGAAACTTTTAAAATCGCGATTCCTTTTCATATTTTGTCGTCAAATCGCCGTCTGTCGTCCGGAAACTGGTATCGTCGAGTTGTTACGGTTTCAACACCTTATAACGTCTTACTCTGTACATCCATTAACAATTCAATACGATCTTAATGAAGAGCCGATAAAATGTATATTGTGTTATTCGTCACGACTCCTGAGCAATTAATTCAGATACTTCTTTTTGGGATTTTGGTTTATGGTCGCTGAGATTTAGTGACCGTCCCGCCCGGCTGATTTGTGCATACATTTTGCTATATTCTTTGTCGACGATCTTAAGTGTGCAATATATTGCGAGAAACAAATTTCGCGTCGTGAGATCCCTCGTTAAAATTCATCTTTAAGAGAGCCACAAATTAAAAACCAGTCATTGTGGAAATATTCTGCTTTTATCAGTCAGTCTTAATGCTACCGAGTCTGATCATAACATTTGTTACTTTAATACAATTGAATAGATGCTAACATTTTACACTCTATTCTGGACATGACTTTGTAGGTATACCTACTTAAGTTATTAAGTATCTTATCAGAATAAAGGTATAATAATTTATTTACCTATTTTTACATCTAGCAACTGATCAAATACATACGAGTCGGACAGCTAGCATAAATAATACATCAGACATTCCTCTAATACCTACTAAATAAACTGCACTTGCTCTCGAACCAGCTATAGATCACAGTAGGTATATTAAGTAATCTAAACAAGTTGAAACATATTTCTTTACACCCAAACTTACCTCTATATATCTCTTGTTACAGAACATAGGCAATGTCCAAGCGGAGCTGGAACTCCAGAGACTGCAGCAGGAACAGCTGCGACGCCAAGAGATGGTTCGACGTGGACAGCACATGTACCCTGGCCCACCGCTAGGCCTCCTGCCTTTACTTGAACAGATGAGACCACAGCCGCCATCTGCACCGCAAAATGTATGTATCTATTTCCAAAGATGATTCTTTGATTTCTAATCTACTAGCTGCACCACGATTTCACCCGCGTTCCCGGGAGATCTTTAATTTTCCCGGGATAAAAAGTAGCCTATGTGTTAAAACAGGGTGTCAGCTAACTCCATACCAAATTTCACAAACTTTCGCATTTATAATATTAGTGTGGTCTGTATAATATTTGAGTCTGTTCGTCTAGTTCATCATATACCTACTTAGGAAGATTAGGAGTATCACTTCATTACTAAATTTGACTATGTTTGATGATTATGGTTCTTAATTAAAAGACAAAAATACTTAAACAAATAAGAGCAATTAAAAAGAAATTGATTCCATCTATCACGTTTTCATTTGTAAAGGGTTTTAAAGTGTAGATAATTTACGCCATCATTAAAATGTGAATTCTTTGTCGACCGTTACAAACACATAAAAACGTTTTCGAATCAAATTAAGGTGTTTCGATGACTACATTTAGTATTGTTTAAACTTTTTCCTGCAACAAAACTAAGTATCTACCTATTTTAATAAAAGTAGGTAACATAATTACGCCTAGGCATAATATAACCAACAGTAATCAACTATTTAATAAACTTATTTACATCAGACGATATCAGTAAACGTTAGCTAATATCCTGTCAGTAACCATAATTGACATTGTGTTTACTCTGAATAAACTAATCGCGCAATCCAAGCTTCATAAACATAATATCGGTACCTACCTACCTACCCACTATGTAATAAACGAAAGTTGTTCCTCTAATTACCCATTTTTACTCGCTAAATATTATGTAATATTATAATTTGATGTTCATCGTACAATGTTCGTTCATTCGTCATCTATTTTTTGTCTATAAATATTTTACATCGTGTTTATGTGCGATTATAAATAACGTAATATCCTTTCGCTTCAGAGATGATTTCGCTGATTGCATTTTCCTTTTACCTTTATACATCGAGTGTTGTAGACGTTTCTGTGTTAATCTTAATTAAAAATTCGTGATGAATAATGGGGTTGACCGCTGCTTACCTCTATAGTGATAATGGGCTTGAAGATTTTGTTCTCGTAATTTTATTTTATTTTGATCTCGTAATGAAAATGCATAAAGATATTGAGATAATGTTTCACCCGCGTACCTTCAATTTTCCCGAGATAAAAATCAGCCTATGTGTTATTCCATAACATATTCTAACGGTGTGCCAAATTTCAAGCAGATCCTTTCGGCCGTTTTGTCGTGAAAGAGTAACAAAAATCCATTCATCCTCACAAAATTTAGCATTTTAAGAAATTCAGATATTACTAATGAAGATTACAAATTGTCACTGACTAATATTTCGATTATTCCAGGTACAACAGTCACCGTGGCCAGCTACAGCCCAGCTCGCCCAGCTGACGGCCAGCGCGCGTTCCCCCCCGCCCCAAGACCCCGACGCGCCGCTGAACCTCAGCAAGCAACGGTCACCGTCGCCCGCGCAGCCATCCATGATGCTACCCCGATTTGTACCCTACCCACCTATGGAGGAGTCACCACAATACACCATGCAAAAGGAGGACGACTACAACCAACAGTGCAACAGTAAGTTTTTATTTTATTGGACTGAAGGTGTTAGCCTCTCGTGGCTTTTAATTTACGCGGACAAGTCGGTGAGCGCTGAAGGCTCTCAACTGTAGTAGATTAAGCAACAGCGCTGAGGGTGTCCCCTGCGAGACAGTGCCAGGGCGTTGCTGGGAGTGAGGGACTCACTGGTTAGATTATTTAGGGAAGTTTTTCGGACGTTTGCAACAGTAAGTATTATGAAACAATTGTTTAGAGATTTTTCGTGACACAGTTAGTGCCAGGGATAGCACCCACATGAATCAGATAATAGGTGCGCGCGCGCTATGACGTTAATGACGCGTCACACGCGCGTAAGAGTTCCAAAAATATTAGAAACGGCTGTCTAATCAGATCATTTATTAGCCTTACACGTGGTGAAGACATAAAGTTTGTCTTTAGATGTGGTCAAGGTCTATTTACTGATATATTTGATGCTATTAAAATTGTACCCTAAGTGGGTAGGCACGTAAGTGTATTGATGCTTCATATGATACAATGTTAGCTGGATTCTTTTCAGCCTATAAAGACCTAAAGAAATCAAACTCCTCGATTCATAGTGTGTGATGAATTATAGTTTCTTACTGTTTTACGATATTTATAGTGATGGCGGCACACCATAAAAGATACAAAATATTTCACATAATTAGCATTTGATGTCGTTTAAAATAGACCTCTTTAAGTTTGAATATTTTTATCAATCATTATATTTTATGTTACCAGTTTGATATTGGTCATTCACCATTAACTGGCGCTTTTTAAGTAAGCTAATAGTTTAATATCATAAAATTTATATATTTTTTATCAAACCATAAAAATGATAATAAATACTTAATTTACTGATATTAATAATAAAACCAAGAATTTTATACTCATATAAACACGTTAACATGCTTTAATGCTGTTATTTGATGGGGTATTTCTAATTGATGTAAAAAATAATAAAATCGATTAGCCAAAATGGTCAATGAAAAATAATGTTAGCTACATTAGGTACTACCTACCAGAGGCAAAAATATAACACTCACCTAATATCAAGCGATACTTTTATATCCGTATCAATTTAATAACACAAAATGTACGGGTGTTGCGAAATAACTGGACTAAAATAAACAAGGAATCGTCTTGAATAAATAGATGGTTATACGTTGAAATGTTAAAATGTAGAAATGTCCCGTGTCGCCGCCAAACATTTTGATGTTACTCATTTAATTGCTTAATATAATTAATATGTCTTGTGCACCGTAAAACGGTTACAGTCCGGTAAATATCGAAGTCGATGTAGGCCACCTCCTGCAAGATTCATTGCGGTACTGCGGCCTACGATATTACATACTCTTTCATACAGTTCTATTAATTCATGAT
Source organism: Thyatira batis (assembly GCA_905147785.2). Classification (NCBI taxonomy): domain Eukaryota; kingdom Metazoa; phylum Arthropoda; class Insecta; order Lepidoptera; family Drepanidae; genus Thyatira; species Thyatira batis. The sequence goes on along the minus strand of LR990504.1, from coordinate 4,977,663 downwards.
GCGCTTGCACTCACATACCTAAATCTATATGAATGAATGAAACATGATTAATCTGTTAGATAACATCTTTTGTCGGCAACACATTGGCAACGCCTAGGATCGTAAATATGTAATTTCTGTAGGCTGTCCCAGAACAATAATCAGGCGTTGAAAAATGCAAGGATAAGCAGTTTAGATTTCATATAGAGATGTATTCGCAAAACACATTCAAATTAATCATACGAAATTTTAAGAAAGGCGCTGTACACATAAACGTTAAATTAATTACAATTGATAGCCATCTCAAAATGGAAAATAAATCTTTTGGCGAGTTTTAATTCTTCATGGTATACATACTCCATATTAGGTTTAACGTTTCTTTTGGCAATGAAACGAGTTTTCTTATTTATTTGTTGGTAACATTGTAATGGTTAGATACATTTGTTTATGTCCATATTAGATATTCTCATAAAAACTATAGGTACCTACCTACCTATTGTGAATCAATCGCTAATAATAATATTCTATCCGTTGTGCCAAATTTCTTTCATAATTCCGCCAACTGATGTAAATCCATCCACCCTTACAAATATTCGCATTTATAATATCAGTAGGAAGTAGGATACATGAAACATTACGTCTTTAATAGATTAGCATTTATATAATAAAACTAATTCCTACTTTGAATAGTTGGCGCGATCCCAAACCAAAATGGTTACAAAATCGCGAGTGTCATATCGTTTCCTTTAACACTAGAAGCGCCAGCGTTCCATTTTTGACCCACCCGCAAGTTTCGTCGTCTGTAACTTTTTATTTTTTCTACTCAAGGCCGTGATACTTTTAGACTTTTAATAATTTATTGTATTTAATAAATTCAATATGTTTTTTAATGAATAAAAACAAATATAAATAAAATAATTTGCTATTTACCTAGAACTGCCGCTGGGTCATTTTTGTCCCGCCAAATTTCTAAGCAATAATTCGACGTATAGTGGCTAATTACACGGGTGGAGGGGTGAATAAACAGTTGAGCATTGTTTCTATTCACTTCTTCGTCACTTTGTGTAAAAAGTACAAGTTTTTGTTTTACAAACGCACAACTCTTGTACTATTATAGTTATGTCTAGTCAAAGTAGCAGAATATTGAAACCGCAAGGAATTGCATCCTGTTTGAATGATATTCTAGAGGACAAATCAAATGGCAAGCCTTTGGGATATTCTGATGATGACTACGAGTTACAAAAGAGTTTCATTCAAAAGTTTCTATCTAAATGCCGTTGCCAATTTACCCAGTTCTTGAGCCCAAAGTCAGATAAGTATGGCCAAAAGTTTTGGATCGTTGTTGACAAAGTATATACCTAATAAATACGTCTACTTACCTTGGGAAAGATGATCACAAGCCTAATGATGGCATTAGGTTTGATTATCTTTCGTTTAGGGAACTAGGTGGTACAGAAAATGATGGAACTTTACACCAACAAACGTAAGAATGTGCCTTGGGACAACTTTTTTTAACACTTCTAGTAGCGGAATATTTGAAGTCTAAAAACACTAGTATTGTAGGCACTGTAAATGGAATTCGAAGAGAAATACCTATTGCCATAAAACTGCTAAAGAAGAATTATACTAGTCATGTCTCCTGAAAACTGGTGACACAACATTGACTGTTTCTCAGACTAAGCCAAATAAAAATGTTCTTATGCTTAGGATGCATCAAGATATTATGATAATAAGTTCTAGTTCAAAGAAAAACCAGAAACAATACTATTCTACAACACCACGAAGCATGGAGTAGATGTTGTCCATTCGATCACCAGGAAATATACAGTACAGGCGGCTCCTAGACGTAGGCCAGTTCATACATTTTATAATGAGTCTGATTTGGCAGCTATAAACGCATGGGTATTATATAAATTTATCAACAGTAGCAAAATAAAATGTAGAGACTTTTTTTTCAACTGAGGAGAAGAATTAGGTATACGCAGTACATAAATAATAGAAAACAGCCATTCCTACAGAAATTTCAGAAAACCTATTAGAAGAAGAGATTATGAAAAATTTAAGGTCAAGACAAAATATACAAGTCATCTGTAAAGTCTCAAATGTTTAAAAACTGTCTGTAATAAATGCAATGCTAAGGAAAATTATTTATGTTATATTTGCTATTCTGATAATAAAAAGTTAAGAGATTTTTTGGTATTTATTACATTTAGAATTACAATCTTAGTTGTGATGACTATAATAAACTATTTGTTACGTAAAAAAAAATTTGTTACGTATTTGTTGTAAAAGCGTTAATTATTTGACTTAAATAAATAAATAAATATAATTTCAAATAACATACATATTGTTTTAATCATAATTCATGCTTTATGTTAATTAACGTTGTAAAAAATATAATGGGTCAAAATTGTCACAGCGGCGGTTCTAGGGGGGTCATGAGTTTCGGCACTTCTAGTGTTAAAACAAGAGAATTGCGTGAAATGCGAAATAGATGGCGCTCGGGACGCAAACTTCCGCTCTCTTCATCGCCCCGCCTCCATGTACAATCGCGAACAATATGTTATCCCTTTTACCTCTTTTAAAGCTTTCAACCAAATTCTTACCTACCCAATGCGGAGACATTAATTTAATTACTGTTAGTTAATATCTTTCTACTCATACTATTGATAAATATTTAATGACAAACTGACATAAAACAAACTCGCGTTTACGACTCATTAAATTATTATTTATCTTTACTTAAGAATTAATTATTCTTACTAAGTAAAAGGTTATAAGAATTAGGCTAATCAAATTGCAGCTATGTGAATTAATTTAAAAAGCAAATCGGGTTTAAGAAATTAAAATCGTGATAAATTAAGTCGTAAAATTTTTATATAAATTTTATCATTAGAAAAGGAAGTAAACAACTTAGGTTAGTGATGTTCATTAATTATAATTCAATATATGTTTTAATGGGTAGGAGATTAAGCCTCCATGAAACTTGAGTCGGTATCTTTCCATCATGTATCTACTTAATCCTATTGTATTAATTTAATCTCGGCCGCAATGACTATAGCGTCCGACAGTACCCACCCATCATACTCATGCGCAGAGACAGTGTATCGCGCGCGAATCGACCGCCGTAGGATGTTATAAATTATCTAACACCGTGTCAAATTAATTCGAGGAATGCCCAAGCTGAGTGGTAGATGTTTCCCGTTCTGGCATGCTTATTAATTGTCCAGGCACTTGCTTGGGAATCAGTCAAGCGCGATGTGACCCACATAATTCGTGTGCGCGGGGTTGCGCGTGTTAGATTCATGTTTATTTATTAGTTAAAAATAACAGAAATTATTAAGTCCTTATATATGTACTATATACCATGTATACATAAGGACCCATGTACTACCGGTATATGCTATTAGGCATTACTTTTACATATTATTTATATACCACATATATATATGTACATAGATATATATACCTACACATAGCATACATATATACCATATACATACACCACATAGATACACATATACATACAAGGACTCATGTACTACCTGTACATTTATTTATATAATAGTTTGATCGTTCCAATTTTATAGTTGTAAATTATAAGGGTTAAGGAGAGGTCTGGGTCACCTAGAAAAATAGCAAGTCAATACCAAAACTATATTCTATTTTCATCATAATTGGTATAATTAATCATAATCTATATATCGACTCTACTTAGCAACATAGTTATAACTATATTATTTAAATAATGGAACAGAAACTAAAATAGAACAATATTAAACTTACATAACAATTCATTAATTAACATTTATACATTTTACTTAACTCTGTTGTGTCGTCCGGCAGATTTCTCCAACTCAATTATTATACTCACCGACCGATGTCCGCACAGCTCGACAGCCAACCAAGAAGTGGCGTCTGGCCGACCGCACGTCCTTTTATAAGCGGCGGTACGCGGCGCTTTCACTAAACGTTCTTACAAATACCCACATAAAATACATTTTAAGTTTATAATCTAAATAGGTTTATAAAACAACTATTTAACTAATAACCGTTTTGAAAACATTTACTATCTTCAAATAATCGATAACACTAAATTATAACCTATTTCAAAGTGTCAAAGAACAAACAACTTATCCAATGGGGAAGTACGTCCAAAATGACACAGTGTTTTTTTAATAATCAATAACTTTTTTATTATTCGTATTAGGAACATAATTTTTTTATAAAACTTTGCTTATATTAATTGGTTACCCATACCTTAAAGGATTTGTCAAAAAAATCAACACAAAAATATTTAGTCTTAAATGGAGATCAAGAAAAATCCGTTTTGTCCATACCGTATGGACTAAATGTGTACCTATGTCACACAGCCATCAACATGAATACAATAGTAAATTACAAGAATTAATTGCACAATTCGCAAACAAACATTTTGGTACGCTTTGGCAAATCAGCACAGGCCGCGTGAACCCAACGACTGCACTTCATGCACATCAACCACCACCACCACCCTTTGAAGGTCTAAGAAGCCAGAAGCCAACCCAATTTTTTTCTCCTGTACAGCTTCACTATTGATATTGAGTTTGACTATTTATTTGTATCTACCTATATCTACATATGCCGCCTATGAGTTCTTAGAATAGCTAGATAATTAAATCTAGCCCGATAATTTTGTAATTTAATATAACTCTCAGCTATTAAATAAGTTTACATATTTATGCAAAATGTTCCCAGTCAAATTGAAAGACACACACAAACAAATCAAAAACTAGGATTTTTCATCTTATTTACGAGAGAAGAGTAGACCTACTTATGTCAATCTTATGTGCCCTATACCTATACCTAGTGGCATTTTCAACGTAGGTAGCTATATGGGAACTTTACAAATCTAATAGAACAGGTTGCCTAGACGAAGATTCCTACTCAACATAACAAAAGACGTAAACCAAATGGTTCGGTACACTCATTCATGCTTAATCTCTGTTTAACGATTGTTTTACGGCCAGCGTTCACTGCGAGCGATAATTTATAGCGTGGCTTAGCGCGGCTTCCGATTGTATCCGTTGCCTATTCCGACAATACGACAGGACATTAACATTTCATATCTTATTTATATTTCGGAGATATATTTTCATAATTTCTCGTAGGCGTATTGGAATTCCATGTTTATATGGTTTTATTGTGGCAATGAATGTCGATGTTTGGGTAACGACATGTTAACTAACACTGGATAAATTATGTTGATCTGTGTCCACAAGCGTTCACGCTTTTGTGTGGTTCGTGTGAACGTGAACACAAGACAACCATATGAAAGTTATTTAATAATTTATTTAACGTACCTGCCTAATATAACTGTAGACGGCAGCTATAACTTCCATTTATTTTTTACTAACTTTCCAAGCAAGAGAACATGACAATAATGTTAATATATTGCTAATACTGATTATTTCTATTGCAGCGTCATCATGGGGCCAATCGCAGTCCGAGGATGCAGAGAAAGCGAAGTTGGTCCGTCAACCGAAGCGCGACGAGGCTGGCAAACCGCACATCAAGCGACCAATGAACGCATTTATGGTCTGGGCTAAAGACGAGCGCCGAAAGATCTTAAAAGCATGCCCCGACATGCACAACTCGAACATATCGAAGATTTTGGGCGCCAGGTGGAAGGCAATGTCGAACGCTGAGAAACAGCCGTATTATGAGGAGCAGTCAAGGCTGTCTAAGCTCCACATGGAAAAACACCCTGATTACAGGTAAGATAGGTACACTTCGTAAAAATAAGCCTTTGATAAGCTGGACATATAAATTATTTTGTCAAGGTAGATCTAACGTTATCAGTAGGTACGTTATCAGAAGCTAGGACGGTGCCGTTCTTGTCTTTACTTTATAAGTAGGTTTACGGGGTTTCATATTTGAGTTTAATCATTACAGACAGTAGGTAACCAACTTGGGAGAATGGGATAGATATCCACGTAGTAAATAATATTATTTCCTAATACTTATACCTATCTTACTATTCCAGGTACCGGCCAAGACCAAAAAGAACTTGCATAGTAGACGGCAAGAAGATGCGGATATCCGAGTACAAGAATCTGATGCGTTCGCGCAGACAAGAAATGAGGCAGTTGTGGTGCCGGGACGGTGGAAGCGAGCTGGGTTTCCTCCCAAATCTATCGTCCCCGGGACCGTCGAACTCATCTCCACCCCCAAATGGAGGGAACTACATGAATCCCGCGTTTTCCCCGCCACTGTCCCCGCGGGAGGACGATTGAGGAACGGCGCGCGGCTGGCCTTACCCGCACGCCGCGCCCATGTCCCTTTCACACCACCCCTGGTAGTTCTAGAATCATCTGGAACATTCTAAAGACTATACGATACGGAGTTGAATCTCTCTTCCCCATTCTGTTTACACCCTTCCCTTTCTGTAAATAGACGAGTGAGGGAGATAGCTAGTTCTCGATGTAATTACCTACGATATAGGTTGTTTATTGCCAGTGTCTCAAATTGGATCTCTCGTTTATACAAATAACATTTTATTAATTAATGAGATTATTCCATTAGTGAATTAAGAAAATTCAGTGACACTCTCGACCCGTGACATAATGAAGTATTGTCGACATCTGCTGATGGTGGAACTGTTTCTTTAAGAAGAAATATATTTTATATGACACGGGTTTCGATATGTCGTGTAAGTATAAATTCTTACAGGCCTTTCGAGTCTGATATTATTATTATCAATATTTTGTAAACCGTAGAAGTTTTTGGCACAAAATAGAATATAACCTATCCCATTTTACAAAAATGTAATTGTGCCAAACGTGTATTAAACCATGTAGACAATTAGAAAAAATGTACATAGATAATTTACTTAAATCTATAATGTATAAGGTTGTTCGTTTGTCATTATTTAAATTAGTAAAGTAAAGTGGAACCAAACCTGTTCCGACCGGTTGAGTTGCAGAAAATTCTATGTAAATAAGTACAATTCTCATTTTGTAGATAGACTTACGTTTAATCTCGAGAAATTACGGCTAAAAGTTTATAATGTATGATGATTCAGAGATTTAGTTATTAGTTTTAGTCTTATTAAGTGTACTTTGAATCTTGAATATCGTGTGGCCATGTATAATAAATAAATCTTATTAAAGAAATTAATCTTACGTAAATAATGTAGATGCTCTAGACACATAAGCGACTAAAAAATGTATCAAGCCAAAAATTTGAAGCGGAATGCTTGAAAATTTGTGTTTTGAACACGTGAACTTCTTAAAACCCAGTGAGATAAAAGCATAATGATTTAAAAATAATAAAAATGAATACTCATAGACTTAGAAGGAATCTGTAATAGAACTGTTTCTAATAGGGCATGTCAATGTGTATGTATAGAATATTAAATCGGATTATAATGTCACGTATAAACATATTGTCTTGTATAAAAAAATTAACTGGTTTATGACTGCAGTATCTTAGTAATAAAACTGTTTTCTTTTTGTTTTGATATAATAAAATAAATATGCAAAAAAGCCCAGTGTTAAATAAAATGTCAATTCTAGATTTGTCAATTCGTTTTGTAACTATATACAAACGATTATTTTGTCCATATGTTCTATTAGGTAAACCCACCGAAATGTTGTGGGATCATTGTAAAGGGCCTTACTTAACAAACATCTATTATTTAGGTAATTTAGGTACCTATAAAAACTCTATCAGAATAGCTTCTTGCAGTAGATTTTAAAATCTACTTTTTTTTTATTACGAACAATGGCATCGGAACTGTAGTCCTGTATCTAACTAACTATTTAATATTTATCAAGGAAAAACGTATACATACTTGGATTTTGACTTATCAGCTATCTATATCGGTAGCAATGTTGCAACAGTGCTTTTTTATTTATGTACCTACCTGTGTGTAAATATTTTAAATTTCAATTTATTTGGTATTGAAATTATATCTCAACGTATTTAAGCCATAATGGTTTTCCTAACAGCGCCCAGCAATTTTCTGTTCGGATATTAACGTAAAGCCCTTAACAAAATATAAGTAAAAAATATTCGCTTTATCAAATCGTGCAATTTATATAAGTAGATGATAGAAATTAGTCTACACGCATAATTAACTACAATAAAAAAATATTATAATAGTTATTAGAACAAAGTTGTATAGATACACTACTTGTAAAATGTTTAAAAACACTTTGTTTCGCTACGTCGTTGATTGCCATCTTTTTTAATTTTGTTATTTATTTTTCTAATTATAACTTTTTGTTTTTGTTTTCATTTTTTTCCTTCTGTTTAAGTAATTGTATGCCAGTAATTATTCGACGTGAGGTTTAGCGTTATAATAAGATGCGTAAAACTTAAATGTGTATGTGAAATTTAATGTTCATAATAATGTATAAGTAGCGTTTATTATTCATAGTAAATGTGTAAGGGTTTAGAACAGTGCCGTTAAATTATTTATTTTTTATGTTGAATTCAATGTAAATATGCGAATATTTTGATGTAAACGTTAGTAATTTGTGGTTATTTAATTATTGATACTTAATACTGTGTCATTCTGCGAGTATGAGGATCTCAATGGAGGTTTTTTATTTATAGAAATCTTGCCATATTTCAGTAGATAACATCTGAATATGTACTGGTTGTTTTTGCGTACTTAAATACTGTTTTTTTATACCATTTGAATTTATTTTGTTAAATTTCAGCATGTCTCATTACTTAGCATTTGAAAATGTGTAAGTAGGTAGATTTTAGGTTTTAATACCTAGTGTAAACCAGGACACATTATTTAAAATTGTGCCAAAACCCAAAAGTATATTGAAAAATAAACATTTAAAAATATATTTCTGTTTTTTTTTTCATTTCGTCACCCAACACTAACAATACCCTATTAATTACTAATAATATGTATTAAGCCTTACAATAACATAGATACTCTTGAAATCTATATTTCTCTCCTATACATTAATAAAAGTTTAACTACACTCTGTAGGTACGGTTAAATAACTAAAAGTTGCTAGTTTCAGTAGTAGGCAGTAGATAGAATTGGTCTGATATATCATGAGATAGATTGACCTATAGATATAGGTATTCATATAATAATGTAGGTAAGTTAGTTTATCAAATTGCTTTGTCAACTGGAAAATATACAGGTAGTTATTCGGGTTATTTTTGTCATACTTATGTTTCCTACTGAAGTTTAAGGTGTAATAGAACTAACACTAAAGCTAAAAAATAAGGTATAAATTATGAAAAGAATATCATAAGAGGCAAATAATTTTATTATGAACAAAATATAGCTATAAGTTAATTATTACACAAGTATCAGAATAAGTTCAATATGATAGTATGGCTACATAATTTATTGCATTTACAAAAATATTTTACTGTTATATTATTTACAATTTCATAGTACATATATTCCTTTCATACATACATGAAAATATTATAAAAAAATGTTTAAGTACATAAATTCGACTATATGTTTTTTTGGTAAAGCAATGTCAGTATGATTTAATTGATAAATCTTTTAATGATTTACACAGACACAGTTCATCGTAAATATAGTACGACTATAGGCTAGGTTTTAAGTGCATATAAAATATTTCACTTTGAAGCGTGATTTTAATACAACTCTGTATTTAAATCTTTTACATGACTATGTCTTTACTACCTCTCTATGTAAAAAGGGAGTAAGACTGGATTGAAACATCTTTTTCTTTCTCTTTAACCCAAAAGAACCAGCACAAAGTAATAATATATTGTACAAAAATAGTACAAGAAAAACAATATGGTAAAATGTACTTTACATCAAAGTTCAATTTTTCATATGGCGGTGAAGCAATATGCACCAATAATATACTTGTTGGTCGTTTTTATACGAATTCCAGTGAGTTTTAAGGGTATTCTTAAAGTTAATGAGATTATTTCTAATATCGTTAATGTTAACCAATGAATATGACGACTTAAGAGGCAATATATAAACGGTCCATCATAAAGTGAGCCGGAAGCTTGTCACTATTTGACTCTGCATCATCCTTATAATAAAATATCTATTTTCAAGAAGTACTCATAAAAATATGAAAACCAAATGTTAACTGAATAGAAATACTTTAAACAAAAGATATAGGTAGATCTGTTGAATCTATATTAATACATATTTTTACGAAAAATACAACATGAGTGAAAAAAAATAACGAGTGTAAAAAAGACGAGAGAGCATGTTTTAAAATAATTTGTTTTTCCACCCATAATAAAATATAATTATATAATATATAAATATGATTTTACATAAACATAACAACAATTATTCATGATTTTTTACGACACACATAAGTCTGCTACTGGCCACTTACAGCCTTCTAGAAAATCAATCATATCTCCAAATATGTCATTTTCAGCATAAAATTAGTTATTACATTATTATAATAATACTATTGCTGAATTGTCCAGAATGTAATATTTATGATCGTGACTGTATCTATAATAATATCTAGGAACTAAAACAAGGCATAGTTTGTCCTAGTCTAGACTATGTATACAAGTTGTATTTTTCTTTGACAAATTACTATCTAATCCAGGCTTTGTTAGAAAAATTTATATTATGGGTTGCCAAAATAATATGTAAGTATCTAAAATTTGTACGTAAAAACCCAAAAGAGTCACTACTGTAAAGCTTTTAGTACAAAAAACTGCATTGTGGATCTAAGAGCACCTATAATGGAATATTGCATTAAAGCCCAAGACGTCTAAGGTCAAAACTTGATTGATAATTATGAAGTAACATAACTCATGTCATAAGATATGTTTACGACACATTTATCTATCTGGTGGTAATCTACATTGAAGTTACAATTTTATCCTTTTCATAATTCATTTAATTTTAGGAGTACATGATGGGCATAATTTAATTTTGTGCAATTCTAAACAGGCTCCATGAAAAGTGTGGCCACAGTGAAAAACCCAGAGGCCGCCATCTTTGATTAACACTTCGTTCTGAAGTGGTAGTCCACAGAGAGAGCAATCAACCATATCATTGTTGCTTAGAGATAGACTATCAAAAACACTAACCATAGATAGATTTTTTGTTTCTTCAGAGTCATTTTCTTGTGATGTTGTTTCCTTGTTTGGTGTTAAGCCCCAGTGTGATGATTTAGCGGCAACTATTAAGGGAAGAGCTGTATTCTTTAATTGTCCATTTGTTGCTGTTCTAAGTAGATTGCATATCTGTAAACATACAACAGAATCAAATTAATAACAACTATATGAGTGATAAACATTATTGGACAAAACTCATTATTAGCTTGGTAAGACATGAAAATATAATTGAAACCTGTTTGATCAGTAAGTGTAAGGGGTCAATATATTAATTTTGATTTTTTTTGGTGCCCCTCTCCTATTGGTCGTAGCGTGATGATATAGCCTATAGCTATATCCTCGATAAATGGCCTATCTAACACTGAAAAAAAAATTCAAATCGGACTACTGGTCCGTTCCGGTTCCTGAGAATAGCGCGTTCAACAAACAAACAAACTCGTCAGCTTTATAAAATTAGTATTAGTATAGATAAACAGCATTTTCTGTTTCAGCATAAGAAAACTATGGAACAAAAAATAAGTAAATATAAATTGTATAAATATACATAATGAAATAATTACCTCAGCCCTCGAATCATCAAATACATAAGAACTGTATAGAGTATCTGTAAGCTGACATGCCGTCGTGATGTCATATTTCTCAAACATTGTCACCACCAAGCATGTATGGTAAAACTTCATGGTCAGTGCACCGGTGTCGATTAAATTAGCATATTTCTCCATCAATTTTATGGCATTTTTTCCACCAATTGACTTGATGATGAGCCGTCCCAAATCATCCCAACTTAACGTTTCCTTTACCGACATATGATTGAACTTAGTACCACAGTTTAAACACATATTAGCGTGCAACGTCGCATACAACTGCACGGTCCTCTCCCACGTGTCTAAAGTAAACTGTGGTAAAAATGAATGCAGCAAAGTCTCGTCCAACATTTGAAGCAATATCCTCAGTATATTCAACAAATCTTCATTCCTCCTCAAATAAAGTATCTTCTTCCATAAATATGGCATCTTTTTACAAATATCGTAGCATTGGTCCCTAGTTTGGGTGGACCATTGTCTCTCAATAAATTCGTCAATTAATTCACAAAACACTGGCGTTTGATTGGTCCTCGAGTAGGGAAGTGGGAAACCACATTCGCAACCGAGATTGTGAAGTTTTTGTGTCTTCGTATTGACGGTTATACAGGAGTCGACGAAGTATTTGTACAAAACTTCGTCCCTTATAATGGAATCCAGTAGCTCCTCTTTTCTTGACGACTTATTTAAATAATTAAGAAATATCATATTTGGAATAAATTTTGACTCGTCCACTGCATCTATCGATACGCAGTATTGTTCTAGAAGTAACATAAGAGTGTAGATCTGGCTAATATCACAGGCGTAGTTTTCAATAGTAGAAATTAAATTCGATTGTTCAGTTTCCTTACCGACTAGACTTAATCTATAACATTGATACAAAGATTTGCACGCTTTATCGTTTTCTGATACATTATTGTCTATTTCTATGGCCTTTTGACTAGATTCTTTGTAGATAATATCATTATCTAATACAATGGGTGTTTGATCTCCGATAGGTATGTGCTCTTCGCGAGAAATCCTTTTGGGTATGATCAGTTCGGGTACTGGCTGTTTGTCTTGACTGAGATTTTTCATTTTGCCACCTAAGTCATCCCACTTCTCCATTAACATCTTTTTGCTAGTATTCAACTTGTCTGATACAGAAGAACCTATGTCTTTGAGAGTTTGCATAGCTTCCGGTGGTAGCGTTCCAAAATTGTAATCACTTGGCCTCGTATTATCATCCAACAACGTGGTTTGAGCTAAATACGTATTATCCACAACAAATATACCAGACTTCAGTTGAGTAGCGTCGTTGATTTTAAAACTATCAAATTTACTTAAAACAGTTTCAATGCTCTCCAATAATTCCTTTTTCGTTATCTTATCCCTCAATCCAACTAAGATATGTAGCTTCGTGGAGACCTCATCAGAAAGCAAGTATTCACTAAAGAAGGCACATAGTTCTCCGCACAAAGAGTACTTTTCATCAACATAACATTTAACTAGAAATTTGTCGATTTTCATAAACCTTAAATTAATTAGACGGCCGTTTGTAAGCCATATGTATAGCATGTCATGTTGTACTTTACAATCAACAATATCTTTGTATGAGTCAAACCACGCCGTATCATCAACATTATCTACATTTAAAAAATATATAGCATCCTTTTTAAATGAAAATATAGTGCCATTAATAGAGTATATTTTACTGAAATTCACTGACTGTCCATCATCACCCGTGATGTTGTCTAAACAAACGTTTTCATTTTCATATGAGTCAACTGACACAACTTTCATAGGCCCTTTACCTAAAACTTGTTTAAATTGATGGGTTCTTTCAACTGTTCCGTCTATAGCAGCCTCCCAAAGTCTAGACGACGGCCGCGCACAGAAAATAGAAGTATTCTTTATATCATTGCTGACAGCGAAACCAAGGTCATCACTTACTATGTTATACTTTTTGACTTCAGTAAAATCTTGGACTACATTATTTGTAGTTGTATTTTCTATGTTTGTTTCTTTGTTAACGAAGCAAGCCCCAAATTCACCGTCTCTTAATTTTTGTCCAATTTGCCTGTACTGTTCTTGAGATGTGTCACAAATGTAACACCGAGATAATGTGGAGACTAACAACATGCATGACTTCACATCTATCTGGCATATCCGAGAGTCTAAATTCATAATTGATTGTGTTGAACTCTGGAACATTGTCTTGGCCTGAAATTGGAAAAATGTGTGTTCAGCTGGTTGTTGGTATGCGGAGAAGGAAAGTTATTTATTTAACACAACAGTTGGTATGGTCACACACACACACATACACAAAACATACTAACATTAACACATATCCTGTCCAAATAACAAAGTAAACACAGCATGAAGGTACTGAGTTACATTTAATTGCCACTTTATTCTGATATTATGTATAAATTCAAAAATATATGACATGAAATATTCCTTCCACATTATAATATAAACCCAAACACAGAACAAATAGACATGTTCATGGACATTATAATTGATAATCTACAGAGTAACAGTATTATAATCACTGAGCCAACTAATCAGTGAAGATTCAATGTGGTTAGGATGACTATATGATAACCTAATAAATAAATGACTCACAATAAATCCCTGCATTTGCAGTACAGATATCTTCCCAATATCATCTCCAGTAAACAGCATGTTGTTGCTCCAAATCATTGCTGTGACTTCATTGCCTTGGTGTTCCTTTGATGTGACACTCGAGTGGCTGCCTCTGAGTGACTGGTCGCACTCAGTAACCGTGACAATTCCTCTGCCGTTTGCATAGCTGATGTGCTTCTCGTCTGGTGATATAGCGAGTCTGGTGATTGCTCCATCCTGAAATTTCAATGTGTTTTATGTTATTTATTGTTACTTCACTTATGATCCAGCCACAGTTAATACAAAAGATTTACATATCAATAGAGGGCTTCAACTGGGTGAAGCTGCGGGCATTAGCTAGTGTACTTATAAATCTATTTTCTATTAATTTATTTCAAGCCACTATATTGTGTATATTCTGAACTGGTTAATATATTGATTTAAGTAGATCTGTATATGAACATTGTACATACATATTAATAAACAATATGTAAGCATCCATTGATTGACATATTCTGTAATGTCTAAATAAAGAATAACAAAGTTTATTTCCAACAGGAATAAAGTATAGTACACTAAGTTACACCTGTAAACTTGGAAGGGTAACTTAGATTAAGTACTAAGATTGTTTAAGAGTAAAATACTGAAAAACAGCCAGCTGATGCAAATAGTTATAATAATAAAAAATATTTTAATGTTTGTGACTATAATATTCTAATTACATTTTGAACAGTAAAGACTTAAAGAATTAATTACAAGCCCAAACTCCCAGAGATATCCTATCACCTTATATTCGAAAACCACTCACCTTATTTGGTATAAGTTGAACAAATTCACAAGGATTTCTGTTGAAGACATAGATACCTCCACTAGTGGCACCAAATACGATCAGTGACTTTGATACATTGAAGCATGTGTACTGAAATGACAAATAATTGTTCTAATTACCATTTTATAAAGTTTATCTATATACCTATACAATATTCTTGTGTCACAATGTTAGTTACCATACTCCTCTGAAATGGCTAGACAGATTGTTATGAAATTTTATATGCATATTCAGTAGGTCTGAGAATTGTGTACTATGTATTTTTGATACCCCTGTGTGATCACAACTATGGAAGCTACTCTACCTAGTATATGAATACTATTCATTTCATGTCTTATAAATAGTTTGTTGGTAATTTGAAAGCATGGAGACCATGACAACTTTATTAATCTTTGTAGATAAATAAAGCAATAAGACTACATACCTATTGCATATTAGTATACAATATAGATGCCTGTAGCACTCAAGATATCTAATGATAATAAATCTATAAGCTTATTTACACTATAGAATAAAACAAAAGAGAGTTACGCCCATGAAATTGTTAATTTAAAATTCATTTTGACTGCCTTCGGTTGGAAAGTAATATTTTTGCGAGTCACAAAATTATATTTAGATTCATAGTACCTTGATAAATATTATCATACATGATATAGATATTTGAACAAAAGCCAAAGGAAAATATATAACTAACCTTTATTCGTTGACCACTTTTTATGGGATAATTAATAGATTCTGTCAAGTCTGGGAGCTCTTGTAATATGTACGGGGGCAATTTTGAACAAGACATTTTCAAAGGAGCATTTTTAATTCATAAATCTAATTATTTACTAATAACTTGTGTGTAATCATTCATTAAGTACGCAATTCAGTGAAATAAAATAATAAAATCGGATTGGATACACGAATTACACGCACACTTTTGAACTCGAGTTGAGTTGAGACAGCAGCCTAGTACTGCCAGTGCAGACTAGCTAGACAATAGTAACAAAAATGTCATGAATGTCTTGGAAAGTAACATTTCTTAATGTTAATTTTTAATCTTTTCCATGTTTGATGTTACTACAGAAAATAAGCTGAAAATAGTAAGTTTATGTATATATAGTTAAGTTTTTAAAATTTACAATGTTACCTATTACAGTAGTACTTATCGTCTTTATATAATTTAATAACCTTATTTTTGATCACAAATAGTTACTATGAGTCAAAATGGGGCTAATAGGAATAATGTAAAGTGTTATATATGCCATGTTCTGGCAACATTGTGACAGACATTAGTGTTCCCAACATCCAAAAATTTTACCCCTATAAGCCCTTATTCGCGCGAGTCTTTTTGACGGTCGTTAAAAAAACGTACAAACACAACAAATGCATTTCCAAATGCAGTACCTTAATATGCTCTATTTCCAACGCCCAAAGTTGAAAATGCAACACCGCTCGATAAAAAAGCGTCGCGTTTTAAAAACGCCGTCGTGTGAACATGTACATGGGAATATTGTTTTGTTGTATTTGAACGCTTTTTTAACGTACGTTAAAAATACTCTCGTGTGAATGAAAGCTTAGTCAATAATATCCACAATCCTCACTAAGAATTTAGATGTCTTAAATACATCTCAAATCAATAAAAAAAAAGCATTTTCTAGTTGGATTATAAGGCTTCATTCGTCGATGGCTTTTACAGGAATAATATGTAAGGTTATAGAGGAATAATAATACAATATGTAATTTTTATGAAGTGTCCTTATACATACCTAACATGGTAATAACGACATTAAATTTACGCATTGGGTGTGGGATCAATAAATAAATTTGAGATATTTATCTGTACAAGTGATAATATTTATTAGCCTGAATTTTGATCACTCACATATTTTCCCCTTGAATTTAGGGAAAATTATTTTAGCTAGTAGCCCCGATGCCAGCTGAGATCTGAATCAAATACCTACACATGCCCAACGTGCCTGTGTAATTTTACGAAAAAAATACGATGTATAAAGCATAAATCCAGCCCAAAAAATACTAGTTAGTTTACCCAAAAATAGCATTAGTGGCATTGCTATTTTTGGGTTGATATTATCTATACTATACCAAAAACCTAGATAAAAATAATCTACAAGCTCTATGGTAACAACATAACGAGCTATATTACATTTTTCACCGTGTGGTGCCCGGCCTAAGAATAGCACCAACCCTACCGAAGAACAAGGGTGTCGTATGAGGCGACTAAGTTTCACTAAATGAAGCAAATATCTTATGCTTCGATATAGGGGAGATGGGCCTCTAAGCATTGGCTTGCAACCTGTCTAGGAGAAGGAAAACTCCAAAATCAAACCCGGTACGGAATCACCGTTAGGCGCAAGTAAGGTCCAATCCGAAATATGCGGCAGATTCCTGCAGTCGATCTGGCTCCACATGTATCGGGTTACCTTTCCTGTGGGCCAAGCCAGTAAGGCCGAGAGGGTAATGCAGGTGCTGGGCATCCCTGCGTTTCCTTAATTTCCGTCCCAGGCGGTGCAAAGTCTGTGGAGAGGTCACTCCACCTGCGTCAGCTCTGCTGCGTGGATAACAACACGGAAAGTGGCAGTTACCAGTTATAAGTCCTGCACAGATGGGCGTGAGTGCGGACGCTAGGGGTCACTTTCGACAGTGGGAGGGTCCATCGTAGACCCATCGATTGGTTACCGCCCGCTTCAATCTGGGCAGCCCCTGGACAGTAAGGTACCGATCCGTCCCGTTGCTGGCTTGCTCTTTTGAGGTGTAGGGAGCACTAACTCTTGGCTAGATAGCTGGTATCGTTAATGGACACACCTGGTACTAAAATAAAAATGAGAAGAAACACGCCTCGCCAATCCATGCGCATTGCAACATGGAATGTCCGAACCATGAGGACAGGCCTCCCGGACACCTGTGGAGGTTCCGGTTGTGCACATGATCTGCGCAAAACGGCTGTGATCGATACAGAGTTAAACAGGCTCAACATCTCAGTATGTGCTCTGCAGGAGACTAGATTACCGGACGAAGGCTCATTGCGCGAGACCTCCTATACATTCTTCTGGAAAGGAAAGAACTCCTGTGAGGTTCGCGAACACGGTGTTGGCTTTGCGGTCCGTAACGACATACTCTGCGCTATTGAGACCCCGCGCGGCGTTTCGGAGCGCATAATGGTCTTAAGATTAAATATCAGTAACGGTTATGTAACTATGATTGCTGCTTATGCTCCGACCTTAAAATCTTCGGACCAATCGAAAGACACATTCTACAGCCAGCTAGCCGAAACCGTGAAATCCGTGCCTGGTGGCGATAGCCTCTATATTCTAGGCGACTTCAATGCCCGTGTAGGCGGCAATCATTCCATATGGCCTGGGTGTATTGGCTACCATGGGGTTGGCAATATAAATGACAACGGCCAACGCTTACTTGAGTTTTGCTCAGATTATCAACTATGCGTAACCAATACGTACTTTAAAGGCAAGCCGTCTCGCAAAGTCTCATGGAAACATCCGCGATCGGGCCACTGGCATCAGTTAGACGTAGTACTTACCAGAAGCATGGAACTCCGCGACCTTCTCCACACACGCACTTTTCACAGCGCCGACTGCGACACCGACCACTCATTGGTAGTAGCACATGTAGCCATGACTCATAAGAGGATACATTCGTCCAAAAAATCTGTTAGGAGAAAGTTAAACCTAGCAAATACTATGGATGACAAAAAATACCGTGACTTTGAGAATCTGGCAAACAGTATGAATGCTACATGGGACGCCAACACAACTGTTGCCAGTGTGTGGGAGACAGTCAAAAAGCTACTGACTGAAAGCGCCGCTGAGGTATTTGGATTTGCTAATACCAAATCCCAAGACTGGTTCTTAGACAACATCGAGCATCTACAACCTTTGCTTAACACAAAGCGCGATGCCGCTCTTAAACACCGCATGAATCCATGTCCAGAGACTGACAAAACGCTTCGAATTGCTAAATCAGCTCTTCAACGAAGTATACGGTACTTCACCAACTTGTACTGGGCAGAGCTTGGTCGCACCATGCAGCTGTGTGCCGACAGTGGGAATATAAGTGTTGTATATGAGGGCATCAAACGGGTTCTAGGACCGGTCACCAGAAAGACAGCCCCTCTAAGGGACGCGAATGGTGTTACCATCTTGGATTGCCAAAAGCAACTTGAACGCTGGGCCGAGCACTACACTAATCTCTACTCGGAGCCAGTGAACATATATCCAGAGGCTGTGCAAAACATGCCCAAACTGGATCTAATGGCCGAGCTAGATGAGCTGCCGTCTTTAGAGGAGTTCACCGTGGCTGTCAATCGGCTTAAGTGTGGAAAGAGTGCTGGTGGCGACGGCACCCAAGCCGAGGTACTGAAACTCGAATGTGTGAGACCGATCATGTACAATCTGCTGTGTAAATGCTGGAATGCGGGGGGTGTGCCTAAGGATATGCGTGACGCTAACATCGTTACGTTATACAAAGGGAAAGGTGATCGCGGCGACTGTAACAATTACCGCGGCATCTCCCTTTTGAGCATAGCTGGCAAGCTCTTTGGCCTAGTCATTTTAACAAGACTCCAAAAGCTTGCAGAACGCGTATACCCTGAGTCACAGTGTGGCTTCCGCTCGAGGCGCTCCACAGTAGATTTGGTCTTCACACTTCGCCAAATTCAGGAGAAGTGTCGCGAACAAAAGTCCCCCTTGGTCATGGCCTTCGTTGACCTCAATAAGGCATTTGACACTGTTAGTCGGGAGGGTTTGTACACAGCGCTCGAGAGCATTGGATGCCCACCTAAACTTTTAAGCCTCGTGGCATCTTTCCACGACGACATGAGCGGCACAGTAGTTTTCAATCAAACAATGTCGGAGTCGTTCGATGTCTCTAGAGGGGTGCGACAGGGCTGTGTATTGGCTCCTACCCTTTTTGGTATATACTTTTCGCTCATATTACGCACCGCTTTTGGCGAAAACCAACAGGGTATTCACTTACACACGAGAGCCGACGGAAGGATGTTTAACATCTCTCTCCTGAAATCAAAAAGAAATCGAGAGGATCTTTTCGTTGACAATCTTCTCTATGCCGATGACGCAGCCTTCGTTGCTAATTCTGAAAGTGAGCTCCAGACAATGGTGAGTCAGTTTTCCCGGGCGTGTTCCCTGTTCGCCATGTCTATTAATACAAAGAAGACCGTCGTATTTGCACAAGGTACCTCCGCGGACCCAGCAATTTCGCTCAATGGCACGCTGTTACAGGTAGTTGATAGATTCTGCTACTTAGGTTCAACCGTGACGAACAATTTCTCGCTTGACGCGGAAGTCGAAGCCCGTATCGGTAGAGCGGCGACCATGTTCGGGAGACTTAATACTCGAGCATGGCAAAACAAACACCTTACCGTAAAGACTAAAATGTTGGTCTTTCAAGCGTCTGTTTTGAGCGTACTCTTGTATGGAGCTGAAACCTGGACGACATATGCAAAAGTAGAACGTCGCTTAAACTCGTTTTACATGCGCTGCCTCCGTAAAATCTTGGGTTTATCATGGCAAGACAGGGTGACAAACGAAAGGATCCTAGAAATTGCACAGCTGCCTAGCCTGACAGCGCTTCTCAAACAGAGACGTTTACGTTGGCTAGGGCATGTGCACAGGATGGAGCCCTTTCGACTACCAAGACGTGTTCTCCTTGGCACTGTTGCGAATGCAAAAAGAGACGTTGGGAGGCCATTGCTTCGTTTTAAGGATTGCGCCAAGAGAGACATGATAGCTTTTAAAATTGAACACCGGAACTGGGAAAAGATGGCAGAGAATCGGACGGAGTGGCGTAAACTCATAGTGGAGGGTCGCAAGAAGTGCGATATGTCTTGGTTTGAGGCACTCGCTCACAGGAGACAAAAGAGACGTCAAGGCGACACAGTACCGCCTGTGACGAACTTCTCCTGTCGGGCCTGCGGAAGAGCATGCCGCTCGCGTATCGGTCTTTTCAGTCACCAAAAACGGTGTCCCCCCAGACTTGCACCATAAATCGTCTGTAAAATAGACGCAAAGGCCAATGATGATACCAAAAACCTAGATAAAAATAATCTACAAGCTCTATGGTAACAACATAACGAGCTATATTACATTTTTCACCGCTAGGAAGCGCTGTTATTTATTATTTGTGTACTGATTATTCGTTATTATTTATTAATTATGTAATTGTAGGAATTCATTTATTCAACCTATTTTATAATAAATAAATGATATATTTCAATATCGTCCAACAAGAACTTTTTTGAGTTAGGTATCTTCTACCTATAGTTGAAATGTGCGTGCAAAAAACTGTCAACTTTTGGAGGGAAAATTATAGGAACATTTCAAAAATTTGTAACACGACGTAATTTGTTTCTCGATTCGATAGAATCTCTCGTCGATACGAATTCCTACAAAAGAAGATTTAAATAGATATTAACAATAGAAGTTCACGTTGGTAGAAGGTGCGTATGCTTTATATTTACTTAGAATAATTATCGTGTAGATAGGTACCTAACATGGAATCAAATTAAAAAAATATAATTTAATAAATAGGTAATTTTTATACGTTCCATTTGCAGACCATGACATCATAATAGAGGAGAATGCACTGCACTTGCAATACATAGTTAATATGGGGTTAAATGTTATCTAAACACACTTTATTGTACATTTAAGGGAATGTTTTATTAACCTACAGAAGCAATTTTTTTTGTATATCTCTCTATGTTCCTCTCACGATTTTGTTACATGAAGTATTTACTTTACGGGGGAGGCCTATGTTTAGCAATGGACGTCTTATGATGATGAAGGAATTACGGTCTTACTTACATACCTAATACAATACTTTTGTCTATTACTTATTATGATGGCTGCCCAGCAGGGGTGTAGCTACCGCCGTATCTGCCGTATCAATTATACGGGGCCCCATGTGAGAAATCTTTAGCCTTCATAAGGGCCCCCAACCAATTGTTTATACGGGGCCTCGCCAAGGCACGCTACGCCACTGCTGCCCAGTTGGCTTTGTGGTAAGTAATCATGATTTTCTAGCCGCCGCGCCGGTCATGGATTTGATTTCCATTGAGGACAAACATGCGTGCGCCTGAATATGTCCGTTGTTCATTGAAAATATGAATAAGGATATTTTACAGCAATACCTACCTATCATTCTATCAGTAGCTAGATATCTGGTTACCGTATCCGGCTTTTGCTTAATTTGATTTCGATATTTTTTTATTTATACAGGTTTCTAGTCGTGTAAGGTACTGATTTATTTATATCTAGGTAATTCTAGGTATCTTTTTAACTCTAGTCTTGCCCTCTCACACAATTGCATATAAAGTACCTATACAATAATTAAATAAACATATACTAAATATTTATTAACATCGTACCCTTAACAGATTAATCATCGTAAATGCATACTAAGTAATTATAGACGGTCACCCACTTAGTGTTCTGCCCTCTCGCAATAACTTTGTTCCTGAATTTTATTAAGAATGTGTTGTAAAATATTAATTGTATTATTGTCCTACCATTTGGTGCTGGGGGATAAAAGTTTCACATTAGTTCTCGATACTACGGAGTCTATGCAAGAAGAAATAGACGTAATAAAAGCCACTATTGGGCAGGTCGTCAACTCAATAAGTAACGAATCGCCTATAGGGAGTTTTATTATTGTACCATTTAAGGATCCAGGTGAGTTATAAAGATTTTTTGTAGTAGGTATGTATTGATGTGAAAGGCAAAGAGTAGAATGTAAAGAGAAAAACGAAGTAGGTATTTGGTGTCGGCCTTAAACCTGATCTAGAAACATCAATCGGTAACTAGGTGTACATCGAACACGAAAGTTTGCGAGAATGTTTTTTGTTACTCTTCACGCAATTAAAATATATATTAGATTACGTTATTTTTACCAATATTTAGGTAACTTAATTATAGCCTACGTATAACGAAGGCACTCTTGTAGCTTAAAAAAGCTGTACCATAAATTTCTGTGTTCGAGAGGGTAGCTGCATTTTTTGCATTAGGTACTACTATTTCACAGATGTGGGGCCTCCGATAGTAAAACTGACTCCTGAAGAGTTCATAGATTCGCTAGGATCTATATCGCCTGCTGGTGGAAAAGATTGCCCTGAGAATTCTTTGGCTGGTGTAGAAATGGCGCTGGAAATCAGCAAACCAGAGTCCTTCATATATGTGTTCACTGACGCCTACGCAAACGACAATAGCAAATTCGATTCTATAGCAAACTTGTGTAGGAACACTCAAAGTCAGGTAAGTCCATTTTATGGCATGTGATTTTTTAAATTCGACCTCGCTTGTCATAAAAATATATTATTGAGCTTAAGAACTATATAATAGGCTCCAATTACGAAGGTAAATAAACTTTAGGCTATCTACTTACTAGACTTTGTACATGTTTGTTTTAAGGGTTTAAATATTCGACTTAAAATATCAGTTTCACATGATTCATCAGAATCGTAACTTGTCTATTTTTATCTAGTTTTCTATGTCTCTATGATAAAACTGCTACCTTGAACTTAGTTACTTCTTTTATTTATTGCACTATGTAAAAATAATAGTTCGCAGATACAGCTACAAAGTTGGGTTTGTGGTTAGGTTACCTTCAAGCCGGCAGTCGTGAGTTCGAATCCCACCCAGGAAAAACATTTGTATGCATGAATATGTCTATTCTGTGTTTAAATGTAATAATCTATATAAGTATGTATTTAAAAGTAATGTACCTTTGTAGTTAATCAGCTCTCTGGTTACCTTATCATAAGCTCTGCTTAGTTTGGGATCAGATTGGCAATGTGTGAAAATTCTCCCAGGATATATTTTTTTTTTATTACTATATTGTTTGTATACATACATCAATTTATTAATTGTTGTTATGTTAAAGGTGATAATATTCCTAAGTGGCAGTTGCGTACAACCTGGGAGCCATGGGAACCTTAACGTCTATTATGATGTTGCGAAGGCGTGTTCCGGTTCCGTTTTGCGTTTCGATTCTGCCAACTTAAGACAGGTAATTTTTTTTTTTTTTCCTTATTCTGGGACCACAAGTAATGATCCCAGCTAATATTACAATCTAGCCTTAGTATTAGTATTAGGCTAATGAGTAATTTAATTTTGGCTTAATCTTCTATTTCACTATAAAAACTATGAATGTGTCCATCAACACTTTTCTTATTGTCTCTATTAACGGGAAGTCACTTTGTTCATGTGTTCTATAAATATATAAGACAGGTAATTTGATAAACGTATTTTTTGGTTGACATGGCTTTGACCTTTATAGGCCAAGTATTGGGGCCTTAAATACCTTGCTATTGGTCTGCCATTCAAAAAAATAACGTACCTACCTAAAATGAAACCGTAACTTTTGTCGCATAAAAATCAAGGTTTATTTAAATAATTAGATTTAAATGTGGTTTGGTGTCAATTTCTCATCTAACTAGCAGACCTACGCAACGTTTTCTATTCCCTATTTTTTGCAACATTTTTCATTGACACTCGGCTCCTATTTGTTGTAGCTTAATGTTATTTAACTTATACACTCCTCGATAAATGGGTAAACCTGAGCAAAATATTCCATTTATTTCTAAGATAAGCGCGATTAACGAAACAAATAAATACAATTTAGCTTTATAATAGCTACACGATAATATAATAGCTATAGACAGCCCGGTTGGCTTTGTGGTTAGTGACCCTGACTCTCAAGCCGCGGGTCGTTGGTTCGATTGCCACCCAGGACAAACATTTGTATGCATGAATATGTCTGTTTGTCCTGTGTCTGGATGTAAATATCTATATAAGTATGTATTTAAAAGTAGTATATGTAGTATATCAGCTATCTGGTTTCCATAACACAAGCTCACTTTGATGCTTAATTTGGAATCAGATTGGCCGTGTGTGAAAAATGTCCCAGGATATTTATTATTTATTATTATTAACCTATTAATTTTATATTTCAGGCATTTAAATTTATCAAGGAAATGACTAAAGTGGAATGGACGGATGTAACCACACATGACACATTTACTGATTACAAGCAACTAACTGTGAGTATCTATTCCCAACGCCATACAATAGATCTTTATTATGTTCATAGAAGCTATTATGAGTTTCATATCAGTTTCCTATACTAAATTTAGAATAAAAGTTTTGTAGATAAAGAAACATAAGGAGTTACTTATTTATTTACTTATTGACTACCTAAGATTGATCTTATACATGAATCATTTGATTATACGTACCTAATATTATTACCTACGTCTGACGTCTGTACCTACCTACTATTAATTATAATAGAAATACTTTAAGTATGTAAAACGTTAATTTTGGGGTTTAAGTTAATCTCCGAAAGTACTCCATATAAATAAATAAAAAAACAGTAATGAAAAGCCACATTATTCACAAGTGTCATAGGCTATGCTTATATAATTATTAAATCAACCAATAAAAATAGAGAAACCTCGATAACATAGCTCATTTCCCAACAATTATAATATTTAGGAACTTATTATAAGTAATACAATTTCATAAGAAAATATGACTGACTTAGCAATTTTCAGGTTTCAGTAGACTCCTTCACAAGTGACGTCGTTGTAGCGGTGTCTGGACAGTTTCCAGTTCTGCAAATATTCGATGGTCAAAATAAAGTTCCGACTATTGAAAAAATCATTGACACAAGGAATACATTGGTAAAATTATTTGTTTACTAAAATTATTTTAAAGCTAAAATCAACTTATATCCTACTAATTCGTAAGTTTGTGGATGTATGGATGTACGCGATGAAATTTGGTACAGAGATAGAATAAGATTCTGAAATAACACATAGGCTATATCCTGGGAAAATTTAACCCTCGGGCTACCGTGGGGAGCAACTAGTAAGATCTATACTAAAAGTAACTCTGTCTGTCTGTCGGTCTGAAACTACCGAATTGATTTAAATAAAATTTGGTACACATATACCTACCTAGTCTAGAGACTGAGAAAGGACACTACTTACTTATTTCATTGTAATTATTTATAACTAAACTCTACTTATACGTAATAATATTTAGTAATGAGTAAGTTTGTGGATGTATGGATGTACATCCGTTCTATGTGATTCGTTCCAAATTTGGCACAGAGTTAGAATAAGATTCTGGAATAACACATAGGCTACTTTTACCCTGGGAAAATGGAAGATCCCCAGGGAAAACGCGGGTAATCACGGGTACGATAATATATAATTAATGTTTAGGTTATAAGAATCGTGAATCCAGAATTTGGTGTATATTCCATTAACATGCGGGCTCAAGGAGTATTGTCATCAACAGTGTATAGGAAATTTAAATTGCCATTTCAATTTGGCTTTTGTACGAGATTGCCCAAGAGTATGAAGGAAACAACTCCAAAGCCTATTCCAGGTAAATAAAAACCTAGCTATAACTATTAAAGTTATCTAAGTTTCTTTCTATCCAATGGTTGTCTGAAAGAAATCGCTTTTTACCGTTGTATTATAAATTAATAGATAATTTTTTTGGCATTTTGGTGTACCTACAATAGGGTGTTATCTATCTATCTATAACTATAATCTTAGAGCAGAAATGGTTTTTGCAGTATTAATAGAACCTATTGATAAAAAAAAAACAATATTATTAGTAATTTATTCATAATACAGCTTTGTGCATTTGAAATAGGCAACTAATCAAATAAGGGACAATTTATAGGTAAAGTTGATACACTCATTTAGGTATATTTTAAAAGCTTTTATAAAATTTATATTAAATGGATATTTGGGCTAATTATTTTGGAAGTTTAAAGTATTTATTCTGAACCGATCACGCATAGGTACCTAACGAGGAAGGAGAAGGGATTCGATGGAATTTGGTAGATATAGAGTTGGAATATGTTCTTGAATACTTGGCTACTTTTTATGGAAAATAAAAGGAAAATTTTAAATACTGGGAACACTAGCTAACCCGCCGGATACACTTGTATATGTTATTATTATTTACTTTTTTTTTATATCTCATTATGACCTTATGTTTTGATTAAGATGAAAGACAGTCTCCACGACACAGGGAATCCTAATGTGGAGGCTAGTGAACTACCTTTGTAAATGATTTATTTTTTAACAATAAAATATTATTATTATTTTACACATACCTATAACAATCATGAATTTAGTTCGAGAAAATCATAGTTATCATTTTATTTATTTATTTGTAGGTTCAACAAATTACATATTAATACAAGTAGAAAGTTCGACTGTGACATTACAAGCGTTAGAAATACAGATATTGGGAGCTAACGAGCGAACTGTTCTAACACTTCAAGCACATAACGTGGGCTTGTACACAACCACAGTTTATATACAACCCGATAAATACTTTAGAATATCTGTAAGTATCTAACAGTAATATTATAAAGAGGAAAGTTTTAATTATTTTAATTTTAAAATAACACAGACAAGTCATAAGTTAACTAATAGGTATGCATGCAAATATTTAAATTTTCATTTAGGTAAAAGGCCACGACACATCAAATTATCAAGAAATATCGGTGACAACTAAGGTTTTGGTGCCTCAAAAACCTGGTAAGTTACATTTTGCAATATAGTGATGATTTAATGCAAAGAATAATAAATAATACCTACTTTTACCATAGAATTTGGCATTACCTATATTATCTACCACAGTCATATTTAAAAAATATGCTTGTAATGTTAATACTACGATTTATTGATAATTTCCTTAAGGTACTCTTCTGTTATATAAGTTTAAATGCAATCACTAAAAGTTAATTTTATTTATATCAACAATATTTTTAATCATAACTTTATACATAGTATATAAATAAATTTACGAAACTAACAACTAGTATATACCTACAGTAAAAAACATAACTAGATAAAAAATATATCCACTAACAAAAACTTTAGAATATCATAAAAATAATATATTTCTTACAGTGACAAATGTCAGAAATATAAAACCGAGTATTGAAATAATTGAACCGGACACCAATATAGTTGATTTTGGTACAACTGTAACGATTCCTTGTAAAGTCGTGGGATACCCTAAACCTGATATGTGGTGGGAAGATGGGTTTGGAAACAAGTTACCATCAGAAGTAAGTACTTTTAAAAAGAAAATTTAGCTAAACTTAATCTTGAGGTCAAAATAGATAATTTAGAGGTGGTAGGGCGCAACGGATTCGTCCGTTCGAAATTGGAGTAGCCCGACTGGGGTAGTACCTCCACCTTACAGAAGACCGCAGCCAAATAACACTACATGTAGTGTTGTGTTCCTGCGGTGAGTAAGGTAGCCAGAGCTCCATGAGGAGACGCTGTAGCCGCATTGGGGGGACCAGGGATGGAGTAGCGTCGGGGTATGCAGGAGTGATACCTGTTTAGCCTTTCGACAAAAAGTACATTGAGCTTTGTCCCGTTCACTGCCTATACAGTTGCTCCCTTATTTATAGGGTCGGCAACCCGTGAGTGACGCCTCTGGTGTTGCAAGCGTCCATAGGCTACGGTAACCGCTTCCCATCAGGTGGGACCGTTTGCCTGTTTGCCACCCTTGTGGTATAAAAAAAAAAAGCTTAAGAGTTTGTTTGTTTCAACGCTCTAATCTCGGGAACTACTGGTCTGATTTGAAATTTTTTTTCAGTGTTAGATATTCCATTTATCAGTTATGTATGTTCTGGGAGGGATTCGAACCGGCTACTGGAAAGTCTGAGTCACTAACCACAAAGCCAACCGATCTGTCAAATAAATCAATTGAAATATTGTGACATAAGTGTAATAAATAAGTCACAAATAAGGAAACCACATTATTTTCCAATCTGTTTAAACTTGTTTTTGTATTAATAATATTATTATATATTAGTAAATTCTATTTTTGCAGGATACATTATTGGAAATACCAACGGTATACATAAACTATGTAATAATTGATAATGCAACAGTAAACTCTACTCTATATTGCAAATGTAAGAATCCTGAGGGAGAAACCTCTAAAAATATGGATTTATATGTACATAGGCCTTTTAGTTTTGATGTTATACAATATCCTACAGGTATTTTTATGTCATAATCTTACTAATATTATAAATGCTAAGGTTTACGAGAGTGGATGTATATTTGTTACTCTTTCATGCAATAACTACTAAAAGGTTTTGATGATATGTGGAATTGTAACCTGAATTAACACAAATATTATGTAATTATATTTACATCTAGGCAGAACAGACATATTCAGGCATAGGTACAAATGTTTGTCTTGTGTGAGATTCGAAACCCACGACCGGCGGCTTGAAAGTCAGGGTCACTAACCACAAAGCCAAGCGGATGTCGATTTGAAACACAATGAAAAATAGAAAAAAAATAAGAAACAGTTATTGTTAAAGTTCAAACGACAAAAAACAAAAAAAATAGACAAAAATTAAGTAAGATATATAAAGACTCCGATTACGTTGGAGAAAAAGAGCCGAAAGAAAAAACCTCGAAAACTCGTGTAGTTTATAATCAGTATTAACATAAAATGCTACTTTTTAAATTATTAAACTTTTTAGATAACACCTTTGAATACGGAATGGAAGGGAAACTATATTGTGAAGTGAACGCATACCCAACGGCTGAAGTTAAATGGTACCATAACGATACATTAATAGAAAATGATAATTTACGTATAAGAATAAATGATAATTCATTGACTATAAAAAATATGAGTACAGAAGACGTTGGAACATACACATGTGAGGCAACAAATGAAGTGAAAACAGAAAGTTTTAGGGTACAAGTACTTATTTCTGGAATTGGTAAGAACTTTAATTTTATACCAATAGTAGTGACGGATGACTACTTGATGCCCTAAGGAACCCATGCTTGTCCCTCCTATCACCTATCAACTAGAATTGATCTTTAAACCTAGTTTTTTGTAAATTGTATAATGATATCCAACGTACCTTAGAAATGGAAGAGGTGCGATTACAATAAATCATTATTTATTTATTTTTTTGGTGCCCCCCAGACGTGATTCCCTAGGCAATTGCTTAATTTGTTTAAGGGTTAATCCATCACTGGACCAATAGTAGGTATTTAATTTCTTGAATATTTTGATCATTCTCTCAAAATTTTATTTATACAAATTTCTGCAGAAGCACCTGAGGTGGAAGTTGAAAAGTCAGAAATTATATTAAAGCCAGGTGAATGGAAGACAGTCGAATGCAGGTAATTATTCTATTTAAGATGGCCTATCAACCACCAATAAGTCTAGTATACTCTTTAGCCACATTTTTTCAATAACTTAATGCGTTAATTTTAGGATATTAAAAGGGAAACCGACACCTGAAATCATTTGGAAACACAAATCGGAAAATGATTACGATATTAATGACGTACCTGGTGGAGTTTACGTTACTGATGGGAAATTAGATATTCCATCGGTTAAAGTTGAACATAAAGGCGTTTATATGTGCGAAGGTGTTAATATTGCAGGGCGAAGCACTAGTGAAGTTACCATCGATGTACAATGTACGGTATTATTTAGTCTACATTATCTTTAGTTCGTAAAATAATATGAGATGCTTACTAAACAGCAAAAACATGAATTTTAGGCCCTGACCATAAGAAACTTGTATAAAATTAAACATTTAATAAAATTATGACTAAATTATAATCCCCTCGATGTTTTGGGAGGCTCTCCTCTGTGGAGACGTATATGAGCTGATGACGAAATGATGATAATAAAATTATTGTTAACTACTATACAAAAAATTACGATTATTTATAAGGCAAATTTTACAGAATCCAAATTTTAAAAGATATTATTTTATTTAATCAAATAGGTGATACTTGTAAAGGACAAGTATCAAAATTGTTGGACTAACGATCGGTGACAAGTCTTAAAAGTGTAACATTTTTTTTACTACACATTACCTAATGTTTTATATTATTTACAATACAAATACAGATGCACCAATAATAAAGAACAGTGATATAAAAACGATGACGGTAAGGGAAGGCGATTCAGTTGAGTTAACGTGTGTTGTTGAAGCTGCCCCTAAAGCGACGGTGCGGTGGGAAATGTCCCAGGACGACGTGATTATACCATTCGATAACCGCCACAGTACAAACCATCGTCATGCACATCGGTAATGTAATTTTTAATATAATATTTAAATCACAAATAATAATGTATCTTAAAGCATCGCAGCTGAGTCTTAAGTAGGCTACAATTATAAATTTTATTTCAGTTTCGACGCACTGTGGAAAGATTCGGGCAATTATCATTGCATCGCTGAAAATTTCCTTGGAAAAGCGGAAAAAACAATCAAATTAAATGTTTTAGGTAACAAAACAAATTATAAGAACACTAGTAGTTCCTGAGATTAGCGCATTCAAGCAAACAAACAAACTCTTCAGCTTTATAATATTAGTATAGATTTTAATTATGCAAAATATACTAATGACTTACTTGTCAATTCGATTCCTAACCACAAACATTTGTGGATAAATATCTATTTTGTATTTTAAAGTAGTAAATGTAGTAATCTTAATATATCTACATATTTATGATATAAATCTTTCCAGTGCCACCATACATAGAGGCTCCAAAAGCAAATACTATGACTGTGAATGTCGGTGCAGACGTGGAGCTCGAGTGCAATGTATTATTTGGAAACCCAGTACCTACAACCAAATGGGAATTCGTATCCAACGATTCCACTACAACTGTACTATCTAGGTATGTATACAATATTTCATTTCTATAGATCCTGTTAATATTATAATTGGGAAAGTTTGTGAGAATCTATCGATAAATGTTGTTAGCCATTGAAATGCAATAGCATGAAATTTAGCACAGAGTTAGAAGCCACTTTCCATCCCACGAATAGAATTGCAGGCAGCACTGATTGCATGTCGTTTCGCACAAACCATTTTGATCGCTCATCGCACGAAACCTTCCTCTAAAGTTAACTAGTTATTTTATAATTCACTAGTGGCTCCCCGCGGTTTCACCCGATTACCCGGGAGATCTTCCATTATCCCGGGTTAAAAAAGTAGTCTGTCATTTCTCAGGCTTTAGACTGTGTACCAAATTTCATTTAAATCGGTTTCGTAGTTTTAGCGCGAAAGCGAGACAGACAGACTTTCGCATTTATAGTATTAGTATGGATTTCACTTGTATTTTAAGAGGGAAGTTATTACCGCCAATTTAATTTTAGGGGCAACTTAAAACATACACTACGTTTGAATAAAGTGACTCGAGCTCGTGAAGGTACCTATGTATGTCTGGCAGACAACAATGTCGACAGGGATAGTATTAGAGTTTATTTGAAAGTGTTATAATATATTTTCATCAAATTTACTTTTATATAGTTATTGTTTTTAATGACTTCTCCATTCCAAAAATGAAAATTGAAGTGATTCAATATTCACTTTTTAATTTTCAATCTTGATTAAATATAGATCGAGCGATAAATATTGTTAAAATAGAGTATAATATAAGAATATAATAAAACAATGTTTGATAATATATATTTTTTTTATTTAAAATCCAATTATATACATATTCAAAATTGATATTCTGGCAACAAGGCGTACACAGATACTCAGATGTTTAAACGATTTAAAAATATGAGGAGGTTCTCAATTCGTCTGTATTTCTTTAATTTTTTTTTCTACAATTTATTGGTTAAATGTACTCATAGTGTAATTAAAAGCTTGTACGAAATCTGCTAGTCGACAGCAGTACGTGTATGTATCCGATGGTCCGGCCCAAGCTATTTCCTCGTCACACGCGCTCTCACACAGAATGTCGCTCGCCGTCGGCTCCGGATCATTGACATAGACCATCGCTATAGCATCAGCTTGATCTAATGTCACTACCTGTTGATATATTAATTCAATTATTAATGGATCATATTGATCATTTGCTGATTCTGAAAGAATCAAAGGGTACATCAACAGTACACCTAAAATTACAAACATAAAGAATATAATAAAAAGTCTGATATGTACACCGATTACAGACGTACACAGCATTTATAACAAATACCTCCAATATAAACATAAATGAGAAATTTAACGAAGTACTCATATCAAATTAGGATACAATAATAAAATTATATAAAGCCGATAGCGACTCCAGTAGTTTTATTCACCATATTAGATCCTTAACTGATTTAATAAATTTGTCCTTTATTTTACTATAGAATATGTAAAATAATTTTATGTTAAGTAGGTACCTTCCATAAATATCGAGGAATGGTTGTTCCGTTTACTGCAACAAGTTTGCTTGTACCAGACCATACCGAAAATTCATATTGCTCATAAAATTTAGCTCTCACGATGCTCTCCAAATTATGCCAAGAAATCTGAAAATAAACGAAGAAAATTCAGGTAAAATAGGACCTCTACTGTTGTTCCTATAAAAAGTATATAGATTGGGACATAAATAACTTACTCTCGATTTATCACAGGGCTGCCAAACCGGAACTGCATTAAGGTAATCAATAAAAGTGCTAGTCTGTGGTGGACCGTAGTGAACATCATCCGCGCTTATCAACTGGTTCTTGCTAAAGCAGCAAGACTCGGAACCTTTTTGGCACGTATACCTACTGCCTGATTTACTGTCTTTGATGCCTAAATAATTGTGCCATTTTTGTTCAGATACACTTGCAAAATTATTAACGTCACTCATTTCTACATGACTGTATATGGGTAAGTTATTTTTAGTATCAAAGCACACTTCATATGTCTTAACAAATCCATCGACATTAAATCCGACTTTAATTAGTTCTGTATTGTCGTTCAAGCACTTGGTACCAGTTCTGACAACAGCCGGCAAGACATCTGATTTACAACCTAAATCAGATAGCTTATATTTGTTTCCGTCTACTAAGAAATTTTCATTATGGTCGCAAGTAGCAGTTACTTCAACTTTACTTGAAAATCTTGCAAAATGGTTAGGTTTTGATGCTTGATTAACACATGACAGTTTTAATGCTGAGCCAGATTTAATAACGAGATATTCATTTTGTGTTTCCAAATCACGCCATGTAGGTGATCCTGTCAGAATTAATGGCATGGTTGGTGTGGCATTATTGTCTCTGTTGATCAAACAATCTGAAAATAGATTTATTATTATTATTGGAAGCAATGAAAAACTTTTTCTATACATGTTCATTATCACTCATGTTTTACCTTTAGTAGTTACTTTGTAACTCCTCTGTACTTTGCCATGCGGATTACTTATTTCACAAGAGTACTCTCCCCATTTTGTTATTTCAAGCTCCGTCTCAGTTGCACCTTTGACATTTTTGCCATTGTAAGTCCATTTTACCTGTAATATAATAAATTATAAGGATATATTACTTGGTAATACACAACTAGTTACTCATAATTTGGTGAGCTTTTCGGATTTAGTGGTGTAGTAGACGTTGAAATTCTATGAATTTTGACGAATACTGGCAACCAACACGAATTCATGACGTTTAAAAATTTAATGAATCATCTATCAGGAACTTACCTTTGGTGCTGGTTTGCTGATAACGTCACAATTAACAATATTACTATCTTTATCCCCTTTCCAGTCAATTTCAGGGGAGATAAAGTCAAGTTTGAACCTAGGTGGATAACCAACGTCAACTTCATACGTCTCAGAATAAGATCCGAGATTGGTGTTGACTCGACAAGTATAGTTTCCGTCATAATCTTGAGTAGCATTGATGAAATCCAAGAATGGCTGGGTTATATTTGTTTCCTGGCGATTCTTTGATTGAAAGAGAGCATACATTAGTAATCACTTTAACAATTCCTTCATAAATAAAAGAAACATATTCTATTTTTTAATATCTTCACTTACTTTGTACCATCTGACAGAATCAGTATTAGATTTATATAAACCACATTTAACTTGCTTAGAACTTCCTGCTAGTATGTATATTTTCTTGCAATCACCAAAATGATCATCATGGAGGAGATAAGCTGTAAATTTTAAAATCTTATTTTGTATACCTGTGTAAATTTGACGAACATATTTTGATACCTACCTACTTTTGTAGGTATATAATAGGACTATAAATGTATTATTTTCGTAATATTTGAATATAACCATGCGGCTATATTTGTTTTTGCTAATATATCTTACTCGAAGATGATAGTGACTTACTCGTTACATCAACATTAAACTTTTCCGAAGCTGTACTGAACTTATTTGTAGCTTCACAAACGTATTTATCACTTGTATCCTTCTCAACAGGAGTTTTAATTACAAGAGTACCATCTTTTTCTACGGCATATTTTGTATCTGAAAAGTAAAATTGTTCGATAAAATAATGGCAATAAATAAATTTATATTGACTAATTATGAGAAGGAACCTTATACATACCAGTCTTAATAGTTTGTCCCTTCAATTTCCAAGCAATAATTGGCTTTGGATAACCAACTGCCTTACAAGGAATCCTTAATACTCTGTCACCCACTATAGCTGCGTAAATTTCTTTTTTATCATCAGTTATAATAGATGGAGGGGCTGCAATAAAAAAGTAGCAATTTAAGATTTTCAATAAACCATTTACCTACTATAAGCTTATGTTTAAAAGCTAACCTTCAACAATAAGTTCTGTGACTTGTTGTAATTTTCCCAATTCATTCTCTGCAGTACATGCGTAATAACCAGCATCGGATTGCTTAGAGCTAATAACTTCTAGTTGTTCACCAGTATTGGGTAACGGTTGGAAACTGGTAGAGTCTTTGCTTCGGAATTGCCATGTGATTTTCGGTTTTGGATTACCCTTTACGATCCTGCAAAAGTCATTTATAAACTATGTTAAAGTCGTGCTTGTTAAATGTTATGAAGAAGTATAATAGATAAATTAATTAATAGAATTACAGTTTAGTAAAGGTACTCACTTGCATGGTATTACAAAACGCGTTTTTTCTCTGATTGTCATAGTGGGATTGCTCTTGAGAATTTCTGGTTTTGCTAAAATGTTAAATATTGAAATGATATTTATTATGTTTTTATTTGCTATCAAAGTAATTTAGCTTATTAAGTAATTTATGTTTTTACCTAGATCGGGAATTTTAACCTCCGTTTCGTAAGTAGCTTTCTCATTTTCATCGGCGATTAGATTTGCTTTACATATATATTTTCCTTGAAGACCTATATCCATGAACTTAATCTTAAGCTCGGAACCGTCAGACGAAATGGTGTATTTATCTGAGGTTGTTATTTGCTCTTGTATAGGCTTATTATTTAATACACGGTACCAATATATCCGTTTGGGTAAAGATGATTGTATTTTGCAATGTATTACGGCTTCCTTTCCGTAATTTACATTTAGAGGTCCTAAAATCATAATATAATAACAAATCATATCATTT
Source organism: Thyatira batis (assembly GCA_905147785.2). Taxonomy (NCBI): domain Eukaryota; kingdom Metazoa; phylum Arthropoda; class Insecta; order Lepidoptera; family Drepanidae; genus Thyatira; species Thyatira batis. The sequence continues at coordinate 4,941,166 of LR990504.1, read as the reverse complement.
GACACATAATAAAATTATACTTTCACTGTTTGATTGCTTTATTACTTTAAAGTATCAGAAGCGGAATATTTAGTGCCATAGCATGAAAAAAATTAACTTATTTCATGAGTTTTTGTAAGTATACAGGTAATATTATTGAGTGTGATCATTTTCTCGGTAATAAATAACCAGTACATCCCTTTAGATACCACAGACATACATCGTTCTTCGTACAACATAATCAGTATTAAAATACCTACCCTTGGGAGCCACATCAGCTGTAAGGGCAGGAAGAACTTTAACGTCAATAGAGCTATGAGTATTGCCTAGTTCATTATTGCCGTAGCAGTGGTATTTTCCAGACTTTTTAATATGCGATAGTGATAGATAACTTAAGTATTTATATGGCAACTCCACAGGATGGGTCTGGAAAAGAAATGTATTCAAATATTTCAAATAATGATCTCTTGGTAAATACACATGACAATAGTAGGTATTTAATAACTATACATAGTTAATTAACCTACCTCAGAAGATAGTACTATGCCTTTGTCATCTTTCCATGTAATTGTTGGTTGTGGATAACCTGTGACTGTACAAGTTAGCCGGAACGTGGAGTCATAAGCAATGCTAGTTTTTGAACCTTCGCTTATTTCTGAAAGTGGTGCCTTCTTGTCTATTGGTTCTGCAAAAAACAAACCTCCTTAGAAATTTATCATAAAGAATATGGCACGACGTTTCAGTTTAACATTATATTATAATTAAATATTTTAAAATCGAAAACACACTTATTTTTGGCTTTTGAGGTTCAACGGGTGTTTTGGCAATTCTCCTTATGCCTTTTCCGGTTTTAATAACTTGCCCTATAACCTGAAATCAAATATATACTGTAATAAAATATTATTGTTTCATTCAAATAAGCATTTACAAGCAATTATGAACAATTATTATTCATGTAAATAGAACACAAAGTGTTTCAAGGTTGTCCCTTTTCCCTATAGCCCAAGTATTCTAAGTCCACTATTCATACACAGCATAAGGAGTGTCCTAGATTGTTTTCCATAACATACGAATCAAAATAATTTAAATGTAGTCTAGGTAGCTTATGGCACAGACAGCTAATATTAACTATTAAATAATAAACACTATGAAGTTAAGCTCAGTATTAAATTAAGGTAGATACATCAAATTAAAGTAGGTAAGTAAGTACATTTAATAATAATAATTAAAAAGTAAATGCATGATGTAATTAGTGAACCATTAATATCATATACAATGTTTAATCTACTTACTGCAACTTTGAACATGCTATTCGGTGCTACAAATTGGTCAGTGATATAAAAGTCGTTGCCAATTTTCCTCAATTGTAGTTCGTGTATAATTTCCTCATTCATGTTCAATATTTGGGCTGATTTGATATTTACTTCGTGATCAGGATCAACAACGGATATAGATAGATGATTTTTAGTACCTAAAATAAAAATATTCATAGGTACTTAATAATAGTTATGATATTATGTTAATGTTTATGGAGTAGGTAATAAAATCTATCAAAATGTGTTTCATACCTGAAATGGGTTGCTTTGAAGTATCACGAACCGATTTCGGAGACATTTCAGAGAATCCATGTTCAAACACGAAGTCAGTACGGCCGAAGATATTCACAGAGACTTGACCTTCTCCGAAAACTTTTAGTTCATATGTACCAGGCACAGGGTTGTTTAGTTTCAGTACCTATTCATTTATAAAATTATTAAACAATTTTATTTCTAAGTAGCCCGGCCAGGCTACTTAAAAAATATCAATTCAGGTACCTAATATCATTGTTTACCATTGAAGGCTTATGATTTAATATACCTACTTAATTATCAAAATGTTTAACAGGGTGTCAGACACCCATAGCAGACTATGTTATATCATAAATTCAGATAAATCGAATACCTATAGGTTATAAGATATATTCTGATCATAAACTCAGCCAGTAATGTGCAATTGAACCTAACATGACTGTTTGTAAACGTGTAGGTACCTACCTATATATATATATATATATATATTTATAAGTGTTTACATACATATCTATCTAATGTTTATTTATTAATGTTTAATTGCATAACTAATTGAGATATCTAACCCTCAAGCGTTACCAAGCTTACAACTCGTGAAATATTTTTGGGGAAGAAATTAAAATAAAAAAGAAATAAGATGCAAGATTCTTACCTTTACATTGGTAGTAGACATAACAGTTTCATAATTGGATGATGGTCCTCTCATATCAGAAATTACTGCTTTATCTCCCGCTACGGATATCAAGGCATACTCAGTTTTGTCATCAATTGTGAACTGAAAATATAAACACATACCGATTATAATATTAGGTACGTACTTATTTAGAAACTATTGAATAAGATTTATCAAACAAAATATTCGTACTAATTTGCACCTTGCCATGATTTTATAATGTCTATAATCCACTACAAAATATATATATCTAACTATAATTATATATTGAGAAAAGCTTATATCAGATTAAAGCCTGATTCACTTATTACACTATAATAATAATAAATTAAAAGTAAATATAAATTTCTGCCTTATTTATCCAACCAACACAATAGAATCACACTTACTTGAATTGTGGTTTTTTTAAACGGTGGAATTTGTCTGGTTGTAATTGTGTTTTTTTCGCCTTTCACAGTTTCTTTTACATATTCCAATACCTATAAACAAAAAGTTATATAGTGTATGGCTTGGCAGGATTGGTAATTGTCCTGGAATCGTATACTTTGAGGTGTGCTTTGTATGCATGGTGGTAGAATACATTGTAAGTTGCACCTGGCTGGCTACCACCCTGAAGTGTGATTCACTCAAACTTTCCTAGACTTGTCATTACAGTCTGTTGGCTTATTAATATTAAATTTAATTTCATACGTAAGAAGTCCTGCAAACAGGTGATTCATGAGCATTAGGATGTCATCACATTCTCATTTGTCATAGGTACCTATTCGTTCATGATACTGCAGGGAAATATCTTTAGAACTATATCCTACTTTACTATTATATACCTATATGTTTTTATGTTTGCCGGACAGAATTATAAGAATTGTCACCCTGCATTCCTCATACGGAATTTTCGATCAATTTATATAAATATTGACAAACATACACACTGTATATGCATATGTGGGTCGTTACAGAGGGTGTGAAAATTATAAATATCTGGGATATGTTTTGTACAACGTCATTCCAAACTAACCAGAGCCTGATGGTAGCTATATAGCTGATGCAGACCAGCATACATAAATAACACGTGGACAAAGAACAAGTATAGGTATCTATGGCTTAGCAACCTACTAATTATATCGAAATAAATAAAAAATAAACAGTAATAATAGGTTGTGAAAAACTTTGTTACCTTACTTATTTCATTTTTGTCGACAATAAATACTTGACCAGAGCATGCCTCTGCAACCTCATGGTACACAATACACTCAATTTCAGTTTTGGGGGTACAATAATCAGTCAGGACAAATATAATCTGGAATACAAAAAAAACTATCAATTGACGCTAAAGTTGATCATACAATTAAAAACACGAATTAATATACTATTGATATAATAGGTAACCGTGTTCGTAATTTTGGCATAATTTAAGTCATAAGTCTATTTGCAACTGTGGCATATATTATTATGTAGGTATAGAACTTTTTTTTGGGTTCATTAAATGCTGAGTTAAGGCATTTAATATTATTTTTATAAATATTATTTGCATTTACTGAATTACACCCAAAAGTTACGTCTGTCTTATTACATAGAATTTCATGGACTAAGACATCGAGGTACGTACCTGACTTTGAGTTTTTTGACATAAACTTTTCACTATTGGAGCATTGAGGTAATCTTTAGCCGACGCATCGGTAAATACATACAAATAGGAGCCGGGCTGACTGCTTTGAAGAGCTAATTCGATACCGGACATCGAATATTCCGGCCAGTCGTGATTGTTATCATTATGTGCTACTATAGCATTCAGTGCTGCTTGTAGTTCATTACGATCCCTAGTCTTTTTTCTAAGTTGCGTTAAATATACTGCAATACAAGAAATAAGGTTAACTTTACTACAACCAGCAGTATGGGCTGGTTTTCCAAACTATTAGTGAATAAGGCTGTGATGGATAAATACGAATGAAAATTTTAGATCATCAGTTTCTATCAGACTATTTATCGTATCTAAAAATTGAATGTTACATTTTGGGGTTTTTTGTTAAGTCTATAGAAACTGGTTATCTGGGTTTTGGCTAGGAATGTAGTACGTATTTAATGATATTAAATGGCATATCAGAGTGAAATGGATTTTATATTTCCTACTTCATGTAGCACTTTATGCTGATGAAACTGCGGACGATAGCAGGAATATAATATAATAGTTTAAAAAACTTACACGGATCATTGAACGTCACAAGAACGATATCCTTAATTTGGCTCGCCTTGTGTTTGAGCACAATATCCATAATGCCACTTGCTCCTCTCCTCACTTGGTCTATATCATCTGTCATGGAACCAGAGTCATCTATAACGAAGGTCAAACTACTTCCCTCACATGATATCAGCGATTTTAACGTGAGTAGCAGAAGCAGTAAAAAAGAATTGCGTTGCAACATATTGTTGCAACCCCCACACTATTCGGGCCGTTATGTAAAGAGCATCTAAGCTTGAGGGCAACAGAAGCAGGTTATATATAAATCTAAATTGTGACTAATTACATAAATTTCCTCATCTGGTTTCCTGTTGATGTTACTGCGTTGTCTTGTGTTCAGGACATTGAGGAAAGCGTTTCAAATATGACTGACTGAAATATTTGTCTACACAAGTAGGTACTTGTAATTAAGTTAACAATGTGTTATTTATATCTATAACCCAGCTGCATTGGAGCCGCAGCTTATACGATAGGACTCAGTCAAATCACGTTAGCATACAATAAATAGGTTAAGCTATAAAGCTACCATGAAAATTAATGTATTTCTCAAGTATTAAAGTAATTGAGCCGTTTAGATCAATTATATAAACATAAAAATGGATTGATTTTAGCTTATTTCCATTTCCTTCATCTTCATCTATTTGCTTTATCATTAATAACACCTACATTCAGTAACCATAACTTTGTTAATATTTTATGAAACAAGTACGTGTTTAATAAGTGGGTAGTACCTATGAATAAAAAACCGGCCAAGTGCGAGTCGGACTCGCGCACGGAGGTTTTATCGCCGTTATTAGTATCGAGCAAGAAACAGCAAAATAATCAAGTTTGTTGTATGGGAGCCCCCCTTAAATATTTATTTTATTTTTAGTATTTTTTGTCATAGCGGCAATAGAAATACATCATCACTGTGAAAATTTCAACTCTAGCTATCACCGTTCTTGAGATACAGCCTGATGACAGACGGACGGACGGACAGCGAAGTCTCCGCAATAGGGTCCCCTTTGGATACGGAACCCTAAAAATAGGGTAGGTAGAATAAAAACTTTTCGATTTAATTTGAATAGGTTTCTTTATTTAAAAAAAATGGTAGGTATATATTGTATTTAAAAATATATTACTTTAATTCACTAAGTACTTTAATAAATAAACTTTTATCTATAAAAGTCTATCCTTCAATGATTTTTCTCTTCGAGTCTCATGCAAACGAACCGTCAATAAAGGCACCTTCAAAAGTGGTTTCGGGTAAATCAAAGGCAAGGAAGAATTCTTTTAATAGACAGCAGTATGTGTGATTATCCAACGGTCCCAACCATGCTATCGAATTACCGGTGCAAATGTTATTGCACAATACGTCTTTGGGGCTGGGAGATGGACCATTGATATAAACCATGGCTATGGAGCTAGTATCTTCAAACTGCACCACCTATAACAAAAAATATTTTTTATTTAATTAGCCTTAATTTGTGTGTGATGTGATCATTTATTGTGTTGAATGCAGCAGGGTTAGTGAAGAACCTGCCTTCTTAATTCGAACACATTACTTTGACAAGGTTTAAAATACCTAATAGAAAATCCAAAAAAGTTTTATTTCTTCAACTAGCTTCTGCCCGCGGTTCAACTGCATTCCCTGGGGATCTTCAATTTTCCCGGGATAAAAAGGAGCATATATGTTAATCTAGGGTGTCAGCTACACTCCATTCCAACTTATTAAAATCGCTCGCGCTGCTTAGACGTGGAGAAGTAACAAACATACACACTCACAAACTATCGCCTATAAAATATTAGTGTGGTTACCTTCCACAAATACCGCGGAATAACGCCTCCACTATGCGTTTCATGCTTGCTCGTACCAGAACACACTATCAATTTTTGTTCTCTTCTTAATTGTGATCTTACACGATCTTCTATATATTCCCATGATAACTGAAAAATGTATTTGACAGTCAATATATCAAAATATGTTATTTAAAGAGATTGGTTTTAGCCAATAATTACATGAGTTTTCCTAATAAGCCAGTGATGAATAATATAATGATAGTACATTTTTCCGGCTTTTTGTTGTAATATCGCATACATCATATCCATATTTGGCGATGACCACTTGATGAGGTGGATCATCTGCCTGGTTATCAAACTATGACAAAAACATTATTAATGGTAATTCGTATTAAAAAACCCACTTACTATATTGCTGTCACGAGGATGCCAAAGCGGGATCGCATTCAAATGGTTGATAAATGTACTAGCTTGGGGTGGTCCGTAACTCACATCACGAACATTTACTAACTGCGCTTTGCTATAGCAATTTGATAATGTATCGTTTACACAATTGCAAACATTATCCGATGTTCCAGCGCCTATCTCGGAATGAGTATACCATGTATAATTAGGGACCGTAGTCATATCATTCATATGAGACATTTTATAAGTCGTATAAATAGGTGCCTCATTTTTAGTATCATAACACACTTCATATACCTTTATGAAAGACTTCACCTGAAATCCCACTGCAAATTTTTCAGTGTTCTCATTCAAACATTTTATACCGGTTTTTTTAACAACAGGTAAAACTTCTGAGACACACTCTATATCTGAAAGCTTATAAATATTGCCAGCTATTAAGAAGTTGTCTTTGTGATCACATGTTGCTATTATTTCATTCTGCCCTGGAAATAGTTTAAACTCGTTTGTACCATTATCTGGATAATGGTCTTGATATTGATCCATATCATCATAATCATCTGAGCTTTGACTTGGACACCATAGTTGAATTTTGCCTAACGATTGCACAACCAAGAACTCATTCATCGTTTCTAAATCGAGGGTCGTTGAATTTTCATTCAAAAGCAGCGGCATGTTATGATTTTTTATGCTTCTATCAATTAAACACACTAAAACAAAATTATGGGATTAAGTATTTTATCATACAAGAAATAATAATATTGATGATGGTGTTTTGTATGCAGTTTTATCAGGAACTTACCTAAAGAAGTTACATTATATGTCCTTTGAATGGTGCCATGAACGTTGCTTACTTTGCAAGTGTAATAGCCCCAATCTGTGATGGGTATTTCATTGTAGTTAGAAATTACGACACCGTTGTACATCCATTTAACCTACAAAATACAACAATAAAGTGTAACGCCAGGAAAATTTTCACCCTTGCTTCAGGCGTCTGTTTCCTGCCTCCTACAATCTAGGGAACTACAAGGATAGAGTGAATAGGTTTCTTCTTGGGAAGCATGCTCCATCTTGGGCTTCGTCAACATTTTGTATGGATTGGTCAGAGACCTAATGCCAGCCCATTTATTAATGACTACCTATTGAGTTTCCGCGGTATTCCCCGCGTTTCCGAGATACCTTCAATTTTCCCAGGACAGAAAGTAGCATAAGTGTTATTCCAGATTCTAGCTCTATGCCAAATATCAAATAGATCGCCTAAGCCGTTTTGGCATGAAAGAGTAATAAACATCCATCCATACTAATAAACTTTCACATTTATAATATCAGTTGGTATTATTGGTTTGTAGTATTGGTAAAATATGGTCTACCTTGATCGGCAAATTAACTGGTAATAATAAAAACTCACGCTTGCTTCCGGTTTGCTGATAACATCACAATTCAGTATATCATTTCTATTCCCGTGCCAGTCCACAGTTGTATTACCATATGATATTTTGAATCGTGGTGGAGTACCGACATCGACTACATAAGTTTCTGTCTTGGAACCAAACTTGTTGCTAACTCTGCATGTGTAATTGCCATCATTGGAAGAAGTTGCATCGTTTATAGCATACGACGGTACTTTGTTGCTTAATTCATTGCCCTCCTGATAAAACAAATTTGTTCAAACACATAAATTCATATACTGTAGTATATAAGTGATTATAATTTTTTATTTACCAAGAACCATCTAATTGAATCGGATGACGTATGTGGTAAACGACACGGAATATTCTCTGAAGTGCCATTTAAAATGTAGATGTAATTTGACTTTCCCAGGTTTTCAATGAATTCTGAAAATAAGAATATTTTTCTAACATCACGGCAACTTGAAAGTCAGGGTCACTAACCACCAAGCCGGTCTGCCTGATGATGTATACAAATGAGAAAGACATACAAAAGCATAACCTACTAATTGAAAATTACTTACCAGTTATTGAGCCTCTAAAAGTCTGTTCATCTGAACCGAATTTATTGATGGCTATACACGTATAATTATTAGAATCTTTTTCCATTGGACCGTATATAATAAGGGCACCATCCTCAACAGACATTTTTGGACCTGAAAAATATAACTTCTTTAGAAGATGAATATCATCAACTCTTAGTCAATTTATTATTTAACTAGTGGCTCCCCGTGGTTTCTCCCCTGTTCCCGAGGGATCTTCAATTTTCCCCGGAAAAAAGTAACCGATGTGTTATTCCAGAACATATCCTAGCTCTGTGCTAAATTTCAAGCAGATCCCTTCAGCCGTTTTGGCGTGAAAGAGTAACAAACACATACATCCATACTCACAAACTTTCGCATTTATGATACTTGTAGGATTATGTTTTTTAACATAGCTCTTAATCTGTAAATGTACCTGGTGTTATAGTTGCGTCTCCTGATTTCCAAGTGATAGTCGGTTTGGGGTATCCAGTGGTATTGCACGGTATCCTCAATACAATGTCTCCTTCAATAGCTTCATATAATATTTTACCATCGTCTAAGACTATTTTCGGTGGAGCTGCAATAGTAAAGATTACCTCAATGTAATAAGTTAAAATTTTATTTATTACTTATAGCTATAGGTTTCACCCATGTTCCCGAAGGATGTTTAATTATTCCGGGATAAATGTAGCCTATTGTGTTAATCTGGGTTATAAACAATCTGTGTTAAATTTTCATCAAAATCCGTTAAGTAGTTTTTGCGTGATATTGTAATATGGATAATCACGAGCTTTCGCATTAAAATATTTGTAGAATAACAAAATATCTACCGTTCCTGATTTGGTAAACACTTTGTGTATTTTATATACCTACTAACCACATTTTGTTTCAACATTAATACATAAGCAATTTTGTGAATTCCACTACTAAACAAGACAGTTTACATGTTTTACTAAGACCTCTAAGATTGTATTTACCTCCTGAATAAACTTCAGTGATATGTTCATCCTTTCCAACAGCATTTTCTGCTTTACATTTATAAAAACCAGATTGTGTAGATTTCAAGTTATTTAAGGTTATACTTTCTCCTGATCCTGATATTGTTTCATAGTTCTTTGAATCACTTCCTTTAAACTCCCATACTATTGTTGGTTTTGGTATACCTTTAAGGAGTCTGGAATTCACAATTATGTATTACTAGTGGCTCCCCGCGGTTTCACCCGCGTACCCGGGAGGTCTTCCATTTTCCCGGGATAAAAAGTAGCCTATATGTTAATCCAGGTTATAAGCTATCTTTATTCCAAATTTCATTCAAATCCATTCAGTAGTTTTTACGTGAAAGAGTAACAAACATCCATACAAACTTTCGCCTTTATAATATTAGTAGGATTATTTTAATCAAAATTTATTTTTTTTGGCATTGAAAATGAAAAATGTTTTTTATTCAATTAGGCCTTAACAGACACTTAAGAATAGTCAAACTCTAACGCTCGGTTCGGAAGGTTGGTTTTGCTGAGAAGAGCCGGCAATAAACTCAGCAATTACTCTTTTCAAAACAAACTTAGATTTATTTACATATCAAGGAATTAGTCTCACTGACAATATTTGGGTGTTGGGGAATGACTTAAAATAAAATAATTTAAAGTGAAAGTTTACAAAAATAACAATAGCAAACTTAGGCAGACCAGCCCCCACAAGCAGCACCTGTTCACAAGCATGACGCATGTGGCAGCCATCGCCCTCTTCGCCATATTTTAGGGAAGTGAGCGACCCGTCACACGACGCCGCCGCAAGCAAAGACTTTTAAGTGAGCATGACTAACCCAAGCTTGCAACAAACCACAAATGAATGAACAAAGCACACACCCACACATTTTTTGTCTTGTACTTACTTGCATAATATTGTCACGGTTTGCTTTTCCTTAACTTCTATGAATGAAGTGTCTTTTTGTATTATTGGTTTTTCTGAAATTAATTATTACAAATAATGATTCGTTCAATATTTTATTTTACTTAATAAGGTGATATAATATTTTTTAGGGTTTTTCATAAACTGTAGTCACTTATATTTATGGAGTGATTGTAATACTAACCGGAACCTGCAATAATTTTTGCAGTGTACATTTTGTTTTCAGTTTCATTCTCTAATAAAGTGGCTTTGCAGGTGTAGTTCCCTGTTGAATCCAGATCTACAGACTTGACCTCAAGCTTCGTTCCGTCAGCCGATATAAAGTATTTATATGATGTTTTTAGTTCATTCTCCACATTAGTCGCCTCGTTGATAAAAAACCAAGTAATCTTCATCGGTAAATGCGAAGTTATAACACATTGTAATGAAACTTTATCGCCGTACAATACATTCGTCACTTCTGGAAAATAAAGATAGTAATTTCTAAGTGTTAAGGTAAATAACCTGATAAATCTAAGTTGCAGATATAATAAATAGTTGCATTTTACCTGGAGGATTTTGTACGACTGTGAATGGAGACAGCACAATAACGTCAATGCTGGCTCTGTCGTTACCTTGAGAGTTTGTAGCGGAACAGTCATACTTTTGTGATATTGTAACGTGGTTTAGTGTTATTGTGCTTTTTTGTGAAAATCCGTTCCAAACAATCTATAAAAGGTAGAAGATATTATGTATAGGTACAACAATGAATAGACGAAAATACGATTTATATTATATTTATAATGATAGGAGGTACCTGAGCGTCTTGTATTTCGTTTCCAGTTTCATCTCTCCACAAAACAGCGGGAGCGGGCAGCGCCTGCACGTCACATGTAAGTGTTCGTGAGCTGCCGTACTGGACACTTATACTTGTTCCTTCAGCTATCCTTATTTTTGGAGGTTTATTAACTATAAGTTCTAGAACAAAATACATTCGTAAGTAAAAATTTCATTTATGTGAAAACTTTACAGAAATTCTATAGAACTTAGAAACTTATAATCCAAATAATAATAATAATAATAATAAGGCCGCAGGGCAGCTTGTGGCGAGCTGTTGGTGAGTAGCGACACCACGGACCCGAGACCTCCCGGGGGCGGTACCTAGGCCCCCACCTCCGGCTTGCCTTCGCCGGCCGGCCGGAGTGGAGCGCGAGAGCTATATGCTCGAAGGGTGGAAGTGTTAAAGGCATAAAGCCGGGAGTAGCGTCAGTGAAACTGCAGCACACCTCTCGACACCCTTAGCTGCTTACGCCAGTGTTGCCCGCTCTGTTGCCTTCTGGTGACTATTTGAGGGGCCCATTTAGTTTGCGGCGAGTCACCGTCTGCCAGGATTACAAAGATTGAGACATTTGATTTGGCAGGCGTCCGGTAGTCTCGATCAATAGCCCAGCAACCAGTCCAGCAAACTCCCTCCCCATAGACCTAGTATAGTTTCCTTCTTTTCTCTAATAGTCCTTGCACTTAGCGGGTGCTGTCTTTGCCTGTATTTTCTCAATAGTGCAGGCAGAGATAGTACCCGCTAGGTGTACATATCCCAACACATTAACGTATCTTCAAGGGGCCTCTACGTGTTGGATCTGTATCCCCACGCACGCCTTCCAAAAGGACCGGCCTTCGGGCCGTGCAAATCCACTAGGAAAGATACAAATAATAATAATAATAATAACCCCCCCAGGGGACCACCTTGTCGTGGTGGGGGGGCTTACGGAAAGAAAGCACTTCATAGGTCATTAACACCTAGACCACACCCCTGTCAATAGGTATAAACAGGGAGGTACCTACTAACCTGGCACTACTATCTAAGCCACAAATCATACACCTAATACCTACTCTTTCCGAACTAACGGTCCCCAAAACCCTTTATGAAGAAATGTCGAATAATAAGTATAATTTGCGGTCGCTGCCCGGGGGTCGCCGGGGTACATCTGGAGCCGGTGCTGGATGTAGCAGCATGCGAACCATCGGCGATGAGGAGCTGATCAGGCGGGCACCCATCGAAGAAAATACTACAGCCGAAGAAGAACCCTATCCTAAATCCCCAAGTTCCCTTTTTTCTTCCCTTCCTTCATCCCCAGCTTCCTACCTAAATTTACCTTCTCCCTCAATAGACACAAACCCATCATCACCCTGTTCCCCCACTGAAGACGTTATGCAGAAGGCTACTACTGCCGACAGACCTGCATCCGCCAGCAGTGGACACCGTGCACGCAAGAAATGGTCTAAAGAAATGAATTCATATATCTTGCGCACTTACTTTATCCTCACCTCAATGGAAACAGAAACACGTTCATACTTAACAGAACTACACAAAAAATTCACAGAGCATTTCCCTGAAATGGAAGTTAGCAAACAACGATTAGGTGATCAGCGAAGAGCGATTATCCGAAACCGGTTCCTTTCCAATGACGAAATTTCTCAAATCCACAAAGAAGCTGAAGAACTGCTAAACTCACAACACACCACATCAGTAGTTAGCCCAACACCCACTTCCCAACACTCTACACCAAGAATGAGATGGACGAATGAAGACAATGAAACAATCATACGCAACTACTACAGAATCACCAATCTCGAACGTAACATTACAGCATACAGACAACCTTTACACACCACAACGATTTCACAGTTACCCCATTTATCACATATCTCAGAGCAGAGAATAGCCGACCAACGTAGAGCCATTATTAACAATAGATTTATCAGTACCGAAAGATTACAACTAATTAGGGATGAAGTAGCTATCGAATTGAACATCCAAAATACACACACGGAAATGGCTACTCATGAACCCACTTTACCAGAACTGACTCCCCAATATCACCAAATTACTCAACATTTTGAACAAATAGAAGAAGAAGTAGGTATAGAATCGCAAGAGCAGCAAACATTCAATATATCACAAGAAGTAAAAGACCAAGTAGAGAATACATTCCTAGAAACTATTGAAAGCTATAAAAATATTCAACCTACTACTAGACCGTATATACCTAAACAAAGACTTTCTAAAAAATTTGCAGAATTAATTAACTTTATTAACAACTTAATCGAAAAACATTTAAATCCTGAATCTAATTTTGACACTGTCCAAACGTTTATCTACTGTGGCGCTTATACTGCAGCAATACATAATGGTTCTAAAATAAATAATAATCATGCACACCAAAAACGCAAACAACATATACCAGCATGGCAAAAAAGATTGCAAGACAGAATTGATGTTTTAAGAGTAAAAATTGGCAGACTTACAGAATTTATCAAAGGTAATAATAGCCCAGATTTGAAAAAACATATAGATAATATTATTTTAAACCACAAAATTCACTCACAACACGAAAATGAAAACTCGGAACTCCCTCACTTCTTAGACACATTAAAACAAAAACTAAATGCATTAACTAGCAGACTACGTAGATATAAACTTACAACCAAGAGAAAAACACAAAATAAACAATTTTACTCCAATGAAAAACTTTTTTACCGAACTCTATCTAATGAACCTATTACTAACAATAACGACACTACAGAATTACCAGAACCAACGAACATGCATGAGTTCTGGGCCAATATTTGGTCTAACCCCGTAGAGCATAACAATAGTGAGTGGATTAGCAATGACAAACACAATTTAACCGACCTTCCAGATATGAAATACGACCACATCACACTAGACCTTCTACAGCGAATTATTAATAAAACACATAATTGGAAGGCAACAGGTTCAGATAAAATCCACAACTACTGGTACAAAAAATTCACAAACATACACCCACATTTACTAAAACACATCAACACATTCATACAATCACCAGATACGATGCCACTATACATCACACAAGGAACCACATACATGCTTCCCAAAGATAAATTAGACACAAAGAATCCAGCAAAATACCGTCCTATCACATGTTTACAAAATATTTATAAAATTATTACATCTTGCATTACTGAACTGATCTACAGACACACTGACACTAATAATATACTAGCCGAACAACAAAAAGGATGCCGTAGAAAAAGCCAAGGATGCAAAGAACAGCTGATCATAGACTCGGTAGCATCTAAACAAGCTCTTAGTAAAAAAAGAAATATTTTCACAATGTATATAGATAACAAAAAAGCATTTGACTCTGTACCCCACAGTTGGCTTATTTACATTTTAGAACATTATAAAATACACCCTACTCTGATTAAATTCCTTAAGAACTCTATGCTCAATTGGAACACTATACTTAAGATTAATAACAGTGATAGTTGTGTGGAGACAGAAGCCATACCAATTCGTAGAGGTATTTTTCAAGGTGACTCCCTCAGCCCCCTCTGGTTTTGCCTCGCCCTCAACCCATTATCTAACCTTTTAAATAACACTAATCACGGTTTTCAAATAAGATCTGAGAATAATAATCACACTCTGTCACACCTTATGTATATGGATGATATTAAATTATACGGGAGTACTTTAAGTGAAATTAATAAGTTAACAGACATTACACAAACATTCTCTTCAGATATACACATGCAATTTGGAATAGATAAATGTAAAATACAATCAGTACGTAAAGGTAAAATAGAACAGAACACATATCAATTAAACAACGGCGACACAATAGAACCAGTAGACAGCGATGGATATAAATACTTAGGATACCAACAGTCACAACAAATACACCAAAATTTAACTAAAAAGTCACTTGAGACCAAATTTAAAGAAAGACTACACAAAATACTGAATACCCACTTAAATGCTAGAAATACAATTAAAGCCATAAATACCTTCGCGATACCTATCTTGACATACTCATTTGGAGTAATTAAATGGTCTCAAACTAACTTAAAGAAACACCAGCGCACAATCAACACACTTTTGACTAAATATAGAAAACACCATCCTCGATCTTGCTACGAAAGACTCACCCTACCAAAACGCGAAGGAGGAAGAGGACTGATTGACACATTTTTCCACAATCAAACGCACAGATCATCACTTCACTCAGCCACTGTAGTAGCGGACACAAATCTGACACCTCTAAACCTTAAAGAGCGCGATACACAGAAGAATGAAAGATTGATATCAGTACAAGACAAGTTAAATACATGGCTATTAAAATCACTTCACGGACGACACCGCCGAGACTTAACTGACCCTAACGTCGATAAAAATGCGTCGAACGAATGGTTAAGACGAGGTGAACTGTTCCCAGAAACTGAGGGTTTTATGTTAGCTATCCAAGACCAGATAATAGATACTCGCAACTATAGAAAACACATCATCAAAGATCGCACACTCCCCACAGATTCATGCCGGCATTGTCATAGCAACTCTGAAACTATACAACATATCACAGGCGCCTGCAAATCCATAGCCCAGACTGACTACAAGCATAGACACGACCAAGTAGCAGCTATAGTGCACCAATATCTAGCTTTTAAATATTCTCTCATAACACAAAAAACAGCTTACTATAAATATTCGCCTCAAATAGTCCTGGAGTCACCAGATTACAAATTATATTGGGACCGTACCATCATTACTGACAAAACTATCCACTGCAATAGACCAGACATTACTCTCCACGATAAGAAGAACAAAACTGTTTATTTGATAGATATAGCAATTCCCAACACACACAATCTTAAATCTACACACACAGAAAAAAATATCCAAATACACAGACCTTTCCATCGAGCTTAAAACACAATGGAGAGTGAGCACAGTAAAGACAGTTCCAATAGTAATATCATCCACCGGTATCATACCTCGCACACTTCACGCCAGCCTAAATTCACTCGGTATACATAAAAATATTTACACTCAACTACAAAAAGCTGTCATCCTCAACACTTGTAGAATAGTCCGCAAATTTCTAAGCTTAGATTAACTTCAAACACTTCCCTAACCCCGTTTCTCCGTTTGGCCAAAAGCCCGCGGTTAAACGTAAATACCCTAGAAATAGGAGAAAACGAAAAGAAACACTATAATAATAATAATAATAAATAAATATCCTGGGACATTTTTCACACACGGCCAATCTGATTCCAAATTAAGCATCTAAGTGAGCAAATAATCACTATGATAAGTTCAAGAACAAAGTTACCGTCATAGAGCATATGGTCAAATATGGTGAAATATCGGCCCCACTCTCTTATAGTAAGGTTCAAAAATCTCAGGGCCAAAATTTCAGACCTAAATAAGTTGTGTGATTCGTTATCTACTACGTCGAAAAGCATAATGCAGAAACATACTTATGATAATAGCTTTAGCTTATTACCTGTAACATGTTCATCCCGTCCAACGGAGTTCTCTGCTCTACACTTATAATAACCAGATTGTGAAGAGGTGGGGTAATTAATGGTTTTAAATTCATCTGATCCGGATATTGCTTGATATGTTTTTGATTCTCTACCTTTGAATTCCCATGCTATTTTTGGTTTCGGTATACCTTTAAGGATTCTGGAATATACAATTATGTATTACGGTATTTCTTTACATGATAATTTATTTTTATGCTTCTTCTCTTTTTACCAGTATCACTTACTTGCATAGGATTGACACGGTTTGGTATTCTTTAACTTCCATAACTAATGTGTCTTTTTGTATTATTGGTTTTTCTGAAATTTCATAATTTAAAAAATGATTACTTCAATATTTTATTTTACCTTATTAGAGTTTTTTATTTACTGTATCGTCCATATTTATGAAATAATTGTAATACTAACCGGAACCTGCAATAATTTTTGTAGTGTACATTTTGTTTTCAGTTTCATTCTCTAATAAAGTGGCTTTGCAGGTGTAGTTCCCTGTTGAATCCAGATCTACAGACTTGACCTCAAGCTTCGTTCCATCAGCTGATATAAAGTATTTGTATGATGTTTTTAGTTCATTCTTCACATTAGTGGCCTCGTTGACATAAAACCAAGTAATCTCCATTGGTAAATGCGAAGTTATAACACATTGTAATGAAACGTTATCGCCGTACAATACATTCGTGACTTCTGAAAAATTAAGTTAGTAATTTTTAAGTGTTAGGGTAAATATCCTGATAAATCTAAGTTCCAGGTAATAAAAAGTTGCATTTTACCTGGAGGATGTTGTGTGACTGTGAATGGAGACAGCACAAGAACGTCAATGCTGGCTCTGTCGTTTCCTTGCGAGTTTGTAGCGGAACAGTCATACTTTTGTGATATTGTAACGTGGTTTAGTGTTATTGTGCTTTTTTGTGAAAATCCGTTCCAAACAATCTATAAAAGGTAGAAGATATTATGTATAGGTACAACAATGAATAGACGAAAATACAATTTATATTATATTTATAATGATAGGAGGTACCTGAGCGTCTTGTATTTCGTTTCCAGTTTCATCTCTCCACAAAACAGCGGGAGCGGGCAGCGCCTGCACGTCACATGTAAGTGTTCGTGAGCTGCCGTACTGGACACTTATACTTGTTCCTTCAGCTATCCTTATTTTTGGAGGTTTATTAACTATAAGTTCTAGAACAAAATACATTCGTAAGTAAAAATTTCATTTATGTGAAAACTTTACAGAAATTCTATAGAACTTAGAAACTTATAATCCAAATAATAATAATAATAATAATAATAAATAAATATCCTGGGACATTTTTCACACACGGCCAATCTGATTCCAAATTAAGCATCTAAGTGAGCAAATAATCACTATGATAAGTTCAAGAACAAAGTTACCGTCATAGAGCATATGGTCAAATATGGTGAAATATCGGCCCCACTCTCTTATAGTAAGGATACAAAGTTAAAGGTCCAAAAATCTCAGGGCCAAAATTTCAGACCTAAATAAGCTGTGTGATTCGTTATCTACTACGTCGAAAAGCATAATGCAGAAACATACTTATGATAATAGCTTTAGCTTATTACCTGTAACATGTTCATCCCGTCCAACGGAGTTCTCTGCTCTACACTTATAATAACCAGATTGTGAAGAGGTGGGGTAATTAATGGTTTTAAATTCATCTGATCCGGATATTGCTTGATATGTTTTTGATTCTCTACCTTTGAATTCCCATGCTATTTTTGGTTTCGGTATACCTTTAAGGATTCTGGAATATACAATTATGTATTACGGTATTTCTTTACATGATAATTTATTTTTATGCTTCTTCTCTTTTTACCAGTATCACTTACTTGCATAGGATTGACACGGTTTGGTATTCTTTAACTTCCATAACTAATGTGTCTTTTTGTATTATTGGTTTTTCTGAAATTTCATAATTTAAAAAATGATTACTTCAATATTTTATTTTACCTTATTAGAGTTTTTTATTTACTGTATCGTCCATATTTATGAAATAATTGTAATACTAACCGGAACCTGCAATAATTTTTGTAGTGTACATTTTGTTTTCAGTTTCATTCTCTAATAAAGTGGCTTTGCAGGTGTAGTTCCCTGTTGAATCCAGATCTACAGACTTGACCTCAAGCTTCGTTCCGTCAGCTGATATAAAATATTTGTATGATGTTTTTAGTTCATTCTTCACATTAGACGCTTCGTTGACATAAAACCAAGTAATCTTCATCGGTAAATGCGAAGTTATAACACATTGTAATGAAACGTTATCGCCGTACAATACATTCGTGACTTCTGAAAAATTAAGTTAGTAATTTCTAAGTGTTAGGGTAAATATCCTGATAAATCTAAGTTGCAGATATAATAAATAGTTGCATTTTACCTGGAGGATTTTGTACGACTGTGAATGGAGACAGCACAATAACGTCAATGCTGGCTCTGTCGTTACCTTGAGAGTTTGTAGCGGAACAGTCATACTTTTGTGATATTGTAACGTGGTTTAGCGTTATTGTGCTTTTTTGTAAAAATCCGTTCCTAACAACCTTTAAAAGGTAGAAGGTTAATATGTACAACAATAAACAGACGAAAACACGATTTGTATGTGTATGCATAATAATAGTAGGTACCTGAGCGTCTCGTACTTCGTTTCCAATGTCTTCTCTCCACACAACAGCCGGAGCGGGCAGCGCCTGCACGTCACATGTAAGTGTTCGCGAGCTGCCGTACTGGACACTTATACTTGTTCCTTCAACTATCCTCACTTTTGGAGCTTTATTAACTATAAGCTCTAGAACAAAGAAAATGATTTTCATTTTTTTTATACCACAAAGGTGGCAAACAGGCATACAGTCTGCCTGATGGGAAGCGGTTACGGCGGCCTGTGGACGCTTGCAACTCTAGGGGCATTACTCACGCGTTGCCGACCCTGTATAAATCTCTTCACTCCCTTCTTGAAGAACCCCATACTGTACTCCATTGGGAATACCATGGCGGGGAGCTCATTCCACAATCTGTTCGTGGCAGGAAACTCCTCTGGAAGCGCAGGGTTCGAGACCAATTCGGCTCCAGAGTGTGAGGATGAGCTCCCCGTCGATGACGAGAAGTGCGATTGCTGGTCAATGATAATATTTTGTATATGAAAATAATATCCCATACGTAAAATAATACTACATCAGATAGCATTGCTGGCCGGCTAAAGAGTATGCTATAAGGAAAAAAGCTTTCGAACAATTGGTGTTGGAATTGGTCAAGTGGTATTAGAATGAAATTGGTATTGGATATACTGATCGCAAGAACATATTCGAAACTGTCTTTCCATTCGAAACTGGATGCCCGGTAAAACTCTAATGAGTTTATGTGGCACCTGTATGTGTTTAACAATTTATGTACCCTTTGTTTTTAATAAATAAAAAAAAAATATATTGACGACCAAATCAATGACAATGAAAGCCACAGCTAAATGCCAGCGGCTTAAAGATTGTTTGCTAAATAATACAATGGAAATAAATCCAAGACTAAATATTGATTGATTACAAAAAAATACGGGTCAATTCGATATTAATGTGCTTAAAGTCAATTAGTTACTACGATAGCAACTAATGTAGGTAATAAATTACCGTATTGTTACATTACTACTAGTTACAATAAATTTAATTACTATATTATACTATTTATATTACCTCAAGTAATAATTAACTTCATTACAATATACTAATTGTTTATGGCTGGTATAATCTTACCGAGTATTAACACCATTGTCCAAATAACAACTTAAATTAATATGGATTTCAATAACATTTGTATCTTTCCTTATGGATTGCATGGACCGAAGGTTGGATCTTTGGAAGGCGTGTAGACATATAGATCTTGTGAGATACTTTAATGTGTTGGGATATGTATGTACACATTGAGTACTATATCTGCCTGGACTATTGCGAAAATACAGATTAAGACAGCACCCGCTAAGGGTGCTATTAGGGAAAAGAAGAAAACTATGCTGGATCTATGAGGAGGGAATTTTCTGGATTGGTTGCTAAATTACCTATTATTATTATAGAACAACAATAATAAATTAACAATTAAAATACCTATTTACCAGTAATATGTTCATCGCTCCCAACGGGGTTTTCCGCTTTGCATTTGTAATGTCCAGAATAATCTAAATTGGCATTGGATATACTCAAATCTTCTTTTGTTATGTCTAATTTCCTATAAGTCGACGAACCGAGACTCTTGAAAAACCATGTAATTGTGGGTTTTGGAATTCCTTTCAGGACTCTGAAAATTGCAATTACTAGAAAACACGACTATATATTTAATTCACAATATAATTTGAGTACGAAATAATTATGTAAACTCGTTCATTTTTATTATCCTTATTGATTTGAAATCTTGTCATATTTAGTGGTTATCCTTTTCGAAAACTCGACAATTTAATGTCATAATTATTGCTTATCATCATTAGCAGCTTTTTGGAGTTGAACCCTGGAGATAAGTTCCGTATGATTAGACATAGAAATATTTTTACTAACTTGCAATTTATTGTTATTGTATCATCTTCTTTTACTTCAGTCACATTAGTTTTCTTATCAATTACTGGCGCAACTGTAATAAATAAATATTATATTAAATAACAAATTACATTTTTTATTAGAGTCCTAAAATTTTATTTTAAAAGCTTACCATCAGTGTGAGGAGACTTCACATTGACTTTAATTGTAGCAACGGATGAACCCATAATATTATCAGCTTGACATTTGTATGTTTCAGAAACTTTAATATCAGAAAATCTAAGATAACTTATATATTTATGGGGCAGTTGAAAGACAGCAGTCTAAAATAAAGTATAAACTATAATATAAGTATGTATACATAAATGTGTTAAGAATTAAAGCTAGGCACAGTAAAAGGGATATAACATATTTTGATTTGTCACCAATTAGCATGTACGAGGTCAACTAAGATAATTATTGACAGTATATTTCATGGTAGATAAATGAACTCTGTGTCTAATGTCTATTAACATAAATACTAGCAGAGGTATAGATAGGTATACGGCTGCTATTAGAATATTATATTGACCCCTTTTCTCGTCTCGTTGTCTGTCAATCATTTCTTAAATCAGAATTTTATTAGGCAAATTTACCCGAATTTTATTAGAGAAAATTATATTTTTTGTTTGTATTGAAAAGACTTCGAAACCACTAAACTGATCTTAAAAATTAACCCTGACAATTAAAGATAAATATTATATAGGTGCATGTTTGAATTATGTACCTCAGCTTGCAAGAGAACTCCTTCGCTATCCATCCAGGATATAGCTGGCATTGGATACGCCTTTATCTTACATGTGAGTATCAGCGAACTTCCTGCTTCAACTTCTACCAGAGACCCTTCAGATATTTTCGTGATTGGTGCCATGACATTCATCCCTAAACACAGAAAAAACTAAATTCATAGTACTATGTCTCTATATGTATAAAATCTCCTTCATTTTTACGTAAAACTAGCTTGTGCCCCGCGGTTTCACCCGCGTTCCCGGGGTCAGTTTCAGTTATTCTTCAATATAAAATTTTATTAAAATCGCTCTTAACAAACATACACACTCACAAACCATCGCCTTTATAATATTAGTGTGATAAATTACCTACTTCATTAAAGTATTCTAAATACTCACATGTATCGTCCTGCGGCGATAGAGGGGTCTTAGAAAATCTTCTAATAGACTGCCCTGTTTTAATGACTGTCCCTTTAATCTGAAATAATTAATATGCTTACCTATATTAATTTCACAGATTTTTGTCACAAAAGTAATATTTTTTCGGTTGCTTTGGATATCATAACAATTTTTTTAAGTTTTCAACTCTCCAGATTACGAATATACTTATATACATGAAAGTACTTACTTAATGCATATCTAATATTTTGATTGATTACCAGCTAGTCAATAAAAATATAGACTAAAAAAGAAACAAGTGGAAATTTTACAAAATAATTGGTAGTTTCATGAATTGTAATCATTAATATATCCAAAATTAATTTTATATTAAAGGCAACAAAATCAATGTTTACCAGAGTTATTATTATATAATATTTATTAAAGGTATTTTGTTTACTTACAGCTATTTTAAATAATCCACATAACAAATCGTCCAGAAAATCTGTTGTGTAAAACATCCCCGTATACTTTAAAACATATTCTCCAATAATATTCTCGTCCATGTCCAATATTTGGACAGTTTCAATTTTAACTGCTTGCTTTGGATCCGTGACCATAATGGATAAATGACCACCATTACCTATATAATAAATGAATAAATAAATAAATATCCTGGGACATTTTTCACACACATAATGAAGGACTGGTATACCAAAAATAATAATTTATAATAGCTGTGCCCGTGACTTCGTCCGCATGCAAAAGTAACTTTGGACAGCTTTTTTGAATCTTTATATAGCCATAACTTTTTTATTTATAAACCGATTGACATGGAACAAACACTTATTGTTTAGTTAAGATTCTCAATCACATCTAAATCGAATAAGCCGTTTATGAGATTAGCGTGCGCAAACGCACAGACAAACAGTCAAGAATTGTAACAATCATTAGATATTTGGGTCCTATTTACGTTGATAAAGGTAATACATAAATGTTCTCACACATATTCCATGTACAGACATCGATCCGTTACAATTTTATTATATGTATAGATTGATTGTGATAAGATTTAAATATATACAAAAATAACTTACAGGTAATAGGCTGTTTCGTTGTATCTTTGAATGATTTCGGGTTCAATAGAGAAAAGCCGTGTTCAAACAGAAAGTCCGTTTTAGCCAGAACTAAAACTGACGTTTGGGTGCTACCACTGACTGATACTATATAATCACCTAGTGCAGGTTTGACCAATTTAACCACCTGGAGATATATATAATATATAATATATGTAGTTAAACAAAATTAGTTTAATGAAAAAATAATGTGTCCGCATCAATTAAGTTAATCCCACTAGTTTTATAAATGCGAAATGTTATAAGGATGGATGGATGTTTCCTACTTTTTTGCGCAAAAACTACTGAACGGATTTGTATAAAATTAGGAACACAGATAGTTTATAATCTGGATTAACATATAGTCTACTTTTTGTCTTATAAAATTTAAGACCGCTCAGGAACGTGGGTGAAACCGCGAGGAACCATTAGTAAATAATTAATTAGATATCGTGGGGCATTGACACACACCGCAAAATATTATTCCAAATTAAGCAGAGCTTGTAATATGGTAACTAAATAGCTTATACTACCTACTACGTTTACATGCGTCAATGAATAATGAAGTCATTTACCTACAGGATGTAATCGGAGAAACATAGTAGGTATATGGACTAAGAAATTTTGCAGCAGCAAAAGTGTAATAGGGCCTGTTATTAAGTAGATCTATACTAATATTGTAAATGCGAAAGTAACTCTGTCTGACAGACGTCTGTTACGCTTTCACGCTAAAACTACAGAACCGATTTCAATGAAATTTGGTGCACAGATAATCCAGAGCCTGAGGAAGGACATTGGCTACTTTTTATCCCGGGAATATTGAAGATCCCCCGGGAGCGTGGGTGAAGCCTCGGGGAGCTACTAGTACCTATATAAACAACAGTTATTGGATCCTCCAGACCTTAATTTATTTGGTAATCATTTTCAAAACTATATAACATAGGATGGCTCTTATGGGTTAAGTTTTGAGATCTATATTAGAAAACATGTTAAGTTTACATCTTATATTAGAGACTAGAAAAAGTTTGTTCAAGTTTCCTGATATAAAAAGGAACTTAAGTAGGTAATATGTTTTGTAACTAAACTTACCTTGGCGTTATAGATCGTTATAATATCCTCAGTTTTTGTGTCCGGGATAATACTTAAACATGGGTCCATTCCAGTAACTGAGATGATGATGTACTCAGTTTGATCATCTACTGTGAACTAAACATATATATTACTCGTAGAGACTATTATCATCAGCTCATAATACATCTCCACTGAAGAAGCACGAGTTTCCCCTAACAATGAAGGGGTCTTTAGGCTATAGTCTACACCGACGGCCTAGTGCAGATTGGCATACTACACAATTTGTAACTCGGGTATGCAGGTTTCCTCACGATGTTTTTCTCTCATAGAAAGCTAGTGTGAATTATACGTTTTTTCACACTAGCTCTTAGACTCAGAGGTACGGGCCAGGGGTTTGTACCCACACCCTCATCATCGTTAGTCCGGGCATTTCTCAGAAGGCCATAGCAATAGGTAAGAAGATTAAGTATGAAAACTGCTAAAATGTAGACTGCATAGAGCAGACTGTATTTAGAAAATAACAAAAAAAGGTAGGTATCTATATTTTCTTGAAACATTCTCAAAAGAAAGTATTAGGTAGGTAAGTACTTACCGGTACATCGGTGCAGACTTCTGGGTTTGATATTACTCTTGAAGCAAGTAATTCTTTTTCATTTCGAACAGTTTCTTGTAAAACTGGCAGGACCTACAATAAAATAATCGAATTATTATTTACTTAACTAAGTATGTTAATGAAGCATAAAATTTGCTCTCGAGGTGGACAGTAAATTTTTTAGAATCCCTTTGAGAAAATAAATAAGAGCAACATATGAATAAGAATAATATTTTGAATACATGAAAAAGACACGAATTTTCATAAAACTTAGTAAAATCCCAATTTGCGTAAACAATTACTAACAAATAGGCGTAATGCGCTTCGCGCGTATTTCACTTTTTTTTTAAAGTCTCGCAAGCGGTTTTCATTCTTCAGCCTGTTACTAAAGTACCTAACATTGTATTTGTAACTTATGTAAAGTTTTTAAAATTAAATAAATATGTATACTAACTATATTATGTTAATTTAAAAGTAATGTTTACAAAATAAAATAAAATTTGAATAGTAATTAATTCATACGAGCATACTTGTTTTAACTAGAAACTCTTTGGTGATTGGAACGTCTACTGACAATATATACATTCCTAATTCAAATATTAAATTAAATTTTGAACGTGGAATTATTTTAGGACAAATTTTTGTTTTCTATTTCATTACAAATAATGTTCTAGGATAATGCCGTTTTGCCAAACACAGTCAAAATATATACATACCTCTGCTATGTTCATAACATGAATCACCTGTCCTGAAGTGGCGGTTGCCATATCGTAGTATATTTGATATGATTGAGTGTCAAATGGAATGAAACAATTTCCATTAAGAAGAATGAATGACACCTGAAATTTAAAAAAGGTGAGTCTACATTGTCGTTACTAATTAATAAACTAAAGTTTGCTGTTTTGGTGTACGGGTGAAAGTAATGAAAACATATAATTATGAGAATTTATTGCATTTGATGTTTGATTATTCAATATAATTATTAGAAAAGTCTTTTGTTATCAGAGATAGAGCGAAGGTAGGACTATTTCAAATTTTATAGACTTGCGTGAGCTAAACGCAATAACTAGTTTATTCGAAAAATCTTTGATAATAAATGCAGCAGCTATTTATAAATATAGTTTTACTTGATTGTAATTTCCTTATGTTACGACATGCGTGAGTGCGTCCATTTTGGTGCTAATTTATACTTTCCATTACTTATATTACCTAATACTATTGCTTCTTAGGTAGGTACAATACTAGTGTCTATATTACATACCCGAATCTGTCTCTGAAGAGCAAGACCTCTGATGTCTGCAAAATTATCAGCATCCATAGCGATACCATCTGTGATAACGTAAATATGTGAATTGTGTTCACTATTTTCCAATCCCATTTGGATTCCAGACATAGACAGTTTTCGACAATCATTAACGAAGAATTCGCTTACTTGCATTGAATCGAAATCCTTTTTCAGTTCGTTACTTTTTTGTGTTTTTGTCTTAAGAACCACATCTGGAAAAAACCATTGAATATTTATCACGGTGGGTATAATAGTAATCCAAAATAAACGTGACATGCAACTTACCTTTATCATTAAAGGTGACAAGTACGAAATCCTTAATTTGACTAGTTTCCTTGTCAACAATATCCAAAATGTCATTTAATCCTTTCCTAAGGTCATCAACATCACTTTTCATGGTGAACGCATTATCGATGACAAAAGATAAGGTGCTGTTTCCTTTACATAATACAATACAAATTGGTAGTGAAATAAATAGGAGTGCACACGAAATAATTCGTGTACCCATTTTTTTACAGCAAACACTAATTACTATTAGGTATTCGTGCGGGATGCTGAAATACCCAATAACTTGATATGAGTTTTTCCTTTATTTATATACGTACCTTAGTGACAATGCACCGATAATACTGGACAATGTCTGAAAATAAATTTTCTGTTATTTCCAACTTGGCGATATGAGGTAATAAGGTAAACATTTTTTGTCCATTGTTTGCTGCATTCAGAAAATAGATGAACGGTACCTACCTTTATATACCTAGTATCTGGTCAATAACAAACTATACCTTATATAGGTATAGATGTAATTGTTGAAGCTTTCTGTCAACTCTACAAGACTGTGTTTTAATGTCGGCATTTTTAGGGTTCCGTAGTAAACTACGAACCCTTACAGTTACGGTAACTGCTTCCCATCAGAGACCGTATGCCTGTTTCCAACCTTGTGATAAAAAAAAATATATTGAAAATAGTTTCGCCATGTCCGTGCGTCCGTCCATCCGTCCGGGGGTAATCTCAGAGACGGTTGATACTACAGAGCTGTAATTTGGTATGTTAGTAGATATTAACATACCAAATTGCGTCGACAAAGTTGAAATATAAAATCTTGAAACATATTTTTTAGGGTATTTTTCTAAATCTTTTCTATCACCTTTCCAATAGTGGACATATCATTGGATTGGTTGAATGAGACTTTTAAATATTTCGTTGCCGGCTCAATATTGAAAAAAATGTTTAAGTAAATCGTGTATGTATACGCAAAGTTTTGAATTGTGTCAATCCAGCTACGGAATCCTATACTGCGCGTGTCCTAACACGCTCTTGGCCGGTTTTTTTATCATTTGTCTTTAGTGGCTATGCAAATATATCGCGCATTTAAATGCATAGTATAAACATTAAATAAATATTTGAAATAAAAAGGTTACCAATATTACACCTTAAAGATATGGAGCGAAGACGCTACCATCTTCGGATTTGCTCGTGTAATTTTGTCTCAGTGATTCTCTTAGGCAAAGCTCTTAGGTATAGAGAAATTGTCCCCGTAATTTTTCATTACTTTCGTAGTAAATTTATCGGACACTAGCTGCCTCCCCGCGGTTTACCCGCGTAGTTCCCGTTCCCGTGGGAATACAGGGATAAAATATAGCCTATGTTACTCGGGGATAATGTAGCTTTCCAAAGGTGAAAGAATTTTTGAAATCGGTCCCGTAGTTTCGGAGCCTATTCGTTACAAACAAACAAACAAACAAACAAACAAATCTTTCCTCTTTATAATATTAGTATAGAAGAAGGATCATAGATTCCATAATATTAGTTACTTATTTTAGACAATAGTAACGCAGCTATTTATGAATACATATCATGTTGTCCATTAAGGATATACTTAGTTAGAAAAAAAATATGTGTAGTTTACAGAACAACAAAGGGTTAGATATGTTATATACCTACTTATGTTATATTTTAAAGTCGGCTCTGCCATTTAACCATGTTAAATAATAGTATTTATCCTGATGTATAGGTACCTATTGCAGTTGTATTTCTCTTGCTATAGGTACAGTTTTTCTTAGGTAAATCCTCATGGGAGCCGCCTATTATGCCAGACTTGACCGGCTAAAATTCTACGGTGGTCGCCATCAGCGCTATAGGGTCAGGGTTCTCCTAACAGAACACGTGGAACACACCTTACCGTGGAACCCTCCATTGGCAGCTTCCCCCAGCACCCTCGCTTTGCTCTCGCACACTGCCATTATATTAGGTACCTAACAGACAAGAATGTAAAATGCAATAATGGAATACATAATTATAAAATCCACTGACAAAATACAAATTTTGTTAAAATGATCGTGAAAATTAATATAAAAGTTTATTTTTTGGACATAAATTACTACTATTTATTTTAACTTATGTAGGCATGTTAATGAATATAATCGACTGGTTTGAATATGATTAAGTAACCACTAATAAGGATAAATGTAAAGCTATATATGTTTTATTATTATTGTCTGTTAACCTAAAGTATACGAATAACAAATATAGACTAATGTAGGTACCTACATGAACAATAATAGATTTATTCATACCGAATGTTTGAAACTTTGTACACAAGCTGACTCTCTTCATTCGAATCCGTAAGCCGATTAGCGTTTTATTTAAAAACAACAGTGAGACAGATTCGCTTCGGTTTGATTGTCACTATCTATCGGAAACAATATTATATTGAACTCCTATTTCTTCAAATAATTATAAAAAAACCTATACGTAAAGCCATACATAGTACATAGTTTAAGTTACTTTTGTAAGAATTATTTTGGCAAATTTAAAATAAATCTCCCTTTGATTCTAGGTCAGTATTAACTTTTCTTTTGCTTTTCTAATTTAGTCTTCCACGATTCTAGAAATAACGGGGATTTTTATAAAGGAATTCCATTTAAGAATATTCTCATAACATGACCTCGGCAGCTCTGAAAATTAAATTCATCACTAGTCAATTTGTCAATATAACAAATTCTTGCTTACTTCGTACTATTTGTAAAACATGTCTTCGCAGTGATATACGATATATTATTTACACACTGGCTTAAAATGACGGAACCTGATCATGATCATCATCGCCTTTTCCTATTTAGGGTCGGCTTTATATGTCACGTTCCTCCATTACATTCGGTTACCAGTCAAATACACAATCACTCCACATTCTTTCATATCACTTTAACACTTACATACTATACTTCATCTTATAAAATGGTTAATGTAGGCCATTCACTGATGAAATAAGTTTATATTAAGTAATTGAAACAATCGAACTATAATAGTAAGTAGGTATAGTTTTATGGTTAGCTAAAATACATAATTCTCATAATTTTATTTCAAGATAAATAAATGGATAAATTACCTCGGTCATTTTAAATTTTGAAATATGGAAACCATATTATAGCTGATATACTACTTTGTGAATACATACTACATACTCGTATATAGATTTTTGGACCCAGACACAGAATAAACAGGCATATTCCCCTAAAACGTAGATAATAGGGTGTAGGTACCTACTAACAAAAAAATTGTCTATAAGTTACATGAGTAAATAATATTTTCCAATATTATTATTCCATTTAAATAGAAATGTTTTTGCTGAAATATCCTTAACGCCATATCACTTCTAAATACCTATATAAATATATATGAACAAAATACTTGATGATGTTAAGAAATTGAGAGTTACTAATATAGTATGTTTTTTTAATTGGTTGAGTGGTTTAGGCGTGAAAGTTTAACAAACATACTTACTTCTATATTTATAGCATTATTATGATTGATTATTCTGTACACACGGTTAATCTGATTAATAACAATAATATATCCTGGGCATATTTTACACACGGCCAATCTGATTCCAAACTAAGCAGTGCTTGTGATATAGTGACCAAATAGCTGATATACTACATATACTACTTTTAAATACATACTTATATAGATATTTACATCCAGAAAAAGTACAAACAGACATATTCATGCATACAAATGTTTATCCTGAGTAGGATTCGAACCCACGATCCGCGGCTTCAGGGTCACTAACCACTACGCTAACCGGCCCGTTTACTACGAGCACAATGGTATGATATTAGTATTTTTAATATTATAAGGGATAAATATATACTTTGAGACGTATCGCGGTTTTAATTCCATTGCCATAATTATTTTTATTTGCATTTTGAACTCTGTTATCTGAGGCCAAGTTATGTGTGATAACATTATTCATAGAATTAAATTAAAACAAAGTTGAATCGAGAGACGGTTTCTCGCGAGTAGTCTGTCAGTTGATTTTAAGTAATTGTAAGAGCTAGATGTATGCTTACTCATCACGATGATAGTGTTTTTACTTATGCTATGCTTATTACGAATAAGCATAGCGAACGGGTATAGTGGAGCAAAACTTACGAAAAGTAGCCTTGTTTTCGTCATCGATGACACTGGATCAATGAGTAATGATATAGCTCAGGTGAAACAAGGAGCCGATGCCATATTTGATACAATTATGAATTCGAATGCATCGCAGATCGAAGACATTATTTTAGTCACATTCAACGATCCAAGTAAGTTATGTTTATTTTTCTCTTTTTCCAAAAATTTTGTTAATGCGACTATTGTCAAAAATAATCAAAACTACCTAACTATGTGAAAGATTACATCATTTTATTATATTTATGACTATCGCATTACTTGTTACCTACCCAAAAAATCCTTAAATACTTCTGAAGCACGTGAAAAACCGTATATCTAGCATTAATCTTATGTTC
The DNA here is from genome assembly GCA_905147785.2 of Thyatira batis. NCBI lineage: Eukaryota > Metazoa > Arthropoda > Insecta > Lepidoptera > Drepanidae > Thyatira > Thyatira batis. The sequence continues at coordinate 4,909,779 of LR990504.1, read as the reverse complement.
CCAAAGGTGAAATCATGAACATCATTTGACACCAATATAATAATTTCAGCTACTAGATTACGAATTATAACAAAAGATCGATACGCCTTCAAAGCACAATTGAGTTCGATCGTAGTAAATGGTGGTGGCTTATGTCCTGAATATGCGATGTCGGGTATCAAATTGGCGCTTGAACAGAGTCTTCCTGGATCCAACATATTTGTGTTCACTGATGCATCAGCAGAAGATTACGCAATATATCCAGAAGTTAAAAGCTTAGCCATTAAAAAGCAAAGTCGGGTAATGAAACATTCATTTTAAAATGAGCTTATGTTTTGGTTACCTTTGATGTTGAAATATGTGTACAAAAAAAAATTAATTTATTGAACACTACTTAGGTAATTTTTGTATTAACTGGAACTTGCCCAAACAATGATGGGACCGATGATGTCCATTCACGGAAATATCGAGTATACCACGATCTAGCGAAGGTCACCTATGGCCAAGTATTCCATATGGCTACGCAGGAAATAGGTCAGGTAAGTAATTATAAAAAAAAATCATAAATACCCGAGAAGGGTTGATAGGTATATCGGGAGGTAATTTTTTAATCGAAAATAATGCGATATTAGCCCCGCTATTGCAGCTTTCTGACCTTTAATATTCCTTTAAGCGACATTAAAGGACTTAATGTTTGTCAACGAATTCCTTAATGCATGATTTTAGACCAGAATCAGCTAAATAGTTATAAAGAAAAATGTAAGTGTCAATATATATAAGACTAAGAATAACAGTAATTAGTAATATATGTGTATTACAGATATTAGAGTACGTTAGATACATCATAGGAGAACGTAAGAACATAATACGGAGAAGTACATTTCCCCCAGGTTATGATAATGAACTTAAGGTGAGCATATATTTTATTTATATATATTTTATAAGGTTTGCTTAAAACAAATGTATTTCTAAGGTGAAATGATTTAAATAAACTATTTCACGATTTAGAGTCAACAAAATTTACTTACCATCCTACTACCAATTCTTATGCCTATTGTCAGTCTAAATGAAAAAAAAAAACATTTAATTCCAGTTCAATGTAGATGGGAAACTTAAAAATGTAGTAATCTCAACATCGGGAGTGGACCCAAAAATATCTGTCACAGGACCTAACGGGAGTATACCAAAGACTAAGGATTTAATGAAAACAGCCAAAGTTGCGGTCAGTATTAAATTAATCAATCTATCATAAATGTAGAAGATACAACAAATTTCAAATAGTTCTTTATACCTGAACGAGGTATTAATAATATTTTCTAACATCTCCATCAGATCACACAAATAGTAGAAACTAAACCGGGTCCACACGTGGCAAAGGTCGGCAGTAAGAGTGAAACTGATGCGGTCATCACTGGAGGGAGCAGTTTCAACTTCATACATGGATTTTCTATACTTAAACCTTCATCTTTAAATGATACTACCACAAGACCAGTGCCAGGTACTAATAGTCTTAAAATCCTTGAATACGAAATTTGAACATAGATACCTAAAGTAACTATATCTACTATGTATATAAATACTGACGTAACTTAATAGCGAAAATATATGAATTGCCACATGATAAACAATAGATAAACTTCCATTGAAGATGACATCACACCACTAATAAAGTATTTTTTTGACTGACAGCAGGTATTATGACGAAAGAATAAGTATATTTTTGGGCTTTACTATCACACTACGTGTGTTCTCACTTTCAGATACCAAATCGTATTTATCGATAAAACATGAAGAACATGATGGTATTAAACTTCAAACTGTAAAAATTATCGATATAGACGATAAGGTTATAAATGAATTCACTCTGACAATTGTGAACGACGAAGAACAATTGTATTTAACGGAGTTATTCCAGCCTCCAAAGACAATATTCAGAATATCGGTGAGTTGATAAATAACTTCGCTTATAAAAAACCTTCCGTACGGGATTCACACTGGCTTCCGGAAAAAATATGGGTGGGAAACGTGCTTGTGGAGATGTTTAGGGCATGTGAAGCTCGCCAATCCATATTAGGCCCGCGTGTTGGACTATGGCGTAAACGCCCTCTTTATTAGGGATGGCTCATGCTCCTGCCGTGAAGAAATACAATGATAAAGATGACGATTCATTATGTGACAGGCGAAAAATGGATCATGATTTAAAAAACTTGCTTTCTGATTAATAAAATAAGTTACTCAAAGAATATAAAATTAACGACTGGTGTTATTTATTAAGTTACTCGCACTTGACACGAGCTACAACTTTTAACTACAGTTGAATGATAAGAACATCGAACTGATATCAATATTATCCATTTAGTACTGACATCACTGATACTACGGGGAAATCCGAACCTCAGTGACAATTATGGAAATACCATAAACTTATTGTTACTTATACCTACATTGAGAAATATTTTACCAGCATCATAAAGACTGCTTTTAACTTTGTATTTTATACATATGGTCGATTTTTAGTTTGTGTTGTTGTTGATTTGTATATTTTATTATTTGCGGTCATCATCTGTTATTGGGGCGCACGATTTATTTCTTAACTATGAATTGTTTTCTTTATGTATTAGGGCGTATCCTGATGGTGATCTTAAAAAAAAAAACATTTGAAAACTATCTTATCCACTCCGCTGGCAGACGCCATTTTGCAATTTTTTGCACAACTGGCAGGCCATTTCTAGAAAGTAGAAAGTTCTAGGCGCGTCACTTTTAAAATTAAGACTTCTCTTGTTTTTTTTTATATGGAACGTTTAAATGTATTATACATCAATAGAATCTTTGTGAATGAGGCTAACTAATTCTAAAACAATGATTGGAATCTATTTGGTCATGTGTCGTTAGTTAAATCTAGTTTCAAGTAGCTTTGTGTCTGATATGTTACAAAATATGTATCATGTATATTTGATGAATATTCAATCTAAATAGGGTTTTAGTGTTAATTAAGGTCTCGAAGTGATTTTAAAATTATTGTCATTTAAAATTGTTAGTTCATTTGCAATTTTATAAACATTACAAATTCCAGGTGACTGGTTATGATCCTGCAACTGACGAAACGATAACAAGAATAGGACAACCGGTGGAACAGCAAGATATTGGTAAATAAACGACGATTGACTTATGAGCTTATGTATTGTTGGATATATAATGAGACAATATTTAATGAATGGGTGGAAACTTCAGCATCTTTTATTTTCATTAACGCCTTTCTAGAGGGTTTAATCCAAGAATAATCATTATAATGTTAATTATTTATATCCATAAAATTGGTTTCCAACGTTCATTACAAATTTATAATTATATCACATTTATTCAGAGATATGAGTTAAAAGTCAAGGTTATGAATGGACATTAGGCGAGCAAGATAACAAGAAAAAATTACGTAGATAAAGTAAAGTTATGTTTAAGATTTTTGGTGTACAGTTCCCAGGGAACCCAAAGCACCAACTGCAACTATTGAAGAAGGACCAAAAATCCTTACGGATTACGATAAACCGTTGCATTTGAAATGTAAAGTAAATGCTTTTCCCGAACCAGAAATAACGTGGACGGACAAGGATACAGGAGATGTGCTCCCAAGTACGGTACGTTATTTAATTTAATTAAAGTTTCATAAAAAAAAACAGATAATGTGTAGAAAATAGCACGTAAATCAATTGTCATCCATATAAATAGGAGCGGCTTTCTGATAGGTGGCAACATGCAACATTACGTTAACGAGAGTCTACATTCTAAATGTAACAAAAACATTTAATTTAATGGCTTTAAAAGTATGCACAGGGCATTAAACTGTAAAGGCCATAATCTACATTTTTAGGGACAACGATAGCAAAAATGATAAACATAAAGGTTTTATTATTCATCACGTTTCTTTCGCGGGATTTCACATCGCAACTTTATCAGCACATATTAGGGCTGACGGAAAGTTGCCATTAATATATACTTATTTATCGTTAAAGATAAACTTTTGACTTCATCAAAGTATATAAGTATTGCTTCGCTTATTCGTGACGATCGGGTATGGTCATGGTGAATGCTATTAAGGGAACGTCTGTAGAAAATCAAAACTTAAGTAAATTTGTAAAGGCCATATCTCAAATACATGCCTCGCCATCTTCTGTTTCTAGACGAGGATTCTGGCTAACCTTCACTTGGGCCTAAACTGAAAAACTGCTTAGGTTTAGGTTTAAAGAATTTATTTCTCATAAAAACTTTACAGTTTACATAAAATGAGATACAATTGGTTTAACATTAATAAGATTAGCTCTGAAGCTAGCAGAACAAAAATATTAGATAGATTAAATTATAATAAATTACAGTTTTAGTAAGTTACAGTGTATAAACATATTTCTTAAGTTTGAATTTATATGTACCTAAGGTTTCACATTCCTTGATTTCGTTTGGTAATTGGTTATACAGCTGTGCTCCCTCAAATAATATCGTTTTCTTTCCATAATTAGTCCGTGCTTTAGGTAGATCTAGTTTTTGTTTATTGCGTAGGTTGTGGGTAATTTTTTTTTTGGGTAACTGTAAATTGCTTTGAATCGAATTACTTATTATGTTTTGAACAAGAATGCAGGTGTAATATGTATATAGCTGTTTAAGATTAAATAGTTTAGTTTTTTCATATAATTGTTTTGTTGGCGTTAGGTAGGGGTAGTGAAATAATGTTTTGATAATTTTATTTTGAGTTCTTTGTAATGAGTTAAGGTTAGAAACGGCGGCTGTTCCCCATATTTCAATCAAATATTCTAGATGTGATTTTATTAAGGAGTTATAAATAATTATTCGACATTTACTTGGTATACAGTTTTTTATTTTGCGTAATGCTGCCAGTTTTGATGTAAGTTTTGTTCGGACGTGATCGATGTGCAGTTTCCAAGTTAGCTTATCATCTACCCATAGCCCGAGGTACTTTTCACTATTTGATTGTTTCGATTTTGAACGTTAATATTTTATCAGTACCTAAGATTACTTTTTATTACATACATTAATTTTGATTTCAGGTTTCCGTTTTAGAAATAGGAAGTGAATATATAAGTATACTTAACATAGAGAAAGTGGTCAAAAATCAGACATATCAATGTATTGCAAAAAATACAATTAATGTGAATATTGATACTATTGAAGTGGAGACGAATGTGCCGATCCATTTCAATATTCTGGAGGCCCCTATAGGTAGGTACAATTGTGATTTCTACAAATTATAATACTTATACAGCGGTGCAGCCTAGTTGTTTTTTTTTTATACTACAAGGGTGGCAAACAGGCATACGGTCCCACCTGATGGGAAGCGGTTACCGTAACCTATGGACGCTTGCAACACTAGAGGCGTCACTCACGCGTTGCCGACCCTATAAAAAAAGGGAGCAACTGTATAGGCAGTGAAAGGGACAAAGCGCAATGTACTTTTCGTCGAAAGGCTAAACAGGTATCACTCCTGCATACCCCTACGACGCTACTCCATCCCTGGTCCCCCCACTGCCGCTACAGCGTCTCCTCATGGAGCTCTGGCTACCTTACTCACCGCAGGAACACAACACTACATGTAGTGTTATTACTACTTACGTTAGTACTACCCCAGTCGGGCTACTCCAATTTCGAACGGACGAATCCGTTGCGCCCTACCTCCTTCTAAAATATTCTTTACTTTACTTTAGTTGAATAATATTCTTTACTAGCTTCAGAATCTTAATTCTGTCCTATCTTAAAATCGATATTATAGTAATCAAAAGTACTCAAGGAATCCAGAAGACATCATACCGTTGGAGCAATTTCCATTATGATCTTTTCAATCGCTGCAGCGCTGATGCGTTAAAGAAAAATTGACATCCATACATTCATTCTCACAAACGTTCGCTTATATGTTTATTTAATTATCATATTATTTCAATTATTACAGATACAACAATTGTTTATATGGAAGAAGGAAAACTTATATGTAAAGTAGACGCTTTTCCACCGCCAACAATAAATTGGCTTTTCTATGATGAGCCTATAATAAAAAATGATTTTGTCGATATATCTGATGACGGCTCTGTATTGACTATAAAGAAAATGCTGACGACCCTCGGTGGAACATTCACGTGCGAAGCGAGTAATGGTATTGAAACGAAGAAAATGAAAGCGAGGCTTAGTATAGGTGGCGTGGGTAAGTATCATACTAACGATATAATGTATCACGTTGAAATATATAGTTAACTAATAAAATTCAAACTGATATATATTACTTTATAATATTTTCACAGAAATGCCTGTCATAGATAAAACGATTAAAACTATGCACGTATTAAAGGGAACAAATCAAAAAGTAGAATGCAAGTAAGTTTAATTTTAATGTGGCTTTTATACATATTAAACTACTATTTAATTTTATCAATCTCATCATCATTTTCTTGTTTCAACCCTTTTTCCGGATTTGAACAACAGGTATTTATTCATTTTCTGACAACCATACACCATATCCTGTAAATCTTGATTACAACAAGAAAAACTGAAATACAGAGCATAATATTTATTTCACTTTCAGAATCATTGAAGGCAAACCAATGCCAAATATCCGCTGGTTTTTCAAAAGTAAGCTTGATAAGAGTTATCACAAACTCGAGAGCACTGAAGAAAGTTTACAATTAAATAATGTGAGTCCTAATCAGACCGGGTCTTACCAATGCAAAGTGAAAAACGTAATGGGAAAGAGCAGCCACAGAGTAAAAGTTTATGTAGAATGTATGTATTACTTGAGATTTGTTAAATATGCTTACTATAATGCGATACAGAATCAATCCCCGATCGAAAAATCCATTTTATTTTCCAATCTTAAACAAAAATACATTTATCAATTCAAGAATAAAGTGATAAATGAATATATTATAAGTACCTGTAATTTATGGGTTATACCTATAGGTATTTTCATTTTTTTTTTGGCTTATTCAATTACTAATATTTTCAGATGCACCTACAATTGAAGAACGTGAAAGGAAAATAGTGGCGAAGGTGGAAGAAGAACTAACTCTTAAATGTAATGTCGATGGAGTCCCTATCCCAAAAGTCACGTGGTACAAAGATGCTGTGCAGATTTATGAATCAACAAAGTACAATATCTCTAAGGACCACAGTTTGCTGTAAGGATTTGCTTATTTATACATATTTACACTAATACCAGATTCTGCCCCGCGGTTTTAACAATGTTTCTGAGAGATCTAAATTTTATTTTCGAATAAAATGCTGGCTATTTGCTACTCCAAAACATATTCTAAATCTGTGCCCTTTAGCCGCTCCGGCGTGAACCCGTAACCAACATTCATATAAACTTTCACATTTACAATATTAGTAGGATTAAAAAGATTATAAGTTTGGATGTAAGGAGTTATCTCCGAAAGTTATCCGATTAAAAACGGCAATAATAATAAGCTACATCATTTCGAAGTGATAAGGGCCACCCCCGAAAATAATCAATCCACGGAATAAAAGCACCGGACAGTAGCTACCGAATTGTTACATAAATAGAAAAAAAACATAGGTACTGCCATTAAATTGAGAACTGTTTTCAAACATCATGTCTTTTAAACTTACAGATTTAAGGTCACCGCAAAAGATTCGGGCAAATACGGATGCAAAGCTGAAAACGATATTGGTTTTAAAACAGAAACAACAGAAATTGACGTCCATGGTAAGAATAGGATTTGAGTAATATTTTATATAATTTGTACATCAGTAGCCCTACTGAAAACACGCCCTGTTTCAATTTATAATCAACGATAAATTATTTTATCTTTATGTTTGTTTAACGGATTTTTGAATAAGCTTACAAAGCGATATTTTATTGTAACTTTTTTATTTTCAGTGAAGCCCAAAATAGATAAGTCTGTGTCAACAATTCAAGTGAGAAAAGGAAGTGACACGTCTATTAACTGCAAGTGAGTTTTGTCTTTTGACACATCCTTTTTTGTAAATTCTATACTAGACTATTATGTTGCTAACTTCATAGAATCCTCTTACCTCTTAAACTTTTATTTATAATCAACTTTACCTAAAATTAATTTTTGTGTCAGTCGCCATTTTATAACTTAAGCTGAACCACTGTTGAACTCCAACCATCTGATTTAATATGATATATATTTAATTTGATATATATGATATATAGATATGAGTACATCTCTTTTTTCAGTTTAATTGAAGGACATCCAAAAGTAACAATAGCTTGGTATTTTAAAGCACAACGTCACCACAGGTTTGTTTTATTAGGTGACATAACAGACAATAGTATTAACATGCGAAACGTGGACACTTCTATGAGTGGTACTTATAAGTGTACGGCGACCAATATTGTTGGGAGTGATACACACAAAATCGTGCTTGATGTCGTATGTACGTATTACATTCCATTATATTTTTTATATATTTTTGTGTTTATACAATACCTAGTTATATTATTGAATTGTCTACAGATCCGGCAGTCATTAAGAAAGACATTGATAGACTAAATGTTAAAGAGGGTGAATATTCACTGTTGAATTGTAGAGTTGACGGAATCCCTATACCTACAGTAAAATGGCTTAAAGATGGTGCCTTAATTGATTCTAAGGACTATGAAATATATAAAGATCACAGTCTCAGGTTGGTTGGTGTAGATATTTGCACGTTTAAAAAAAGGTTACCTTAACTCGTACAAAACAAAACTGGTACCTATTTTCATTTCAGACACAATTTCACATTGAAGGATTCAGGAAATTATACTTGTTTAGCCGATAATACTGTTGGCACTGCGAACAAATCGATTATCGTGGATGTTTTTGGTATGAACCTTTAATCTACCTATTGCTTACATCTATATGTAGGTATAATAATATTATAAAGAAGTAACGAATAATAATATTCACCAATAGAAAGCTCCTTTACGGTGGAGTGTCATAGGCTATATTTATCCCCGTATTCCCACGGGAACGGGAACTACGCGGGTTTCCGCGCGGAGGCAGCTACTTAATAAATAATATGTTTATGTAATAAAGCATATCTAATCAACAATATTTATATTTTTTAATAAAACGTAGTCGAATGATTACGAAAGCATGGCATTAAAAGAAATTTAATCTTTATAAAGGCTAACAATTAACCGTGTGTTTGTTTTCTTGCCAACAATGATCTCTAAAGTATATATATATATGCTTGTATAATGTACTTGCACTTTTTATTTCATAATTTGTAAATGTTTTTTTAGTCCCAGTTACTATAAGGTTACCACATGAAACTACGATACAAACAAAAGAAGGTGAAGAGTATGTACAACTTGAATGTGATGCTGATGGATATCCAAAACCAGATATAACGTGGACTTTTTACGGTGTAGATTCTCCACCACGGAATATGTATGTTTTTTTATTAATTAATGTGTTCAGTATATTAAGTAAAGTAATATGTAAGTTGTAATGAATTGAGTTAAAGAGGACATCTATTATATCGGCTTTGAAGTACCTACTTCCAAGTAACTTTCCTAGTGCCAAGTTAATTTTAAATAGTTTTACTGCCAACCTTGATGATTGATTTCAATATAGATACTTAACCTTAATACGGTTTCTTCATAAATGTTTATGGTATTTTCCTTATCAGTACAACGGAAGCTTCTTCATCAGACCTGATACTGTATGATATAAAACGAGAGCAACACGGCTACTATGTCTGTAGTGCTAGCAACTACGCCAGTTCGACCAACATCACATATCAACTTTTAGATAACGGTAAGTTTATACATACAAGAACACATAACATTTACACCAGTAATCGTCCTAAATATATATTTTGATATTTTTCTAATGGGGCCTATATTAAAATTAAATCGTGATCTTTTTAAACGACATCATCCTAAGATAAAAAAAAATTGAGGTAGTAGTTTTCAAACAGTGTCACAAATAAATAAGCTCTCTGTTCATTTAATAAGTGGTCACCCAGACCCTAATATTTCCAGTACTAGGCCGAGTCTCAAAAGGTAAAGGCCTGTTAGACCTGTAAATTATTTAGTTTCTTTATAATTTAGTTAAAACCATTTAAAACTTTACAGCTCCCCCAATAATCACAAATACGTACTTAGAAAACAATTTCGATATTGTCGAGGGAGACAGGGTTTTGATAATTTGGTGTAACGCAACTGGATATCCTAAGCCTACCATTACCTGGGAGAAAGATCAACTTCTTATAGCTACAGGTATCAATTTGTTTTTATTATTATGTTAATAGTTATGTAATTAAGTGTTTAACTGACATGTATAACTCATCTATACTAATATTTTGCCGCAATAAATGTATTTATTTGTATTTTGTCAATATGTCGTGAAACATTTTTCAGGCTCCAAGTGGTATGATATGGGCGAAAACGGAGCGTTAATTATCAAAAATATTGACTTAATATCTGAAGGTACTTACTCGTGTATAGCTAAAAACAGTGGCGGCTCCGTTGAAGAATTCTTTCAAGTTACTGTAAATGGTAAGTGAAAAAGCTATTCTGCTTTTTAAAAAGACAATGAGTAAATTATGTAGATTGTTTTTTATAAAATATTCGTTTATCTTTTTAGATTATCCTGAAATAAGTACACCATACGCGCAAATCATGATTGAAAAAGGCACGAATGCTTCAATTAAATGTGATGTGCCTCATGACATAGTTGATCTGCTAAGGTGGTTTAAGGTTTGTATTAAGAAATTATTTGATTTTAGTGGCTCCCAGCAGTTTTACCCAAGTTTAGTTTTACTCCCAACCTTTTCGAGGATCTAGAATTTTACCAAAATAAAAAGTTAGCCCTTACCAAACACTAGTCAATCTCTGTACCAAACTTTCATTAAAATCAGTTTTGTGGCTTAGGCGTGAAAGCTTAACACACCAACAGAGCGAAATAGGGATAACAAGTCAACTGGTTCTGTCTTGGTTTAAAAATATTGACTGCATAACCATTAAAAATCTTTTTTAAAAACAGGATGAAACTTTAGTAGAAACTGGAGAGCTAAATATAAATAATGTCACAGTTGCCGATGCTGGCATGTACACATGTCGCGTAAGTAATTTTTCAAGTTCAAGCTCATCGAGCATTCAAGTGGACGTCGGGTTCAAGCCTGAATTTATGGAAGAAGAAACATCTGAAGAAACAAACATTAATTTGGTTGAGGGTGCGATAGCCTTACTCAACTGCAAGGCTGATGGTATACCATTTCCTAAGGTTTGTCTCTACGCATTATATTTTCTGTAGCAGGCATCTTACTTTAGACGATATACTATAAAATATCTGAAACATTCCAGGTTTCATGGTGGCATGATGATAAAGAAATCATAGCGTCAGATTTTATGACTCATACTTTCTATATGCAATTGAGCGACAGAGGAAAATATGAATGCAGAATTTCGAATATATATGGAAACATTTCACGTACATTTGTTATAAATTCAAAAGGTAAATATAATATTTTCAAGTGAAAACGTTGTATTGGAATTGTATTTTTATGTTGCACAAATGTTTCAGATTGTTTTTTGAACATTGAAAAGGATTTCTCAGTAAATCAACCGTTAATTCAGCCCTCTCCAAATTTCCTAAATTATAATACAGTCGATGGTTACTTGAGAATTCCGAAAGGGGACTACGTTTCACTGAGTTGTCCAAGCAAATTTACAAAATTCACAAAACCATTTATTATTGCGTTTTGTGATGAAGAATTGAACTTCAAAGTAAGTGGAAAAGTTTACAAATATTCCGACTTTGAATGTACGGAAGAGATAAAACCAGTCGTTAAACAAACAGGAATGAAGTGTTTGCCGAGCTATAGTGACACAGAAAATATCAAAGTTGCATATGAAATATCTGGAGTGACAGTGGATATATACGAAATTTGCTTAGATAAAGATAGAAACATTCCTGTCTATACCAAACATAATATACATCGTGCTACAGCTGATTTAACTTTAAATACCACTGAATGGTCGAACAGTGATTTAGTGCCACTGGACTTTGGCACATTGTATGATTGTGAACAACAGATGAATACTATGTCCTCGGTGTTAGGTAGATGGTTCCACAGATATGATAACTGTTGCTTCGCCAAGAGGCAGTTGGTTAGTCCTCGAGACATGACTCCGGGACTTGCACAAAAAGCAACGTTTAACAATTTGAACGTTGTACCGCAATGGAGTACTTGCAATAGTAAGGTGCGTACTCACTTTATGTGACCAAACAATTTCTCAATGGTAAACATAAATATGTTGATACCATTTATTGTTTATCGATCAGTTAGTAGTAGTTAGTCTGTGTAGTCATTATAATATATTTATTACAGAACTGGGATGATATGGAAAACAAAGTACGAGGCCTAGCAAAATCTACAGACCACAGTCTTTTGGTTTGGACTGGCACTTCACATAATCTTACTATGTTGAGTATCTTAAATACAACGGAACAAATAAACATCAATGACAGAAATGGCAATCAGCAGGCAGTTCCACAATTTATATGGAAGGTAAAATTCGAAAGTGTTTTATTTTACCAAGTTACAATTATGTGGCTATGTAACCACATTCAGGAGAAAGATACTTAACGTCAAAATCTCAAATATATTTTTAATAGTTTGTTGTTTGAGTGTAGTGTACACATCTGCCTGAATTGTTTCCGTGACAATAATAATTTTGTAAGCACCTCTGCTTTATTTGGAACAGGATAACTATTACAATATTATTAGGTTCGCTTATACAATTCTACGCGATAAGAGTTAAAGTCAAATATTACTGCAATGAAACAATAGGATTTGGGAATAAAATATTTTGTTTTATTTTAGGTCGTTCAAGATCCAAGGTCAAAATCGTCACTCGCCATTGTCCAAATAAATGTACCAGATTTAATTGAGTCAAAGGCAAACGAGTATGTGTGGTGTCGAGACATATGCAGACATATTTCTTGGATGAAGATTGGAATGTGGCACGACGTAACCAGAGGATACATATACTGCTGCACCCTCCAAGAGTTTGAAAGAGCCTTCGGGTACAACGGCATCTTTGAGACAGACTACGGCAATATACTTTACAATGTTGCATATGTATCAAATCATACACTAACGTGATATTATTACTAATTACTTTTTATCAATAACAAAATAATTGTTACACAATCCCCAACATACAATAAATTTGTATTAGTATACACATAATTACGGGTAATTAATTAAATATTTTAATAATCATATTTTTTTTATTTGAATCAAAATAAAACGGAATTAACCCATATTTTTCCGTTCAGTTGTTATTATTTACACCTATACAGTTGATAATAAAATTCATCAATAAATTTGAATGAAAAAGAGTTTAATAATATCAATAGATTTTGTTTTTCTACCTACACCAAAGTATAAAACAAGTTGATGGATTATGAAAATAGTAGGTACATGTTATATTAAAACAGTATAAAACTCATAATCTTTATAAATAAAGGAAATGTGCAAAGAAGATATTAAAATATGGAAACTTATGTTGTCGCATACAGAAAGTTCACATGCTTATTTTGGATGTTTCATATCGTAAGTGTACCAGTGGTGGCCACGGTACCAGTAATGGCCAAAAATAGAAAGAAACATCTAGAATTCGGACATGAGCGAATGTTTTTACATTTGGATCACAGTGACATAGACTTTAGACATCGAACTATCTAAGTTTAACGTTTTATTGAATTCAGTCAGTTACATGTACAAATTTGCGCGAATACAAAGTGTAAGGTTATTTGAAATTGACAACGACGGCTTTTCTTAAGGAAATCGTTAAGGCGGTGAGCAGAAAGTTTCACTTGTAAAATAGTATTGCTTAATTAAAATCAAAATTAGTGTTGTTTCATGTGTGAGTCATAAAATAAAGATAAATTAAGACTAAGACTGGGGTATCCATTAATGGATTTTCCCTGGCCAAGACTGGGTCACAAAACTACAACTTTTATTTGTTAAATTAATTGAATCCAGCTTTGCCGTATCTCACGCGTAACACATTATAAATATTAAATAAGGACTGGACTTTACAGTTTCACTATATTCAGTGCTGAAACTTTCACAATTTTGCTAATATTTCACAAAAACCAGTTTTTTTTTTCATAAACTGGCCACCATTGGGTCATTTACCATATGAAAAGACTGAGAAATGACATTCTTAAACCTATACTATAATATATTTATTATTATTAGTAAGTAATGTAATACAAGTATATTTAATTGTATTCTAAAAACGGCATATTTTTTATTAAACGACTTCTAAACAGCACCTCCTTTTTAGAAGTTTTATATTCCGATGTAGGTATGTTTTATTTTTTTTATGCAACTGGTAAGCTATTACTGATTGGGTAGCTATTTCTTGAACACAACAACGGCAATTGTCGTAAATTTAATATATTATACGGTTATCTGTGTTCATATGACAGTAGGTAGGTACTATACAAATAAGGTATTAATGTTTCCTGTGATGTGTTACGGTACGATCGTTTCTATAAAATTACATTAAAATGAAATTGTATCGCACAGTGTTTTTGTTTATCTTGTGTTCAGTCAACACGAAAAGTGATGAAATTCTAAAAAGTAGCCTAACATTTGTAATCGATAGCACGAAATCTATGAAAAGAGACATTGAAGAAGTGAAAAAGGGAGTGAAAAATATTTTCGAAACTGTTATGAAATCGGGATCATCGCAAATAGAGAATTTTATTTTAGTAACTTTTAATGACGATGTGGGTGGTGTAGTATTTTATTTTTAATTAACTTTGGATTATTATTTATGAATATTTAACTGGGTATTTTTTGAACAGGACAATAATACAAATGAGAGATTCGTGCAAGTTAAACGTAATCGTAAGTATTATTACATTCTTTAATATGCTAACTTTGTTGAAAGCTTTAATATTAAAGTATATTAAGTAACTACCCAGAACTGACTGACTGATTGGTACTTTCATACCCCAGGTCGTGGGTCCGATTTCCATCCAGGACAATCATATTTTATTAACATAAATATAACTATATTTAATGTTAAGAACTAGATCTAGGTACATACTCTCGCAAGCGGTATCCAAGTCGTGCTATAGTTTTGATGACGTTAGCCCTTATCCGTAGCACAAACTATTTATTAGAGTTCGAACTTGTAACTTGCATCATGGGTAGAGAATGCAACCCGGTATGTTTTTCGGGTTGAAGCCTTGATTGATGAGTTAGGCTGAAACTTTTTAAGTATTTTATGAAAATTCGCTTAAAGTAAATGGAGGAAAAATACAATGATTAAAGGTTACGGAATAATATTTATTTCAAACCAGCAAATCAACAATAATCAGTCTTAATCAGTCTCAAAATCTCAGTTACTTATAGGTAGTTATGAACGGAATAGTACGTAACCTTAGTGTTACTAATTAAGTTTAAGTAAACATTAGTATTCAGTAATTAGGTTTTGGATAGAAATGATCTTCCACGCGCTGATGAAATGCCTAGATTTAGACGATTTCGAGAAAAAGTTTGGAAAGTCTATAAGAAACTAATAACGCAGGGTAATGTACTAAACTTGTCTAATCAACTTAGATGGATAAACTTTGGTAGCTTTAGTAAAAACAAAACAAATTCTTATGAGCAATAACAATATTCTTTTGATAATCACAATAACTTTAAGTATGATGACAATAGAGTGTTAATATACCTACCTTACTAATAGAACCAATAGCCAAATCTTATATAAATACATATTATATTGGCATCGCGGTTCGCAGTGCTTACAAAGTAGGTATGTAAATTTTCTACAAGTTGGGGCTTCCGTGCCGTAATTTTCGTACTTAATGGGCCTGGTTTGCAATCTATAATCATGGTATGAGCCATCAACACCAAACATACGTCCTTATTAGACTCTCACAAATGTATGTTTGTGAATACCTAATCTAATAATTATGTGATAATTTCAGGTACTGAGTTCTTGGTGGATACAAATAATCAGGATGTTTTAAAAAAGAAATTGGATTCAATACAAGTCGGCGGTGGCGGTGACTGTCCAGAATATTCAATGGCAGGAATTAAACTAGCTATCGAGAAGAGTCTGCGTAGATCTTACATGTTCGTGTTCACAGATGCGGCGGCAAAGGATTACAAAGATTACGATATTGTGAAAAGCTTAGCTCAAAAAAGCGAAACACAAGTAGGTCTAGAGAAAAGTTTTTTTACCTACTATTAGGTTTATTGGAAGTGGGAGGCTGTTCTCAATTTATTTCATATCCTCAATTATGTATCGAGAGTACCAACTTTCAAGTAAATAATAAAGTCATCATATTTTCCCCTTTATAACCCTCTACTGTAAAGTACACTTTTATATGTTAGTTTAGTAGGTATAAATTGCTGGTGTCGAAATATGAAAGGGTTGTTACTAGAACCTACACGTCGATGACATTAGAATTTAATTTAAGAGACCTTCAAATATTCCAAGTAGATGTCTTTCGCACCGATATATATTTTTTAACACACTTGATCGTAAAATGACCCTAAAAGCGTGCCTAGTAATAAATATTGCATTATTTTCATATTTCATTTTTATCGTCTCCCAAATGTGTTGACAAACATCATATGCAACTCTTTCTGCTCATTTGTATCACATTATACAATTTCAGATGTTTTTTATCTTAACTACAAATCGAATTAAATGTCGCCCTAAAGTGGACCACAATGACCCGAATTTTCAAGTGTATTATAATTTAGCCACTGCAACTAATGGGCAAGTATTTAATCTAGAGAAAAACGATGTTAACCAGGTAGGTACCCATATTGTTTTTATTTCTCTGTGTAAAAGAGGTAAGAATGATTTCAAAATGCTAAAAAACTCAAAATGCTACCAATCGATTATTTCAAAGCTTTTATAACGTTATGGTTCAAATTTACATACATAAAAGTAGGTGTATTTTATGTTATTCATACAATGATAAATAATAATAAATATCCTGGGACATTTTTCACACACGGCCAATCTGATTCCAAACTAAGCAGAGCTTGTGATATGGTAACCAGATAGCTGATATACTACATATACTACTTTTAAATACATACTTACATAGATATTTACATCCAGACACAGGACAAACAGACATATTCATGCATACAAATGTTTGTCCTGGGTGGGAATCGAACCCACGACCCGCGGCTTGAAAGTCAGGGTCACTAACCACAAAGCCAACCGGGCTGTCATCCTCAGACATTCTTTTACGTACGGTGAGTTTGATTCCAAATCAACTAGAGCTTGTATTACAACTAGAAAGCTAATATACTTGATAACTTTATTACTTTTAAATACATACCTACTAACATATCTACTACATACAGACTATAGATAGATATTTCTCAGGGAGTATGAACAAATTGTGTTCATGCACACAAATGTGTGGTATATATGCGACATGATTATC
This sequence comes from Thyatira batis, assembly GCA_905147785.2. Classification (NCBI taxonomy): domain Eukaryota; kingdom Metazoa; phylum Arthropoda; class Insecta; order Lepidoptera; family Drepanidae; genus Thyatira; species Thyatira batis. Next base: position 4,892,326 of record LR990504.1, on the reverse strand, counting down.
ATTCAAAATCCAGTAGTTTATATCCCTTATCTGAGTTTTATATATTGAGTGCGAGTAATGTATTTTGCAGATAATGGATTTTGTCAGCAATATCGTTAAAGAAAGAAGTACTCTTCTAGCATCAAAAAAATTTCCTCCTGGATCAGGAAATAAACTTTACGTAAGTGTTAAAACATTTTGATCTATTTGAAAAATAGTTTAACGTAGTTCGTGAACGACGAAAGAGTTGGAAGCGCATCTTTAAACTGTATTAGAAGAAACTTTTCCGAACGCCACTTATGTTTCTTTTATCAAATTTAAAATTTAAACATTTTCAGTTTACTGTGGACAGCAAAATAAATGAAATAATTATCTCCATATCGGGTAACCAGCCGTATTTAATCATAAAGGGACCTAATGGAACCGTGTTGCACACAGATAATATAATTAATACGACAAATATATTGGTACGTAACTATTGAGTACCAGGATAAATATTTATGGGTCTTTGACCTTTGTCTTGGTCTGTATTTACTTATTTAAGTTTTAGCCATATACTTAGTACGTAATAATGTAAATATTTTGCAGTCGGTAAAAATATCAAAAACGGAGGCAGGTACACACGTGGCGGAAGTTGGTAGTAAGTCCAATACATCAGTATTAGTTACGGGAGCTACCAGTGTACATTTCTTAAGTGGATTTTCAATTTTAATCCCTTCATCTATTAACGATACTACCACCAAACCCATTGCAGGTCAGTGAAAATTTAATTATCTCGTCAACTGTATGAAATTCATCAAATAAATAATAATGATAAATATCCTGGGATTCCTGGGACATATTTCACACACGTCCAATCTGATTCCAAACTAACCACAGCTTACGCTGTGGTAACGAGATAGCTAATAAAAAATACTACTTTTTGAATATATCCTAAATACTTTTATAGACATTTACAATGATTCAATGAATAAGTGGAGGTTAATAAATCGTTTATTGTTTTCCCTATCTCCACTCGTGTTCATTGTTTACCTTGGTGGGGCAGTCCATAAGATAGGCAGATTTTTCCATCTGCGGCGCGGTCTGCCGCGACTTCGTTTCCATCCTGAGGGACAAATTATACAATACCTACATTTAGTAAATAAATAATCTATATCGGTTGTTTATTGCAGACAAAGAACTATACCTTTCAATCAAGCTTCTAGGAAGTGGTATTAAACTCGAAACTGCAAAGTTTTACAACACACATGATGAGATGGTAATGGAAGTACCACTTGAAATTATAAATGAAAAAGAACAATATTATTTATCGAAGCCGTTTAAACAACCAAATATTATGTTTAGTATTGGTGTAAGTATTTATCCTTCATATAAATTTTTGTGACGATGTATATCAGTATATCTATACGCTAACTAGCTGCCGCCCGCGGTTTCACCCGCGTAGTTCCCGTTCCCGTTTCCATGATCACTTAGAGGTATGAGAAATAGATATTGTCCGATTCTCAGACCTACTGAATATGCACACAAAATTTCATAAAAATCGGTCAAGCCGTTTCGGAGGAGTTTAATCACAAACACTGCGACACGAGAATTTTATATATTAGATTAAAATTTATATATTAAGTAAACTTTCTTAATATATAAATGATATATGTCTGATATTATTATATGCTGTAACTACAAATAAACTCATTAACATACTTGTAATATGTGTTTAAAAATAATAAATAAAAATCTTTTCTTGAAAGAATCTAACTTTGGAACTCTAATCTTAGTTAGGAGGTATAATGTAAGTCTGCGCTTGCAAAATACCTAGGAAAATAGGTAGCATTTACGTATTTTATTCAAAAGAGTGACAATATGTATCAGGTATTTATTTAAATCGCTTCAAGCTCACAGATATCGGTAATACCGTGAAAATACCCAGAAACCAAGTTTTCCTTGTATCTACACTAATATTGTAAAGAGGAATGATTTTATTATTTGTATGTTTGTATGTTTGTAACTATAAACTGCTTCACTGATAAAAAAAAATTAACTTATGAAAAGTTAAATACCATAACTACTGTCAGTATTTATGGCCATCTGTCATTTTTATATGATTGTTTATTGAGTTTTCTTATTTTGGCGCCAATACATTGTACAATACTTTGCGATATTAAAAATAGAGTGAGTGAGAGAGTAGAGAGAGTGGGGTGATAAAAAGAAATGAACGCTATGTTTGCACTACACAAAATGGGTATGGAGCCAAATGCAACTTTTAAGACTCCATACGCTTGGTATTAGTAAAATGTATGTATATATGTATGTACGCATATTTTCAGGTGACTGGTCGCATTGTAGAGAGCAATGAGACTTTTATTAGAATCGGCGTTACTACGGTGGAAGTGGAAAACCCCGCAGATGGTAAATATATTCTCTTAAAATTGTATTTGAAAATAAATTTGTTATAGCACCACTTAAAAATTACTTTTTTGTCATGTCGATAAACCTAATAAATCCACTTTTTTTAATTTCATTTTGACACCGGATTATTCTAGATCTCATCTAGATTCTGCTGGTATCAAAATGGAATGGATACTTAGAATCCACAAATTATATTAGAAGTCCCGATTTTAATTAACAAGTATTTTACCACAATTCTAGCGAAAAACTCAACACCAGTAATAACAATTGAAGGAGCACCAAAAGTTATAGCGAAGTACAATAAAGCATTTACATTAAATTGTATAGTCACTGGTCATCCTAGACCTGAGATTATCTGGGAAGAAAAAGATTCTGGAGTACTGCTGTCAAAAACAGTAAGTGCTTATATTTTTATTTTGTTTGCATGCCACCTTTATTTTATTTTCGATAAAAATAATTTGGAATAGGTATAAGTTACGCGACCAATCTGCTGCCTTTATTAAGCCTTGTACTATGGTTATTAGAAAGTTGATATAGTACTGAGATACATGCTTACATACTTACAGCCAGACCCAGAACAAATAGATTGACAGCCCGGTTGGCTTTGTGGTTAGTGACCCTGACTCTCAAGCCGCGGGTCGTGGGTTCGAATCCTTTTTTGCATGCATGAATATGTCTGTGTGTCCTGTGTCTGGATGTAAATATCTATATAAGTATGTATTTAAAAGTAGTATATGTGGTATTACAGCTGTCTGGTTACCATATCACAAGCTCTGCTTAGTTTGGAATCAGATTGGCCGTGTGTGAAAAATATCCCAGGATATTTATTTATTATTTATTATAGTGGACTTATATGTTTGTCTTGTGAAGGAATTTAGCCGAGGAGCAACGTCTTTAAAGCCGAGCATTGCAATATGGATTGGACCATAAGCATTCGTTTCAAATTACTTTAAACTGTTTTTAAAATCCCTGTTGAAATATCCGCATGTTTTTTTAAGGTGGCATATTATGAATTGCCAAGTACATACATTAATGCTGTTAACATAGATGCAGTTACTAAAAACTGCACTTACCAATGCATCGCAAGCAACAGTCTTGGAGTAAACATCAAATATATTACAGTCGAGACACAGCAAACGGTGTTCTGGAATGTTTTGGAAACCCCTGCAGGTAGGTACTTCCTGATAAATAAATATCTATCCATACTAATATTATAAAGCTGAATAGTTTGTCTGTTTGCTTGAACGCGCTAATCCCAGGATCTACTGGTCCGATTTGAAAAAATATTTTAGCGTTAGCCCATTTATCGAGATTATGACTATAGGCCAAATATCATCACGCTACGACTAATATGAGCGGAGCTGATGAATGTTGCAAAAACGGGTTATGACGCTCACGAAGTTGCGAAATCATAAAATTATTTGATGACCACATCAGATAATTTAATAACACTTTGATTTCAGATACAATTATTGAGTACAACAAGGAAGGTAAAATTCATTGTAAGGTGGAAGCTTTTCCTGTTCCTGAAATACAATGGTACATAAATTCAAATGAGTTATCTCCATCCGAAAATATTGATATAATAGATAATGGTACTGTTTTACTCATTAAACATATGGTGCCAAGTTTAGCCGGAACCGTTGAATGCTATGCAGCAAATAATTTTACAAATAACACATTTCACTCCGAGCTGAATATATATGGTGCAGGTAAGAACCGTTTCCTAATGATTTGAATCATAATTTACTAACTAATTTGAATTACCATAAAACCGATGATATTTAGAAATATTATTCTACTATTACAAGTATCTATGACAAAGGACGTATGTAAACGCCGAGAGAGTAGCTGTTGGAGTCCAAATGCAACGTCTACTGCAGGGCGTTTATGGTTCGAGTCACAATATGTTTTTTCGACTGGATTTGTATCTGGATATTGACTTTTTGACTTTTTATCTTATGAGTTTGGACTTTCAGTGTAGTGTTACGTCGGTTAGGCAGACCACAATATTTCGGTAATTTTTTCAATTATAAAATTACCAATTTTCAGATAAACCCATTATAAATAAAACAATTGAAAAGGTTTATACAATAAGAGGATCGAATGTAACTTTAGAATGCAAGTAAGTTATTATATATTTTAATTTATTATTTTAAGCTTAAAAACTCGTTTCGTTACAATCAAAATAAAATTGTACAAAAAATCGATTAGTTAACACCTAAATTCTCATCAGAATAATCCAAGGGAAACCAATGCCTGACATAAACTGGTATTTTCAACCTGCTAAAGAAACTAAATTCAACAAAATCAGTTACAATGTAGAAAATATACAGTTGGTACCAGATCAAGCGGGTACCTACAAATGTGAAGCAGTGAACTCAATCGGCAATGATTCACATGAAATAACTTTAGTACTCGAATGTAAGTATTGTGTTATGTTTTGTATTTATATTAAATAATGTGTTTAATTAAATTATTACTTTGAAATACCATTTTCCTTTTTAGATCCACCAACAATTGTGAAGATTGAAAATACTGTGACAGCTACAAAGGGAGATAATATAACTCTCGTGTGTGTCGTTGATGGAGTTCCAACTCCGACTGTTAAGTGGTACAGAAACTCAACAGAAATCAACAACTCGACGAAATATCACATTTTCGAGGATAATAGTCTACAGTATGTGCAACAAAGCATAATATTCAGAAAGCCTGTAAGAAATTGGCTCTCACTTTCAGTAAATAATTTAATGTTTCAGATTTATTGCCAACTCAAAAGATACGGGGGGTTACGAATGCAGAGCAGAAAATAAACATAAAAGTACAGCTAAAACAACATTGGTCGACATCTATGGTAAAAATTATATTTATTTTATCTGTAGATACCTACATCTATCGCATCTATACCTATACATAAATATAGTAACAATTATTTACAGTGAAACCAACAATTTCAAAGCTTGAAAGCAATGCTGCTGTGAGAAAGGGATATAATACAACTCTCACCTGCAGGTAAACTAAAAAAACATAACACCTAGACTATTTTGTAGTTCCTCAAACATTATCCTAAAAAAAACTGTTAGTAACTGTAGATAGATCTATTAGCATACATAAATGAACCATATAACATATAATCGTTTTTATTTACAATTCCTATTTGAATTCCTATAGAACCACATAATGACGAATAAAATCTAGGCTTAATAATATTCAGATATTTCGACTAAATGTAACAAATGTTTTAACTTTCAGCATCATTGAAGGAAACCCTAAGCCTGACTTAATGTGGTATTTTAAGAAAAACTATGAATTAGAATTCAATCTTCTTAAAATTACTACTCGGAACATAGACATTCATAATGTGACTTCGGACCAAGCTGGTTCCTACAAATGCGAAGCAGTGAACTCGATCGGGAATGATTCTCATGAAATAACCTTAGTGGTCGAATGTAAATATTAAAATTAACAAACTTTACAAATCATCCTTATAATAATATAAAGATAAATAAACAGTGAAATCACCAATGCTTTTCATCTTTATCAGATCCACCTATAATTGAGGATAGTGATAATAATGTGACAGCTACAAAGGGCGAGGAAATAACTCTCGAGTGCGTCGTAGGTGGAGTCCCTACTCCGACTGTTAAGTGGTACAAAAACTCAACAGAAATCAACAACTCTACAAAATATCAGATATTCAAGGACAACCGTCTCCAGTTTGTACAGCATTATAGAATATTTAATAATGATTTCAACAAAACACGAGCCTATTATCGAAAAATAATGTGATTTTTCAGATTCATTGCCAACTCAGACGATACGGGTAGTTACGAATGTAGGGCTGACAATAAGCTAAACAGCACAGTCAGAACTATATTCATCGAGATCAATGGTAACATATAACATATATTAAACTTGTATTTCATAAATATTTTTCAATCGTTGACTGACTGATATGATAACTTGATTAAATCAAATAATTTTTTTCAGTGAAACCAACAATTTCAAAGCATCAGTCTAATGTTACTGTGACAAAAGGATATGATACAACCCTCAGCTGCAGGTAAACTATAAAAAAAACATTGGTATTTGAGATAAGGGCAATTGTCGGAATATTATCTATATAAATTAAATAAGCGTTTTTTTACAATATCATTAATAAACAAGTTTTGGCATACCGAAACATTTTTCTATTTTTAAAGAAAAGCTCAACCTGCGCATTACAATAACCAATTTTTTGTTTATAAGGTCAACAGCCTTTTTTGTATACGTACAGAAGAAAAAAATACCCTAGGGTCTTATACTAAATTCTTAACATATCTTTAACAATTGTCTTATTTCATTAGAATAATAGAAGGAAATCCAAGACCTGTCTTAAACTGGTATTTTAAAAAAGTATCTGAAACAGTATACAATCATATTAAAAATACTGACGAGAATATAGTGATGCATACAGTAACCTACGATCAAGCGGGTACTTACAAATGCGAAGCAGTGAACTCGATCGGGAATGATTCTCATGAAATCAACCTACTTCTCGAATGTACGTATTATGTTTTGTAATAATATTAAATAATGTGTTGAATTAAACTATTGCTTTTAAATACCATTTTCCTTTTTAGATCCACCAACAATTGTGAAGATTGAAAATATTGTGACAGCTACAAAGGGAGATAATATAACTCTTGAGTGTGTCGTTGATGGAGTCCCACCGCCGACTGTTAAGTGGTACAGAAATTCAACAGAAATAAGCAACTCAACAAAATATCATATATCTGAAGATAACTATCTACAGTTTGTTTGGTTTACTAAAATATTGAACAATTGCTTTAACAAACTAACTGTATGGATTAATCTAAATGGAAATAAAAATATTTTTCAGATTTATTGCCAGCGTAGATGACAAGGGTAGTTACGAATGTAGAGCTGAGAATAAACTCGGCGGTACAACTGGAACCACATTAGTCGATGTTCGTGGTAAGTATAATAGTTTAATGCTGTTTATATTATATAAAAAAAAACTATTTAGTGTTTAAATTTTTGGTCTCCTTGATATTCTACTATTACATACATATATTATATGACATAAAAACAGTATGGAACCCAAAGTGACGGATTTAATCTTTACAGTGAGGCCAACTATTTCCAAGTCAGAGACAAATATTACGGTGAGACAAGGATATGATACTACTATTGGCTGCAGGTAACTTTAAATATCCATTCTATTGTTATGATGCCATAAGTTTAACAATTACAATAATATACTATTGTATATATTATAATATGAAATACCTATTAAAAATAGATTTTTTTAGACTCACAGAAGGAAACCCGAAGCCTGTCATACACTGGTATTTCAAGAAAATAACTGAAACAGAATTCAATCAATACAAACATACTGACGAGAACATAAACATGTATAAAGTGACCACCGATCAAGCGGGTACTTACAAATGCGAAGCAGTGAACTCGATCGGGAATGATTCTCATGAAATCAACCTACTTGTTGAATGTACGTATTCTGTTAATTTATGTATTCATATTTTAATTAAATTTTGACTTCAATTTATCAGTTCTATTTTTTAGATCCACCTACAATTGTGAAGATTGAAGATACTGTGACAGCTAGAAAGGGAGATAATATAACTCTCGTGTGTGTCGTTGAAGGAGTCCCGTTGCCGACTGTTAAGTGGTACAGGAACAAAGCAGAAATCAACAACTCGACGAAATATTACATTGCAGAAAATAACTACCTAAAGTTTGTATAGTTTTCTATAGTGTAGAACAATAACTTTAACAAACTAACTCTGTATGGATTAATATAAATCGAAGCAATTTTATGTTTCAGATTTATTGCCACCATCGATGACACGGGTAGTTATGAATGTAGAGCTGAGAATAAACTCGGCAGTACAGCTGGAACCACATTAGTCGATGTTTATGGTAAGTTAAATGGTTAAATTGCTATTTAAATTATATTGAGAAAAAAAACATCGATTTATTTTTTGGCTTTATATTCTGCTAAAACACATAAAAAAATTCCAATCTTTAAAGCGAGGCCACATATTTCCAAGTCAGAGACCAATATAACCGTGAGAAAAGGACATGACACTACTATTGGTTGCAAGTAAGTTTAAATACTCATTTTATTGTTGTGAGTCCATCAGTTTAACAATCGTAAAAAAAGCTATAAGTATTATATATATTACTAGCGGACCCGGCAGACTTCGTTCTGCTCACCAGCGCCACCTACCGGGTCCAAATCGATGTATTAAACATAAAAAAGTTTTAAAAAATAATTATTCATATTGTAACTATCAGTTCATTAAATACGATTTATTTAATGTGTAACTATTAATAAATGTACTTTATTCCCAAATAAATATTTATTGAATGTAAAAAAATATTTATTAAAGTTGTCTTCAAAGAACTTAAAATATTAATAGTTAATAAAACCTTCCATCAGTGTATTGGTAAAAAACAGTGACTTTATGTATGTTAAGATATGTATTTTCAAAATATCTGTTTTTTTTTCGTTTTATTGAACTAAATAATATTTAATTATTTTTATTATAACTGATCGATTGATCGTTGATCGGTTATCGACCGGTGAAGGCGGAAGATAAAATAAAAATCGCGATAGTAAAATAGGGGTTGGTTGTAAAGGGTTGAAAATTCAGGGTTATATGTATTTACTAATGTTGTATCATAAAAAAATAAAAATAAAAAATTTTTCAAAAATTGAAAAACAAAAAATTTGGGGTGGCTTACCCTTAACATTTAAGGGGATGAAAAATAGATGTTGTCCGATTCTCAGACCTACCAAATATGGATACAAAATTTCATGAGAATCGGTCAAGCCGTTTCGGAGGAGTTTTACCACAAACTTCGCGACGCTAGAATTTTATATATTAGATAATGTAACAAATTAAAATATATTTATAGAATCACTGAAGGAAACCCGAAGCCTATCTTAAAATGGTATTTAAAAAAAATACATGACACTGAATTTAATCTGTATAAGAATCCTGATGAAAACTTAAACTTAAATAAAGTGACCACCGATCAAGCGGGTACTTACAAATGCGAAGCAGTGAACTCGATCGGGAATGATTCCCATGAAATCAACCTACTCGTCGAATGTGCGTATTATTTTATGTTTTGTATGTATGTTTAATAATGTGTTTAATAAAACAATTGCTTCTTATAATCATTTTACTTCTTAGATCCACCTACAATTGTGAAGATTGAAAATACTGTGACAGCTACAAAGGGAGATAATATAGCTCTTGTGTGTGTCGTTGATGGAGTTCCAACTCCGGCTGTTATGTGGTACAGGGACAAAGGAGAAATTAACAACTCGACGAAATATCACATTTTTGATGATAACCGCATACAGTATGTACAACATAGTATAATATTTAAAATGTGATTCGAATTGTTTTCTTGATTTGATTGAATAATTTAATATGTATTTCAGATTCATTGCCAACATTGATGATACAAGTAGTTTTGAATGTAGAGCTGTGAATAAACTGGGCAGTACAACTGGAACCACATTAGTCGATGTTTATGGTAATTAAATTAGTTGAATGCTGCTTATATTATATTTAAAACAAGAACAATTTAGTATATCATAAGTGTTTTTGATGAATCAATGAGTCAATCTTTACAGCGAGGCCAACTGTTTCCAAGTCAGAGACAAATATTATAGTGAGGAAAGGACATGATACTACTATTGGCTGCAAGTAAGCTTAAATACTCATTCAATTGTTATGATATCATAAGTTTAACAATCACAATAATAAGTTATTCTGTTACTTTTGTTTGACCGGTATCCAATGTAACATTATACTTCTGTTTTTTAGAATCACAGAAGGTAACCCGAAGCCTGTCCTAAAATGGTATTTTAAAAAAATACACGAATCCGAATTTAATCTGAATAAAAATACTGATGAAAACTTAAACTTGAATAAAGTGACCACCGATCAAGCGGGTACTTACAAATGCGAAGCAGTGAACTCGATCGGGAATGATTCCCATGAAATCAACCTACTTGTCGAATGTACGTATTATGTATTTTTTTTATTTCTGTTTAATAAAATTTTTGCTTCAAAGTATCACTTCTGCTTTATAGATCCACCTTTAATTGTGAAGATTGAAAATTCTGTGACAGCTTCAAAGGGAGATAATATAGCTCTTGAGTGTGTCGTTGATGGAGTCCCATCGCCGACTGTTAAGTGGTACAGGGACAAAGGAGAAATTAACAACTCGACGAAATATCACATTTTTGATGATAACCGCATACAGTATGTTCAACAAAGTATGATATTTAAAAGTTGATTCGACAGCCGAGTGTTTGATTTGATTAAGTAATTTAATATTTCAGATTTATTGCCAGCGTAGATGACAAGGGTAGTTACGAATGTAGAGCTGAGAATAAACTCGGCAGTACAACTGGAACCACATTAGTCGATGTTTATGGTAAGTTTAATGGTTAAATTGCTGTTTATATTATATTGAGAAAAAATAACAGCAAATTAATGATCCACCAGAGTTTTCTTTTACTTTATATTCTGCTAATATACATATAAAAAATTACTAACATAAAATCTTTACAGCGAGGCCACATATTTCCAAGTCAGAGACCAATTTAACCGTGAGGAAAGGTCATGACGCTACCATTGGTTGCAAGTAAGTTTAAATACTCATTTTATTGTTGTGAGTCAATAAGTTTAACAATCGTAATAAAAAAACTATATGTGTTCTATTATAAAAATAATGATTTATTGATGCAAGACCTTACAAAATACTTAGTATGAGGTGTACAAGATTATTATTTGAGGCATTTTATAATGTAACATTAAAATATATTTATAGAATTACTGAAGGAAACCCGAAGCCTATCTTAAAATGGTACTTTAAAAAAAATCATGAAACCGAATTTAATCTGTATAAAAATACTGATGAAAACTTAAACTTGAATAAAGTGACCACCGATCAGGCGGGTACTTACAAATGCGAAGCAGTGAACTCGATCGGGAATGAGTCTCATGAAATCAACCTACTTGTTGAATGTACGTATTCTGTTAATTTTTGTATTCATGTTTTAATTAAATTTTGACTTCAATGTATCAGTTCAATTTTTTAGATCCACCTACAATTGTGAAGATTGTAAATACTATGACAGCTAGAAAGGGAGATAATATCACTCTCGTGTGTGTCGTTGAAGGAGTCCCATCGCCGACTGTTAAGTGGTACAGGAACAAAGCAGAAATCAACAACTCGACGAAATATCACATTTCAGAAAATAACTATCTAAAGTTTGTATAGTTTTCTATAATATTGAACAAACTAACTCTGTATGGCCTAATATAAATCGAAACAATTTTATGTTTCAGATTTACTGCCACCATCGATGACACGGGTAGTTATGAATGTAGAGCTGAGAATAAACTCGGCAGTACAGCTGGAACCACATTAGTCGATGTTTATGGTAAGTTTAATGGTTAAATTGCTATTTAAATTATGTTGAGAAAAAAAAACATGAATATAATGATTCACCAGAGTTATCCTTTGGCTTTATATTCTGCTAATACATATTAAAAAAAATCCTAATATAACAACCATTGAATAAATCAATCTTTTCAGCGAGGCCACATATTTCCAAGTCAGAGACCAATATAACCGTGAGAAAAGGACATGACACTACCATTGGTTGCAAGTAAGTTTAAATACTCATTTTATTGTTGCGAGTCTATAAGTTTAACAGTCGTAAAACAAGCTATAAGTATCATTTATATTATAATGTAACACATTAAAATATTTTTTTAGAGTCACAGAAGGAAACCCGAAGCCTGTCTTAAAATGGTATTTTAAAAATATACATGAAACCGAATTTAATCTGTATAAAAATACTGATGAAAACTTAAACTTGTATAAAGTGTCCACCGATCAAGCGGGTACTTACAAATGCGAAGCAGTGAACTCGATCGGGAATGATTCTCATGAAATCAACCTACTTGTCGAATGTACGTATTATTTTGTGTTTTGTATTTCTGTTTAATAAAATTTTTGCTTCAAAGTATCACTTCTGCTTTATAGATCCACCTTTAATTGTGAAGATTGAAAATTCTGTGACAGCTTCAAAGGGAGATAATATAGCTCTTGAGTGTGTCGTTGATGGAGTCCCATCGCCGACTGTTAAGTGGTACAGGGACAAAGGAGAAATTAACAACTCGACGAAATATCACATTTTTGATGATAACCGCATACAGTATGTTCAGCAAAGTATGATATTTAAAAGTTGATTCGACAGCCGAGTGTTTGATTCGATTGAATAATTTAATATTTCAGATTTATTGCCAGCGTAGATGACAAGGGTAGTTACGAATGTAGAGCTGAGAATAAACTCGGCAGTACAACTGGAACCACATTAGTCGATGTTTATGGTAAGTTTAATGGTTAAATTGCTGTTTATATTATATTGAGAAAAAATAACAGCAAATTAATGATCCACCAGAGTTTTCTTTTACTTTATATTCTGCTAATATACATATAAAAAATTACTAACATAAAATCTTTACAGCGAGGCCACATATTTCCAAGTCAGAGACCAATATAACCGTGAGGAAAGGTCATGACGCTACCATTGGTTGCAAGTAAGTTTAAATACTCATTTTATTGTTGTGAGTCAATAAGTTTAACAATCGTAATAAAAAAACTATATGTGTTCTATTATAATAATAATGATTTATTGATGCAAGACCTTACAAAATACTTAGTGTGAGGTGTACAAGATTATTATTAAGGCATTTTATAATGTAACATTAAAATATATTTATAGAATTACTGAAGGAAACCCGAAGCCTATCTTAAAATGGTACTTTAAAAAAAATCATGAAACCGAATTTAATCTGTATAAAAATACTGATGAAAACTTAAACTTGAATAAAGTGACCACCGATCAGGCGGGTACTTACAAATGCGAAGCAGTGAACTCGATCGGGAATGAGTCTCATGAAATCAACCTACTTGTTGAATGTACGTATTCTGTTAATTTTTGTATTCATGTTTTAATTAAATTTTGACTTCAATGTATCAGTTCAATTTTTTAGATCCACCTACAATTGTGAAGATTGTAAATACTATGACAGCTAGAAAGGGAGATAATATCACTCTCGTGTGTGTCGTTGAAGGAGTCCCATCGCCGACTGTTAAGTGGTACAGGAACAAAGCAGAAATCAACAACTCGACGAAATATCACATTTCAGAAAATAACTATCTAAAGTTTGTATAGTTTTCTATAATATTGAACAAACTAACTCTGTATGGCCTAATATAAATCGAAACAATTTTATGTTTCAGATTTATTGCCACCATCGATGACACGGGTAGTTATGAATGTAGAGCTGAGAATAAACTCGGCAGTACAGCTGGAACCACATTAGTCGATGTTTATGGTAAGTTTAATGGTTAAATTGCTATTTAAATTATGTTGAGAAAAAAAACATGAATATAATGATTCACCAGAGTTATCCTTTGGCTTTATATTCTGCTAATACATATTAAAAAAAATCCTAATATAACAACCATAGAATAAATCAATCTTTTCAGCGAGGCCACATATTTCCAAGTCAGAGACCAATATAACCGTGAGAAAAGGACATGACACTACCATTGGTTGCAAGTAAGTTTAAATACTCATTTTATTGTTGTGAGTCCATCAGTTTAACAGTCGTAAAACAAGCCATAAGTATCATTTATATTATAATGTAACATATTAAAATATTTTTTTAGAGTCACAGAAGGAAACCCGAAGCCTGTCCTAAAATGGTATTTTAAAAAAATACATGAATCCGAATTTAATCTGAATAAAAATACTGATGAAAACTTAAACTTGAATAAAGTGACCGCCGATCAAACGGGTACTTACAAATGCGAAGCAGTGAACTCGATCGGGAATGATTCCCATGAAATCAACCTACTTGTCGAATGTACGTATTATGTAATTTTTTTTATTTCTGTTTAATAAAATTTTTGCTTCAAAGTATCACTTCTGCTTTATAGATCCACCTTTAATTGTGAAGATTGAAAATTCTGTGACAGCTTCAAAGGGAGATAATATAGCTCTTGAGTGTGTCGTTGATGGAGTCCCATCGCCGACTGTTAAGTGGTACAGGGACAAAGGAGAAATCAACAACTCAACCAAATATCACATTTTTGAGGATAACCATCTACAGTATGTACACAGTATATTATTATGTTTAAAAATAACATCGAAAAACGAGCATTTGTTTAAAAAAAATGTATGTTTCAGATTTTATACCAACTTAGGAGATACGGGAAGATACGAATGTAGAGCTGAGAATAAACTCGGCAGTACGGCTAAGACCACATTGGTGGATATTCAAGGTAAATTTTATTCAGCTATACACAGTTATATACCTATGTTATTATAGTTTAATTGCTGGGAATTTTAGTAGTATAAATAAATTATCTTTACAGTGAAACCAACCATTTTAAAACGTGAAAATAGTGTTATTGTGAGAAAAGGATTTGACACAACCATAAAGTGCAGGTAAACTAGAAAAACATTGATACAGTACTTAATTTATAGTTGTGGTACAGTCAGTGTTCCCTAATTAGGGTTACATATTATCTGTAATAATAAATTACATGTTTTTAGAATTATAGAAGGCAATCCAACGCCTGTCTTAAACTGGTATTTTAGGAAAATATCTGACACAGTATTCAATAATTTAAAAAATAATAATGAATACTTACCTATGCATAAAGTGACCTCCGATCAAGCGGGTATCTACAAATGTGAAGCAGCAAACTTGATCGGAAATGATTCACATGAAATAAAGCTGGTGGTCGAATGTAAGTAATCATATAAAAAACCTATTATAATATCATCTTAATAAAGATCAAAGAAAAGAGTTATATCACTTATACCACTCATTTTTAGATCTACCCACAATTGAAGGTGGTGACAGTACTGTGACCGTTAAAAAAGATGATGAAGTAACTCTTGAGTGTGTCGTTGATGGAGTCCCCACTCCGACTGTTAAATGGTACAGAAACAAAGCAGAAATCAAGAACTCGACGAAATATCATATTTTCGATGATAACCATCTACAGTATGTACAGCCTATATAATAACATGTCCTCGGAAAACGAGCTATTGTTTTAAAAATAATAATGTTTCAGATTTTATGCCAACTCAGGAGATACGGGTAGTTACAAATGTAGAGCCGAGAATAAACTCGGCAATACAGCTAAGACCACATTGGTGGATGTTCATGGTAAATAGTATTAGATAATTTTATTATACTTTTAACATATTTTCATAGTTAACTAAAACATTATTTTATTAGTTTTCATATCAACATAATTTCATGGCTGAGTAAATATATATTTTTAAATTTTATACTAATAGATGTATAATATTTCATTACATAAAACAAATATAATAATTTTCAGTAAAACCATCAATTTCAAAGCTTGAGACTAATGTTGCTATTCGAAAAGGAAATGATGCAATGGTCCGCTGCAGGTAAATTAGAAAAGTATTGATAATACGCTAAGGTCTTATTGACGTCGTAAACCCAATAATCTCAAAATATATGTCCCATTGTACCTACTATGTATAATTGTTAAGTTACTTAATTTTTAATGCGATAATATCAATATAATGTGTTTATGTGAAAATCATAAATATTCTTCATTGAATAAACAGTAAAAATAAATCTTATTACACACGTTTTAATAAAATAATGTATTTTTTCTAAGAATAATAGAAGGAAATCCGAAGCCTGGCATAATTTGGTATTTCAAAAATGCATATGCAACAGATTTTATTGTATTGAAAAACACGAATGAGTTCTTACGCTTGCATAAGGTAACTCCAAATCAAGCCGGTACTTACAAATGTGAAGCAGTTAACTCAATTGGTAGAGATTTTCACGAGACATTCTTAGGCGTCGAATGTAAGTAATTATTTGAACAAAATAATCAATCTATTATGAATTAAAACATATTAGCAATATCTCAAATGCAGCTTTCCTTTTTAGATCCACCAACAATTGATGAGAATGAAAAATCTGTGACAGCCAAAAAGGGCGAGGAAATAACTCTTAAGTGCGTCGTTGATGGAGTCCCCTCCCCGACTGTTAAGTGGTACAAAAACAAAACAGTACTCAAAAATTCGATGAAATATCACATTTTCGAGGATAACCGTCTCCAGTTTGTATAATATAGTATAATATTTAATGTTGTTTTCGATTTACGACTGGTACTGGACTGGTTAGGATATTATTATTTTTTGTTTTCAGATTCATTGCGGATTCTTTAGACGATGGCGCTTATAAATGTACAGCTGAAAACAAACTAGACACCACAAGTAGAACTACATTAGTTGATGTTAATGGTAAAATATATTTTTTTACATATATGATATTAGGTAACGGGTCTCTCACATTATTTACGGTAATATTCGGTTCCACCCTTGTTCCCGGATATCTTAATTTTTTCGAGATGTAAAGTAGCCTTTTTTAAAATAAATATTCTAACTCTGCGGAAAATACGTACATTCTAAGAAACTTTCACATTTATTATATTAATACTTTGGATAATTAATCAAATTCTTACATTAACAGTAAAAGAATTAAAATCAATATATGTAAAAATTCCAGTACCTGCTACTATAAAAAAGCCTGCAATGAGCGAATTTAATCCAAGCGTTGGTGACAATGTATCTCCATTGTATTGTAAAGCTGAAGGAAAGCCAACGCCTGATATTAAGTGGACATTTACCAATCGTAATAAAGATCCATCAGTACCTATGTGAGTCTATGAGCTATTTTATTCAGTACCTAATTATTATTAGTAATATTCTAAAGAAAAATAAATTGATTTGACGGTACGCCATTATGTAACCATTATATCATCTCCTTATCTACATAAGTATGTAGCTAAGGAGTAATGTAAACTAAGTAGTTTTAAATTGTGTTATAAGGTGTACCGAAAGTCTAAACAATATAGTATATGCTGTTTAATGCTATTATATTATACGTTTATTCTACTTTAATAAAGGTCATTTTAATCAACTTAAATCACAAAAGCTAACTATTGGCGACACTATTACTAGAATTGATGTGGACTATCCGTACCACAATGCAAAAGCACTGCAACACTTTTATGCCAAATAAGCCGACAAATAGGCAGACCGTTCACCTAATGATAAATATCCTCTAGTCTATAAAAAATGAAGTGAATGTCGATCACTTAAAAAGTAGGTACATATTATAATTTATTACCTCAAAATATTGGATTATTAGAATAGACAAAACTTCTATCACTTCTGATCTTTAAACCCGATTAAGGAATAAAGGGTACCATAATAAAGAATACCTACTCATTCTCACCATCGCATGTCATATATTTTATTAGGTTTATTTTCCAGACAAGTATGCTAATTCACTAAGAATTATATACAATAACTAGGTAACTAATAAATTAAATTATTTATATTTATTTTTTCAACAGAACTCCATCATCGCCATCATTTGTAAAATTAGATAAAGTACAGCTAACCCAACATGGTGAATACACTTGTACGGCAAGCAACGCCGCTGGTTCAGCTTATATTACATATATCGTTAACGTACATGGTGAGTAATTTAAAAGACATAGAAAAATAGCAAATATCTCCTAATTTATTGAAGGGAAACTCGAGAGTACTCGAGTACTCACAAAAGTAATCGTCTTTTCACTGCTCGTCTTCAAATCGAATTAGTTGTTGGGGATAACAGACTAATTTTACTACTTTTAAATATTACTAGTAACCTCTTTATGGGCTTTCTAAAACACATTCAATATCTCTGCCAAAATTCATCCAGATCCATTCAGTTTGGGGGTGGTTGGGTATCAAACAACCATTCCTTCCTTCACTTTTACCGATCTCGTGATAAAAATAGTGAAATCGGTAATAAATGAAAAAAATTATAATAATTTCCAGCTCCACCAACTATCACAGCTCCGAGTACTTACAAAGTATTACTGGATGATTGTGAAATAAGAATTCCGTGTGAGACGACCGGATATCCTGAACCGACTATATCGTGGTATCCCATCGGGACTGGGGTACCCTCAGGTACCTACTATAATACTTGGACGTTTGGTCATATACTAAAATACATATTATTAAAACATTGAAAATGTTAAAGTTTTAAGCCTTTATTATGTGCAGAATCCACGCGCGCCACGTTTACAAGAAAATATATTTAAAATACATTTTACAGTTTTATTTATCCAGAATTAATATAGGTACATTATGTCATTTTAGATGATGGAATCATAGTCATGGACAACGCAGACGAAATTGTCGAAATACTGTGCTGTGCCAATAACATACATGGAACCGCCAACAAAGACATTGAAGTGGTACCCGAAAGTAAGCCCCTACTTATTTTTTATTTATACCTATTATTTTTATTTAAGTATACAAATTTCAAAATAGTTATTTTAAGAAAAAAAAACTGTTACTATAATAAATAAATAAACGTATCCAAATTATGGCCGTCGAATATAATTTTATAATACCTTCATTGTTCTAGGCTTTCCTAAAGATATTAATATTTTAAATGTCATCAAGCTTGAAGTAGGCGACTCTTTGCCTATGAAATGTGACGTACTTCACATATGGGATAAGAAATGTCCATTGCGATGGTACGTGGCATACAACAATGTAAGTAAACTATCACGTTATGTTTAATTTTCTATGTTAAGGTAACTGACATTAAAATACTCTGTCTTTGGTTGAAACAAGCATACCTACGGTCCCACCTGATGGGTAGCGGTTACCGTAGCCTATGGACGTGCGCAACACCAGAGGCGTCACTCACCCTTTTTTACAGGGTCGGCAAGGGTAGGCAGTGAAAGGGTCAAAGCGTAACGTATTTTCGTCGAAGGGCTAAACAGGTATCACGTCTCCTCATGGAGCTCTGGCTACCTTACTCAGCGCAGGAACACAACACTACAAGTAGTGTTATTTGGCTGCGGTCTTCTGTAAGGTGGAGGTTCAGAACGGACGAGTCCGTTGCGCTCTACCTCCTACAAAAATTATCTATATAAGTAATTATTTATATATTTAATAGTAGTATATAGTATTAGCTTTCTGGTTACCACATCACAAGCTCGGCTTTGTTTGGAATCATTGGGGGTGTGTGAAAAATGTCCGAAGATATTTATTTATAAAATTTCAGGGAACTGAAACAATGATTGAAGGGGACCTGTCTTTAGAAAACGTATCGTTATCGGATGCCGGCAACTATACTTGTCGCGTTAGTAATGACAAAGGATACAGATCCGCATCTACTAAAGTTATGATTGGATTTAAACCGAAGTTTAATATTGAAGCATCAGAAATACAGAAAATAAAATTAATAGACCATGCCCTAGCTTATTTGTCCTGCAACGCCACGGGTGAACCGAAACCTAAGGTATGCATTTCTTTTTATTACTTGTAATATTATTTTACCGCAAATTCTACTTGAGTATTGGATTTTTTTGTTGTGTTTCTCCTTCTCATTTTATTAGGAATCACTGAACATTTAAAAAGAGGCAAAATTATTCCGGTAAAATGGAGAGTGATACCGATAAATAAAGATGTTCTCAGTTTAATGTGTGTGTTCTTAAGTATTTCACTTAATAAACACCGTTATAAATCGTTTTTTTTTTATTTCAAGGAAATATTTTGTCTAGATAAAATAAAATATTTGGTACAATAATATCATCTAAATAAAGGATTAATAATAACTTACGTTTTATAGTAACCTTTAATTTAGGTGTAATACAACGAGGACTACATGTAAACAGATAAAAATTGACATTAATTAGTGAATAGCAGTATTTTTTCTTTTTTCAAATAAAACGAGTTATGAATTTAAATAAAATATATCTACTGCAGGTACTATGGTGGCGTAATGGTGAAATAATCAAATCGTCAGATTTTATGATTCACGCATTTAAAATGTCTATGAGGGATATAGGAGAATATCAATGCAATGTCGCAAATGAATATGGCAACATCTCACATACATTTATTATAGAATCTGATGGTAAGAAGTCAAATCTTGTTTTTAATTAGCGTGACAAATTCCGATGCTAAGCAGCTAACTTAGCTCCAGCATGGCGCGCTATAATTGCTATTTTTAGATGGAGATTTTGAATTGAGATAATCAGAACATAAAAATAATTTCTTAAAATTTATTTCAGATTGTTTTCTGGATATAAAAAGTGACTTTGCAGGAAATCAACCACTGATTGAACCTACCCCAGAATGGCTCTTATACGAAACAGCTAACGGTTCGTTGCGAATACCAAAAGGAAACCAAGTTAGTCTAAATTGTCCCAAAACGTTCAAAAAATTTGGTGTCTCACACATTGACGCTATATGTGAAAATAAAACAAATTTCAAAGTCAATGGAAATATTTACCAATATTCAGATTTAAAATGCACAGTTGATGTAAAGTCAGTTAATCAACAAACAGGAATACAGTGTTTGCCAGGTAACACCGAAAACATTAATGTGATTTATAATGTATCTGGAGTTACTGTCGAAGTGTACGAAGTATGTTTAGATAAGGACAGGAACATTCCAATTTATACTAAACATAACATACAGCGGTCTTTAGCTGATGTCGATCCAAAAATAAATAAATGGCCGAAGAGTAACCTGTTGAAGTTTGATTTTGACACCTTGTACAATTGTAAACAACAAAGGAACACTATCAATAGAATATTAAGGAGACCATACCTTCAATGTCACATGGATGATAGTTACTTCTACAATATACAATTAGTTAACCCTCGAGACATGCCACCAGGGCTGGCACAAAAAGCTACATTCGATTATGTAAATTCTATTCCAATTTGGAAAAAATATGTTATGGTACGTACCTATTTTTAAACAATTTTTATTTTAATACATCTTATGTAGGTAAGTAATATCAAATCTTTATTGAATAACTTTTAGAATTGGCATGAATTGGAACGAAATGTACGGTCGCTGGCAAAGTCTACAGATCATCCGCTGTTGGTTTGGACGGGCACCTCCCATGATCTAAAATTGTATGATGGGACAAAATCTCAAAAGCTTATTTACTTATCCGACAAACATGGTAAACAGCAGCCAGTACCAAGATTTTTGTGGAAGGTGAGATATAAATAATGCTTTTTAAACTTTCGCGAACTGAATTCATGATAGATGTATATAATGGGACGATTCGTGCGTGGACTATTATTCTAAGAGTATTTTTGTGACCACGATCAATGGAACTTGATAAAAACGTCGAGGTTAGTCAAAATAATAATTTATATTTTGCTAATAGTCCACGCGCGAATGGTTCCGTTATCTAAGTCAAGTTCAAAAATATATAGGTACTTACATTATTCTTACAAGATACTCAATAGAGTTATGTATCTTAGTATCTATTGTGTTTAAAATTAGTAGCTACCTACTGCAAATGTATTATTTATCATTAATTACCATGTTCATCTATTTCAGGTGGTTCAGGACCTAACGACGAAATCGTCTCTCGCTGTTATACTAGTCAATATACCAAATTTGTCATTAGCAGATGCTTTAAATGAGAATGTATTGTGTAGAGACATATGTAAGAATGTTGATTGGATGAAAATTGGAATGTGGCAAGATGTAACCAGAGGATACACATACTGCTGTACCATTCGAGATTTTGAAAGAGCTTTTAAATTCTCTGATGTCTTCAATGGACTACACCATAATATTCTTAACAACGTCTCATACGTTTCTTAGAAGGCTTTTGCTACTATTAGTAAAAAAAAGTATTTCTAATACGGGTAAATATGGAGTGTTTATAATTAATACCTCCTGAATCAAGAATAGAATAGAATAGAATTTATTTGCATCAATATTATATTATTACTTTTAATGTACCTAATGTATTTTTATTTATTTGGAAATGATTTCATAGGCCTGTAAATAAAGATGCGCTATAGTATTATTTAATTTATTGTTTATTGCTTAAAATATTATATATTAAATTAAATTTACCGTAAATAAATATGATACTAGATTTCTTATTTGGTGTTATTGTGTTCATCTAAAAATAAATTTAAGAAAATGATTGAGATTCTTTTGTTTTCCTGTAATGTCCAATGTGATCGTCCGCAACAACCATACAAAATATAGGTAAGCTTATACAGAATATTGTCTCGCAAGACTAGTGGACGAAATCTAAACTGCGATTGATAATAATTATATCTCGTGTTTCAGAGTAGAACTTAATAATTATCTTAACATAAAGAAAAAAAAGCTACCTTGTACATCAAAGGATTTTTTCATTAAATTAACCTATCTGCAGCACTTAGCTGCTGCAATATTCGGTAACAATATGTGGATATATAAAGCATGTAGGTATATCGAAACGAGGTCATTGATAAACAAATACACATAAGAGTTACAAAAATACATTAGAATATGTCAAACGATTTACCTAGTAGTAGTATATTTAACATTTACACACTAAAATATACAATTGGCTAAGTAACTGGAGGCACGATTTTTACGATACAATATAACCATAATATTAATAAATTATTAGGTACATAAAAACTATTTATGTGTTAAAACTATAGGATACTGAAAATTAACTATCAATCTGTTACCATTACCACGGTCTTTAGATTATACATTTTTTTTTAGTTTTAACGTGACTTTGTCACTGTCGACCACTACGACAGTTATTTTAGATATAAGATGGAACATTAGTCCAAAAAAATATAATAGGCACATCTAGAACAAAAATTTTGTCATAAATTCATCCTTAATTGATACGCAACAAGAACCTTCTACCACTTCATTCACCAAAAACTTTTAACTAATTGCAGTCATTCGAAACGTCATGCAGTAGAACTTGGTTTCAGTGAACTTGGCAGAGCAAATGCCAGAAGATCAAGAAAAAATGAGAGTTCTGCCAGCATGCGGAATAGTTCTATAGTTCCTGATACTTTTTTTTAATAGTTCTGCCAGTTTTCCCCATTTAAAAAAAAAAAAAAATGCTCTGCTAACTTCCCGTCGCAGATCATTTTCGAGCTAACTTCATTTTAAAACCGGTTTCCGACGTATTTACGTTAGTCTAATAGTTCCTGATAGTTCTTTTTGATAGTTCTGTCGAATTTACCTATAAAAAACGATTAGAAGTTACCATAAAATATTTTCATAAAAAAAACTAAAAGTCACTAAAATCGTAATTTATGTAACCATTGTATTGTCTAATGACCAAAACTCATTAAATTAGATAATAACAATAACACATCTATACTTTACACAAGAAATCTTGAAGAATACTTGAACACGCACTCAAGTGCCTGATGATCAAAATTTAAATGAATGAAGTATTTATTTATCTAGTGAAAAAAAAAGAACCTAATAAATATAAACATATCAAAGGCCAGAACTCCTCGGTTTATGATAGACTGGTATATAAGCTATATTTAAGAGCAAAAAATAAAACCAGAACTCTCTCTCTCAAGTGTCAGCAGAGCATAGGTGAAGATTATGAGAAAATCCTCTATAGGAAAAAAATACATATTTACTTTGACCATGATATGCTAAAAATACGTATTTTCTAAATGGCCGGAACTCCTCGGTTTATGTTAGACTGGTATATAAGCTATACATAAGAGCAAAAAATAAAACCAGAACTCTCTCTCTCAAGTGTCAGCAGAGCATAGGTGAAGATTATGAGAAAATCCTCTATAGGAAAAAAATACATATTTACTTTGACCATGATATGCTAAAAATACGTATTTTCTAAATGGCCGGAACTCCTCGGTTTATGTTAGACTGGTATATAAGCTATACATAAGAGCAAATACCAACACCAGAACTGTCTCTCAAGTATCAGCAGAGCATACGTGAAGATTATGAGAAAATCCTCTAAGGGAAAAAAACATATTTATATTGACCCCAATATGTACTAAATATCCATATCTCACAGGCCAGAACTCCTCGGTTTATGTGAGACTGGTATATAAGCTACATTTAAGAGCAAAAAATTAAACCAGAACTGTCTCTCAAGTATCAGCAGAGCATAGGTGAAGATTATGAGAAAATCCTCTATAGGAAAAAAATACATATTTACTTTGACCATGATATGCTAAAAATACGTATTTTCTAAATGGCCGGAACTCCTCGGTTTATGTTAGACTGGTATATAAGCTATACATAAGAGCAAATACCAACACCAGAACTGTATCTCAAGTATCAGCAGAGCATAGGTGAAGATTATGAGAAAATCCTCTATAGAAAAAAAAGATATTTACTTTGACCATGATATGCTAAAAATACATATTTTCTAAATGGCCGCAACTCCTCGGTTTATGGTAAAGTGGTATATAAGCTATATATAAGAGTGACATTCTACACCAGAACTGCCTCTCAAGTATCAGCAGAGCATAGGTGAAGATTATGAGAAAATCAACTATAGGAAAAAAATACATATTTACTTTGACCATGATATGCTAAAAATACATATTTTCTAAATGGCCGGAACTCCTCGGTTTATGTTAGACTGGTATATAAGCTATACATAAGAGTAAAATTCTACACCAGAACTGTCTCTCAAGTATCAGCAGAGCATAGGTGAAGATTATGAGAAAATCCTCTACAGAAAAAAAAAAGATATTTACTTTGACCATGATATGCTAAAAATACATATTTTCTAAATGGCCGGAACTCCTCGGTTTATGTTAGACTGGTATATAAGCTATACATAAAAGCAAATACCAACACCAGAACTGTCTCTCAAGTATCAGCAGAGCATAGGTGAAGATTATGAGAAAATCCTCTACAGAAAAAAAAAAGATATTTACTTTGACCATGATATGCTAAAAATACATATTTTCTAAATGGCCGGAACTCCTCGGTTTATGTTAGACTGGTATATAAGCTATACATAAAAGCAAATACCAACACCAGAACTGTCTCTCAAGTATCAGCAGAGCATAGGTGAAGATTATGAGAAAATCCTCTAAAGGAAAAAAAATCATATTTATATTGACCATGATATGCTAAAAATACATATTTTCTAAATGGCGGGAACTCCTCGGTTTATGTTAGACTGGTATATAAGCTATATATAAGAGTGAAATTCTACACCAGAACTGCCTCCCAAGTATCAGCAGAGCATACGTGAAGATTATGAGAAAATCCTCTAAGGGAAAAAAACATATTTATATTGACCCCAATATGTACTAAATATCCATATCTCACAGGCCAGAACTCCTCGGTTTATGTGAGACTGGTATATAAGCTACATTTAAGAGCAAAAAATAAAACCAGAACTGTCTCTCAAGTATCAGCAGAGCATAGGTGAAGATTATGAGAAAATCCTCTATAGGAAAAAAATACATATTTACTTTGACCATGATATGCTAAAAATACATATTTTCTAAATGGCCGGAACTCCTCGGTTTATGTTAGACTGGTATATAAGCTATACATAAGAGCAAATACCAACACCAGAACTGTCTCTCAAGTATCAGCAGAGCATACGTGAAGATTATGAGAAAATCCTCTAAAGGAAAAAAAATCATATTTATATTGACCATGATATGCTAAAAATACATATTTTCTAAATGGCGGGAACTCCTCGGTTTATGTTAGACTGGTATATAAGCTATATATAAGAGTGAAATTCTACACCAGAACTGCCTCCCAAGTATCAGCAGAGCATAGGTGAAGATTATGAGAAAATCCTCTAAAGGAAAAAAAATACATATTTATATTGACCCCCATATGTACTATATATCCATATCTCACAGGCCGGAACTCCTCGGTTTATGTTAGACTGGTATATAAGCTATACATAAGAGCAAAAACCAACACCAGAACTGTCTCTCAAGTATCAGCAGAGCATACGTGAAGATTATGAGAAAATCCTCTATAGGAAAAAAATACATATTTACCTTGACCATGATATTCTAAAAATACATATTTTCTAAATGGCCAGAACTCCTCGGTTTTTGTGAGACTGGTATATAAGCTATATTTAAGAGCAAAAAATAAAACCAGAACTATCTCTCAAGTATAAGCAGAGCATAGGTGAAGATTATGAGAAAATCCTCTATAGGAAAAAAAACATATTTATATTGACCCCCTTATGTACTAAATATACATATAGCCTAGGCCAGAACTCCTCGGTTTATGTTAGGACGGTATATAAGCTATACATAAGAGCAAAAACCAACACCAGAACTGTTTCTCAAGTATCAGCAGAGCATAGGTGAAGATTATGAGAAAATCCTCTATAGGAAAAAAATACATATTTATATTGACTATATGTACTAAATATCTATATCTCACAGGCCAGAAGTCCTTGATTTATATTAGACTGGTATATTAGCTAAAGCGGGCAAAGCCGCGGGGAGACACTAGTAGAAAATAAATGAATTGACAGGGTAGAGTCCTTTCATATTTTATACAGCTTGGACATATAACAAATGACTAGATCAGTTGATATACTATTATATAATTTTATAATTAGTACCTGTATAGATATTTTCATTCGTATATATGAGATAGATAGATATATTAGATAGATAGTCCGGATGCGTAGATACGGACATGTTCATGAACACAAATGTTTGACCTGTGTGGGAATTGAACCTACAACCTTGCTTGAAAATAAAGTCGCTAAGGCCTTCATGGCATGACAGTAGCAACTCTTAAATATTACAACTTTTTAATTAGACTAATACATACGTTGGGTTTACTTCCCCCTGAGAGTGAGAAGTTAGGATATAGTTTGTATTTTATATTATATCATATTTATACACTGGTTCAGGGCTTATCTATCACATTAGAAACCTCATAAATTTATCAGTGTTTCTCTAACATAGTATGCATGTATTGTATACAAAAACCTTCGTCTTGAATCACTCTATATATTAAAAAAAACCGCATCAAAATCCGTTAAGTAGTTTCAAAGATTTAAGCATTGCGAAAGTTGAGGACGGAACGTTAAACTCAAAATAGGTTAGTACCAACTTAGGTCAATAGATGGCGCTCATCAAAAATAAAACGAGCTATGGTTTCGTTCTCACAAATTTAAATTTATCATTTGGGAATCGAGTAAATTGTTATCAGTTGATATCTTCTCCTGCATTAAAAATTATACGGTCTAACCTCACGTTATCTGCTTATTGTATTCCTATCTATCTATATTTCTAAATTCTATCTGTTTTGCCTTCGCATTGTTTCCAACAAAAATGTCGAGTAAAATGGCGTACGATAAAAATATTCTGAATCACGTCTTATGTGATATTTATTGTCGTGCCATAGATGTAAATGGGCGTCTTCTTCCACCTTCTCATGAGGTATATAAAAATATTTCATGTATGATGGCAACTAAAGGGTCCGTGATCTCGCCCAAGCACGTTCATACAATAATTAATAATAATCGTTGTGGATTTAGAGACCTTATCATGCAATTTTTTGAAGTTCAACCACTTGAAGTAAGTATCCCGGCCAATGATGATAATGAGAGTGATGAAATGTATATAGACCATTCCACCGATACTCAAAGTATCACTTCAATTAAGGTTAACTTGGTAATTAGCCAAGAAAAATGGCATAACATAAAACCCTCAGAAAAAAATTATTGTAACCGGATTTATTGGAAGTTGCGACAGGGATGGGCAGACGTGGTAGCTGAAGCTTTATGGGTACAGCACCATTTAGACTGAGTGTTTGTATTTAAAAACCACAATATTTACTTAAGTGCAATTGCGAAACAATTTTTGAAAATAGACGGATTTTGTCGGGAGTGTAATGCTAAGATATATTGTACACTTCTAAAAGAGCCAAAAGAGGCTGTTGATGTCATTCTGCAATGTAATGTTGATGGGATTCGGGCGGCATATCATTCAGGGATTAAAAAACGGCAATTGAGAGGTGCTCGTCGACACGAAGTCGCAAACTATCTAATTGATAGTCGTAAAGACGCAGTAACATGGCGTCGTAAAGAAGCTGGGCGCATAAAATTATTTGCCGGTAAAAATCCGCCAATTCTACCAACCAATGAAGTAGTCCGAAAAGCGAAAGAACAGGAACTGCTAAGGAAATATGGATTACAGTTCGGAGACCCAGCATTTAATTTGTTGAAAAGCGCAGAGCATGGTAAACTGGTCGGTTGCATTATTTCAGTCGGTTTATATAAATTTAACTGTATTTACTGGCTTCCTGAACAACTCCAAATATATAATTCTCGTTGTCGATCAGACCCTAACGCAACGCTTACAATTGATGCAACCGGTGGCATAGCAAAGCGCGATAAATCCCAAAAACCGCACATTTTTTTGTACCAGTGTGTGCTCGTGACGAAAGAAGGTACTGTACCAACATTTCAGATGGTTTCAGCAGATCAACGAGCTATTATAGTTGCTGGTTTCTTAAGCCACATACTTGCTGCAAACGCTGCTATTCCGCCAATTGTCGTTACCGATTTTGGATGGTCTTTATTGATCGCTGTAGCGCAGATATTTGGCAAATGCTCAAGTTTCAACGATTATTTGCAAAAGTGCTATGATGCTGTTGTAAACGGATCGACGTCACTGCCATCGACGTTTATGCGATTAGACATTTGTCACCTAGCCTCGATGATTACGCGATGGCCCTGCATGAGAGGAAAGGATAAGTGTTTGGTACGACGATTTTATAAACGGTGCATAGGAAAAGCTTGCCAACTTACAAATCTAGACGATTTGTCATATTTCTTAGAATCGGTATTGTTGTTGCTCTTAGTAAATGCATTGGGTCTGGATCAGACGATGATCTTGTGCCATCGGTTAATAGACTACGTTTTTTAAATAACCAAATCAAAGGCTTTGAAATGAAAAAGGATGAAGAAAATGATGAAGAGAATGATGACGACTCAGATGAAAATTGCAACGAAGGACCAGGTGGCCTAAATGATGACGAAAATAGCAAAGTCAACAAGGATCATATTCCTGGTGAAAAAAATATGAACCCAGGTTGGAAATCGTGGAGTGATAATTTGTATAGCACGGCCTTTTCCATCGCTAATCTGTCATCGCAAGGCGACACAATTAATGCATGCTATAGTGTAGATTTTGCTAAAAGATTTAAAAGATATCTTTTACCATACGTACCGCTCTGGACAGGAATAATGGTGCCAGTTTTTGGAAAAGGGTCCGTGACTGCCACTTCTGCTGCAGTTGAATCTGAATTCGCAGATCTTAAACACCGCGAATTTAGGGGTGAAATACCTATGCGCATTGATAGGTTTGTAATGCAGCATATTGAGCGTCTCGGCGATAAAATAAAAGAACGATGCAAGACGTCTGATGAACCGTCACAGAATAAAGCTAATACATCATTTCAGAATAATAGTATTCAAATTTTGGCAGAATATTCGGAACATCAAAGTGATGAACTAGTAAGCTGTTCTAATTCAGGTCTCCCAACTGTCGATCGTCAAATCTCTTTCGATCAAGATGACGTTATTGCTGATAATATATGTAGCACTCCAAAAGACCAAAGTTGTGCAGAAACTATCCCATCTCATGGAATAACCACCAAATATATAATTCCCAGTACTGCAGAAACGACGCAAACATCGGTCGATGAAAATATTCCGTCAGATAATGATTGGAATGTCCGAGAAGAATGGGGTGGGTTGTTTAAAAACTTGAAACGGAACCAGGACCAAAATTATTTGCAAGCAAATAAAAAACGTACAAAACCAACTTGTCTAAATGATTGCCCCGAGTGGGATTTCATTAAAGCCTCAAAAACAGCTCATGCACCAGTTCTGTTGAATGGAAATTTATCAGGCTCTGTACGTATACGTAATCAATTTTTAAATGTTACTTCGACCTGTGCTTTTGTTTCGATATTTCAAGCAATTCTTAGTGGAGTATTGTCAAATCAAATCTACCGCGAAAAATTGACAATGTCTGAATGTCCAATCGTAAAATTGGCTAAATGCGTCTCTGATAAAAAAAAGATACTACGAGAGCATTATGTTCAAAGGGCTGAAATTTTATCCAATCTCACCATTTTTCTAGGTACCATTGAGATCTTTACCAGAAACATGAAGCGCTTAGATGTAGAATGCAATGCTGCCCACTTAGCACAATATCTGTTGGAGAAAGAGCCATCGTCTGTAAGCATCGTTAATTGTTCTTGTGGGTACACAAATCGATACATTCACATATTTTTGAGCATCAATATTGATATCGTTCTCTTCTCCGGTTTTCAACTAATACAAGAAGCTATAGATGATTGTATAACCCCGGAAAAAAGTTGCTTCAATTGTGATAAAAAAATTCCGTGTGTATATGAGTATGGATCGCACCTAGTTATAGATACTACTGTAGTTAGCGATCCAGGTTATCCCAACCGAGATGAAATAATTGTATTAAAGCTCAATTCAATAAATAAAATAATACGGATTGGTGGAAAACCATATATGCTAGCAGCTGTGGTAGATTTTAGTTCAGAACGCAAACACTATGTCACGTATGGACTAACTGGTAGTTTTTGGTTTAAATATGATGGGCTTATAAAAAAACGTAGTACCGTAACGCCAGGGACGTTAGTGACCCCACATCTCATTATATATGCAATTTGTGATTAAAAATAATCATTAAAAATATATCCGATATAAAAAACATAAATATAATAATTATAACACAATCTATTTGAAAATATCTAAATACCTACATATTTATATATATATCCGTAAAAAGTTAACGTCATGAATAAAAATTACAAAATAATTCAAACATTTAGTAATGAACATGGAAGTCTTATGATGTTGATATAATTTCATATAAGTATTAATTTTTTTACAATAACTTATTAAGGTAAAAAAGCAAAATAATGTATTATTTTTAGACTGAGCAAAAAATATAACAGATATTCACCATAATTAATAATTCAAACTAATCGGAATCTAACTAAAGGAAATTTAAAACTAACATGTCAAAACAATTTAAATCAAGCATAGAAATAGAATAAACGTAACTAATTATAAAAAAATCTTCGGAAAAACATAATTTGAAACGTAATAACATAAGGAAATCAGTCTAAGGGTAAAAAAAGATCTATGTGAGAGAAAACGTATAATAAAAAGGAATGACTCCTTTTTATTATATGTTCATGAATCTCGAGATAATTTTACCATATAAAGGCTAAAATAATATATATACACGTCTAGATTAGTGTAAATTAATGTGGGTAATACCTATACTAAACCAAGTCTGTATCATTAATTTTGTAACATCAAGATAAGATTGAACAAAATTTCAAAAAACATTGCATTTTTGAAACATAAATAAAAACGTAGTCATTGTTATATAAAATAAAAATCAATATGATATAATAAACATAACAAGCCAAGTATTCATTCACGGTAATATTAGAAATATTCTGACAGCCTGTTGGCTTTGTGGTTAGTGACTCTGAATTTCAAGCCGCGCGCTTCGTGGGTTCGAATCCTACCCAGGACAAATATTTGTATCCATAAATGTCTGTTTTTTTTGTGCCTGGATGTAATTATATATCTACATAAGTAGTATATCAGCTATCTGGTTACCATATCTCAAGCTATGCTTTGTTTTGAATCAGATTGAATTGGTTTCGAATCTATAATACTAATTGATATGCATATGATATTTAAATTTACGGCTATCAATGGGATAATTTGCGACTTCGTGTCGATGAGCACCTCTCAATTGCCGTATTGTTTCCCGAATGAGATGCCGCCCTAATGCCTTACATTGAATCAACATTACATTGAAGAATGACATCAACACCCTATGTTGGCTCTTTAAACAGTGTGATTATCTTGGCATTACACTCTCGACAAAATCCTTCTATTTTTAAAAATATCTAAGCAATTGAACAAATATTGTGGTTTTTAAATACAAATAAGTACGCAGGCTAGACTGTGCTCTACTTACAAAGGTTCAGCTACCACGTCTGGGCGGCCTAATGCCATCAACATTACTTTTTCAATTAATTTTAGAACAGAGTTCCTTCTCGCACGTTGTAAAAGGGGGTTAGTGGGAAAAATTAAGACCAAAAAAACGGCCAAGTGCGAGTCGGACTCGCTCATGAAGGGTTCCGTATCAGCAAATACCATAATATAAAAGTTCTTGAGGAGCGTTGTAACTTTGTATGATGTTTTAATAATAATTTTGTGGTTTACAATTATAACGTATTAGAAAAAATTACATTACAATAAAATTACGGTAATTTACATACTAATGTACAAGATATGTTTTTCAGTTCACAAAAATAAAATTGTAAGTATTCTCTATATAATTTTTGAAGAACTATCCATAAATGACACCCCATACGTATGGGTGCGAAGAAAATTTTAAGTTTCAATCAGACAGACAGACATACAGACAGACAGACAGACAGTTCCGGCCATTTAGAAAACATATATTTTTAGCATATCATGGTCAAAGTAAATATGTATTTTTTTCCTATAGAGGATTTTCTCTTAATCTTCACCTATGCTCTGCTGACACTTGAGAGACAGTTCTGGTGTTGGTTTTTGCTCTTATGTATAGCTTATATACCAATCTAACATAAACCGAGGAGTTCCGGCCTTCGAGATATAGTTATTTAGTACATAGGGGGGTCAATATAAATTTATGTATTTTTTTCCCTTAGAGGATTTTCTCATAATCTTCACCTATGCTCTGCTGATACTTGAGAGACAGTTCTGGTGTTGGTTTTTGCTCTTATATATAGCTTTTATACCAGTCTAACATAAACCGAGGAGTTCCGGCCATTTAGAAAATATGTATTTTTAGCATATCATGGTCAAAGTAAATATGTATTTTTTTCTATAGAGGATTTTCTCATAATCTTCACCCATGCTCTGCTGATACTTGAGAGACAGTTCTGGTGTAGAATTTTACTCATATGTATAGCTTATATACCAGTCTAACATAAACCGAGGAGTTCCGGCCATTTAGAAAATATGTATTTTTAGCATATCATGGTCAATGTAAATATGTATCTTTTTTTTTTCTATAGAGGATTTTCTCATAATCTTCACCTATGCTCTGCTGATACTTGAGAGACAGTTCTGGTGTTGGTTTTTGCTCTTATGTATAGCTTATATACCAGTTCCACATAAACCGAGGAGTTCCGGCCATTTAGAAAATATGTATTTTTAGCATTTTATGGTCAAAGTAAATATGTATTTTTTTCTATAGAGGATTTTCTCATAATCTTCACCTATGCTCTGCTGATACTTGAGAGACAGTTCTGGTGTTGCTTTTTGCTCTTGAGTATAGCTTATATACCGTCCTAACATAAACCGAGGAGTTCCGGCCTGGGCTATATGTATATTTAGTACATAGGGGGGTCAATATAAATTTATGTATTTTTTTCCCTTAGAGGATTTTCTCATAATCTTCACCTATGCTCTGCTGATACTTGAGAGACAGTTCTGGTGTTGGTTTTTGCTCTTGAGTATAGCTTATATACCAGTCTATCATAAACCGAGGAGTTCCGGCCTTTGATATGTTTATATTTATTAGGTTCTTTTTTTGTCACTAGATAAATAAATACTTCATTCATTTCAATTTTGATCATCAGGCACTTGAGTGCGTGTTCAAGTATTCTTCAAGATTTCTTGTGTAAAGTATAGATGTGTTATTGTTATTATCTAATTTAATGAGTTTTGGTCATTAGACAATACAATGGTTACATAAATCGTTTTTTATAGGTAAATTCGACAGAACTATCAAAAAGAACTATCAGGAACTATTAGACTAATGTAAATACGTCGGAAACCGGTTTTAAAATGAAGTTAGCTCGAAAATGATCTGCGACGGGAAGTTAGCAGAGCATTTTTTTTTTTTTAAATAATGGGGAAAACTGGCAGAACTATTAAAAAAAAAGTATCAGGAACTATAGAACTATTCCGCATGCTGGCAGAACTCTCATTTTTTCCTGATCTTCTGGCATATGCTCTGCCAAGTTCACTGACATTAGAACTTGCGGGTACCTACTTGTCCTTAGCCTATTATTTAAAACAATAAAACAATTTAATTGTTCGTGATAGACAGTTGAAAGAAATCACGACGTTTACGATTAGACTCTATGAATGGTGTCGAACCTCTGACCTAACATTTGGTTTTACTGCCTGTAATAACACTCAGGTCCCAGACGATATTTGATAAATATATTTATTTAATTACAGCTCAGTTTTGCAGTCGCTGTCAATGAAAAAAATAAAACAAATTATTCAGTTAGTCCCTAAAAATCCATTTTATAAAGTCAGCTTTACTTGGTCGAACATATGGAAAAGAATAAATACAATATTTTATTTTAAAATTTGGCATAAATATACATCTTAACTAAAATAAATAAGGTAAATATATAATGTAAGCAGACAGATACATACGCCTGCTGATTGCTGTGAGCAGATTTCCAAGTAATATGCTCGCATAATAATGCGATGAATGAAGCAGTAGGCTGCGGAAAATTTGTAATCACAACTGGGTGGCAGTATTGCATCTTAGTTCAATGAATACTTTCTTGTTAATTATAATATTTTTATTTATAATAGGAACATCCTCGAAATTAGATCCTTGAAATTACAACAGTACCTGTGTGTTAATCTAAAACATAAGTATTATGAAGATGTTGCGTGAAAGAGTAGGTAGGTACCTAACATTCATCCCTGCTTACAAACTATCACATTTATTCATGACTTTTCTCATAAATTAATTTACCTACTTTCAGTAATTTTTTAATTCCACCGAAATGCGACCAAATTTAAAACCCATATAATTATATATCTTTGACTTTTTTTATTAATCTTTGACTTGACTTGGATCCAAAAATCGCAGGAATAGTTCATTATATTTCTACACAATACATTAATAGGTTACATTAAATTGCTTATTGTACAAACCAACATATTGTTATATTGTGTTCATTTAAGAAGTTTTAGCTTAAATGTCACAACCGTACAGCGACGTTAATCGAACTAGCACATTTTAACTTAAATGTAATTAGGGATGTAGGTATTATAATATTCTTTTTATATCGATAAAGCTAATAATAATCGGAACATTAGAATATTTATGAAAACTTAACGACCATATTATATACTAACGTAACTTTACCGTTTTTGACACTATAAACTCATCTTAAAACGGGTAAGATATGACGCAGACAATGTTGCGGGGATAAGCTATTTATGACGTATTTTTTTATAATTTTCCTATTTATCGTTTTACCCGTGGTTGGTTGTTTTATCGACCCTTGTCCCACTCTAGCCGTGGCCCGTGAAGCGGATGCGGTCAGCGACGGCCTTCACCCGCGTTGCCCTTTCAACCGAGCGGGGCAGACGAGCAGGAGGCCTACTCTGACACGACCATTCAAGGCATTCCGATTCACTGGCAAAATTACTTTTAGTGTATTTAACGCTTTTATATCGCTATTGTAATGAATTGATGACATTTTAGATAATCACTGTTTGTTTAGCAACGTGCGTTCGTCGTTTTTAAAGCATTACCTACAGTTATAAGAGCGAAAATTGGATGGAGAATAGCTTGTTTGTAATTTTTCAGATTGCGTTATAGCGCTTTATACCATCCTATCAATATTATAAAGTTTGGATGGATCGGTAGATAGATGTATATTACTCCACCACCCTGTGCAAAAATTACCATAATATGGTCTAGAATAGGATATAGGCTACATTATTTCCTGGGATAATTAAAGATCCTAGCGCTATCTCCGCAAATCCTAGTCGACAATATGAAAGTTTCTTTCGCCACCCGCGCTAATAACCACTTTTCCTCTTGTACTACCCTGAATAGAGTATATTATATGTATGATAATCGAAAACATATTAAACCTGAGATCCTAACATACAACTCCATTCGGATAACAATCTGGTAACTCACATTTACAAACTCTTAAAAAAAACATTATAAATAAGCAATTATGGTTGTCGCCTTAATTCTATAGTATGTGATTAATATTTCAATTAAAAGATCTAATCGATCCCTAGAGCTAATAAAGTACAATTTGATTGCATATTATAAAGGCTAGATATTACTCACATTGTCATCAATGATGTAAACATCATATGACCAGATATGACACGGTCATTTGACATTACCCTTTTAGGAATTTAACAACATTGACATGCGTATATTAATATTAATTAGTCTATAAAAAATAAGTCAACGATATTTATGTAGATATATTAAATAAGTTATATCTATTATAAACTGATTCGGGTTTAAGAATATTTATTTCTCATAAGAATTACAAACAATTCACTTACATGAGATAATACATTAATCTATTTGTCTATAAATACATATATCATTCTGATGAGCGTACAGGGACATCAGCACTAAGAAAACAAACAAACAAAAAAATAAAAGTAGCTAAAATTAAGTAGAAATAATAAATATTTAAAGTGGGTACTTATTAAATTTGTTTGTCACACCAGCATTACTAGATGTGGCATAGATCAGGTATAGTCAATTAAATTAAATTAAATAAATTATTGTTACTTTTAAATATGTGATGTTTTAATGATTTTTTGAAGCTATACAATGATTTCGTTTCCTTTATATCTCTTGGAAGTTTATTGTATAATAGTGCGCCTTCGTATATTAAATTTTTCTTACCATAGTTAGTTCTTGGATACCGTAAATAAATGTCGTTTGCTCGTCTTAATATTTTTTTCTGAACTTGGTATTTCTTTGTGAAAGTTATTTGTGTTTGTATGTCTTTATTTAAAATTTTTCTTATTAGAATACAAGTATAGTATATATATGTTTGTTTAATGTTCATAAGTTTCGTTTTTTTATATATTTTATCGGTTGGCCTTAAATAATTATAATGAAAAAGGGCTTTTATTAATTTATTTTGTGAAGTCTGTATGATAGCGAGGTTGCTCTTTGCCGATGTACCCCAAATTTCAATAAGGTAGTCAAGATGTGGTTTGACCAACGAGTTATATATTGTATACCGCACTCGTAGCGGCAGACATCTAGTGATACCGCGGAGAGCTCCCGTCAGGCACACTAGCTTGCTTTTAATACTTTCTATATGCAGTTTCCATGTCAAGTGACTGTCTAAAGTAAGCCCTAAATATTTTTCCTGATCCTTTTTGGTGATTAATTTATTGTTTATTGTTAATGGTTGATGAGTATTAATTTTCTTGTTATTTGCCGAGAAAATAACATAGTTAGTTTTCGTCACATTAATTGTTAAGAGATTAGATAAAAACCATTTGTTTAATAAATTCAAATCGTTTTGTGCATTATTTATTACTGTTTCAATAGAATGACCAAAATAAAACAAGCTAGTGTCATCCGCGTATAGGGTTATATCACCGGTTAGACCAATATGTTGTATACTGTTTATGTAGATCAAGAAAAATAAGGGTCCCAGTATAGATCCTTGAGGTACACCGCACATTATAGTTTTAGAGTTACTTTGGTGTTTGCCTATTCTTACAACTTGACGGCGGTTTGTAAGATATGATTGAAAGATGTTGAGAGCTTTATTGCCAATTCCTATATCAGTTAACTTTTGGAGAAGTAATTGATGACTAACGGTGTCGAATGCCTTTTTTAAATCGATAAAAATACCGAGTGCAAATTTTTTCTGATCAATATTGATTTTAATATTTGTGACAAGATCGGCTGTAGCTGAAAGTGTATTAGATTTAGATCTAAACCCATACTGTTACTGTACTGATTGATTGATTTGTTCGAAAATAAAGGTTATTGATTGGATATAAAATACATTTGACCGTCAAGATATTTATGTTCAGACCAAATTACTTGATAGTGTTATTAAAATTGTATTGTTATTGTTGTTTTACTGCAGATGAATTTTTGATGAATATTGTTATGTACATTATTTTATTTATAAAGAAGATTATTTTATTTTAACTAAAAAGGGACTGCTGACTGGATATTGGTATCACAGAATTAAGTATGCAAAACATATCATGAGTTTAAAAAGGGTTCAAAGGGTTACTATTGCTTTAATATATATGTAGGAAGTATTATCAAAAGAATTTATTTATATCAACATATGGACACCTATTTGCTTCGTAGGGTTTGGGCCCACAGTCTTGATGGTATTTTAGTATATACCTACTATATAATACGTAAGATTAGAGTTAATTTGTAGTGAATTATGAAAAAACAGAAACATCAATATGACTGGCAACATATAACTGTCAGTGTAAAAAGTGTTTTTACACGAATTTGTCTTAAAAAAGTTAAGAATAAATGAACAATATCTGGTTACAGGATTAAAGTCAATCTATTACGGCACAAGTAACACTTGATTTGATGTACAATGTCGATGAAAAGTAATAACTAAGGTTAATTTCATGACACATCAAAATATGTACAAATTGTACAATATAACCTGTAGTTCAATATAAGCTCTAGACTAAGAATAGCTCTTTAAATATGTATTATAGACAAACTTTCGATAAGTCTATTATTGTTGGCCTAATCAGAATTTATTTTGATTTAAAATCCCAATACAAATCCTAATGATTTATGTACTAAATGCGAAAGTAACTCTGTCTGTCTTGCTTTCACGCTGAAACGACTGAACTGATTTAAATTAAATTTACTACACAGATAGCCTAGAGCCTGATAAAGGGCACAGGCTACTTTTACCTATAAAATAATAACGCTTTCCTACATACATTTCTTGTTAGGAGTTGTCTACTTAGGAGTATAATTTCTGTACCAAAATTTCATTAAAATCGGTTTTGTGGCTTAGGCGTGAAAGCTTAACACACCAACAGAGCGAAATAGGGATAACAAGTCAACTGGTTCTGTCTTGGTTTAAAAATATTGACTGCATAATTATTAAAAATCTTTTTTAAAAACAGGATGAAACTTTAGTAGATAATATATATAAATAATGTCACAGCTGCCGATGCTGGCATGTACACATGTCGCGTAAGTAATTTCTCAAGTTCAAGCTCATCGAGCGTTCAAGTGGACGTCGGGTTCAAGCCTGAATTTATGGAAGAAGAAACATCTGAAGAAACAAACATTAATTTGGTTGAGGGTGCGATAGCCTTACTCAACTGCAAGGCTGATGGTATACCATTTCCTAAGGTTTGTCTCTACGCATTATATTTTCTGTAGCAGGCATCTTACTTTAGACGATATACTATATAATATCTGAAACATTCCAGGTTTCATGGTGGCATGATGATAAAGAAATCTTAGCGTCAGATTTTATGACTCATACGTTCTATATGCAATTGAGCGACAGAGGAAACTATGAATGCAGAATTTCGAATATATATGGAAACATTTCACGTACATTTGTTATAAATTCAAAAGGTAAATAGAATATTTTCAAGTGAAAACGTTGTATTGGAATTGTATTTTTATGTTGCACAAATGTTTCAGATTGTTTTTTGAACATTGAAAAGGATTTCTCAGTAAATCAACCGTTAATTCAGCCCTCTCCTAATTTCCTAAATTATAATACAGTCGATGGTTACTTGAGAATTCCGAAAGGGGACTACGTTTCACTGAGTTGTCCAAACAAATTTACAAAATTCACAAAACCATTAATTATCGCTTTTTGTGATGAAGAATTGAACTTCAAAGTCAGTGGAAAAGTTTACAAATATTCCGACTTTGAATGTACGGAAGAGATAAAACCAGTCGTTAAACAAACTGGAATGAAGTGTTTGCCGAGCTATAGTGACACAGTAAATATCAAAGTTGCCTATGAAATATCTGGAGTGACAGTGGATATATACGAAATTAGCTTAGATAAAGATAGAAACATTCCTGTCTATACCAAACATAATATACATCGTGCTACAGCTGATTTAACTTTAAATACCACTGAATGGTCGAACAGTGATTTAGTGCCACTGGATTTTGGCACGTTGTATGATTGCGAACAGCAGATGAATACTATCTCCTCGGTGTTAGGTAGATGGTTCCACAGATATGATAACTGTTGCTTCGCCAAGAGGCAGTTGGTTAGTCCTCGAGACATGACTCCGGGACTTGCACAAAAAGCAACGTTCAACAATTTGAACGTTGTACCGCAATGGAGTACTTGCAATAGTAAGGTACGTACTCACGTTTATGTTAACAAACAATTTATCAATGGTAAACATACATAAGTTGATACTATTTATTGTTTATCGATTAGTTAGTATAGTTGTTTTTAGTTTAAAATAATAAAAATACGTCTGTGTAGTCATATAATATATTTATTACAGAACTGGGATGATATGGAAAACAAAGTACGAGGCCTAGCAAAATCCACATACCACAGTCTTTTGGTTTGGACTGGCACTTCACATAATCTTACTATGTTGAGTATCTTAAATACAACGGAACAAATAAACATCAATGATAGAAACGGTAATCAGCAGGCAGTTCCACAATTTATATGGAAGGTAAAATTCGAAAGTGTTTTATTTTAACAAGTTGCAAATATGTGGCTTTATATCCACATTCAGGAGTTTGTTGTTTGAGTATAGTGTACACATCTGCCTGAATTGTTTCCGTAACAATAATTTTGTAAGCACCTCTGCTTTATTTGGAACAGGATAACTATTAAAGTATTATTAGGTTCGCTTATACAATTCTATGCGATAAGAGTTAAAGTCAAATATTACTGCAATGAAACAATAGGATTTGGGAATAAAATATTTTGTTTTATTTTAGGTCGTTCAAGATCCAAGGTCAAAATCGTCACTCGCCATTGTCCAAATAAATGTACCAGATATAACTGAGTCAAAGGCAAACGAGTATGTGTGGTGTCGAGACATATGCAGACATATTTCTTGGATGAAGATTGGAATGTGGCACGACGTAACCAGAGGATACACATACTGCTGCACCCTCCAAGAGTTTGAAAGAGCCTTCGGGTACAACGGAATCTTTGAGACAGACTACAGCAATATACTTTACAATGTTGCATATGTATCAAATCATACACTGACGTGATATTATTACTAATTCCTTTTTATCAATAACAAAATAATTGTTACACAATCCCCAACATACAATAAATTTGTATTAGTATACACATAATTACGGGTAATTCATTAAATATTTTAATAATCATATTTTTTTTATTTGAATCAAAATAAAACGGAATTAACCCATATTTTCCCGTTCTGTTGTTATTATTTGTGGAATTTTCATACCTATACAGTTGATAGTAAAATTCATCAATGAATTTGAATAAACCTAATTATATAACACCAGAGTATTTTTTTTTAAATGATAATTTAGAAAGAGTTTAATAATATCAATAGATTTTGTTTTTCTACCTACACCAAAGTATAAAACAAGTTGATGGATTATGAAAATAGTAGGCACATGTTATATTAAAACAGTATAATACTCATAACCTTTATAAATGAAGGAAATGTGCAAAGAAGATATTAAAATATGGATACTTATGTTGTCGCATACCGAAAGTTATATAAAGGTTATTTTGAATGCTTTATACAAAGGCTTTATATGAAAAGACTGAGAAATTTCACTCTTAATTTCACTCTTATTTCACTCTCAATATTATTATTATTATTACTACGTACCTAATGTGATACAAGTAGATATATATTTATTTGTATTCTAATAACGGCACGTTTTTTATTAAACGACTTCTAAACAGCACCTCCTTTTTAGAAGTTCTATATTCCGATGTAGGTATGTTTTATTTGTTTTATGCAACTGGTAAGTTATTACTGATTGGGTAGCTATTTCTTAAACACAACAATGGCAATTGTCGTTAATTTAATATATTATTCGGTTATCTGTGTTCATATGACAGTAGGTAGGTACTATACAGATAAGGTATTAATGTTTCCTGTGATGTGTTACGGTACGATCGCTTCTATAAAATTACATTAAAATGAAATTGTATCGCACAGTGTTTTTGTTTATCATGTGTTCAGTCAACACGAAAAGTGATGAAATTCTAAAAAGTAGCCTAACATTTGTAATCGATAGCACGGAATCTATGAAAAGGGACATTGAAGATGTGAAAAGGGGAGTGAAAAATATTTTCGAAACTGTTATGAAATCGGGATCATCGCAAATAGAGAATTTTATTTTAGTAACTTTTAATGACGATGTGGGTGGTGTAGTATTTTATTTTCAATAATCTTTGGATTTATATATATGAATATTGAACTGGATCTTTTTTTAACAGGACAATAATACAAATGAGAGATTCGTGCACGTTAAACGTAATCGTAAGTATTATTACATTCTTTAATATGCTCACTTTGTAGAAAGCTTTAATATTAAGGTATATTAAGTTACTACCCAGAA
Source organism: Thyatira batis (assembly GCA_905147785.2). Lineage (NCBI taxonomy): Eukaryota > Metazoa > Arthropoda > Insecta > Lepidoptera > Drepanidae > Thyatira > Thyatira batis. Next base: position 4,849,506 of record LR990504.1, on the reverse strand, counting down.
CTGACTGACTGGTCTTTCATGCCCCAGGTCGTGGGTTCGATTTCCATCCAGGACAATCATATTTTATTAACATAAATATAACTATATTTAATGTTAAGAACTAGATCTAGGTACATACTCTCGCAAGCGGTATCCAAGTCGTGCTATGGTTTTGATGACGTTAGCCCTTATCCGTAGCACAAACTATTTATTAGAGTTCGAACTTGTAACTTGCATCATGGGTAGAGAATGCAACCCGGTATGTTTGAAGCCTTGATTGATGAGTTAGGCTGAAACTTTTTTAGTATTTTATGAAAATTCGCTTAAAGTAAATGGAGGAAAAATACAATGATTAAAGGTTCCGGAATAATATTTATTTCAAACCAGCAAATCAACAATAATCAGTCTCAAAATCTCAGTTACTTATAGGTAGTTATGAACGGAATAGTACGTAACCTTAGTGTTACTAATTAAGTTTAAGTAAACATTAGTATTCAGTAAATAGGTTTAGGATAGAAATGATCTTCCACGCGCTGATGAAATGCCTAGATTTAGACGATTTCGAGAAAAAGTTTGGAAAGTCTATAAGAAACTAATAACGCAGGGTAATGAACCAAACTTGTATAATCAACTTAGATAGATGAACTTTGGTAGCTTTAGTAAAAACAAAACAAATTCTTATGAGCAATAACAATATTCTTTTGATAATCACAATAACTTTAAGTATTATGACAATAGAGTGTTAATATACCTTACTAATAGCCAAATCTTATATTAATACATATTATATTGGCATCGCGGTTCGCAGTGCTTACAAAGTAGGTATGTAAATTTTCTACAAGTTGGGGCTTCCGTGCCGTAATTTTCGTACTTAATGGGCCTGGTTTGCAATCTCTAATCATGGTATGAGCCATCAACACCAAACATACGTCCTTATTAGACTCTCACAAATGTATGTTTGTGAATACCTAATCTAATAATTATGTGATAATTTCAGGTACTGAGTTCTTGGTGGATACAAATAATCAGGATGTTTTAAAAAAGAAATTGGATTCAATACAAGTCGGCGGTGGCGGTGACTGTCCAGAATATTCAATGGCAGGAATTAAACTAGCTATCGAGAAGAGTCTGCGTAGATCTTACATGTTCGTGTTCACAGATGCGGCGGCAAAGGATTACAAAGATTACGATATTGTGAAAAGCTTAGCTCAAAAAAGCGAAACACAAGTAGGTCTAGAGAAAAGTTTTTTACCTACTATTAGGTTTGTTGGAAGTGGGAGGCTGTTCTCAATTTATTTCATATCCTCAATTATGTATCGAGGGTACCAACTTTCAAGTAAATATTAAAGTTTTCTTGTTTTCCCCTTTATAAGTCTCTACTGTAAAGTACACTTTTATAAGTGAAAGGGTTGTTACTAGAACCTACACGTCGATGACATCAGAATTTAATTTAAGAGACCTTCAAATATTCCAAGTGGATGTCATTCGCACCGATATATATTTTTCAACACACTTGTTCGTAAAATGACCCTAAAAGCGTACCTAGTTATTACGTCCGTTATTAAGTACGTTTTATCGTCTCCCAAATGTGTTGACAAACGTCATATGCAACTCTTTCTGCTCATTTGCGTCACATTATACAATTTCAGATGTTTTTTATCTTAACTACAAATCGAATTAAATGTCGCCCTAAAGTGGACCACAATGACCCGAATTTTCAAGTGTATTATAATTTAGCCACTGCAACTAATGGGCAAGTATTTAATCTAGAGAAAAACGATGTTAACCAGGTAGGTACCCAATTACCCATATTGTTTTTATTTCTCTGTGTATCAGAGGTAAGAATGATTTCAAACATTACTAGTATAGCTATTATTTTAAGCAACTCAAAATGTTACCAATCGATTTTTAAAGCTTTTATAACGTTTTCGTTCAAAGTTACAGAGATAAATGTAGGTGTATTTTATGTTATTCATACAATGATAAAAAAATAATCCTCCGACATTCTTTTACGTACGGTGAGTCTGATTCCAAATCAACCAGAGCTTGTATTACAACTAGAAAGCTAATATACTTGCTAACTTTATTACTTTTAAATACATACTAACATACTACATACATACTATAGATTAGATATTTCTCAGGGAGTATGAACAAATTGTGTTCATGCACACAAATGTCCGTTGGTGGTATATATGCGATATGATTACCATTCAAAATCCAGTAGTTTATATCCCTTATCTGAGTTTTATAAATTGAGTGCGAGTAATGTGAAATATTTTGCAGATAATGGATTTTGTCAGCAATATCGTTAAAGAAAGAAGTACTGTTCTAGCATCAAAAAAATTTCCTCCTGGATCAGGAAATAAACTTTATGTAAGTGTTAAAACATTTTGATCTATTAGAAAAATAGTTTAATGTAGTTCGTGAACGACGAAAGAGTTGGAAGCGCATCTTTAAACTATATAAGAAGTAACTTTTCCGAACGCCACTTATATTAATTTTATCAAATTTGCAATTAAAAATTTCCAGTTTACTGTGGACAGCAAAATAAATGAAATAATTATCTCCATATCGGGTAGCCAGCCGTATTTGATCATAAAGGGACCAAATGGAACCGTGTTGCACACAGATAATATAATTAACACGACAAATATATTGGTACGTAACTATTGAGTACCAGGATAAATATTTATGGGTCTTTGACCTTTGTCTTGGTGTGTATTTACTTAAATAAGTTTTAGCCATATAAGTAGTAAGTAATAATGTAAATATTTTGCAGTCGGTAAAAATATCAAAAACGGAGGCAGGTACACACGTGGCGGAAGTTGGTAGTAAGTCCAATACATCAGTATTAGTTACGGGAGCGACTAGTGTACATTTCTTAAGTGGATTTTCAATTTTAATCCCTTCATCTATTAACGATACTACCACCAAACCCATTGCAGGTCAGTGAAAATTTAATTATCTCGTCAACTGTATGAAATTCATAAAATAAATAATAATGAGAAATATCCTGGGACATTTATCACACACGTCCAATCTGATTCCAAACTATGCACAGCTTACGCTGTGGTAACGTGATAGCTAATAATAAAAACTACTTTTATATATATAACAAATACTTTTATAGACATTAACAATGATTCAATGAATAACTGGAGATTAATAATAGTTTATTGTTTCCCTCTCTCCACTCGTGTTCATTGTTTACCTTGGTGGGGCAGTCCATAAGATAGGCAAGATTTTTCCATCTGCGGCGCGGTCTGCCGCGATTTCGTTTCCATCCTGAGGGACAAATTATACAATACCTACCTTTAATAAATAAATAATCTATATCGGTTTTTTATTGCAGACAAGGAACTATACCTTTCAATCAAGCTTCTAGGACGTGGTATTAAACTCGAAACTGCAAAGTTTTACAACACACATGATGAGATGGTAATGGAAGTACCACTCGAAATTATAAATGACAAAGAACAATATTATTTATCGAAGCCGTTTAAACAACCAAATATTATGTTTAGTATTGGTGTAAGTATTTATCCTTCAAATAATTTTTTGTGACGATGTATATCGGTACGCTAATTAAAACAGGGATGAAAACGCAACATATCAAATTTATTATATTAAGTATACTTTCATAATATATATAAGTATGTCTGACTTTAATATATGCTGTAACTACAAATAAAGTCATGAATATACTTGTAATATGCGTTTTAAAAAATAATGTTTTCTTGAAAGAATCTAACTTTGAAACTCTAATATAAGTAAGTAGGCATTATGTAAGTCTGCGTTTGCAAAATACCTAAGAACATAGGTAACATTTACGTATTTTATTCAAACGAGTTACAATATGTATAAAGTATTTATTTAAATCGTTTCAAGCTCATAGATATCGGTAATATCGTAAAAATACCCAGAAACCAAGTTTTCCTTGTATCTAAACTAATATTGTAAAGAGGAATGTTTTTTTTTTTTTTATTTGTAATGGGTAAATTCTAGACTGCATCACTGTTTTTTTTAAGTTATGAAAAGCTTCACTGTTCCGGAATAACAGGAAATGTTGTACATATATAAATAGCGCAGCCAGTAATTTATTTAAAAAAAAAAACTACAAAAATAGTAAACTATAAAAAATAGCAAACACAAGGTGTCAAAAATTTCCTTCAAACACGTCATAACTTAGACGTGCACTGCGAAAACTATTGACAATACATAAAAAAATCAGTACCTACATGTTTAAAGGTCTTTTTTATTAATAATTTTTTTAAAGGGGTTTTGTCAACACTGACTATCTTACACCAAATTCACCATACACCAAATTCACCAAATAACATTGTTTCAATGTTGCTAGTCATTATAATTTCTATCCATAAGAAAGGCCTCGACGCTGTATGTCTAGATTTATTAAAGTTAAACAAAAAAATAATAAGCATCAAGGTAGGTATACCTACTTAGTCTGGCCATAAATAATGTCATAATTAAAAATAAACAAAATATTACATTTGAATTTAGAATCTGTCATTTTTATATGATTGTTTATTGAGTTTTTTCATTTTGGCGCCAATACATTGTGCAATACTTTTCGATATTAAAAATGGAGTGAGTAAGAGAGTAGAGAGAGTGGGGTGATAAAAATAAATGAACGCTATGTTTGCATTATACAGAGTAGGTATGGAGCCAAATGCAACTTTTAAGACTCCATACGCTTGGTATTAGTAAAATGTATATATGTATGTACGCATATTTTCAGGTGACTGGTCGCATTCTAGAGAGCAATGAGACTTTTATTAGAATCGGTGTTACTACGGTGGAAGTGGAAAACCCCGCAGATGGTAAATATATTCTCTTAAAATTGTATTTGAAAATAAATTTGTTATCGCACCACTTAAAAATTACTTTTTTGTCATATCGATAAACCTAATAACTCCACTTTTTTTTAATTTCATTTTGATACCGGATGATTATCTCATCTAGATTCTGCCGGTATCAAAATGGGATGGATAGAATCCACAAATTATATTAGAAGTCCCGATTTTAATTAACAAGTATTTTACAACAATTCTAGCGAAAAACTCAACACCAATAATAACAATTGAAGGAGCACCAAAAGTAATAGTGAAGTACAATAAAGCATTTACATTGAATTGTATAGTCACTGGTCATCCTAGACCTGAGATTATCTGGGAAGAAAAAGATTCTGGAGTACTGCTGTCAAAAACAGTAAGTGCTTATATTTTTATTTTGTTTGCATGCCACCTTAATTTTATTTTCGATAAAAATAATTTGGAATAGGTATAAGTTACGCGACCAATCTGCTGCCTTTATTAAGCCTTGTACTATGGTTATTAGAAAGTTGATATAGTACTGAGATACATGCTTACATACTTACAGCCAGACCCAGAACAAATAGATTGACAGCCCGGTTGGCTTTGTGGTTAGTGACTCTGACTCTCAAGCCGCGGGTCGTGGGTTCGAATCCTTTTTTGCATGCATGAATATGTCGACCTATCCGAAGAACAAAGTTACATGTGACTTTGAACCCAAACCACTTTTATTGTATGTTTATGTCTATAATTACCTATATTTTATACTAGTAAAATAAAAAAAAATCAAAAGTCATTTTAATCCAAAGATACTGGTCGAACAAAGCTACATGTTATTTATTCCTCCGAAGAACAAAGGTGCATCAGCACTAGTGCCATTGTAAGCCGTTGCGACAGGCGCGGTAGAGCCGCGCGCGGCGGTTATATCGTCACTCGTGCCTTTGTTGGGCGGAAAGACGACTGTGCACGCGCTCTGTTTGTATGCCCAGATTATAGCATATTTTACACGATTATTACCTAAAAAACTATGCAGAAAATAAAATATATACGTTCTAGGCGTATACTCATTATTTTTATATCGGCAAGATTTAATAAACAGGGTTTCGAGGGAATCCGCAAACACAAATCAAGGAATATTGGGTAATACCGGTAAGTAAATGAGACTTTAATTCATTAAATGTGTTATTATAGCATAACATAGCTTATATACTGAACTTTGAATTATTTTTATGGTTACCTTTATTTTAAAACGAAAAAGTAAATTTAAGCGGTCCTACGTACACATAGAACTTTATTCTACGGAAAATAAGGTTATTTTAAATAAAACGTTTAAGAATAACAAAAAGAATACCTTTTGCCTTTATCAAATCCTATTTTATAGGAATAGTCGAATTTACACTTTTAATTTTACGTGCGAGTGGGTAATTAAATAATACTTTATGTATATTCTATAAAACTCTCCAGCCGCGGGTCGTGGGTTCGAATCCCACCCAGGACAAACATTTGTATGCATGAATATGTCTGTTTGTCCTGTGTCTGGATGTAAATCTCTATATATGTATGTATTTAAAAGTAGTATAGGTATGTAGTATATCAGCTATCTGGTTACCATATCACAAGCTCTGCTTAGTTTGGAATCAGATTGGCCGTGTGTGCAAAATGTCCCAGGATATTTATTTAGTTATTTTTTATGCGGTGTTTATGACTGTTAACCTATGTGCAATTTCATTAATGATTTTGATGATGATGAATAACTTGCTATTTTATAATAACTTAATTTCTGTTTATGTCGAATTTAAGATTATAGATATTATATAGATAGATATATTTATTTATAATATACATATTATAGGATCGATAATGAATCTTATTACAGTACCTACCGCAAATAGTATTCTATAATTTAATTATGTATGTACTTCCTAGGCAGGTAGGTACGTATATAAAAATAATAAATGGGTTGTGATTATAAAGTAATAAAAATAGATATTAGTAGTAACATTAATATTTCTTGACAACAAAAAGTTTTATTTCATTAACACTTCGTTTTAATCCCTAATAACATGATTTTTCCTTTCCCTGTTATCACATAAGACCCTAAGGCGATCAGTTTTTAGATAAAACAAAGTTACATGTAGATATGAAACCAATAATTACCAACACGTTTCCCAAGAATAAGGTTACATGTGTATATATGACCCAGCGTGCCACCAAGAGATCCGCAAAAAAACGTCATATGTGCACATGAGACCCCTTAAAATCCGAAATACGGGGTTTATTTATATAACTATGGTACCAATAAACGGATAGTAATGTTTTAATACGTTGGTAAAAGTATCAATTCTCTAAACCAATTAATAAAAAAGTTAGGGCAAAATATGTGCAAGCCAAACTTCAAATCGCTCTCCTCAAAAGTAGGGATTTGGCAGATGTAACTTTGTTCTTCGGATAGGTCGATGTCTGTGTGTCCTGTGTCTGGATGTAAATATCTATATAAGTATGTATTTAAAAGTAGTATATGTGGTATATCAGCTGTCTGGTTACCATATCACAAGCTCTGCTTAGTTTGGAATCAGATTGGCCGTGTGTGAAAAATATCCCAGGATATTTATTTATTATTTATTATAGTGGACTTATATGTTTGTCTTGTGAAGGAATTTAGCCGACGAGCAACGTCTTTAAAGCTGAGCATTGCAATAAGGATTGGACCATAAGCATTCGTTTCAAATTACTTTAAACTGTTTTTAAAATCCCTGTTGAAATATCCGCATGTTTTTTTTAAGGTGGCATATTATGAATTGCCAAGTACATACATTAATGCTGTTAACATAGATGCAGTTACTAAAAACTGCACTTACCAATGCATCGCAAGCAACAGTCTTGGAGTAAACATCAAATATATTACAGTCGAGACACAGCAAACGGTGTTCTGGAATGTTTTGGAAACCCCTGCAGGTAGGTACTTCCTGATAAATAAATATCTATCCATACTAATATTATAAAGCTGAATAGTTTGTCTGTTTGCTTGAACGCGCTAATCCCAGGATCTACTGGTCCGATTTGAAAAAATATTTTAGCGTTAGCCCATTTATCGAGATTATGACTATAGGCCAAATATCATCACGCTACGACTAATATGAGCGGAGCTGATGAATGTTGCAAAAACGGGTTATGACGCTCACGAAGTTGCGAAATCATAAAATTATTTGATGACCACATCAGATAATTTAATAACACTTTGATTTCAGATACAATTATTGAGTACAACAAGGAAGGTAAAATTCATTGTATGGTGGAAGCTTTTCCTCCTCCTGAAATACAATGGCACATAAATTCAAATGAGTTATCTCCAGCCGAAAATATTGATATAATAGATAATGGTACTGTTTTACTCATTAAACATATGGTGCCAAGTTTAGTCGGAACCGTTGAATGCTATGCAGCAAATAATTTTACAAATAACACATTTCACTCCGAGCTGAATATATATGGTGCAGGTAAGAACCGTTTCCTACTTATTTGAGGCATAGAATTAACTAAGTAATATGATTCATTTTATTATATTGATGTTAATCAAAAAATAATTTTACTATTGTAAGTAGGTATCTATAAACGGCGAGAGAGCAGCTGTTGGAGTCAAAACGCAACGTCTACTGCAGGACGTTTATGGTTGTGTCACAATATGTTTTATAGACTGAATTTGGATCAGGATATTGACTTTTAGACTTTTAATCTTATGAGTTTGATTTTTTAGGGTAATGTTTGGTCGGTTAGGCGGCCCACCCTGGTAGTTCTCGGGTCTATGGTGCCGGTCACCACAAAATTATTAAATTTATTTAGTGGAATAGATTTTTTAACCATACTATGACGACACATTAGTCGATGTTTATGGTAATTAAAGTAGTTGAATGCTGCTTATATTATATTTAAAACAAAAACAATTTAGTATATCATAAGTGTTTTTGATGAATCAATGAGTCAATCTTTACAGTGAGACCAACTGTTTCCAAGTCAGAGACAAATATTACAGTGAGGAAAGGATATGATACTACTATTGGCTGCAAGTAAGTTTAAATACTCATTCAATTGTTATGATATCTTAAGTTTAACAATCACAATAATAAGTTATTCTTTTACTTTTTATTTTACCGGTATCCAATGTAACAACTTTTTTTTAAAGAATCACACACGGTAACCCGAAGCCTGTCATAAAATGGTATTTCAAGAAAATATATGAAACAGAATTCAATCATTTCGAAAATACAAATGAATACATAGAAATGCATAAAGTGACCACCGACCAAGCGGGTACTTATAAATGCGAAGCAGTAAACTCTATCGGAAATGATTCTCATGAAATCAACTTACTTGTTGAATGTGCGTATTATGTTTTTTTAAGTATTTATGTTTAATTAAATGTTTGCTGTAAAATATCACTTATCTTATTTAGATCCACCTACAATTGTGAAGATTGAAAATACTGTGACAGCTACAAAGGGAGATAATATAGCTCTCGAGTGTGTCGTTGATGGAGTCCCATCGCCGACTGTTAAGTGGTACAGGGACAAAGGAGAAATCAACAACTCAACCAAATATCACATTTTTGAGGATAACCATCTACAGTATGTACACAGTATATTATTATGTTTAAAAATAACATCGAAAAACGAGCATTTGTTTAAAAAAAATGTATGTTTCAGATTTTATACCAACTTAGGAGATACGGGAAGATACGAATGTAGAGCTGAGAATAAACTCGGCAGTACGGCTAAGACCACATTGGTGGATATTCAAGGTAAATTTTATTCAGCTATACACAGTTATATACCTATGTTATTATAGTTTAATTGCTGGGAATTTTAGTAGTATAAATAAATTATCTTTACAGTGAAACCAACCATTTTAAAACGTGAAAATAGTGTTATTGTGAGAAAAGGATTTGACACAACCATAAAGTGCAGGTAAACTAGAAAAACATTGATACAGTACTTAATTTATAGTTGTGGTACAGTCAGTGTTCCCTAATTAGGGTTACATATTATCTGTAATAATAAATTACATGTTTTTAGAATTATAGAAGGCAATCCAACGCCTGTCTTAAACTGGTATTTTAGGAAAATATCTGACACAGTATTCAATAATTTAAAAAATAATAATGAATACTTACCTATGCATAAAGTGACCTCCGATCAAGCGGGTATCTACAAATGTGAAGCAGCAAACTTGATCGGAAATGATTCACATGAAATAAAGCTGGTGGTCGAATGTAAGTAATCATATAAAAAACCTATTATAATATCATCTTAATAAAGATCAAAGAAAAGAGTTATATCACTTATACCACTCATTTTTAGATCTACCCACAATTGAAGGTGGTGACAGTACTGTGACCGTTAAAAAAGATGATGAAGTAACTCTTGAGTGTGTCGTTGATGGAGTCCCCACTCCGACTGTTAAATGGTACAGAAACAAAGCAGAAATCAAGAACTCGACGAAATATCATATTTTCGATGATAACCATCTACAGTATGTACAGCCTATATAATAACATGTCCTCGGAAAACGAGCTATTGTTTTAAAAATAATAATGTTTCAGATTTTATGCCAACTCAGGAGATACGGGTAGTTACAAATGTAGAGCCGAGAATAAACTCGGCAATACAGCTAAGACCACATTGGTGGATGTTCATGGTAAATAGTATTAGATAATTTTATTATACTTTTAACATATTTTCATAGTGAACTAAAACATTATTTTATTAGTTTTCATATCAACATAATTTCATGGCTGAATAAATATTTTTTTTTTAATTTTATACTAATAGATGTATAATATTTCATTACATAAAACAAATATAATAATTTTCAGTAAAACCATCAATTTCAAAGCTTGAGACTAATGTTGCTATTCGAAAAGGAAATGATGCAATGGTCCGCTGCAGGTAAATTAGAAAAGTATTGATAATACGCTAAGGTCTTATTGACGTCGTAAACCCAATAATCTCAAAATATATGTCCCATTGTACTATGTATAATTGTTAAGTTACTTAATTTTTAATGCGATAATATCAATATAATGTGTTTATGTGAAAATCATAAATATTCTTCATTGAATAAACAGTAAAAATAAAACTTATTACACACGTTTTAATAAAATAATGTCTTTTTCTCTAAGAATAATAGAAGGAAATCCGAAGCCTGGCATAATTTGGTATTTCAAAAATGCATATGCAACAGATTTTATTGTATTGAAAAACACGAATGAGTTCTTACGCTTGCATAAGGTAACTCCAAATCAAGCCGGTACTTACAAATGTGAAGCAGTTAACTCAATTGGTAGAGATTTTCACGAGACATTCTTAGGCGTCGAATGTAAGTAATTATTTGAACAAAATAATCAATCTATTATGAATTAAAACATATTAGCAATATCTCAAATGCAGCTTACCTTTTTAGATCCACCAACAATTGATGAGAATGAAAAATCTGTGACAGCCAAAAAGGGCGAGGAAATAACTCTTAAGTGCGTCGTTGATGGAGTCCCCTCCCCGACTGTTAAGTGGTACAAAAACAAAACAGTACTCAAAAATTCGATGAAATATCACATTTTCGAGGATAACCGTCTCCAGTTTGTATAATATAGTATAAAATTTAATGTTGTTTTCGATTTACGACTGGTACTGGACTGGTTAGGATATTATTATTTTTTGTTTTCAGATTCATTGCGGATTCTTTAGACGATGGCGCTTATAAATGTACAGCTGAAAACAAACTCGACACCACGAGTAGAACTACATTAGTTGATGTTAATGGTAAAATATATTTTTTTATATGGGTATATAATATTAGGTAACGGGTCTCTCACATTATTTACGGTAATATTCGGTTCCACCCTTGTTCCCGGATATCTTAATTTTTTCGAGATGTAAAGTAGCCTTTTTTAAAATAAATATTCTAACTCTGCGGAAAATTTTATTGCGATCCCTTTAGTCGTTCTGACCTGAAAGAGTAACAAACATCCATACGTACATTCTAAGAAACTTTCGCATTTATTATATTAATACTTTGGATAATTAATTAAATTCTTACATTAACAGTAATAGTATATTTCGTTACAAGTGCGGAAAGGCTGTCATTGCAAAGAGTTCCGACGAATGTCTACCCGAGCCGCGGCGCAGCCGAAGGCGAGGGTTGGCAGTCGGAACAAGTTGCAATGACGGTTCCGCAAGTGTACTGAACGACTATTTTTAATACAGTTGCGAAAAAATAAAGCAATTTAATAAAATAATAAGAGCACAATAAACTAAACACGCAATGAAAATTTCTGGAAAATGGCGCCTACGGTTGGCGCCATTTTATAAGCAGAGCTTTTTTTTCTTCGCCCATTTTGGTAGGCAAAGGGAACTATCTATACAGCTTAGTCTTCAGTATATTTTTTTTATTGATATGAAATGAAAATGAAATTTAATGAGATGAAATGAAACCTAACCTAAATCATGAAATCTGATATTGAGATAAATTACAAGCTTCTTTTTAAAAATATACGTATTTGTATTAATCATAAAAACTCTTTAGTAAAACCTTCATGGTTGGTTTTTCTTTTTAATAGACATTATTTTGACAGTTGGGAAAGATGCACGCACGAGTGCGGGAAAGGTAAAAAAAAAGCACTAGTGTGTAATAGCCCACTTTCCGAACGCTATACGTCCCTGCAATACACCACTTTTTGAGCAACTGTATTAAAAAAGAATTAAAATCAATATATGTAAAAATTCCAGTACCTGCTACTATAAAAAAGCCTGCAATGAGCGAATTTAATCCAAGCGTTGGTGACAATGTATCTCCATTGTATTGTAAAGCTGAAGGAAAGCCAACGCCTGATATTAAGTGGACATTTACCAATCGTAATAAAGATCCATCAGTACGTATGTGAGTCTATGAGCTATTGTATACAGTACCTAATTATTATTAGTAATATTCTAAAGTAAAATAAATTGATTTGATGGTACGCCATTATGTTACCAATATATCATCTCCTTATCTACATAGTTCTAAATTGTGTTATCATAAGGTGTACCTAAAATCTAAACAATATAGTATATGCTGTTTAATTCTATTATATTATACGTTTATTCTACTTTAATAAAGGTCATTTTAATCAATTCACAAAAGCTAACTATTGGCGACACTATTACTAGAATTGATGTGGACTATCCGTACCACAATGCAAAAGCACTGCAACACTTTTATGCCAAATAAGCCGACAAATAGGCAGACCGTTCACCTAATGATAAATATCCTCTAGTCTATAAAAAATGAAGTGAATGTTGATCACTTAAAAAGTAGGTACATATTATGATTTATTACCTCAAAATATTGGATTATTAGAATAGACAAAACTTCTATCACTTCTGATCTTTAAACCCGATAATAAAGAATGAAGGAATAAAGGGTACCATAATAAAGAATACCTACTCATTCTCACCATCGCATGTCATATATTTTATTAGGTTTATTTTCCAGACAAGTATGCTAATTCACTAAGAATTAAATACAATAACTAACTAATAAATTAAATTATTTATATTTATTTTTTCAACAGAACTCCATCATCGCCATCATTTGTAAAATTAGATAAAGTACAGCTAACCCAACATGGTGAATACACTTGTACGGCAAGCAACGCCGCTGGTTCAGCTTATATTACATATATCGTTAACGTACATGGTGAGTAATTTAAAAGACATAGAAAAATAGCAAATATCTCCTAATTTATTGAAGGGAAACTCGAGAGTACTCGAGTACTCACAAAAAGTAATCGTCTTTTCACTGCTCGTCTTCAAATCGAATTAGTTGTTGGGGATAACAGACTAATTTTACTACTTTTAAATATTACTAGTAACCTCTTTATGGGCTTTCTAAAACACATTCAATATCTCTGCCAAAATTCATCCAGATCCATTCAGTTTGGGGGTGGTTGGGTATCAAACAACCATTCCTTCCTTCACTTTTACCGTTCTCGTGATAAAAATAGTGAAATCGGTAATAAATGAAAAAAATTATAATAATTTCCAGCTCCACCAACTATCACAGCTCCGAGTACTTACAAAGTATTACTGGATGATTGTGAAATAAGAATTCCGTGTGAGACGACCGGATATCCTGAACCGACTATATCGTGGTATCCCATCGGGACTGGGGTACCCTCAGGTACCTACTATAATACTTGGACGTTTGGTCATATACTAAAATACATATTATTAAAACATTGAAAATGTTAAAGTTTTAAGCCTTTATTATGTCCAGAATCCACACGCGCCACGTTTACAAGAAAATATATTTAAAATACATTTTACAGTTTTATTTATCCAGAATTAATATAGGTACATTATCGTCGGTTGTAATATGAATTAATGTAACCGCCAAAATGTCGAAAATGAGTTATATATGTAGTTCGACTGCAAATTTCAATCCGGATCGATTGGTGTTGTTAAAATGTTGATATCTTAAAAAAAATGGCGAGTACGTTAACCGCAACTTAACCGTATTTTTCAATTCACATGACTTTTTTTAAGTTATGGGCCGTTTTTGTAAAATCTCATGTTATTAGGTTAACGTAAAGATCAAATTGTAATTGCGCATTAATGTACTGAGCAACGTTGAAAAAATATCATTGATGTAAGTCTCATTTATTACGTACACGACTACATACAGCTCCCTTACATCGACAAAGTCGACTACTTAGACGATATTATACAGGACGAGACTGCCGCGGAGTTGACAGAATTAAAGAAAATATGCCGGAAACTAAACAAAAGGAACAAACACATGACGAAAAAAGAAAAACTGCAGCGGTAGAAAATTCAAAGAATAACTTCAAGAAAAACAAAAAAAAGTGTAATAAAGATGACGATACAAAAGGATGAAAAGAAACACGAAAAAGCAGTGAAAACCAGCAGAAAGACAGGAAAAGCTGTAGAAAAGACAGAAGAAAGGGCTAAAAAGAACAAAAATTTGGAAAAAGAGTGAAGAAAAATACGAAAAAGTAGAATAAACTACGTGTTTTTTTAATTTAATTTCGTAAAATATTATATGTAATTTTATGTTCCAACTTAATCAAAAAGTGATTGTTTTAGTAATTAAACTATACTTTGTGTTTAAAAGTTAGAAACAGGAGTAATATAAAATAAGGAGTTTATTTTTGTTTATTAAATAATTGTGATTTAATATTACACTTGGTTATTCGATGATAAGTGTTATCTAATAGGTAATTAAAGTAATTATGTTTAAATTTTTGAGTAAATTTAGTGTTTTTCTAAAAAGAACAAACTTTTTTTATAATTAAACGTGTTTTTGATTATAATTAAAACATGTTGTACCTTTTAATCTTTTTTTTTTAATTATTTACTACCTTGCCGCTGTTTATCTTAAATCAATGGGTTAATTTAATATTTAACCTTAATAAAAGTGAATAAGTGTGAAAATGCATTAGCAAATTGTTTAAAACGTAAGTCCACTTTTCTAAAACTGTGCGCCTTACTTTAATATTTCTTAGATATTTTGTGACATACATTAAACTGCCAACTGTTTTTCAAATTATATCCGTAAATCAATTAGCGTAACTACATATTTTTGCAAAAAAATTGATGTAACCGCCAGGCTATTTTCGAAACTATAATAGTTATCTTATTTTGAACCAGTTCATCTAAAAGATCTCACAAAAATAGGATAATGGTGAAAAACACACCGAAATTGGACAAATAAATAAAAAGTTATAACACTTTTTCTGATTTGTAAAACAGTTTTTCGCTTCTCCTGTAAAATCGTCATTTGGCGGTTACAGCAATTCATATTACAATCGACGTTATGTCATTTTAGATGATGGAATCATAGTCATGGACAACGCAGACGAAATTGTCGAAATACTGTGCCGTGCCAATAACATACATGGAACCGCCAACAAAGACATTGAAGTGGTACCCGAAAGTAAGCCCCTACTTATTTTTTATTTATACCTATTATTTTTATTTAAGTATACAAATATCAAAATAGTTATTTTAAGAAAAGAAAATAAATAAATAAACGTATCCAAATTATGGCCGTCGAATATAATTTTATAATACCTTCATTGTTCTAGGCTTTCCTAAAGATATTAATATTTTAAATGTCATCAAGCTTGAAGTAGGCGACTCTTTGCCTATGAAATGTGACGTACTTCACATATGGGATAAGAAATGTCCATTGCGATGGTACGTGGCATACAACAATGTAAGTAAACTATCACGTTATGTTTAATTTTCTATGTTAAGGTAACTGACATTAAAATACTCTGTCTTTGGTTGAAACAAGCATACCTACGGTCCCACCTGATGGGTAGCGGTTACCGTAGCCTATGGACGTGCGCAACACCAGAGGCGTCACTCACCCTTTTTTACAGGGTCGGCAAGGGTAGGCAGTGAAAGGGTCAAAGCGTAATGTATTTTCGTCGAAGGGCTAAACAGGTATCACGTCTCCTCATGGAGCTCTGGCTACCTTACTCAGCGCAGGAACACAACACTACAAGTAGTGTTATTTGGCTGCGGTCTTCTGTAAGGTGGAGGTTCAGAACGGACGAGTCCGTTGCGCTCTACCTCCTACAAAAATTATCTATATAAGTAATTATTTATATATTTAATAGTAGTATATAGTATTAGCTTTCTGGTTACCACATCACAAGCTCGGCTTTGTTTGGAATCATTGGGGGTGTGTGAAAAATGTCCGAAGATATTTATTTATAAAATTTCAGGGAACTGAAACAATGATTGAAGGGGACCTGTCTTTAGAAAACGTATCGTTATCGGATGCCGGCAACTATACTTGTCGCGTTAGTAATGACAAAGGATACAGATCCGCATCTACTAAAGTTATGATTGGATTTAAACCGAAGTTTAATATTGAAGCATCAGAAATACAGAAAATAAAATTAATAGACCATGCCCTAGCTTATTTGTCCTGCAACGCCACGGGTGAACCGAAACCTAAGGTATGCATTTCTTTTTATTACTTGTAATATTATTTTACCGCAAATTCTACTTGAGTATTGGATTTTTTTGTTGTGTTTCTCCTTCTCATTTTATTAGGAATCACTGAACATTTAAAAAGAGGCAAAATTATTCCGGTAAAATGGAGAGTGATACCGATAAATAAAGATGTTCTCAGTTTAATGTGTGTGTTCTTAAGTATTTCACTTAATAAACACCGTTATAAATCGTTTTTTTTTTATTTCAAGGAAATATTTTGTCTAGATAAAATAAAATATTTGGTACAATAATATCATCTAAATAAAGGATTAATAATAACTTACGTTTTATAGTAACCTTTAATTTAGGTGTAATACAACGAGGACTACATGTAAACAGATAAAAATTGACATTAATTAGTGAATAGCAGTATTTTTTCTCATTTCAAATAAAACGAGTTATGAATTTAAATAAAATATATCTACTGCAGGTACTATGGTGGCGTAATGGTGAAATAATCAAATCGTCAGATTTTATGATTCACGCATTTAAAATGTCTATGAGGGATATAGGAGAATATCAATGCAATGTCGCAAATGAATATGGCAACATCTCACATACATTTATTATAGAATCTGATGGTAAGAAGTCAAATCTTGTTTTTAATTAGCGTGACAAATTCCGATGCTAAGCAGCTAACTTAGCTCCAGCATGGCGCGCTATAATTGCTATTTTTAGATGGAGATTTTGAATTGAGATAATCAGAACATAAAAATAATTTCTTAAAATTTATTTCAGATTGTTTTCTGGATATAAAAAGTGACTTTGCAGGAAATCAACCACTGATTGAACCTACCCCAGAATGGCTCTTATACGAAACAGCTAACGGTTCGTTGCGAATACCAAAAGGAAACCAAGTTAGTCTAAATTGTCCCAAAACGTTCAAAAAATTTGGTGTCTCACACATTGACGCTATATGTGAAAATAAAACAAATTTCAAAGTCAATGGAAATATTTACCAATATTCAGATTTAAAATGCACAGTTGATGTAAAGTCAGTTAATCAACAAACAGGAATACAGTGTTTGCCAGGTAACACCGAAAACATTAATGTGATTTATAATGTATCTGGAGTTACTGTCGAAGTGTACGAAGTATGTTTAGATAAGGACAGGAACATTCCAATTTATACTAAACATAACATACAGCGGTCTTTAGCTGATGTCGATCCAAAAATAAATAAATGGCCGAAGAGTAACCTGTTGAAGTTTGATTTTGACACCTTGTACAATTGTAAACAACAAAGGAACACTATCAATAGAATATTAAGGAGACCATACCTTCAATGTCACATGGATGATAGTTACTTCTACAATATACAATTAGTTAACCCTCGAGACATGCCACCAGGGCTGGCACAAAAAGCTACATTCGATTATGTAAATTCTATTCCAATTTGGAAAAAATATGTTATGGTACGTACCTATTTTTAAACAATTTTTATTTTAATACATCTTAGGTAAGTAATATCAAATCTTTATTGAATAACTTTTAGAATTGGCATGAATTGGAACGAAATGTACGGTCGCTGGCAAAGTCTACAGATCATCCGCTGTTGGTTTGGACGGGCACCTCCCATGATCTAAAATTGTATGATGGGACAAAATCTCAAAAGCTTATTTACTTATCCGACAAACATGGTAAACAGCAGCCAGTACCAAGATTTTTGTGGAAGGTGAGATATAAATAATGCTTTTTAAACTTTCGCGAACTGAATTCATGATAGATGTATATAATGGGACGATTCGTGCGTGGACTATTATTCTAAGAGTATTTTTGTGACCACGATCAATGGAACTTGATAGAAACGTCGAGGTTAGTCAAAATAATAATTTATATTTTGCTAATAGTCCACGCGCGAATGGTCCCGTTATCTAAGTCAAGTTCAAAAATATATAGGTACTTACATTATTCTTACAAGATACTCAATAGAGTTATGTATCTTAGTATCTATTGTGTTTAAAATTAGTAGCTACCTACTGCAAATGTATTATTTATCATTAATTACCATGTTCATCTATTTCAGGTGGTTCAGGACCTAACGACGAAATCGTCTCTCGCTGTTATACTAGTCAATATACCAAATTTGTCATTAGCAGATGCTTTAAATGAGAATGTATTGTGTAGAGACATATGTAAGAATGTTGATTGGATGAAAATTGGAATGTGGCAAGATGTAACCAGGGGATACACATACTGCTGTACCATTCGAGATTTTGAAAGAGCTTTTAAATTCTCTGATGTCTTCAATGGACTACACCATAATATTCTTAACAACGTCTCATACGTTTCTTAGAAGGCTTTTGCTACTATTAATAAATAAAAGTATTTCTAATACGGGTAAATATGGAGTGTTTATTATTAATACCTCCTGAATCAATATTATATTATTACTTTTAATGTACCTAATGTATTTTTATTTATTTGGAAATGATTTCATAGGCCTGTAAATAAAGATGCGCTATAGTATTATTTAATTTATTATTTATTGCTTAAAATATTATATATCAAATTAAATTTACCGTAAATAAATATGATACTAGATTTCATATTTGGTGTTATTGTGTTCATCTAAAAATAAATTTAAGGAAATGATTGAGATTCTTTTGTTTTCCTGCATGTCCGATGTGATCGTC